>JACCHY010000035.1:0-1200000 GCA_018907195.1 Dolichoris vasculosae
ACTACGTGTTAATATTAAAAAATATTTCTTCATTTCTGTGATCAATATTTATTAACATTTTTATAGATAACGAATAAGCATACATTATTATTTTGAATAAATAAAGTTTCGAATGTATTTAATCGAATATAACTAAACTACCAATAAATTTTGCAAACATAAAAATAAAACGAATTGCGATAAGAATTTAATTAATAAAAGAATTCTTGAATGTTTTTGGATGGTTAGCGAAGTTTAATTTGTACTATGTTTATTACGGTAAATTTGTAAATTTATTCCAACGATTATTTTGGTGTATAAATCGAACTAATCTTTTAACAAATGCGTTTATTTACCTCAATTTATTTTATTACAAGCCACGATACACTTGAATAATAAATTTATAAAAATTTTCTTGAATACTTCATAACAATTTGAAAATAAAATGTGATCTGGTTGATCAGAAACGTGAATTTTATATTTGAAAATCTGTAATTAAATTGAGTTTTAACGATCGCGAAGCTTTAATGACTTTTTCTTTACATTCATTATATTAAATTCAAGTTGTACTATTTTTTAATCCAAGTAAAATATGTAGACTGTGATAAAGATTGATATTTCTATTATATTATCAAAAATAGAATTAGAAATATTTTTTTCAGTTACGTTTTTTGAATGTTACAAAATAAATCGGAATTTTGATTATCCGATTTAAAATCAAATTTCATTCTAAGATTAAAATCTTAATTAAATTATATCTTAAGTTGTAAGTAATGGCCTTAAAATTTAAAAGTTATAATTATTTTTTTTTTATTTAGAATTTAATTTTTCATGTTTTTTTAATCAATAAATAATTAAATTTATACTTGGTAATAAAAAATGAGTCTTGTAAAAAAATTCTTATGATTTTAATATAATCTTAATTATATTTTTATAAATGTGATTAGATTTTATTATTTTATTATTTATATATACAAATATTCATTATATTAATCACAATATTAATTAAATAAATAAAATTCCGAATCAAAATTTTCTTATCATAAATAACTATGCTATATATTACGATAGAAATTCGAATACTTCAGTTATGTGGTTATGAAATTGACTTTTGTCCAATGGTCTATTGTATTATTTTTTTATTAGAATGTTCACAATCAATATAATCATGAACTTTCAGTTTTATTTTAATTAATACAACATTTAAAAATTGTAATTATTTCTAGTTTTTGAAAGTAAGTATTTAAACAATTTAAACAAAATTTATCGCAGGCAATTAAAATAATATTTTTTTCTAATATATAAAAATTATATTTAAAATATAAAAAAAGGTATGTACTACACTATTAATATATAACTGGAGTAATAAAGTTACATTTCATGAATTTAAAAATAGCATTTTGTATGACAATAAAACATTTTTAGAACAGAAATAAAACGAATATATTAAATAATGAATGAATGGTTGAATATTTATGTGAGATGAAAAATTTCAATAGAAAAAATTGTATAAAATCTTACACAAACTATTAAAACATTGTTTTATCAAAGGTAAGTGATTTATAACTTAAATATAAAAAAATATGTTAGAGAACAAAACATCCTTTATATTTACAGTAAACGGAATTATTTTACAGATTTTACATGATATTTTACGATAATTGATATAAAAATAATACTTTCTAAAATGATTAACAATTTTTGAAAATAAATATCATGAAATATATACATATATATAATTATTTTAATGAATTCTATTTTTATCAATAAGTGATTATTTTATTTTGTATTTATAAATTATTATTTTATATATTTATTTAAAAATTGCAGAAGGTTTAATAAATTTTTTTGAGTATAGAATATATTTTTATATTCAATCAAAATATACAGTAAAAAATATAAATATTTATGTAACCTATTTGATCCATAATCTATTCTAATATTATAAGCTAAATATTTACTATAAAGTTATTGAAATTCACGAGTAATTTTGTAAGAATCGTTACACAAAAAAATTATAGAATATAATGGACGAAATGGAAAAGTAAATATTCTTTAACATAATAAGAGACAATATGAAAATAATAACTAAGTAAATTTAGAAAATATAAAATAAATACAAGTATTTTAAATATTATTAAAACCGATATGAGTAATATTATAGTATGAATTAAATGATTTAAAAATGACATAAAAGTATTAATATTAATTAATGATTATTAGTTTATGAATTAACAAGTGAAATAAAAATTTTTTTATTATTTAATTGTTTCATACGTTAAGTTTATATAAAATATTTTATCACGTTTTTAAAATTGAAAATAATAAAATAGTTATTTAATAGATTTTTTTAATTAGAACATTAATTTAATATATTTGCAGAGTTTCTTAAAATAAATACACTAAGAAATTTTGAGAATATTGAGACATTTTTATTCTTTAATATATATATAATAAATGTTGAACAAGTAGTTTTATGTATAGTTTGCTAAATCGAAGAAAAAATTTTAACTTTATCTACTTACACGCTTCACACTTTTTGCCCGCATTCACATCAATTTCTCTCTTTATATCGTTAGATAGGATATTGAAATCTTTGTCCCTTCTTTTTAGTAGAATTTAGGAAAATAAGATTTTTGTGACAAAAATACAAGAAAAATGACTTCATATCGAGATAAATATAAAGATTCTATTTATTTAAAAATAATGTTGCAAATAAATATAAAAATGAAAGTAAAGTAGCTTTAAATAAATAAGAATTATTCTCAAAATAACTTGTATAAAAATTGTTAGAAAAATAGAGCGATTAAGATAGAATAAAATCTACCGTTAAATAAATTTCTTCTAATAGTCAAGAAACTTTTTTCAAATGTATTAATATTTCACAGCCGTTCAAGTGAAATGCTCTAGTAATCAAATAAATTTCTTTTGAATGGCCAATTATTTTAGATTGTATTACAAGTAATTTATATAACCTTAGAATACCATTTAATAAATAAATAAAATTTCAAAAGACCGTATTTCTGCGAATTATTTAATTCAAATAAGGCCATAAGCAAAATTTATTCACTTATGTTCATTTCAATACTTCCATAAAATAATACTTCCAGTTTTTGATATATATATTGGTAAAAGTAAAGCATATATTCAATATTTCATACATAAATTAAAAAAAATATTAGTAATGTTAAAAACACATTCATCTTAAATATTAATAATTTAATTAATTTGTAATTTTCATTGCAAAATTTATTTGTGTAAAAGAATTTGAAAAGCAATTTATTTATCTATATAATGAGTACTTTAGTTCATAAGTAATAAATGAAATAATTTATTCTTATAAATTTATTGAATATTGATTTTGTATTAAAAAATAAAGAAAATGATGTATATTATTTATAATTTGTCTATATATTAACGATTCATGCATACAAAAAATTTCATCACTAGTTTAATATAATTATCAAAAATCTTATCAAGTTTATTCTAAACTTTTGATGTTTTTAAAAGTTATAAACAATAAAGTAGTGAAATAAAAAATGTATATATACAATTATTGAGAAAACTATAGAAAGGAAAAAAATTTTTGTCGCAGAATTTATTACTATTTATTAAACAAAAATATTTTAGATTTAAAACACTTTTCAATAGATTTTACAAATTAAAATGATACTTTTATAATACATTTATTATTATTATTTAAAATTATAAAATTTAAAATATAGATTTAAAGTTAGCTTCGATAAAAATATTATTAATTATTTCTATAAAAATTTTAACAAAATACAATATTAAACGTGTTCATGTATAATTAATTAATTAAATTTTTTATGTATAATCAAAATAAACATTATGTCTTATCTGAAATAAAATATGTTAATTCTAAAATGTTAGCCGAAAATAGATATGTAAATAACCTGTTACTATTTATTTCTATTAACGCAAATCGTCAAATTGATAGGATAATTTCGTTTCATTCAAATTTATTTTCATTGATTCATCTATTTTTATACACGTTTAAATGATAAAAAGTTTACAATGAATACAGTTTTACAAAATGAAAACAATTTAATTGGAACAATAAAACCTTTATAAATAAAATTATAAAATTTTAGTCATAAGTAATTTTTTATCTTCTTGTAAAAGTTTATTAATTGACATTAAAATCAACTAGAAATTTCTTTTATATTGAATAGAACTGATATTTTATATAAATAATGTTGTATAGAATATTGTTAAAAAATCCACAATTCAAGCTAACTTATGAATAAAAGCAAAATAATATTAAAATTATAACAATTAAGAAATTTTTACTTTAAAATAATCATCTGATTATACTTTATAATTTATCTATAGATTACATTTTATATTAATTTATAATAAACAAAGCTTATCAATATAATTCAAATTTGAAAAATATAGTTCATACTTAATCTTTATATAATTGAATATTAAAATAACTTAGTAAAATAAAATGTGTATTAATCGAAACAGTAAATATATATATATATATATATATGTAAATAATACAGTAAAATTTTTAATTATATTACTTATAATTCTTATTATGAATTAATTTACAACAATTTATAAAACACTTTTTTTTTTTGTTCCAAAAGGCCAAGTATTTTTCTATTTTAAATAAAACTTATACAATGTAATTAAATCTTTCAGTAAAAATTGAAAATAATGGTAGTATTTCATAATGTAGTTCTTTAATTCATAGTAAGTGAATGTTATATTGATAATGATTTTGTAAGTTGCTTATATAATATCTATTACATTAAACATACAAATTTCAGCAATTTAACTCAATAAAATATAAAAAGTATTACGGATAATTAATTTAGTTAAAATTTAACAGAATATGTAATATAAAAAAATTATATTAATTGTAATTTTGTCATAACTGTAATAAAAGTTATTACATACTTATATATCTTCTACAACCTAGAAAAAATCATTGGCTTATTTTAATCTTTATTATTAATATGTCGAATTAGTCACAATTATATTCAGATTAGCTAACAGATTCATTTAAAAAGAATTCTTTTCTCGATTTAGAATTATTTTTATAAACGAAATTCCTAATATCGTTATTTTGAGAACAAGAAATTTTCCATTGACTATTTTTAGTACATAATAGTATAAAGTTTTATTAAATATTTATGAATGAACGAACGGAAATTCTATTTTTACATTTACTTTAAAAGCCTCGTATTAAATTATTCAATTATGACATTTGTGATGTATATTTACAATTACTTTTTAATAAGAAAATATGAATTTGATTTATTATTATTTTTGTTTAAGATATAATTATTATTTTGAAGTGAGAAGAAATTAATTTTATTATTTAATGTATGTACTTTCCTTCCAAATAAAATTTAATTGTTATATATATATATATCATTATTTAATTCTGAGAAAATAAAAAAATTTAATTTTTGAAATAGTTAAAAGATTGAAAAAAAATTAAGATACAAAATATGCAACATAAAAATATAAAAAAATGTAATAATGAAATAAATTAATAAGGCGTTAAAATAAAATGAAAAGAAAAGAATAAAAAAGTTAAAATAAACTCGTCGTATTTCGGAAGCGAGGAAATACAGAAATAAAGAATCAATCAAATTATTGGCGGAATAAATAGTAGAATAAAATTACATAAAATCAGTTAGCAACAATTCAAATGTATAATTAATATTGAAAAATATTCAATGTAAAGTCAAATTATTTGATTCACAGTAGATTTATTTTAAGTCATTTCAATATTAATGTAAAATAATCGGTCAATAATTCAATACATTAATTAAAAGAATATACCAAAGTACAAATAAAAAGTTCGTTAAATAATATTAAAATACGGAAAAAATAAATAATATTAAATTTACATAATGGTATAAAAATAGTAACAAAGTAGAGAATGATGTAAAAAATAAGTTTTTAGAGATATTAATCAAAGAAAATTGAAAATACAGCGAATATATAAAATATTATATAAAAAGAAAATAAACAATTATGAACATCTTATATTTGTGAATATGATATAAAAAAAATAAAATAAAAGAATACAAAAAGCATTAAAAGAAAAAAATGAGTTTTATTCGAAAGTATGTGATAAATAAAGAATTACTGTATAAATATTTAAAAAAGCGATATTAGCTAAAAATATAAGAAATGATAAGTAGATAAAACACGCAGATTGAGAATAATGAAAATAGTCAACAAGATAAGGTCTAAGAAATCAATATCCAAGTAATTTCGGACCTTAAAGGCAATAAGGATTTTTAGGAAGTTTATCCATGTTTAATATTAACTTAACAGATCTAGAAAAAATATTTAAAGAATATAGATATACACATATATGCAAGAAATATATAGAAAAAATTTCGGTCGAATATTTCTTGAATTCACTACACAGAAAATATAAAAGACTAGTGTAAGTCTTAAAAACATTTAAAAATTTAAAAGATTATAGAATACATAAAAGTATAAACAATAAAAGAAATATACGAGAGAAAGTTATAAAAGACTAATAACAGTTTTTTTCAGTACAAGTGGAAAATGTAAGTGCTTCATACAGAAAAATAAAATTAGCTAAATACATTAGTTTGTAATGTGCGATAAGAAAATAAATAGAAAAATTGCTTAGAATAAAATTATGATTAATTGTATATCAAACTGTTTAATAATAAATGAATTTATTATTATTATTCATTTTAAAAGTTAGATAATAGAATATTGATAGTCGGATAAAAGAAAATAGCGTAATGAAGAAAAATAGTACTAAAAAGTGAAGGATTAAAAAAATCAATATCGAATGAATTACAGCAAGTAAAGAAGATTTAGCAAAAAATCTAGAAAAAGTTATTAGCAAGAAATAATCAAAGTATAAAGAAACAAAAACATAAATATATAAGTATTTACAATATATACCAAACTAAATGCATTTATTATTATTTAGATGTAAAATTGAAATAAAGACATTATACTTGTATAGTATATACTTTGAAAAAAATATAAGAGATTAAATAAAGAGAATATAGTAAAATAGTATATCGTAAAATTTGTAAAAAAAATGAGTTTCGAATCGAAAAGATTAAAATTTATAATTATTAAAAAATTCCAAGGATATCAAAAGCTTTTAAAACATAAAAATTAGATAATAAGTTTAAAAAGTAATATTAAAGTAGGTGACATTGAATTAGTGTAAAACTATATTGCAATATCTCACCAAAAGTTTACCAGGTGTTGACGCGTCGTACTTTTATACTACGCATTTCCTTAAAGTGGCAAGAATAATGTAGGATTATTAAATGGAGCAAATGAATCTTGTCTTTCCTCTCAGCTTCTAAAGGATCGGTACATAGAGCTTGACGGATGTGTTCGGTATTCCAATGTAAGTTGGAAAATAATTATTATAGAGAAAACGGAGTTAATACGATACATAAAATTTGCATTAAAATAAAGAATATTAATTATCAAATAATTACTAAAAAGTTTCAAATATAAAATATTAAATATAAGAATTATTATAAAAGCGAATTTTATTCCGGCATCAAAGAAATAAACTATGCAAAAATAAAGATATAAATATAAATGTACTATAAACACATGATACTCATATATTGAAAGTACATGATTAATTGAAATTAAAATTATAAATCTACTGATCATAGTTTAATATTCAAGAATAAAGTAAAATATATATACAAAATAAATATAATGTAGAATATTAAAAGTACACTTGTATCGATTTATATTTCATAATGATTTGTTGATAGGTAATAATTAATTATTAGAAGACTTATTTTTAAATAAAAGTAAACATTTATTATAATACATATTTTGTGCTTTATTTACAATTTTTATGTACAGTAATTAAAATTTACAGAAAAAATACATATCCACGCATATAATAATAACTACATCATTTTATAAATATATATGGATATATTTATTTAACGATGAATATACCAATTATAAGTAAATAAATTGAAGTATGAAATTATGATATAAATTATATTACTTTTTCGTTTCTGTATGTGAAATATATTGGCTCCTTGATAAAATATTATTTTAAAATAATATGGAAAAAAATACGGAAATTTCTAGCTTATAAAAATATGTATATGTAGAATAATCATATTATAATACGTATGAATATATTTTCACTATAAATATTTATAATTAAAAATTTTTAATCAATTACAAATAATTTAACAAAACATTATTATGTTACTCGATATATAAATTAGAAATACGTTTTTGATTATAAGTTTTATTACTGTTACCGTTAAATAATAAAAGTATATTGTTCAATACAATAAATGTAAAAATCTGCTAAATAAAATTGTATATGAAATATTCACATAGATTTTCCTGGTTTTTGCTAAATTTTTATTTTGTTTTTTTATATTACATTAATTACATCTTGCAAAATTAAATAAAAGTATTTCATATAAATTAAATACCTTATATACATTCTTTTATCAAATTACAATTGATCTTAATCTAAATTGAGTAATAATTATAATTTGAAAGTATATAAAAAGCTTATATCAGATATAATATTATTATTTCTGTAAGAATCGATTGATAAACTATAAATTTCTTTAAGTGCATGAGAAGTGAAACTTTTATGAAAATCTAAAACATCATACATTTCATAAAGAATGAATCATTTGTTCATGAAATCTCAAGTAATTTTCTACAATTGTAAAATTATTCATTATAATTACTGTAAAATTATTCATTATAATTACTGTAAAATAATTTATTTATAAATTAAAAAATTAATATTACAGAATATTTTAAGAATAGATTTTCAATATCATATGATTTATATATTTTTTATATCGCTATCAATTTTTTATTTTTATAATATTATGTTTAATATAAAGATTTTAAAAAATAATAAACTTATTAAATTGACGGTAAATCCATTCGATATCAGTTTTCATTATTCCTTTTAAGTAGTTAAAATATTTTAGTTATAATTATAAAAATTAAATATATTATTTTATTATCTTAACAATATTTATATTTTGTAAATTATGTATGAATACTTTATAAAGACATTTTTATAATATTAAAATTTTAATATATAAAAAATTATTTTTTGTAAGAATATATACTTATTTATTAAAAAAAATTTTTAAAAACATCGAAAAATCATCAAATTACATATCCGAATAGATTTTTATATGAAGCTAATACTTGAATTCTATGAAAAAAGAAAAATAACGTATACAAAATAAAAAAAAATAAAAAAAATATAATACTTATGAAGTATACAATAAATGTAATTTCATTAAAATATGAAAATAAAATTTATTTTAATGTTATGCGCATATAATAATATAAATTTTTCGTTTAACAATTCATTTTCTTATTATAAAAAGCTTTTTATTTTGACAATTTCTTTGAAAACGTAATCTTAAAAAGATATTTCATTTATTTTAAGTCATGTATAATAACTTAATTAAAATAATTTTCCTTTTATAAGAAAATATTAATTTATTAACATCAGAATAATAATAATAATATTTAAATTCATAAAAGTATAAGAAATAAAAATGATAAATAATTATTCAATAATTGCTGACTACAATTTCGCAGTAAGTTTTTCTAAAACAAGGAACCGATGAATAAAAATTTTTTTTTTATTTCATACCGAGAATATTTTTTTGTAAATGATATATTTAGATTATTCTTAGGGAAATTACGAATAAGTATTCTAAATTGTAAAACATAAGTTTGAACTATTCAAATACAACTATAATCATATGCCTGTATAAATTTAGCGAATATGAATTAATATTTTCTTTGTTTTTATTCATAGTAAAAATATATATTTGAAACTTTTACTTTACTGAAAAATAATTTTGATGCATATATTTAAGCGAATATTTTCTTATTTAAAATTTATTATGAATATTAAATATTCGAATATTAACATAAATATTAAAATGTTATTATATATGCAAAGAAACGATAAGGAAATAAATTTTTTGAATCTTATTAGCCAAACTTTTAATTTTATTTCTTACCCCAGAATTTAATATGCTAATAGTGTATTAAAAACAATTTTACGATATTTTTCAAAAAATTTTACATTTATAAAATACCCTGATATCATTAGTCTCGATAAAGTCGAAATAATATTGTATAATGTTTCAAATCAATATTTTAATAATCGAAATTTTGATTGTATTTTTTAAATAATATTTTTCATATTCTTGAAAATTTGTTTTATTTCCTTCCCTGTTTTTATTATATGCCACATATACTTTAAAAATAATTTACTCATCACTTAAATATATTCATTAAAAGTTAATAAAAGTGAAGCTATTTAAAATACAATATAGTAAATTAATGCTTTCAATGAAGTATTCAGAAAATATTTGCTAAATTTTTAGTTTATATTTATTACTTTCAAGGTTTCGAATACTTCTAATTAAGACAGCACATTTTTTATTATTCGCATTAAAATTTTCATGATTACACTAGAAATTTCATACAGGAATTTTTCCAATAAACACAATCCGCTTTTTACATGTAATCGACATATTTTAAACATTTATCTAAGTTGGATTTCAAAATGTAAGAATCTATTTTAAAATTATTTTAAATATAATAAATAAAGCTTGCGGGAAATCTTATTAAAGTTTATACACTCGTAAAGGGACCAAAAAATATACGACTAATAGAGTTGGGAGCCTTTCAAGTGAAATTTCATTAGCGTCTGTTCAGAGCTTGCTGAGTTCGAATTATAGTATCCAGTGAGATTGGGAAGGCGTTAACAACGTAATGATGAGAAAGTAATGGAACAATGATTCGTTACAGAGTCTATTGACTTCAAGACTCGCTTTTTCTTTTACGTTTTACGAAACCTATGGCAAAAATTATTATAGCAATTTATTTCTAGGTACAAAAAATGCAGAGAGAAATTTATTTACGCGTCTGATTAATTATCAAATTTTATGTTTTAAGTAAAAAATTTTTACGTAATCAACGGTATATTAGAGCTTAGAGGTCATCTGTTATTTTTTTTTATGCGAACATAATTATGTCGATATACTATAAACGAGTTACTATAAACATTCTTGGATCTTCATGATAAAATTTTGATTCAATTATAAGATGTTTATATGGATACTATTATTATAAAAATCCGCTATTGTGATATTTTATTCGATTGAATGGAATTTGAATATTTTTTTATAACGAAAGTATAGGAAAATATAGGATGACTTTGTTCAAAGGTTTATTATCGTTTGATATATTTTAAAATTTAAACTTATCAAATGGCTTTTGAAGGAACATTTATAACAAAACATTTTTAATCGATTTATCATTTTATACATTATTTATAAAAATTATCATGCTCTTTGAAATATTCGGTATACATCATTTTTTCCAACCATTACAAAATATAGAATAATTAGTCGATATCACGGCAATTACACAATTTTTCTTTACATTATATAATACATGAAAATACGCCAACCTGTACATTTATATTTTACGAATGTTACCGTATATGAGCTTAAACAGTTATATATCACGACTATGTTTATAAAGAAGTTTATAAAGAAGTATAATAATAAAACAAAATATTGGTACGTAAATTTAAACGATAATCGTTTTAAATGAGTTGTTGTTCGATAATTTCACATCGATGTTTCGTTAAATCAGATTATTCAACGATATATAATTTAAGATGGAAAAGTTTTTCACGCTCGATGAAAAACTTCGTGTCTGACAAAATTAGTCTACATCGTAATTACATTTATAAGTCGGTGAATTTAGTATTGGTTAAAGTTTCAATCATTGTACGAATGTTATTGAATGGTATATTTGTGTAATTTAAGCTTCGTAAAATGTATAATAATATATTAGACTATTATCATATTTACGATTACAATCGATGCTATCTATTACTCGCTATCATTTTATTTCACAACTTCTAATTAGACTAAGAATATTTATATTCAGGTCACTTTGTAAATTAATTGAAATCGAAGATTTAAAGTTTCAATTTCATTACAAGTATTTTTTTTTGTATTGTTGCTTTTATGTCGTGGATATGATTTCAATGACATTCGATTGTTGGACTACGACTACGATATATTGCGGTATAAATATTATTAATATAAATATTCTTATCGTAGTTGCTTAATTAAAAAGTTTTTATTAAAATTTCGTATTTCTTTGAAATATTTTTAAACAATACTTTTGAATTCAATTTAATCTATTTCGCTGTTTTGGTCAAAAATCAAAAAATTTATTAATATTTATTCAATATTATCGTGTCTTATAAATAACTTTTAATGAAAAAAGATTTTGATATTCCTTTTCATTTCTAATAAATTTTCTATTCATCGTAACTTTTTATTTATTAAAGAAATTGATGATATTTTTTAAATATTATAATCAACGTTGTTCGTTAAAGAAGAAATATAAATTTGTACATTTTTATATTATTTATCGTTTATTCGTTACAAAACTATTTTTTTGATAGATAGCGTCAAATACACTCTTGAATGAATAATTTCATTAAGCAGTTTAGATTTTCTGAAAATGTTTAAATAAAGTAAAGCAATTGTGCAAAAATATTTTTTTGTCACGCAGTTTTTTGTAGAATTTTTATATTTGTTAAAAATAATATTTGTTCGACAAATTTCAAAGATTTATTTAACAAGAGTCTTGAAACGATCCGTTAAAGTTTTCAAAATTCATCAATTTCTTCAAAATTGTTATACATTTAAAAATAGACATCTTCATCATTTTAAATTGATCGACATGTAGTACATGAATAAAAGGAATTTGATACGTATAATACGAAGAATGCGTATATAATTTTCAGACTGTAGTAGTATTTACGTATATTTATTGTAGAAGTTCAAAGAGGAATTTTTAAGCATTTTCTTGTTAATACGATCCGACGATGATCAAGAAAGCAATGAAAAAGCTACATAGTTCGAACGTACGACAACTATGACAAATTCCATATAATTCCACAGTATTCCGATACTATTTAATTGCTTGTTTATTACACAATACCATTTAGATATTAGATCAATTTTCACGAATTTCTTTTTATTTGTTTTTCTAATAACTTTTTTTTATATTATAAATTGGTATACATATTTTTAAATTGAGTTTCGCTTATCAAATTAAGATTTAACAAAGATGAAATACAAACGTAGATTTTGTAACTATTATTTACATGGAATTAATATAATAAAAATTATCGATCAAACTAACGTTTTAATATTAGAAATTGATATATTAAAATGATTTTTCTCTTCTACGTATGAAAACGAAGAGATTAACGTAGACTTTTCAATTCAGTCGATATATATTTATACGTTAAATTACACTAGAATTTTAATAGATAATCAATACTTGAAAAAGAAAATCTTTCTAAACTATTGCAATTATTCTATTCTAATAAGTTAAGATTATTAAAAAAAAAAGATAATAATACACAATACGTCGATAATAAACATATTTTTATTATTTCAGAATATTACAATTCTTAAAATATCTTCGTATTCCTTAAAATATACACTTTGTCCTTTTATATATTTTGGGCGTTATATATAATACAGATATTTAAAAAAAGTATTAGACACCGTTTCTTTTTTTTTATATTACGAAAATCTGTAATTAATAAACAGTATTTCGGGGGAACGTTGCAAAGTATTCGCATGCACGCAACGAAGCATCATTTATCAACAAGTAGATTAATACAACGAAGAATTGGCGAATAAGCCGATATTCACTGCATGCGGTTATAATAATAACTCTCCTGTATTTCAAGATGTCCGGTCGATAATTCTGCTCCTAAAAACTCAACGAGATAACTTCTCTACTCGCGTGTATCGTCGCCTCAGCAAACCTAAGCACTCGGTGCTTGTATCCTGGGTATCGCGGTTGGATGTTCGGGTTTAGCGTAAATACTTGGCTGAAACAATATTCGCTCGTCGATGATGAAATCGTGATATCGTTTATAAATTCTTTTTGATATGATTCCGTGCTCCGACTCTTCTTTCCGGTCTCCGGGATCGTTGGGTATTTTCGTTATTGCTGAATCCGACGGTGTTTTCCGGTTAAGAGGTACATCGACGATTGATTCCGGAGTGTGACTTTCGTTGGATGGAGTTGTGTATAAACGTAGAGTCTTATTTAAATTTGTTGAACACTGATACTTTCCTTCGATCTCGATATTACGTCGGCTGCACTGCTCCGAGCGTTTAAAAGCGCGTAGAAAAGACTTTGTCGAGGATCGCTGCATCGTTCTCCAATACTGTCGATAAAAACTATTTTAACAACGGACGATTCTTTGTACAACGCGATAATTCGGATATATAACATAGTCGAAACGTATAATACTCTCAAAATTTCCCTCCGATGTACAATTCTATTTACTAGACGTTGAAGGAATTTGTTCCAAAGCTGGGGAAAAATTTGTTTTTATGATCTTGCAGTTGTAACGATTGACCTGGATATTTGAGTCGGTGAAGCAGAAAAATATGGATCGATTACGAGCCCTTTAGACTCGTTAAATACACGACTAGTTAAAATTAGCACGATTGGCACAGAGTTTGTCGACGATCGATCAACATTCATCTTTATAGCGATAGAATGCATATACACATATTTGAGATCATCGTACCTCGATCAGGTACCTTCGATCCAACGACGACCGAGATTTGTAGCGTCTGCGCAGATAACAATGTTGAATACGACGAACACCGTTGAGCAAAAATATTTCGTTATTCCATCGAAGGACGAGATTCGTAAATTCATTGACAATTATCGATTATTGATATTTTAGGCTATTGCCGAGGAAAGATTATCTACTTAAAGCACAAAATGTCGAGCCGATGGCCTCGGTGAAGGATTACAACTCAACGATAAAGTAATTGCCGATGTTACATCGAAACCGATACAGATTTTAGACGTTGAGAGAAAAGCCAGATCGACGTGTTCGGTGACCTATACGTCGAATTCTACAATGACAGGCGGTTCGCGAACTACGGACGAAAAGGAAAATTCCCATCCAGTGCTTCGATCTCGTTCGGAAGGATAATGGCGTGGCTTTGGGAAACTTTTACGAGTACACGCGATACAGTTGATATTGTAAGTTGGATCAATCGGCATCGGCGTAAATATTACTATTGAACGGGTTACAATTCGGGTTGTACGCGATTATAATATCGTGGTTTTTGCAGCGGTCGTGCGTCGGTGAGGTTACACGGGACAAATATATATATATATATAATCGTACGCGATTTAGCGTTCGCCATCTGGTGGGTATACTTTGAGTGTCGCCTAGTGATTGGAGACAGCGTCGATGCCTTCTTTTTTAAGAGATTAGTTACAAAGTAGTCTGTCTTTATAAAATAAAGGATAAAATTTAAAATTAGAAAATACAAGTGTTCGCAATTATATTAATTATTCGTTTGCAAAATATAATAAAATAGGCGTAATTCGAAAATTAAATTTACGATGTTAACGCGTTGAAAATTTTATTTTAAAAAAACTTTAAATTTTAACAGGAACTGTTTCTCTTTAATTAATAAACTAATACTGTTAAATTTATACGAGAATTTAATACGCAGCTTAAGTCGATAAATTTCTAACGCAGATTCTTAATAAAAAGCGAATTCGGTACAATGTGTAATTAATTAACAACGGATCGGATAAATCTTTAAATTTAATTGTTCAAATAATACATACTTACATTATTTATGCCATCGGTACCTTTACAGTTAGTTACCTAATCGATATTCGATAATTCTTAAAGACCTTGCGAATGTTCTCTCGTGGTCACCATTACGACAGTTTCCGTTTGATTTCTCAATGACCTTGAGTACCTAACTGCTAGCTATATATAACGTTGAGGGTTACAGTGATACCTTGTTAAATTTTTGAGAACTTTGCGCAAAAGTTGATCTAGACACCGTCTAAACGTGATACCGCACATCGCGTACAGCAAGAAATTTATACTGAAATTCGTATAATACAGTAACATGAAAAATTGCTGGAGACACCAGAGTAATGAAGGTGTATTTTTACGTGCCAACGTGAAGAAAAAAACACACAGTCGTATGGCGTAACTGAAAAAAAAAGTTTTCGTTAGTTTTTTCTTTAAACATTTTCATTTTCGTCTATTTTAGTTTCAACTATTTTTAATAAATGCTTAATACGTATGAGAGTATTCGTTAATAAGTCGGTGCGATTTTTCATTAAAAATAAAATCTTTCCGCTTCTCTTTACGAAAGGCTTTTCCGTGTACTCGTGCGACTTAATCTTTCCTTTCAGGCATATAAACATAACCGAGCTTCGTATGCATACGTAAATTTTAGTATACTTCGTGAAAAGCATGGATCCAACAACACGGATTTGTGCGAAGCACGAGTAAAAAGTAATCGAGGAAAAGTAATCCTGGGATAAGTGAGAACGTAAAGAAATAAAGGGTTTTAATAAAAAAGAAAAATATTTAACTTTCATAATATTTTCAAACAATTTTTCCTATTAATTTCTTTCGAGCGTCGCTTAAGTCAAATCTTACTTTTAACAAATTTATTTATTTATCTCGTTACTTTTTTTTCCTCGTATAAGTTTAAATCAAAAACTTTTTAATCTTCTTTTGAATTAACGCTAAAATCAATACCAAATAATTCCTAATTTATTTATAGTTTTATAAATTTATACCGAAACATTCGTATAGAAATATTATTAATATTAGTCGGTGTGCAATCGTCGAGTTTGATATCGTAATTACAAAATAAGGCCAGGTTTTATAAAATAAAAAAATGTGTTTCTTAAAAAGTTTGTCCGCGTAATTATAAATAAACGCATTAATAATTCTCTTGTGAATTTATCTAACAAAGTGCGTTCGAAAGAAACTTTTCTTATCGCTACTTCGTAATCAAATTTTCTTCAATTTTCATATCAACATTTGACTTCGCAAACTTTCTTTTCCCCATAAAAAACATAAACTCCGCATTTTAAATTGCTTTTGCTAAAGTAGCCCGTAGTTGAAAATTTTATTATATTATACTTATCGATTATTATACAGCACTATACATTAGTTTTTGAGTAGGTAATTTAAAAGAATCGTAACAAATTTCTTCGTTATTAAATATATTTTCATGGCAACATCGGTTAAAAAAATTATTAAGCAAACTTAGATAAAATATTTATGCGTATTTATAAGCAGCTTCCATTAAAAACAATCTTACTTCAAATAAGTTTGTCGTTTTTAGACATAATCGAGTTAATTAGTTTCTTTTGGCTCTTCGAAATGGTAAACGCAGCTTAAATTTTACTGCAAATATAATGTCTCTCCTTCTATTCCTACGACTCCTTATGAAATTCTTTAACTAAATTAGCTCTTGAAAGGACAGTTAATTCGAAAGAGAAGTAATAATTCGGCGGACCAATAGTTTTATCGGAATTCAACCTTCCACGAAGGTTCGAGTTGTCACAACAAAGGAAATAAGACAGATCTTATCGTTATCCCACCACTTTTTTATTGTGCAATAGAAAATGTATAAAAGAGGGTGAGTATAGATAGGACTTCTCGTTCCAAGGTCTTTATTCATACGGATACACACATGCTCGTCTTTTCTTCGTGTACACATCCAAGCGAATCGTCGTTTGCATATAAAATAGATGTACTCTTAAGAGGACCGATGATATTCTAAATTGAACGAATACGAAGTAATCGAAAGGATCTTATAAAATATATATTCTAAAAATTAGTTTGACAACTCGGTGTAAGTAATTAAGCGAAAGAAATTAAAGAAAAAACTATTAAAGTGTGAGTCACATCGATCTTTGATTGTATACGTATCCAATATCGTACGAATATTGGATTTACTTTTGGAGCATTCATCATCGTACGATTTATATCGATCTTTCCATCTGATCGTCGTATAAACTTTTATATTATAATTATTGTTATCGTTATTATTATTATATCGATAGGATGCAGAGATAGTATATAAAAAAGAGAATGAAAGTAAATATGGTAAAGACGTTGACCTTATCGAAGGAAGATACATTAACGCAAGTATCTATAAATAGCCGAAAAGAATAGTCGTAGAATCGTAGTAACGGAAGAAGCCACACTTAAGCGAAGGTTGCCAAAGGGAAAAAAGTGAACGCACGTTAATCGATGAAGAAAGAATATTGGAAAAAGAAAAGAACGATGTAATGCGAAAAACGATGGTAATCTAAATTACTCGGTTGAGAAATTAAAAAATATTGTTAATGCGAGCGTACGTAAAAAGATATCGATACGAGAAAAATAAATATTATATGGAAATATTGATATGGAACTGTTAAAGAAGTCGCTGCTAAAGTACAGGAAGAATTCTTTGAAACTCTATGTATCACCCGAAGTCAGAGTTGGTTGAAGTTATCTATGATGAATCGATTTGCTGCCAAGCGCAAGAAGATATATTTTCCCAACTAATCTAGTATCGATGTAAATAGCTTTATTGAAAAATATGTATTGTATGATAGAATTTTCGATCGTGTGCGTTAAGAAAGATAGAGATTCGCATCTATTTAATCGAGTAGTAGCGAAAGATGTACTTTTTAATTTTTTAAATTATCGATATTTAACGTATATAAAACAAAATGTGTGAACAAAAGAGTAATTAAATACATTATCTTAAGATGAGAGAAATTATTATCCGATCGAGAGAGACATTTTTTTTAGTAAAGAAATATAAAGGAAATTGGATACATTATAAATTACAAATTTATATGATCAAGATACGGATGTCGTTAATTCCTGATAACTAAATTTTTAAATTAGAAATTATCATTGTTACCTGACAAATGCTACGAAGATTAATAATAAACTTGGTTTTTTTAATTTTCGTAAAACAATTTATATAATGTTCAAAATATTATTGCAAAAACAGGAAAACAAAGTTTTGCGTGAATTTATTGTTCGATTTAACGCATTACGATCTAAAGATTGAAAATAACAAGCTTTGAAGAAGTATCGAGATAATTAATGTAAAATAAAAAATTTTTGAATATACGTAAATGGCACGAGTTACATTAAGATGTACTGAATAGATGTCCTAGCGTTTAAATAGGTTATCGTATCGAACTACGCAATTATGAATACACGTATCAAATTCATTTACTCGGTAATATCTAAAATTTTGTTACTTAGTTATTTTACACTTTTTATATCGTATTAACTATTATAAACTATTTCCGCACTTATAAACACACTGACATTTCTACATATATTTTAGAAGATCGGCATTTTATCAGAGACTCGACATAAATTGAAAGAAATTCAATGATACGCTTATTTTGCAAATACGAGAGTAGATAATATCACCGATAGATGGATACATATTGATATGTTTGAACCTTCTAGTGAGGCGATATCGAAATAACTGTATACGTATGAATTACGTTGTAACAAAAATTGAAATTTTGATAATAATAACTTTAAATTATTGTAAGTAAACTCGAAAATTTATCAATTTTTTTATATATATATTTTTGACTACTCTTAACGTTTAGAACTTTAATAAAAGCTTCAAATGGTAAGGAATTTTATAAAATTTACTTCAATTGTGATTAAATATCTCTTTTATTGTTACTTATTTTAATAATATAAAATATTTACATATTACTAGAAATGCATTTAATTATATTTGCTTGAATTATCGATGCCCTTAAGGTAGAAATTACAAATTAACTTCAGTTAATTACAATATTTTGTCATTTAATGCATACGCTTCGTAATTTTGAAAGATCAATAGCTTATATTCGGAGTATATCGATAGAATTTTCTGAAAAAAGTATTCCAATAGAAAAATCAATATAATTTACAATTACTAGCAACACTGAAATTCAAAATTACCTACTTCGAGAAGATGCATAGTTCTCTTAATACGAAGGAAAATTTATCGACAATCATTTTATTAAAACCACGAACCAATAATTTTGGAATAAATTCAGTAATAATTGATGACAATCGATGATAAATTGATAAGCGCTGAACACCCAAATTGTTATATGATTGGTAATTCATAAGCCATCGATAAAAGTTTCGGTTCAACAATTTGTTTCATAGCTCTTAAAACAATTACCACTTAAATATAATAACGAAATCATCTATAATAACGGTTTTTGCCGTATATGCAGATCATGAAAGTTTTGATCGCAGCAAAAGCGAGGAAGATGTACATCGTATAACATTTATGCAACTAACGCTAATAAATCCCGCCAAAGAAATTCGATTATCAATAAAATAGGCAGAAAAATAGAAAGAAGTAAATATAGATTTAAAAGATCTAATAATTTTCACAAGTATTTTATATTAAAGTTGAACCGAAAATTTATTTCTATTAATGCTTTTGTTTTAATTTTGAAAGGAATTTTTTAAAGATATTTTATTAAATACTTGGAAGTCTTATTACAATAGATCTACATAAATCCACTTGAAATATTTATTAAATTTAGAAAGTAAAATTTTGTACGGAGGGCAGATAAAAGAATTTTGATCGATTGAATAATTTCAATTTTCTACATCAATTATCCTAAACATCGTATTATTTGTTTAAATATGCGCTATTTTCGTAAAAAAATTTTACAGCTATATACAGCTTTAGTTTTTATTGCTATTTAAATATGGAAGCAAAAAATTTAAGCAATAAAATTAGCAAATATATTCCTCGGTAACAGCAATTATAGCCATTCTTTTTATGTTATCTATTCATTTATTCATTTTATAACATTTCTTTTAGATTTATCTACATCTTTATTCTGTATATAATGATTTTGAAGTCGCTTTTCATTTATAGCAGTAAAATTATTTTTTGTTCTTATTTTTATGTCATAATTTCAAAAATTTCTTTTATTCGCTATGAAAAACTATTAAATTATATGTAATAATCCTTGTCTTGTTGTTTATATTTATTTTTCATAAGTAACAATTTTCTAATATGCGTACGTACATATTTACACCAATATTTGCTTTTATCTAGTAATTTTTTTTTATAAACTATTTTATTAAAGAAAATGTAGAAGAATAGAATAGAAGTAGAAAATGTTAGAAGAATATGCAATAAATTTATAAACTATTTGGTTCAAGAAAATGTTAGATGAATATGTAATAAATTTATTGTAATTTAGTTATTTTTAAACATTCTTTTAATTTTTAAGGGAAAAGATGTAAATAAAAATATTACATAATATAATAATATATAAAATTTGAAAATATTACATCGAATTTGTATTTGTAAACATTCGATTTCTACGACTTCTGTTTCTATATTTGCAAATCTATCGGGAAAAAGAATTTTAATCGATACACGTGGAAATCGCGTCTACTTACTAGTTATTAAAATAAAAAGAAGTTTTAATCTATAAATAATTCAACAAAGTTTTCATATTATGTACAAAATACACTTCAAAAATTCCAATACGTAATTACAAAAATCAAGATAGTTCCAGAACACGAGCCACGCAAATATTAACATCCCTTCCACTTGATATAATAACGCCACCGAGAAAATAAATTTAATCAAAAGAAATTCTGCTAATTTAATCGATTGGTCTTTCGTTACCCCAATCTATAATTTTCAATAATAAGCACTCTTTAACTCTTTTCCAGAATATTATGCATTTACTTTTATATATAGTTTAATTTATAGTCTTAAACGGTTTATCTTACTTTTATTATATTTTTAACCGACTATAACTAATAGCTGATGCAAATCTACTTATATAGGAAAAATAAATCATGAAATTTATTAAGAATGTAGAGCAAGGAATTATCGGTATTTAAAAAATTTACCTACAATAAAATTTTTGATTTATTTAACATTGCAAATAGTGAACGCGCAAAATTTTCTTGCAAAATTCTCATACGAGAGTTTAACATTGTCGGATAGTGTGGCTGTGGTATAATCAAGATAAACAGACAAAGGAAAAGGTGTAAAAAGAATTCCTTGAAATCCAGAACGACAAGGAAATTCCGGATAGAGAATTCGGCAGTTTGGTAAAAGAGAACCAGGAAAGATCATTTTTATACTTCTACTCGATCCACGTGTTAATGATTTTTTCGCATTGTAAAATGATCTGCATCAATTGCACTCTTTCACCGAAACCAGATTAAATCTATTCTAAAATGGGTGGTTGGAAAATGAGAAGCCACGTGTTTGTGTGGATGTGTAAGCGAACGAGATCAGAGTATATCAGTTCGCTTTAATCCGAGTCTGAAATTTATGGATGTTTTTGATTTTTCACAGTTATTCGACTGCTGTGCTCGATTTTTTTATTCTATGAGGAATTTTTTCCAATAGTCGCTCGGGAGTTTGTATATTTTTTCCTGTATTGGTTAGCGATTGTAAAGTAACTTTCATCCAAGTGAAACTATAATACAAGATAATTAGAATAAATTCATTTCTCACTAATTATTTGAAACGATAAATCATTGAAAAGTTGGACAACTCTAAAATCCTGTTTAATAACGTGTAATTCTCCAATATAAAATTTATTGTTTTGAATACATTGTATTACGTTGTAAAACATATTTGAAGAACATATTTTTTTAAGTAAATAAAATGTTTTTCAAAACATGTTTCTATTAACTTTACTCTTCAGTAGATTTTAATTTTATATAATAATGAAATTTTCTTATAATGAATTAGAATTACATATCAAAACTAATACATAAAAATATATATTTCATATTAAATAGCCACACATTTAAATTCGAGTAATAAAAAGTTTTATTTCGAATCAAAATTAATTAAAAATATTTAGAATCAAGTCCATAAAGAAATAAATACGAAGATAACTAGTTTAAGATAAAATAAAATTTAAGTTTTAAATGCTTCTTTTTAAATAAATAATATAATTTACTCAATTTTAGGACTTCAAAAACTAACTACAATTTATTATTTTTAAAATTAACAAACAAATATAATATTTTCCAATCTAATATTTGTAAAAAAATCCTAAAAGCTTAGAAATAATTCAGCATAAAATATAAATAAGATTCATTTTTATACAAGAATTTATACAATAGATATAAATAATAACCTTGAATACATTTTCCAAGGATATTTGTGTAAAATTAATCTAAAAGAAAGACAGAATTTTTTTGAATATATAAACAAAATTTGAATGAAAAAGTTAAAATTATATTTTTTGTATCAAATATTCACCTGTATACATTCATATGCAGATTTCTAGATATTAATTTTATTTTATATTTCTCAACACGTTGACATTTTTAAGAAATATTTTTGACAGTATATTTTTAGTTAAAAATATAATCATACACTGTATATACTTAGTATACATGTTTCATAATTAGAAGAAAATTAATATACAGTGATAAATTTCGTTATAAAATACGTTAAAATAAAACAAACATACTTTTAAGAATAATATTCAAATTAAATTTATACATTTAAGTTGTTAAAATTATAATTTTTAACATAGATCGTATTATCTTTTTATTAAATTCTTGTATTATATATAAAAGGCAATAATTTATATATTATTAAAAAATTACATATTGCTTTATTTTAATCAAATCTATCTAATATATTCAAAATAAATTTAATATATATGATAAATGAAATAATGTACGCGTATATAATTGATTATTTATAGTTGTACAATTGGTATACTCTAATATTATTCGAATAATTATTAATTATTTTGATTATTTATGAATAAATATTTGTAAATTTATAACAATAAATATTTATTAAAAATTTAATTAGTACTTTATATTCTTGTTTCATACAGCAGACTATTAAATCAAAGTTGTAAATACAACGATACAAAAGCTGATTATTAATCGCCTTATATTGATTAAATTGTTTGCTTTTTTCCGTTTCTTGCAACCTTCCGAACGCAAAAAAACTTGAAAAGTATATTTAATTAAAATGTTTCTAATAAATTCAAATAATTATTTTAATTAGTAAATTATATATTTTTTCAATAAGATGTAGCAAAATAATTTTTATAACAATTTCTTTTACTGAGCTTATATATATTTTTTGTAAAATCTATACGAAAATAAATATTTTATAGAATTAAATATCTTTTAAACTTTGTATAAATACAAAATTATATGTTTAGTATTTAATAATTATAGAACGTAATATATAAATTATTTTTGATTAGATACTCGTTATATCTGTAATTACAATAGTATAATATTGCACATAAATTCTAACTACGTATATTATAGAAAAAATTATAATTAATAATATCTAATTTTGATAATTAAAGCTATGTGATATTTACATTATTGCATTCATATACATATTCTCAATGTAGCCGCCCTTTAATTATAATCCGTATTCGAATAATATTGTCACACGAGATTTAGAACCAGTGATAAAAATGAGAAAAATACTGAATATATTGCTACAGAATCAGCAGAGAAATCAGATAATTAGGACTATCGACTTCAAATATTAGTAGCACGTATTAGAATCTGGCACATTGCGATTTCCCGATATCGTAATGCGACATCTAAGAAAGATAAAATCGTAGTAATCAGCCCAACAGAATATCGAAGCTTAGGTACTTCTGAATGATCCAGAAGATTAAGAGGATCATCCAGCATTTCTTTGTGATTTACAGACACGGTGGCTGCTGATCGAGAGAAAGATCACTAAACCTCTTTAAGAACAAATCAAATAACGCGAAACCGTTTGAAACTTTAATGCAATGTTTAACACTTATTTTTTCTATCGTAATTCCATTGTATATAAAACGTATTCATATCTTATGATATACGTTTATTTATTAATCCTTTGTTTCCATCTAAAACTGAAGATAGATTTGTTCTTTGAGTCAATGCGATACTGGGATTCAATATTCTACGTAACAATACACACACACAAATACGTTAGTATATATGTATTATTAATTGTTGGTTTCTATTTAATATTATAATATATTTATAATATTTATGGTATAAAATAATAGGTAATGTTAAACAATTATAAATATATAGATAAATATGTTATTAAATTCATAAATATAATTCATAATATAATTACATACATATAAACATTATACTATTGATATTGTGTATAAATATTTTTATCTCGTATTTATGCCATTTTACTTAATAAGAAAAAAACATGAATTTGAATAATTTTGCTACTGTTTATAAATTTATCTTTAAACGTAGAAGAAATTTGTTACTTAAATCTATTAATGTTAATAAAAAATCGATAAATTTAAGTATTTACTCTAGAAATATTATATACAAGAAAAATAAACGTTTCCCTTTTATTTTTAGCTCCATTATTAAATTAATAACCTTTTATATATTATTAAATATAATAATTTACAAGATATATAGCCATTTAAAGTCATTATTATAAACGTCAATCATAATAAACCATTTTAAGTATATTGTATTTCCAATATTTTAATTAAAATACTTTTAATCAGTTTCGCTTCATTAGTTATTATGGCATTTAGAATTTTCAAACATTATAAAACACTTTTTTTTAATAACACTTAAACAATAATTGAAATCATCAAAATTCATTTTGTAAAAGAAAAATTTTAATCCCAAATTAAATCTTTGGAATATTTAATACCTGTACTTTTTTACACTTATATAATGTCAATACAAGTTAAATTGATTCTTGAAACGATAGAAAAAAATTTTGATCGCAATCTACGTTCACGATTTATGCATAATAATAAATTCTTTCTTTGCTTATTGAAAAAAACTTTAAATTATTTACCTTGGTAAATTCAGGAGAATGAAAACTGTACTAATAAGTAGAAGCATTTTGGTTATACTCTGCTGATTACGAGTAGAGACTAAGTTCCGAGAAGATGACCTAACATCTGTAAAAGTAAAAAATAAAAACAAAATTAAACATGTAAATTAATTTTAATAATCTTACAAGGACATAAATCATCATCGTGAAATAATATTCATGATATTCAAAGTAAAAGTAAACACGATCCATTTCACTTTTCAAAACAGTGTTTTTCGATTATATCCTAATCATTTTATCCATTCGGTTATTTTATTCCATCAACAAGTATATTATTTCAACAAATCAAAAATAACATTTTATGCAGTTAAGCTGTACAAGAAAATTATTGCTACTGTATTATGAAATCGTTGTCTAATAAGATTTGGTATTTAGGTAATTCATTTTAAATACTAATTTTCAATATAATGAAAAACAAGCTTTTTAAAATATTCTACAATGCTTAAACTTTAATTAGCTGTATTAATTTTTTTATAATAATAAAAATTTGAAGGTATAAGTAATAAACCTAAAGCTATAAACAATAAATAATTTTATTATATATAATAGTTGACAATATTTCTGGATAAAATAAATACTTAATATTCTTTGTCAGAGATAAAATAAAATTGAACAGGTATTATTAATAGTAGGATAATAATTTTAACGAAAAGAGTAATACTTTAATATTTAGCTTATATGAAAAGGATTATAAAATTGATGCACACATTTTGCCAATATTTTAAATGTGAAAAATTAGTAATTATGAAACTATAACATAAAAAATCATTTAAATACGATATAAAAATTCAGTTTGTATTGAGTAATACATTTTTTATTTAATCAATCAATTTGTGAGATGATTCGTCATTGATTATCAAGAATTTATTTGTTTTTTACATTTATATCATATTTACAATATTAATCGAATATCAAATTGTTTTCTTTGTTGTGTATTGAAACATTATGTCATTTGATAACGTTCGTAAAATTATTGTACCAAATTAACCAAATTATTCAACAGAATCATTTAATTAATCTCAGTATATAATATCTGTATATGTATCTTTTGTTTTTATCAATTTTGCTTGTATTTTATAAAAAAATATGTAATTTTCAAACCTTCTTTTGGAGACTGTTATAATTAATTATATAGATAATTTTGAAAAATTTGAATAATTCAAAAAACTTTGTTATCATTATTATTATATCAATTATTTATTTCGCTTTCATTCGTCTACTAAAATAATTAAAAATAGTCAAGTGCACACATACGTAGATTTTTGTTCACGTCAGTTATAATAAATCTATTAAGAGGTTTTTAAATCATAAATAATAAATTGTGGAGTAAATTTTGTAAAAAAATTATATTCATAAGAACAAATTTTTACACATTTTTCGTAAAAAACTTTACAATACTATAATATTTTCTATTGATGACGAATCATTCATGAAAATGTTTTCACTATCGTTTGTTTTGAATATTTATAGAACAAGTTTAAAAGAAACTGATTAATTGCTGTTTTCCTGTTGATGTTTTGACAGTTTATTGGATAAAGGCTGTTGTTTTCATACTTTTATTTATACACAGAATCAGCCTTCTAATGTTTATCCGATATTTAAAACATGCAACTATTATAAATGTATTATAATGTATTATAATATATTATAATGTATTTTCTGATCAAATGTATATTCTCATATATATGAAATTCAGAATTTTATGTAATCATTTCATCCAAGATTTTTATTTTGGCCTTAATCGTGATTCTAATTTCAAAATATTGTTTTTAAATTCAAAGACATATATTTTTTTTCTGTTTTTATTCTCAAATTATTTCCAAAAATATTAGACAACGTAGAAATGCATAAATGAATACATAGAAAAACATCAGTTATAATTTTATTGTTCGAATTTATTTGAAATACGCTCATATTTAGATTTTAATTCAGCTATGTTCTCGGAATTAAAAAAAAAATTCTTTTAAATAATTGTATTTTTAAATAAATTTGTGCCAATTAAGGATAAACTTTTAGTTAACACAAGAAACTATTGTAACATTTTCATGGTATAGAATTTAAACTCGAATAATATTTGAATGAAAAAATTATATATCTATATAAAACAATAATTATTATTATTTATTAGATTGTGTCTCATAAAATAATTAACTAAAAATTGAATTTTTGTGTTTCGAAGATATTTCTTTTTTTATATGATAAAAACATTGTTATAAAAATAACTTTAAATACTTCGTCGATAAGTTTATTAATTTTGCGTTATTTAATTAACTATAATTATATACATAAACTGAATGTAAACTTTATAGCATAATAATAATGACAGTTTTTTAATTAACTGTTTATTAATGTTTTATATTTATTTTATATAAATCATTTAAATTTATTTTTTAATAATTTTCAATATGCCGCTTGAAAATAAAAATATATATAACTATCCTAAGTCTCTTGAAAAATTAATATAGGGAAAGTCACATTTTTCTATCGCTTATCAATTTTCAATCGAAAATTTAAAATCTCATGTTAGCATCAAGTCTTTGATTGATGACAGTTTTGACTTAAATAGGGATATGATAATATCTATAAAACTAATTCGTAATGTAACTTTGTGTAGGTTTACCATTTATTTCATATTTTTAAATATAAATATGATGAAGATTTATCTTAAATGCACTGTTTATAATTTGACGTACGGTTTAAATAGTATATAATGAAGAAAGAGGTTTTCCAGAGTTAATGAATAAATGCATTTATATATCTAAATATTAGACTTGCCAACATGTCAGAGTTCCTTAATAATCCTGGCTAATTATTTTATTGGTTTTATAAATATGAGAATTATTTAATAATGATAAATACTTATCACAAAACGTTTTAATTAATTTTTAACGATATTAAATATTTTGGTTTTTAGCATACTAATGATTTAATAGATCCTCTTATACTAAATTCATAAATTTTACAAACAAGAAAATCTATTATTTACGTGAAACGTATTGTTTTACAAATTGGTCGATAAATAATAAAAATTCAGATTAATTATAATATATTTCACGAAAAAAACATTTTCAAAATAAGTACATAACGACATGTTCATTACTTTTTCAATAAAATTAATTCATGACATAAATTGTAACTTTATATACATATAATTAAATTAATTTTATATAAGAAGCATAAGATCAATATTAATTACTTTGCGTTATAAGTTACTATTATTTATTATTATTAATCTAATAATAAAGTATTTATTAATAATAATAAGTGCAATATTTTATATTCACGTATTTTAATGAAATAATTTCAAGAAAATATACTAAATCTATAAGTAAAATAATATACAATAGTGTATAATATATAATAATATAAGTTCTTAAAATTAGTTAAATAATATAAATGAAGTTATAATAACATATATTAGTAAAATTAAATACTATAAATTATTCTTCAAATTACGTAAGAGAAAAATACGTTAATTGCAGAATTTATGAATAAAAAATAATATACGTCACTTTTAATTATAATATTTTGGTCAGTACACCGAAATATCATGATACATTATAAAATATTTATAGTTTTATTACTTGATATTATTTACTATTACTATTTATCTATCATATTTTTTCATTTATAATTTTTCAAAAATATTATTCTTTTATTCGAATTAATTTTAAAGCTTAAATTTAATAGAATATTTATCTTGTTAGAATTTCTTTTTAACAGAATATTTTCCCAATTTTAACAATACATACATCAACAGCATAATTAAATTAGTTCTCGAATTATTATTTTTTACTTATTTTTTTTATAAATAAGTAATCTGTATAAAATATTACATTTTTGCATATTTAATTATAGAATATTATTCAAATTTATTGGTAATATGTAACGATTTTATATATCTAATAAGAAATCTAAACTATTAAATTTCTCATTTGAAAAATTTAGCATTCAGTTTTTAACATAAGGTATATATATATAATTGATGTTGATATTGATTCTTATATTTTTTCATTAAAATAAAACATTTATTTGAAAAATATTTCAATCTAAATTTAATTTCTGTTTGAATGAAAATTCATTTATTTATAAACTTGTATAGTTTCCATTAATGTATGAAGCTAAAATAATATGTAACTGTGTTCTTTTATTAAATAAGATTTAAATTGTATAAATTAACATAATATTTATTAAAAATATTCTTGATTATTATTCTTCTATTAAATTACTCGTAAGTAATATAAAGTACATAAGATAAAGATGTTTCACGTTTTTCAAATGTAGGAAACGATCTTCATCTAATTTATTTAAACTTAAATTCAATATACTACGAAAAAGGTGCAGTCATATATCAATTACTGAATCCTAAATTGATGCTCAATGTTTTCCTTGGCCAGAAGCGTTTACCTGCTTCAGAATTTCAGTGTTATATATAATGCATATTACTCGATACGAATCTTTTATCGTGATAGTTCTACTTGAAATACCTATTGCATTAAGAATCAGTTTTAAAAATTTACCGAAGCAGAAGTTAGACATCTTTTTATTAAAAAGTATATGTAGATATAAAATAGTTAATGTCAATATAGATATTTCATTTAAATTAAGCTTATTACTCAGCTTTAAATTATAAATACATTTTAAATGTTTGTACATCATGATAAAAATTAAATCATTCTTTTCTCATTTTTTTTTCAACATAAACTAGAGATAATAAATTTTTTGTATCCAACGAAACCTATAAAATTCGAAAAATAATTAGAAAATTAATTTAAAAAATGGATATTTATTGTTATGATGAAATTCCGATATTATATAGTATTAAAAGTTTGTGTATTAAGAAAATTTTTTTTTTAATCTGAGAAATTTTATAAACTTTAATAAAATTATGAGTATAAATATTACATCTTTTTGGTTCTTTTACAATTTCATTTTTCAGATGTAAAATTAATAATTTTGAGAATTTCTATGCTCGTTCGGTTGAATTTTGCTCTGAAAAAGTTTTATATTTTAAAAATGTAAGATAACGATAAAATTCCAATGGTGAAGGAAATGTAATAAAATTAGTTATTACACAGCAGATTCAGTATATTTCAGATTTTTTTTCTTGTTTATTAAATCATTTTGTTGAATAATATGTCATAATTTTTTTTAATAGTCCTTTGAATGGGTTTACTTGAAAATTCTTTATTTTTATTCTATAGTATATAAAACTGAATTATAGTTTATGCATATATTTTTTTATCTTTATTCAGTAAAGTCATAATTTTTTGACCTAGTCAATATTTTACTTCCCGTTAATCAGTATATCATAGTCATTATTTCAAATAATTCCTATAATTTCAATTTTAGTTTTATCCGCTGTCTTACGTCTTGTCCTATTTTTATATAACTAGTATAATTTTTGATAGTTTTTTGTCAATTTTTTCTTAGAAACTTATTTTTTATGTCATATTATTTTTACGCGTAAGCAAAAGATTTATCGCGTTACATTTGTAAAATATAATTCTTTGATAAATTTTTAATTACACGTATAATTTATAAATTTTCTTCTTTTTTTCTAAAAAAACAAGAACGAACGATTAGTTTCTTTTAAAGTCAATTGATCAAAGGAAACATCAAGAATCAATATTTTCTTATGATTAAAATGCTGATTTATTTCCATACGAGTACTATTTTCTTACAATATAAGAAAAAACACAAAGAAATAACACGAAAAATATATCGATAAATACTATAAAATTAAGCTCAACGATATACGATATTTATTTTTAATCGTAAACGATAAATGAATAAACGCACAGTAATATAAAATTTAAATCGTATTATTATACGAATAAAGAACTACGAACGATATTTACGATAAATTAAACGAAATCCTTTCGTTACAAAGAAATTGAACGCGAACAAAAACACGAGTATAAAAATTATTTCAATAAATAATAAGAAGAACATAGATATCGAGATTTCTGATATTGTACAGCGAACGTTGAATTCGTTATTTCCTCTGTTGAAATTGGCGAGTGTAAATTCCACGCGATTATAAAAACCAGTGATTCGCAATTTCGCTTCGCTATTTTGTACTATACCTAATCCCGAGAGGTATTTTTTGTTATATCGAAAGTTAAATAACGGCAATGGAAAATTATCCCCGAGACAGACAATATAACAAATAATCAAGTAGTGACATTTCCAGTACATTTTACTCAAAAAACAAAAAAAAAAAATAGATGAATAGAAGATAAAAGAACTGACATAATAGCGTAGACGTAAAAGAACTCCTCCTTTAACGACGAGGACAAAGAAATTCACTACTTACTCTTAGCTAATGCGACTATATAGACTATATACATACATCACTATCCACGTCGCCGTTGTTCGTGTCTTCCCGCTACTTCCTGCTCGACGAAAGCTGCTGAGTGTCTCTTGACGGGCTTTTCGTTCGCGCTCTTACCAACAACAGTGATCGTGCAGTTGGGGGTTGCGCACCCCTCGACCGACGGAAATAGGGTTGGGGATTCGCTGCCGTTTCTCTTGGGCACGGCGTAAAAAAAATCTGAGCTATCGTGCGAATCGAACTTACAGGAGTAAATAGCTCCTTGTGTATATACAGTTAAAATCCTTACGAGATTACCGCTCGCTTCGAACTAATGTTTTTGACCTCTTTCGACGAATTTCGACGAATTCTCCGTCCCGAAGGATTACGGAAATTTACGCCCTCGCCCTTCTCGTTCCGAATCTTCTCTAGCTTCGTGTTATTGCCCTCGAACTATGATACTGTTCTTTGATATCGAGTTGTTACCCTTATTGGCTGTCGATGCACGTCAAAATCGACTCAAAGGAATTAGTCGGCTTCAAAACATATAACTTAAACGCGCGTTGTTGTTTAATCTAATATAATTGCGGGTTAAAGGCTTATTTTATATTACGTAATTCAATATTACCTAATATCGATATTAACAACTCTTTGTTATAATTATTTTTCTAACTTTGATTCGTACGTTATAAATCGTTGTTTATAAATCAAATAATTTAACGATTTTAACGAATAGCACCGATGAGATTTATAAATGTAACTTTTCTCGATGCTAAGTAGTAAAATCGTATAAAAAATTATAAATAAAAAATCTGTTCAAATTGAAATATTGAAAGTTAAAACAGAATTTTGTTTGAGAAATATTATGTATTAAAAATGTACTGATTCGCGATTAATTAGCTCGTAATTTATTAAATCGCAATTCATTGTTCTAAGAACATACGAGTTTATTTAATTCGAAAATCTAAGCGAATTTCTAGGGATTAAAACTGTGATTGATAACAGATTAATTCAAATATCGTAGCGGGTAACGTCGTAACAATTAACATTCCAATTTCAGTATTAACCTAGTTGTAACATTGGAAAACGAATGAACAGCGATTGCAATTTTTTTTTAAAGTTCTTTATTCAAGTTTTACTACAGTTCATGGAAAAATTGAATAACGAATTTTCACTCGCATTAACAATCTTCGCACTGTAAAGCTTGATATAAAGTTTTTTGGTACTGTATGATAAACTTTTTGAATTTCATTAAAGTTAAACATATCGGAATAAAGATTTCATCGGACTTATAATATTAAAACTATTTCTACAAAGTTTTTATTACGCAAACATTAGATTTTTAGATTCTTTACAAAATATCATTATATATTAGATGATAAATATTTATAATAATATATATCTTAGAAAAATATTTTATTCTAATATTAATTTCATTAATAGTTATATTTATTTTAGAAACTCATTTGGTTTAACGTTTTAATACTTTCGAGTATAAAATATTTAATTTGATCGCTAAATTTATTTTTCGAATTTTATAATTTAAATATTATCTAAAAACTTTATTGAACCAATTTAAAAAAATACATTAAAAACATTGTATTTTCTTTACATTAGTTATAATAAATTAGGTAAAAAAATAATCTAGATCATTCGAATTATCCTATACCAATATTATAATTAATAAAGTAGTACAAACATTTGTACATTGAAATTATTTCGAAAAATAACGAAACCAATAAAAGCACGATAAAAATACTGTATTTATAAAAAAAAATGTTGAATATCCAGTTAACATTTTTGCCGCTCGTTTCATTTCGAATACGAAATATACAACATCGAATAAGAATCGCATGCACTTGTAAAGAAATGAAACTCAGAAACTCACGTATACATCGGGAGGCTATCTCAGGTATTTGATAAGCATTCCGAGGCGCCGCAGGTGTTTGCTGCACCTGCTGTGGAATTTGGGTGCGAGAGAGATGAGAATGATTATTTTTGGACGACTGGAATGATTGCTGGGATGGTTGTCTCCGGCCGCCGATACCCGAACTCAAGGCGATGTCGTTTCCGCCATTGTTACTGCTACTTGCGCTCTGTAACAAGTCATTTTTCATTCATTTCTTTTCTCTAACCCAGCATTGAAAGTTGCCAGACATTTCATTCTCTCGTTCTTTAAAAAAAAATTATTTTCTCTAAACCTTCAACACATCCATTACAGTCTGTCAGAATAAAAGTTAGAATTAATGAATAAGGTTGATTTTATGAAAGTTGGACCTGTGGAAGTCAATTTAGATGTAACCCAAAGAGATTTATTCTGCCGTCTAATGTTGAAAAAATGAATATAAATAGGATGGATTGTAATGAGTGTATTGATAATGAGTGATATCGGTAACTTGGGTCGCTTGAAATAACAAAATTATAATATTATCGAAGAGAAATATAAGTATAAATTAATATATATATATAATTCTATTAAATATTTATTCTAAGTATATATAATTCGTTTTATTGTGATCTATAAATTTTTAAATTATTCGATAAATATAAGTATTTTGTACATTCAATTTTTTTAAACTTTATAGTACGTCGAGTCATAAAGTTATTATAATTGACTTGTACAAGCGAACCGTTATAAAAAAATTACTTTACAAAAATCAAATTTCTTTTTCAATGTAAAATATTATTTATTCAAAAAGCAATTTCATTATCTTAAATAAAAACAATCTGAAAAATTAATATATATTCAAATTTTTTATATCGCACACTTTTATTATAAAATTTTTTTATTCGATACATCGATTACCTTTATAATACAGTTGTACCTTTAATATTTATATTTATTATTTTAATATTAGAATACAAAAATTAAATTCCTTCGTGCACTCGTAAGGATAAATTAGATCGATATATTTCATATCTGTAAAGATGAATATTGAATATTTGAAAAATTTAATAATAAATTTAAATCCGCTAAATTTTATACAACATAATAAGAAGTTTTATTTTGGGGAAATCTAAAAAATAATATTTGAATAAGTAAACTCTTTGTTTTTGAAATAAATTTTACCTTATTCGCTTAGATCATTTTTAGTAGGCGTAAAAATGGAATACAATTTCCACGTATATTACGTGTCAACTATTGATTTTAAAGTACACATAATCTTCAGCGCCGTTGCACAAATTTGTAATATATTCAATACATGATAATGCATACGTAAAATGTGAAACGCAATAAAATGAACCGAGTAACGATTCCATTGACAATCTAAAATCTAAATATCAAGTAAACGATTAAATTCTTTTTATATTTTAACGCGAATTTTTACATAATTTACCGATAAAATTAATTAAATTTATGGTTGCATAAAAATATCGTTTAATTAGTATTTTTATTTATTATCTATTATCATTAATATACTAATTAATTAAACTCATGATATAATAAATTTAAATACTAGCATAAATTACATTTTTTTCTACAATTGCAATAATACATGTAAAAATATTATTCATGAAATTAATTTGTATTATTTTAATTTTAATCTATTTTATCATCAAATTTAATATGGAAGTAAATTTATATAGAATTACTGTTATAATAATAATTTATGAAATCCGTCAGTTTCATTAATTTATCTATTTTTTATGAAAAAATGTAATGCACTGAGAAATTTCGAACAGTGGATTCATAATAAGCTATGAAATGAAAATAATAAATAATAAAAGGTATTTATGATATTTCTGAGCTTTGCAAGTTTATTTAAATTATATAATATGTTATATAAATCAAATTACATGAATTTTTGAAAATTTCATAAGTATTTTTGTATAACCATAATTTGTTTTGTAAATATAATTTTTCCAAGTTTTCAGGAGACGATAATTAATTGTAAATCGTACATAAGTATATTCTATTTTTTTCAATACTATCAAATTAATAAAAAATAAAAATGAGAATTAAAATAATATAAAAATAATATAAACATAGGAATTTATAAATTAATTTGACAATGAATAATGAACAAAATACAATTAATAGCAAAATAAATTTTATTAGCAATTAGGTTTTCGGTAAATATTTGAAAATCGTGTGCTCTAAAAAATTATATATACCGAATAAATGCGATAAAAAAAAACCTTTTGAAAACGTGCTTTGCATTTACAAGGCGAAATTAAACTTTCTATTACATATATTAAAATTTATGCAGTGGTTTCATGTATTTTGTTATCATTATACAGTTAAATTACTTTATCAATTTAGTAAACACATATTCTTTGTTTGATTGTGTAGCTTATATATTTCATTGATTGGTGTCTACCTTAATGTATAAATTAAGTTTATAAATTCTAATACATAAATTTTTATAAGAAATATTTAATATTGTTCATGTAATTTTTTTTCCAATTAAAGACCTATTTTTTTTTAAATTATACAATAATTTTAACTTAATGATCGAAATTAAATAAATAAAAAAAATTGATATGCTACATATATAAAATATAGCAATGGTATTTTTATTGTTCTTAAATTTTTCAATAATTAGCATTATTTGAAATTAATCTATCTAATTATATAATGATTGATATCTATCCATTAATTTAAATTATAAAACACGAGTCTTGCTATTACCGGTAATAAAATTGTTCGAGATACTATACTCAGTTGTAAAAGCTATACAAAAGGCTTTCAATTTCTAGCTTGAATGGACACTTTGACGTAGACATAAATGTAAAAAAATTGTGGAATACTTACAATCCATAAGAGTTAAGAATCATAAAATTGGAAATTCAAGTTACTAATATTTTTCTGATGACTCGAACATAAAAATGTTTTATAAAATCAAAACTTATTTTCTTTAATTTTCATTAAAAACATTAATTTTATAAGATTTTAATGTATTAAACAAAAAATAGATGAGTCAAAGATATATAATCTATATTTTTTCACTTATAAATTAAAATAAGTTACCTTTTAATGAAAATTAAGATCGTTTTAAAAATTGTAACATGTAATAAATTGTTTATATTAACTTCTTAAGTTAGAGTTTAAATTTTAGAGTATAAAAAATATTATATACTATAATTGTTTTTTTACATTAAAATCTAGACACCATTAAAATATCTGAGAGCGTAAGAGCAGTAAATGCATAGATGGATAATTAAAGAATCGGAAGTTGGTGTCAAAATTAGATATAAGAATTTAAGTTTAACCTAAATTTTTAGATATAAATTTACAACAGCTGCAAAATCGAAATCACTTCTTTTAAAAATCTAATAATACAGTCATTAAATTTACTTAAATTCAATATCTGATCAATTAATGAATATTCAAGTGTATCAAATTTATTACAATTTAATTTATTATTAAAGTACTTATAAAATGATTAGTCTATCCTATACTATGATATTTGCACAATATAAAAATGTATTGGTTGAGTTCTTAGTTTTACATTTTAAATCAAAAGCGAAATGTGTTTTATTGTTTGAAATCTATGTTCGCAATTAAAATAGGTAGTATCGAAACGATTCCAATAAAATATAAAATAATGAAGCCAAAGAAAAAGAAATTTTTATAACATACTTTTTATGCAATATTTTATGATTTGCAATATTAATTTATATATAAAATAATACGTTCTCCAATTATAATATACTTCAATCACAGGCTGTGATATTACTCATTATACCTATCCAACTTCTTAAATTACGGAGTTCTCTAAATTATATTATCTATTCGATATATAAGTATTGACCGAAAAATAATAAAAGAAGTTTTATTCTTTCCCTCCTTTGTGAACGTAAAAATAGTAAAACAAATTCTTGCTTGTATCACCAAATTCTCTTACAGAATCCTGAGTAAGCAAATATGAAATATAATTTTTGTATCATAAATTTTCAAAATATTCCATAGGCTGTTTATTATATTATCAATCTAATTTATTTATTAAAAAAATAAAATAAAAATGCAAAAATTAAATCTAAAATATTGAGAAAAGTATACCCAAAACCAAAATTAAAACAGTTTAAAACGTAATAATTAAATTCTTTAAAAGAATTTTAGCTTATATAGATGATATTTAATAATAATATGTACAGAAATATTAAGATTTATTGAATACTTAAAACATTATAATAACAATAAATAAACATATTTTTACTTTAAGAATAAATAATAAGTACGAATACTATTTAGCCTCACAGATATCAAATATTTGGCTACATATAAACTATCTATGAATAACTAATTTTATTCATCGATTCAAATTTAATTAACATAATACCTTCAGTAATACCTATTAAAAAATATTTATGTCTAACACTCATATAAAACGTATATGTATAGTTATCATAATATATCACATAATTATTATTTCAATTTTTAATTAATGTAAGGTTCGAATATATGTATCTCTTTATAAATTAATGATTCAATATGATATAATAATATAAAATCATTAGTAATAAGATTACTATTATTATTATACGTGAATTATTTTATCTAAAAACTAATTATATTCTCTCTTTAACGTATCCTTTTAGATTTTCAGTTCATTTAATAAAATCAAGATTCATTTGTAAGTATCATTCAATATTATGTAGTTACATAGTTTTAAAGTGGTTCATCGTTCATATTCTATCTTAGTTTCAATTATATTTGTAATAGAAAATACAGTATTTTCTTACACTAAAATACTTCAATTTAAATTAATCTTTTCGGAAAAATATTTTGAATAGAAATGAATATACTTTAAAAGTATATTTTTGATTCTCTAAGGAATTCTTTTATAATTTATTTTGATTTCGCAATTTTAATGGAATCAGACTTTTTCATATTTTTTTACACACGTTTTATATTCAGCATATTATAACTAATCAAATAAATTTATTTAAAATTACTTTATACTGAGAAACAGAATAAATTTTGATAAAAAATGAGCAATAAAAATATTAATAACACAAAGTTAACAATAATTCTTTTATTTTTAATTAAATAATTTTTAAATAATAATGATTATTTATTAATTAATTAATTAAAAAATTTTAATTTTTTAAAATTATATTTAGATATTTATAAATTTATAAAACTGAAAAAATTGTAAAAAATAATTTATTATAATTAATTTTTAATAGACAAATTTCAATTAATATGCACAATTAAAAAGTTTTGTGTAAACAAATATATTTCAATAATATACAATATGAAATAAAATTCTTCTTTATATTATAACTATGAGAAAACTTCAAAAACATTTTGAATTCTTTTGAAAGTAATTTGTTAATTAAAGTATTAAAATTGACATTTTCAAATAAAGATTAAAAATTATATTTATAATTTATATTTTAAAATGATACTTTTAATATTTATATAAAATTAAATAAACATTCTTTTCTCGACCTTAAATATTTTTTATGAAACCTTATAATTATTATTATTAAATTATAATTTTCATTATTTATGATTCATTCAACGATTTGCAGAAAAATTTTTTAATAATAATTCAAAATTGATTTTTACTAGAAATTTTTAAAGGTTGGCATCTCTTTAACAATAAAATTTTTTGTAACCAGTAGCCACATTTTATGATTGATATTATATTTACGACCACTTTGACTAGACTTTTATAACATTTTGAAAATTGAAAAAATTTGTAAAATCAATTTGTAATTCTCATCCATTATAACTCAAAAAATAAGTGAATAAAATGTAGAGAATTATCTCGTATATACAAAATATTTCTTTAATAGACCTTTTATCTGTGTATATTTCTGTACATGTTTTTTGCAAAGAAAATCAATTTTTTATTTTACTATACCCAATTTATAAACTGATCTATATCAGTATAACTATAGGAAATGATAATATGTATTTTTGAACAAGATAATATGTTCAGCATATTTACTAAACGATTAATGATCTTTGGACGTACAATAAAAATTTCTATTGTAGATATATAAATGTAACCTCTAAATATTATAATAAATAATTCAGAAGAATCTATAAATGTACACAATGAATATATCAATAAAAAAAATTCTTATATTAAACATCTAAATATTTATAAATTAAAAAAAATATATTATATGTTTATTATTAACCTATTTTATATATACTTAGTTAATGTATCTTTTATATTTACGTAGATATAATATTTTTATTTTGGAATAAATTTCGTAATATTTTGAAAATGCTAAATCGGATCGTCTAAAACATTTAAGATAATTCACGAATATGTACAGATTCTTTTTAAAACTGAAAAATTGACGTGAATTGTAATTAGAAATAGAATAAATTAAATATATATCGCATTAAGTAAAATACCTATTCTTTTAATTTTTGAATAAATCGGTAATCACTCTTTCATAAAGTAAATTATTTACGAATGTTTATTCATCTGCATTTTCACCATCTGTATAAACCAATCGAGTGTACCCATAGTTCAGTAAACTAATTCGTAAAAAAGATTCGAACTTATAAATGTTTCGTTATATTTAGACAAAGATAACTTAAAATAAATCCTCTACAAGAGATTTCTTACTTTGTTTTTTTTACGTGATTAAAATAATGCATGTTTTTTTATTGTAGCTAAATATATATATATATATATATTGAGCATTGCTTATTTTTTATCATCGAGCCAACGTAAAAAAATTTAACGTTTAATACAAAATATCGAAATTATTAAAATTAAATGACCTTTAAGATATTATGAATGTATTAATCGAATATATTATTATTGATTGCTTTGTGACGGATACTATGACCAAGACATTTTGGCATGATATGTTTATCGTTGGATAAAAGGGAAGTAAAATATTATAATATATATATTTTTGGCTTTAATGCTAGGAAAAACTAAAGAATCTCGAATACAAAATATGTAAAATTAGAAGATTAAAATGTTTAATCTTTGCGTTAAAAACAAAGTAAAAACTACATAGTATTGCTAATTAGTATCAAGTTTTTCAATGTATTTCAATTTCCAGAATAAAATTAATTAAATAATATGAAATAATTCTCGTGTCAGATTTATGAGCGTATCCACCTTCCAAGATAATAAAAGAATAAATACACAAATGATGTGTACATTATTTTTTTACAAGTTAATTATCTAGATTAAAACGAGGTGTTTTATTACAATGGTTTAAATCTCAAATACGTTATTTTTATATAATATAATTTTTTATTAAATATTTTAAATTTCTTACAACGATTAAATTATTTTGTGGTTATAAAAAAAGATATACGTAAGAATATTTTATTTATTATGTTTTTATTTGAAAAAATAATGTTCTAAACAATAAAATATCATATTTTCAATAATTTAAAATAAACAATAATAAATAGTACCGATATTTCGAAAAAACTCTTTATAACGAAGTTTTATTAAATAAAATAGAGATCGTTTTTAAACTAAACACAAAGGTAGTACAGTAATGGGAGTATCATATTTGGAATAGTTCCAGTATCTTGAGAGAAGTATTCTAAAAGAAAATACAGCACTTAACACTCGGTAATTTACTTTTCGCACTTTTTAAGCTAGTACCATTGGGTTCGTAAAGTTTAAGCGTATAGCAACTGGTTCATAAATTAAAAACATTGTCTTTGTATATTACGAAAATTTCTATTAATAACGAAAAATTCTATTTATATAAATAATATATCATCTAATTATATATTTTCAGACGTATTGAAATGACAAGGTCACACGTTTTCTCAAACAAAACTTTAAATATTATATTATAAATATATCGATAGTTGTATCTCGTTTTTTCCATTCGTTTTTTTTGCTTTTTTACATAATTAAAAACAATAATTAATTAAAGTTAAAAACATCGTTTTCATTATTATAATATTAAATATTTTTAAATAACCGCGTTTTTGTTACAATATTCCAGTTCAAATATTAAAAATTCATAAGTTTTACTTTTGTAAAATATATTTTGAATTAGTTTTATTTATATATTTATAATAGACTGTTTGCATCATTATAACGTAATTATTTCTAATAAGTAAAATAATGTAACAACGTTATTACATATCAGTCGTATTAAATTTTATCAATTAACTCATTTTTAAAAAATATTAGTTAAGAAATAAATTTGAAAAGTCACATTAATAAATACTTTAATGTTATTTAGTTTTAAATAACGTATATAATAAATTTTTTCATTTGTTTCATCGTCTTGTAAGAGGTTTATCGATTAAACGATAAATAATATCAAAATTTTGTAACGCGTAATGATCGTAACAAATTCTTCAAATATACGCGACGAATGAAAGAAAAAAATGTATTCGCGTCTATGTTAAACAAAAAGAATCTAACCCAATCAAATTTGATTTATTCGTTCCCATTGACTATAAATTTATACGTCGATAGGCAAAAATACGTACACCCGTTCTTCAAAATTTATGTACGTCGTATATTGTCAAAAAAACTTAATTTACCGTAGAAAAATCTTTGTATTTTTTTTAACGAAAACACCGATATTCTTCACCGTGATTACAACATACATCAATAATTTTTTAGCGTTGGAGGGAAAGTATCTTATTCTTAGGACTAACGACATTATTTCGGAAGACTTCCAACATTCGGGGAAGAAAAAGTAAACACATCCGTAAAAACTTACCGGTATTTGATTGAGATTAATATCCGAGCGCTCTCTACTGGGACACCTGGTCTCGCTTAAACCCGGCGTCTGGCCGAATTTTTTGCTGAACCTCAAGAGGTTTTGCATAATCATAGTGTTCATGACAATAATGAGAATAAGGGGAGCCATAAGACTGGCGATGCTGTCGATAATACTGATGATCCTCATAGTCTCGAGATACTCGCTCTTCATGTCGCAAATCTCGTTCCCATCCTGAGTCTTGACGACTCCAGCTGTGACGAAGGAGTACGAGTGACTAACCATCGCCAGCACTACGAGGACGAAAACTATCGCTTTGGCTCTGGTAATGGTACACATGTGCGGCCGGTGAAGCGGATATTGCACAGCTATGAAACGTTCGACGGTGAAAGCGACGATCAACCAAACGCTCAAACTACTGCATACCGAACTCACGTAGACGACGGTCTCGCACCAGCCGTCCTTGTTGAATACCCTCCAGCCGATGGTGTTGTTCAACCACACGAGGAGCAACGAGAAGAGGAAACTAAAATCGGCTGTCGCGAGCGCGGCTAAATAGTAGCTCGAGCTTCTCATCTTCAGGTGGGTATTGAGGAAGACTACGCAGGACAGGAGATTACCCACGAGTCCGAGGAGAATAATAAACGGAATGTAATACTGGTGAGAGAAGTCCAGGACGAAGTAGAGCGAGTGGCAGTCCTCGCTGACCTCCTCCTCGAAGCTCTCGATAGACTCGAAGCTCTCGATGGGTTCGAAGCTTCGATTTCGCTGCTGGTGCAAAGTCAGATTATGGCCGAGGTTGTTCGTAGATCGCCGCATCCGACTCAGCAGTTCGTACTTCGAGGTGGCCTCGATCAAGGCGCACCTCGACGAGGTCGTCGTCAAACCTGCGAGGATGTTCATCGTTGCGAGATCATCGTCGTCACCTTCCTCCTTACCAACGCTCGCATTTTCCTTACACCCCAGCGAGGCTTATCAATCTCTCATCGCGTGCGCCGAGTAATCACCGATCGAATCCACCGACGTCTAGTTATGGCGTATCTCACGCGCGGGTCGCTTTCCGATCCTCGAATTTCAACCTCGTTGACATCGGGCAAATATTGTCCCAACCGGCAAGCCTATCCTTTTTCATCAATGTCCAAACTTTATAATTTAAACAAGATCGAGGGAAGGACGCGTCTTGCGACGAGCCCCGAAATTACCCCGGCAACGTTGTTGATTTTACCCGGGCGTAATAATTGCGTTGTCTATGGATATTCGATCGAACCGTCGTCCAAGGAAGATTCATCGCCGTTCGACGCGAAATACGAACGAAAGATCGTTTCACCCGTCGAACCGCCGACCCAATCGATCAATTCGATATTCGTAGTTGTTTACAGTTGTTGTTGTTGTTGTTATTATTATTCCAAACGATTTTCTATTTTTAAAGCCGGGATGTTATTCGATCGACACGAAAATTATAATATAGTTGCACCGCTTTTTCGGAAGAAAAGGGAAAAGAAGGGAAAGGAAAGAAAGCGAAAAAAAGGGAAAGGACGCGAACGAAATTGGTTGGAATCTTCGGAACAACACAGTGAAATATCCCTTGAGGTTACCAACAACCTGGTCTCATCGATCCTATTGTTTTTAACGATGTTGTTTCCGGGTTATCTCCGAGAGCGATCGACGCGCGCGGAGTTGTGGTAGGTGATACCGCGCGAAGGAAACTGAACATCTGCCGCCGCGCAAACCCTTCACACCGTGGACTCGACCCGAAAGTTTCTCGCATGCGCGGTGGACGCGATTGCACTACGAGCCGTTAACTATGTTTCTCTCATTTTGTTCTTCATTGCTATTCATGGAGGATTCGTGAAGGGAAAAAGCTCCGAGCGAGTGTAATTATTTCCCGGATAATGTAATTCGTATTTATGGATACTTGATTCGTGGCTTTTCTGCGTTTTTCGTTCGTGCTCGTGAACATCGGCTCGTGAATTGAAAACGTGACGGAGAATGAAATTTAAACTCTGTTTCGGTCTACCGTTTGGAGAAAAAAACTTATTTACGCGGCTTCTTGATCTTGATACGTTGTTGTCAAGGCTGCTGAATTATACCTCGTATATTTCATTAATACGAATAGGTTAAAGTCTTCCTAAATTGGGATCGTTACATAAATAATAGCTCGAGAAAAATATATGAATTTGAATGATTTAATTTTATCCAACGACGGTAAAATATTATCGTTAACTTTGAGACACCTTTCAAAGTATAGCCCAGGAATACGAATAAGAAAAATCTTGATGAAAATGCGTATAAAATTATCCGTCGTTCGCTCGATTGGAAGTGACAAATGTAAAATTATCTTTTGAATTCGTTCTCTGAGAAAATATATCATAAATCAACTAATTATTTTTTTCTTTATAACGAACGTCGCACAAGGAATATCAAAATATTCGTACGCTTTTCAATATAATAACAAAATTATTCACCATCGGATATACGTCAATTTTCGTTAATAAAATTATTCGATCGAAAGTAAAAAGTTTTTCGATGACTTTTAAAACTTATTTCTACGTATTATAATCAAATTTGATAGTTCCGTACAAATACTAGTCGTATAAGTATCGATTCGTTAAACAAATTAATTTTTTCGCTATTAAAATGTATCGAATTTATAAATATTTGTGAAAAAAACTACAAAGATTGCAATTTTTATACCTCATTTTCTGCCGATACGTCTAAGACGTAGCCGATAATTTTATAAGCTAGTGTATACAAAAATAAAAATCTATTCTCTCTTCTATCGTGGCATCCTTTTTTAACAGTACACTACTATACGTCAGATTTTATTAAAATATTTCGACGTATTTAATATCGTCGAAAGCGTAAAAAAAATATGATAAAATAAATAGCTAAAAAGTCATTAATGATCCAATACTTATATTTCGATAAATTATAAAGCTATTTTTAAACGAGTAGACTGACCTTTGAAGCCGTAAAAATAAACGTGTTTTTAAAAATTTAAACCCACGAAATAGGGAAGAAAACGTTTTTTTATGAATTTTTATATATAGCGCTTGGAAGGACAATAACCGGTAGTAAAGTCGGATATACACAAATTTCATAAAATGATGAATAAGATAGACGTAAAATATTGAAGTAATCAAAACCTGAACATTTGATGGATCCGAACCGATTACCGAAATATTATGAACGATCGAAATTCGTACAATCTCCGTAAGTATAAAAGTTTCCGAGGGAATTCGTATATAGGGAACCGAGAAGTAACGGCGGAAAATCTTAGCGGTCTATATTTACGTTAGCTTTCGGCCTTTCGTATGCCAAGGTTTGAAAGAAAAAAACGAGGAAAATTTTGGTCGAGAGAGAGAGAGAGAGAGAGAGAGAGAGAGAGAGAGACAAAGTCCTAAATAACTAGCGTTCAGACGTTTCTATTTAACTACGTGTAATTACCCAGTGAAAAGCTCTTTCAATCCTTCTCGGACGCCTACGACGAGCGTTTCATTTTTGTACATATAAAACAGGTTGAATGTTTGTCTGAATTTCCCCTAACTCGAGAGCGAGAGAAAAAGACACGAGGGAAACAAAAATACTTCGCAATGGGCTTCGCGTTTTTTTTTTCCAAGCAAACAAACTCATCGAGGAGCGTTGCTCGTTACTTCTTTGACTTACGCGCGAAGCTTTCGCAGGGTAAGATCAGAGTGGTTGATTCTACGTACAGGATTCGGATAAGAACGTCGACCGGTGAACCCTCGAAACTTGCGGCTCGATTAGTTCGTTTTAACAACTTGCTAATGAACCTCGCGGTGATTCGATGCAACGAAACCTAATCCGAACGATATGCTCTATTCGCTCGAACGCACGAGTAAATCTAACCGATCTGCTCTTCAAGTGGACCGTCACGAATACATCGGGAGCCTCTCCGAGTCGGAGACTATATGTGGGAATCGTAAGTGTGCTTCTCGATCCCGAGCGGAGCTTTCGATGGTGGTATTTTTAAACTGCGCCTCGGATAGGGGCGTGGGTCGATACAAGCTATTCAAAATTAATAAAAATCGTTATATGTAGCTTATGGTTAACTCGGGACAATTTCATAGAAAAACAAAGACCTCCACGGGGAAAAAGATACGATCTTAGGGGGTAAGCTATGTTTTTTAAAATGTGGAAATTTTTGATATCCTTGTTTTTGATAAGCAGTCTTCGATCGATTTCTCGCGCGAGATATTTTTTATTTTGAAATTTGAACGTCGAATCAACCGTGGAAATTTACCCGCTTACTGGAAGACTTTGGAAGACTTTAAAAAATGCGTTTTAGCGTATTCGATTCATCGATTTGAATAAAATATTGTAGTTTAAGAAAACGCTTAAACTTTACCTGTAAAATAACTTTTTACGTTCCATTTATTAAACTAGTTTCTTCTCGTCTTAAAAACATCGATTGGTTGTTTATTTATTGTATTCTCGTAAAACTGTTTCTATTTTTATTAAAAATATTTTAATCGTAATTTCGTTAATTTCGATATCTTTCGTTTCGACCACTGTTACAGAATTTTATTTATAATTGATAGACTTACATTTGTGCAGTCAAAGTTTCGTAACGTTTCGAAAACATTATTTTAACAAGACAAAGAAACGATGTTAAATACTCATTAAAAGAATCTTAAGTCAATTAGAACGAGAGCATGGAAATCTTATTATTTATTGATTTTCGATATTTAACGTAAAATGCGTTTTAACAAAATACATTTTTTAAATATTATTATCCAATTTTAATAATTAAATATTTTAAGTACATAAATGAACTTTGAAATATTTTTCATAAAATATAATTTTTTATTCAAGTTTATTTATTTATTTAAACATATTTAATACTTTCAAAAATATATAGAACTACCACATTAAATTATTATATTATTTTAAAATAAAAATTACGGTACTAACCAGTATTTTTTGATAATCGTAAAAATTAAAAATTCAAAGAACGACGTATGTAATTTAAAAGCTAATTAATCTTAACCTTTTACTATGGTAATATAATTCAAAATTACAAGACTCGTATATCATAATATCAGAATACAGTGTTCTATTATAATTTAAGTTATTTTTTAAAATTTAAATTCTATGTAAAACTAATTAATTCGTTAAACAACGATATATTCTTATAATATCTAGTAATCAGCTAATACAAAAGTACAAAATTATTAATCGTTGGAATTAACTTTATTATAAATTATCGATTACTGTGTTTCTTAAAAATACATGTATCGTGGATTAAATTTTAGTTTCGTTGCTATTATAATACCGATTGAATAATAAGAAACGCGATAAAGGAAAAGATGTAAAATACTGGACCTAAGCAAGTTTATAATATCGAATATAAAAAATATCGATCTAAAGTTCGTCGTGGCTTAAAATAAGAACAATTAAACATTAACCAACGTGAAAAAATACTCGTAAATATTACGTTCGCGTTGGTTTCAGCGTCGACTCATTAAACACTCGGAAACATCAAAAGGATACTTTATATTCTAAATATTCCGTGCTTTCAAGCAATGCGTTGAAAAGCCTCGTACGAGTAAAATTCGTTCCGTACTCGACGCGCAAGCATAAGGTAATCTCGAGTCATCCGAACCCAACGACGTGCGCCAGACACATGTACTTTTTTTAAGCACGCGATGCGCTTACCTCCAACCCCACCGTAAAACCAAGGGTAACAGCTCGAACACGCTCGCGTGAAAAGATCGTGATTTTTCCACTTTCGCGTCGAGGCGTTACCCGAACATTAATCGCACAAACTACCCCTAACCAATTATCTCCCGTCCGCAGTGCTACCAAGTATTGAAGAGCACTTGTACGAGATTAAAAGGACAATTGCAACCGAGCGGGAAGCCCTTCACCCCCGTTCACACTTTTGTTGTCAACCCGAAATCCATCACCATGGGTCAACTGTACGGGGAGTACGATCTCAACACTCACGAGTGGTAAGGAAAGTGGTAAAATGTATTTTTTTTTAGTTAGCTCGATGCTCACCTGTGCTCGAAGATGCCTACGAGATGAGTAATGTTCGGGGGAGGAAATAAACTCTGCGGAGACTCGGAGTTTAGGGTCGGGGCGGACTGCGTTGATCGCGCCGTATTCCCTTTCATATTACGCGTAGATCTCGCATGCGAACCGTATTATGAACACTCGGTCGCTTTTATGACTCGACATTACGATTGTATCAGTATCACGTTTTTGTCGTTTGCGCCACTAAAGGACCTCGGTATTCAATCTCTTGAAATAAACCTTCCGATGAAATAGGGAGGCGTATCGATTTCCAAATGACCTCTGCCATCGTTAGGAATAGCTTGGATGGAGGTGCCAACTGAAAATCGATATATTGCATCCGGAAGCTTAAACGATTTATTTTATGTCCGCAGTTGTAAGATGCTACCCAGTATTCGACATTATTCATACAATTTTTTTCCCGGTGGTATTAGACATCGATAAACGTAACGTTCAAATCGTTCGAGCGATTTTCTTTGCTTTATTTAGAAAACGTCGCGCAAAAAATAAGTAAGAACTTCGTTGGTAATGTCACCAATTAATGTTATCGGATTCTTTGTAAATAATTTTTGTAATATCTCGATATTTCTTTAAAAATTTGTTGGTTAATTACCGAATCTAAAATTTATTTAAAATTACTACGATGCCGATGCAAAATATAACGATGTAATATAACGTGAGTTTTATTAAGGACGGATGGAATTTTATCGTCGTTGATTCGTTGGGGAACTACAGCAACCGACGATGATAAACGTTGGTATATTTTTGATGGACCCGTTGATGCCGTTTGGATCGAAAACATGAATACGGTACTCGATGACAATAAGAAACTTTGCTTATCATCCGGTGAAATAATGAGAATTTTACCAACGCAAACGATGATGTTCGAAGTAGCTGACTTGAGAGTTGCTTCTCCAGCCACTGTATCCAGGTTTGATCTAACTCTATTAAGTTATCGTAAACATATGAAAACAATTTTGTCGCGTAAAAAAAAAAAAAAAAAAACAGTTGCGTGTAAAATGTAAACGCGAGTAATTGTTAAGTGATACTTCTACTAATTCGATTCCTTCTAACTTTCAAACACTTTATTTTCCGCTGTTTACAATGTTTCATTTACGTCTCCACTCGGCTGTCAATTTTCTTTCTCGAGTATCAATCTCGAAGCCAACGGAACAGCAGATGCCTAAGAGTAATAGTGTTTCGAAATGGGTAACGCCTTGAAAATTCAGGGCATCTTCAGTCAAACTTATATACTCGGTTTCTTCTTTTTAGTATAATAATATCTTACTCGATGCTTTTAATTCCTTTGTAGAAAAAAAAAAAATCCCATCAATCAATAGTTTTTCATTTTGATAAAACCAAGTTACTTTAACTGCGTAATTTATATTAAAAACTTAATGGCTTCAAAACTTAATAAAATATATTACCGTCACATTTAGTTTAGTAAACTAGAAAATATATACACGAACAAACTAAAAATTCACGATAACTTTTTATAATTATTTAATCTTTTGTATTACGTTTCTTTTTAATACGCGTATTGATTACTTCGAGTCCAAGACATAAATTAACTTCTGTATTAATAAAATTTTAACTCTGTATCGAAAGTTAATTATTTAAGACTGCCATGAGAAATACAAAAGTTTCAAATAAATATTTTATGTTCGTCGATCTGATCTTGTTTGACGCGTCATAAAATGACAACTTTAATTTATTAATCGCTCGAACTCGTATTAATCTGAAACTACTATAAACTTACATTTAAGTTACAATATATTTAAAACTATAAAAATCTTTTTAGGGTTGTGCAATTTTAACTAGAAATATTATTTTTAAAAATCTGTAAAAAATAGTCTTTTATTGTTCGATATTATCGAAGTTAAAATTACAAAGTTAAGAAAAATTTATATGTAATTTTTTATTTAAAATTTTCTCAATTTAGATGTGGTATGGTATATTTGGAGCCAGAAGGATTGGGAATAAATCCTTTTATCGACTGTTGGATTGCAAAATTCCCCTCGGTAAGTTTATCGAACAAAATATTATCAAAAAATTTAAATTCAACTTGTAAAATTAAAGATTATTGTTATATGGTATATAAAAATCACATTATTTATCATTAAATTAAAAAAAAAAGAAGAAATATAACTCTTATGATTTTCTATATTTTATTAAAGTTTTAAAGTTTAACGAAATAAAATATTAATCGTAAATGTACAAAGTGAACTATAATAAAACAAGTGTAATTATAAATTTTTCACCGACAGTTGATGAGACCACATTTACAAGAATTATCAAACTTGGCTTATTTATTTGTGATACCAGCTTTGAAATTTTTACGAGAAAATTTAAAAGAAATAGTAACGTCTGTTGATTCAGGATTAGTTAATTCGTATATAAACTTAATGAACTATCAAGTAAATACAGTGAAAAATCCTGAAGAAAACGGTGTTCCAGGTAAATTTTGTTATTTCAGATATTTTTAATTTTCTATATAAAATTTTTTCCTTCGATCCTATTTCTTAATAAATTTTTGATTTACAATTGTTCTTTTAATTTTCATTCTAGCTTATCTTCTCGAACCTTGGTCGGCTTTTGCACTTGTATGGAGCATTGGAGCTACTTGCGATTACAATAGTCGAATTTTATTTAACGATTGGTTGCGAGAAATTCAACGCAAAGCTGATCATAAAATGCAGTTTCCACCTGAAGGATTAGTATACGATTACAAGTATGTTAAATGAATGCACTTTAATACATTTCGTAATTGATTATTATTCAAGCTATTAAAAATCATTGTGAAAATATTTGCGTAATGTTAAGATTAGAGAATAATAAAAAGATGTATTATTTTAAATTTTTATTTTTACGCGGTTTAAAGTTTAAAATTTAATTTTAAATATAGATTTTCTGTTCTCCTACAAAATATTTTAATACCATCGGAAATCATTAAATAATAAAATTAATTTAAAAAGTATTTACTTGTAAATGAAAACGCTCCGTTAAAAATGGCGATAATATACAAAGATTGTACGTATGGAATTTAAAATCGCTAAAACTTCTGAATTATTAAGTATTCGTGTCTAAAATATATTAAATTTCAATAAATTGATTAAATCTACTTAATTTTTTCTTTTTCGGTAATATTCTAGACTTAAAATTCACTATATTATCAATATTATATTTTTATATTCAAATATAATACTATAAAAATTTCCACATGTTTTTCTGTAACTTTTTTCTGTAACAAAAAAATAGTAAATTTACTTGGGACAGATAATATTATTTGTGAATTGTATCAATATTTTTTAACGCTCATTAAAATTTATTTATTGGTACAGTAAAAGAAGATATTTAAATTAATTAAAATAAGTAATGTTTTGAAAATGCTTTAATCAATAAAGTCGAGTATATATGAAATATAAACGAAATTGTCTTAGTATGTAAAAATAAAATATTCTCTCGTTACACGAATAATAGTTGTAACGATACTTACAATATTTAAAAGGTTTTTCTTTATAAGCGATCGATAGCAATATAAAATTTTGAACGAACTTGAATTATAAAAAAAAACCATATCAAGTTATAAATATTGAATATTTAATTACGTATAAATTTAAATAATTAAATTTCAAACGATGTAAAGTTTCAATTCACGCGGTGTAAAATTGTATTGTAAAATTTTAAATAAACTCAAACTTAAGTATAATTTTAAATGCGAGTAAAATTTTTAGATTAGGTATTGTTGAAAAAGAAGATCCGAATGATGAAGAACCAGCTTTATTCGAATGGGTTAAATGGTTGGAAGATGAACCGCTACAACAAATAAATATCGACATAAAATTCTCGGGTAAGTTTTTCTGTTACATATAATATTTAACTTAAAAGTTATCAAAAGCATTTACTAACTTATCGGACAAAATATAAAAATCATAATTTATTTTTATAAAATATCAGTAGAAAATAGTTCAAATAAATGCATCTAATGTGCTAATTTTTTACCTAATACGTCTTATTCCGAGTTCACACAACTAAAATGTCGCGTACATAAAGGAAGTCCCACATGAACGAGTTCAGTGACTCACATAATTTTATTATGCACGGTTGTGTAAGATAAGCTGGACATTATCTGCATCGAGTGTTACCCTAATATACTACCGTATGATCACTGTGTGAATTTGACTTTGAATTTTATTTGAGAAAATCAGCGTAGTAAACTCTTTCAAATTAATATCATTAAAAAATACAAAAATATGATTTGAGCTTTCAGTGAAAAAAAAAAAATTAAAATATACATGTTTTATTAATCATAGATGGATTACATTTTATTTATTGCATTCAAGATTACTGTAAATCTATATTATTCTTTTATTTTACTAAATTTCATTTTACTTAATTATTTAATTTATTTTTTAACGTAATTTCTGTAATGCATAAATATGGATAGCAATATAATAATAAAACTACTAATTCCATGAATATTAAGAATAAAATTTTATACGGAACATACATTACAGTAAAATTTAATCAGATTTAAATAAGCTTGATATTTTTCAAATTTATAGCAGATTATGAACAATAAAATTATTTGATTAAAATCAAAATTTTAAAATTGAAATACGATAAACAAATTGCCAAATTTCGAGTAAAAAAACAGTAAATTAAATATTTGATACTTATTTTATTATTGAAATGAAATAAATGAAACCAATTAAACAAATTTTTTTTATAATAAAAAAATGTAATATTATATTAAGGGGCTATATAATGAAATAACTGAAACATTAATTTACTTTCACGGTTGAATATAACTAATTTTTGTTAAGTGTTTCCAATAATTTGTGTATTGTAAAAGAATTAGAATATATTTTGGCAACTCTAAAAGTTTTTTTATTCAAAAAATAATATTTTTCTTTTCTCAATATTCGAAATCTTCCTAATTAGTTTCGTTTAAAAGAATATTTTTTCACTTATGAGATTTTAAATCTTCAACTTGATATTTCTTTATTTGGAAAATATTTTTTCGTCATTAAATTGTTTTCTCGTAAATAAAAATTCATATATGTATATTTTTTAATTACATTAAAAATTCAATTTAACTAATTTTAAAATCTAAGTGTACTTTTAATATAAAATTGAAATGAAATATTGTATAAATCGCTGGGCATAAAATTCAATTTAAAATTCAAGAATAAAAAATGTAGATTTTTTATAACTTATAAAAAGTCTAACGATAAAATTGAATGACTAATAATATATTACTATGCTATTATAATAATTTTTAAAAGAAATTACTAACTTGAAGCTAAATACTACTTCAAGTTGATTTTTCCAATAAAAAAATGAATGCAAAAAATTAACACTAAAATTTATATATGAAATAATACAGAAATATTTTTTCGCGACTAATACTTTAGCGTATTGATAAAAAATTAAAAGTATTTTATTACCTAAACTATTTTTTACTTTTACAAAATTTAAAAATGTATATTTTAAAAATGTCGCATATTTATTACTTTGAAATTTTCAGAATATTTGAATATGAATTTACAATAAAGTTTTAATTTCATATTTATTTTAAGCAGTAATTTATAATAAATATAAAGCGCATATAAAATACTTAATATATAATATTTAATATAATATATAAGGAAACATTTAATATTTTTCAAATAGTTTTTTACGTTTATCCGATATTTATGTATTTTTTTGTATTTTCAATATAATTAAGGTTCGATATTTTATAATTAACTTGGTTGAATTAAAATTAAAAAGGAATTTTTTATTTGAATAATATAAAATGTTCTAAATACTAGTATATTATATTGAAGCAAATATTGTAGAGTTTTTCAAATTATATATTTGTATAAGACTATGAGTTTCTATGTATAATTCTGTAATATACTAATGTAAATCTTAAATTAATTATAAATTCAGTCGCAAAATAACGTTACAATATCATTAAAAATATTTATTAAAAAAAGTCGTATGTATTATCAATCAATACTTTGAAATTAAATACTCTATTAATAAATTTAGATATTGAAATTTCAACGATTGAAATGGTGCGTAGTTCGGCGTTAATTGATTACCTGATAATGAGTGAAAATAATGTACTTTGTATTGGACCAACCGGAAGCGGCAAAACGTTGACAGTTTCTGCCAAGCTTTTGAGAAATATGCCAAAAAGATTTGTTTGCGACTTCATTAATTTTTCAGCCAGAACTTCAGCCAATCAAACCCAAGTACGTTATAATATCATTCGGGAAATTACGGTTTGTCGATTAATGTACAACGTAATTAATTAATACCGCAGGATTTAATCGATCACAAATTGGATAAGAGGCGCAGAGGTGTATATGGTCCACCAATTTCGAAGAAGCAAATATTTTTTATCGACGATTTAAATATGCCGGCACTTGAAACGTACGGGGCACAACCGCCAATTGAACTTCTGCGGCAATATATGGATTTCAAAGGTTAAAAAATTGCTAATGATTCGCTTTTTTTTAGTACTTAATACAAGAATTTTTATTGCGAAATTCATTATGTTTCAACTCCCGGAAATTAACTTCCATACAAGTCGCTAAAGTCAGATTACGTGAGATATGTTTTCATTCTAAATTATAAATGATTTGATTATTCTACAAAATAAAAACGCTATGTGCGATATTTCAGTCATACTTTGAACTATCATTAGTAGCGAATATTTGTTACTATGGTATAATTGAATTTTTTTTCGATAAAGAAGATCTTCTCTATTTAAAACTTTGCAATAATAGGAATTCGTTATTCTTTGACAAGAACACTTAGAATATAATTGAAATTATCCATCAAAAATTTTATATTTAGAACTTGCTAATCAATAAAATATAAGAGAAATAAGAAATATTTCTTACAGTGAAATTAATATTTTATAAATGCATGCAGATTTTTAATATAAATTAGTAAACCGTATATAAAATAAATTTAAATAATTAAAGAAAATTACCTTAAGGGAAATATTTAGTTCCAACGTACAAAAAATATTTTTTAATTTCATTTCATGGCAGATTTTTGTTTTGTAAAAATTAATATTGGAATAATGCTAACTTTTTTACTGTCAGTTGAATAGATAATTTCCTTTCTACTTATTTGTGAAATATGACTATATTTATAAAACATAATTGGACATTGAAAATAAATATATTACTTTGTCAAAATGATGATTTCGAGCACTTAAAATTTCAGTTAAATAAACTTAATAGAAGGCTCATATCCAGGTCACAGTTATTGATAAAACTCTAGAAAGTGTTTTCTCACACTCATTGAAGAAATGAACTATACAAAATTTATATCTACGAACAACGTTTATAAAAGTGCCAAATATTTTAGTCATGTTATTAATTTTTAATATAACGTTAATGTTTTAAATATAAATACATTATTACTAAATTTCATCTATAATTTTCTTATAAATAATTCATAAAATTATAAATGTAAAATTCTAATCGTTGATGCTCAGAACTAACTTTAGTTAATTTATATCGTCCTAGGGATATTTCGATAAATAATCCACTTTGAAAATGAAAATTTTCTATTAACCATAAACACGTAATTCAACCATTTTTTAAAAATAAAGTATCATAAATAATGATCGATTATTTTTATGCAAAAAGTGTTGAATAATAAAGTAATAAAAAGATACGAAAAGTTCACTTCGTTACTTTGCTTGGAAATATACCTCTACTTTTACCTTATTAATTCTTTTCCATTTTTGTTGCATAATCTCTTCTATTAGGTAAAAAAAAAAATTACCTGTACATACAATATAAACATAGTTCGGTATAGATTCGATATTAATAGTTAAAAGTTTGAAATTCTAACTAAGATACTCGTTATGAAAACAAAGAAGAACCATATTATAAAATTTGAAAAAATTTGAATTGATAAATCGATAAAATAATAAAATTAATAATTGATATTCTTAGTTTTATTGAGCGCATTATTCTTACAATGTATTTTTATAGCGTATCTTCACGACACTCGTCCTTCACTTGTCATAAATTAATATTGCGCAGTAATATATTTATTTATATTAATTTTCTAATACATTAATTAAAAATAAACAATATGCTGAAAGAGAAAAAAACAAAGATAAAATGTGAATTAGAAATAAATACTGTAATATTAAACTGATTGTAAAATTATAATGATGAGCTTCAATTTCAAGTTTATAAAACATGAAAGTATCATTCGTTATGGAGTTAAAAGTTAATGTTAATTGAGTAACTATTACTAGAGTATTTACTGTAATTGATTATGTGGAAACAAGATAAAACAATATAATTTAATTGCTAAAAATTATATAACATGCCTTACAATCTTATTAAAATTTTAATTTAATTTTATAAAATACATTATCTTACAGCGAACATAAAATTCATTTACGTTATATTTAACATTAGCTTTCGTAGTTTATCCTATTTACATAAAAATTGTAAAAAAAGAAGTATAAAAGTATAAAACATATTACTCTTTTTTATAAAAAAAAACGTCTGAACCTTCCAGTAATTAATAAAATACTATAATACCACGTAGTATAAAGCATTTGCTCTATTTTTTAAACTTTTGTGTGAAAAGGTGCGAATAAAACTTCTTAAAAAGAAACCACACAGTTTGCGGAAAACAGTGACACCGAGCTTTTGTTTAGATAAAACTATGTTTTAAATTTTAACGTTTCACGACGTACATTCGGTACAGCAAGTTAAAACGTGACATCCCCTTCAATAAAAATCATCGTCGAGCGTAAAAGCTCGGACTTAAAATTCATTAGATGCATCCGCGTAGGCAATTAAAACTAGAAATAATCGCGCATTAAATATTCCTTTTATTACATATTTTAGGATGGTACGATAGAAAGGAAATCGGTGCGTTTAGAAACATCGAAGATGTTAATTTTATATGTGCAATGGCACCTCCGGGTGGAGGACGAAATCCCGTAACAGCTCGACTTTTACGTCACTTTCATTTTATTGCGTTTCCTGAGATGGAGGACGATACAAAAGTAAGAGTTATAAAAGTCGAAAAGGTAACAATTTATCTATGCGCTCGTAATAAAATACCGGACATTGAAAGATTTCGTACGTTCGATGGAGGCACGCCTGTCGTTATTGGAAACTAAGTGAGAGGAGAAGCTTATTTTGGAATACCTTGAGAACGGTTCTCTCTCTTTTTTTTTTTATAAATCTTTAAACTTTAATCTTAAAATAAATTTACAAATATAATTCGTATTGATTTTACTCCTTATGCAATTTGCTTTAGTTAGAATAAATATTTTCACCGTAAACCAAGTGTTATAAATACCTCGGATTTATTACTTGCACAAGATTATAAAATAAACTAAAAAAATCATTGAAACTTAAATATTTTTATTTCATTGATTAGCGCGTTTTCGCTCGGGACGAACGTGGTTAAAATTATTTTAACAATTTTTACGAGCGTTGCGTCACACACGTATTTTATGGTATTATGACTAAACTGGTGGATCGTATCGTAAGACTGCGGACAGATGCTGCAAGACGGGAAAAGAAATTCCATTACGAACCAAAGGAATTTGAAACTTTCTAAGGTCATCGTCGATCATTTTTTTTTTTTTTTTTAATGCCATGCCGCTATTCGGTTTTATTCCGTTCGAGCGTATACCACACCCAAGGTAACACAATTAAAGTCGACGCGAAAACGTCACGTATCTGCATTTAATGAGAAAGCGATGAAGCGTTCTTTATGTATGATTAACGTATGTTTGTCCAGAACGCCCTCACTTTTTTTTATACCCCCTACCGAACCGCAATTAGGCCTCGTAACTCCCGGTATAAATCATCATAATTTTCCGTTATTGAGATCCAACATCCTCTCGAGCTGGGGAAAATCGAACCACGAGCGACTAGAAACGTTACAAAAATTCGAGACCTTGATCGAACCATCGCTTTGTATCCTAAAAGTTCGATATTCTTTGAGTTTATAACGATGGAGAAAATAAAATTGTATATTTGGATACTGTTCAAGACAATTCCTTCGACTCGAGTAGAATTAAAAGGAAAATATTTTATATTTCAGCGATATATTTTTGGAACGATATTGTACTCGTGGCTGACAAAAACAGAGTCGTTGGAGGACTTTACGGAACCTTTGGTCAGAGTCACTATGAAAGTTTACGAGACCATATGCCTAAAACTCTTACCAACTCCCGACAAATCTCATTACACTTTCAATCTCAGAGATTTAGGCAAAGTCTTTCAAGGGATTTTAATGGCCTCGCCGCATCATATAGTCGTCAGTATATAAAAAACGCACTTACACGTACATTTATCGATTAAAAATCTTTGTTGTGAAACAGCGATCCTTTGTTTTAGGTACCGGATGAACTTCTCTTACTGTGGTACCATGAAAGTTTCCGAGTTTTCAGCGATCGGCTGACGAACGACATCGACAGAAAATGGTTTGAGAACTTACTAAGCGAGAATTTAATGGAAGAATTTAACTACAACATCAAGAAATCTCCGTCCAGACAAAATCTGTTTTATGGGGACTTTTGCAATACATCAAATCGATACGAGCGCATACGCGATAAGAAACTAGTAAATTATATACGTGATAACGTATTCGTGTAGTATAGTAATAACGTTAAATAGCCACAGATACATTATAATTATTTTATGAAATAAAATATTACTAAGCTAAGTGACATTTTAATGTAAGAAGTCATAGAAATTAAAAAGTCCTAAGTTCGATATTCGGTTTTATTAACATCCTCGTATTTCAGATGGAAAAAACTTTGCTAGAGTTTTTGGAAGAATATAACAATACCACAACGATGCCCATGAATTTGGTTCTGTTTGAATATGCCATTAGTCATGTGTGTCGCATTACTAGAGTTCTTAGACAGTCTCCAGGAAATGCTCTTCTATTAGGAATGGGTGGTTCAGGTACATTTTTATAGTTGTTTACATTTTGAGTTTAATTAATAATAATGTAAACAATATTATTATATTATTAAAACTAAATAGAATACATTTTTATATTAATAATACAAATAAATAAACGATTGGAAGACGAGAATAAATTGATATGGAAAACAGAGTTTTATTTTTTTATTACAATATGCAAAATATTTTATTTTAGAATAATTTGAAATTTTGTAATATTTATTATTCTTATTTTTAGAAACGTTAAATATTGTTACGTACTAACGTAAATTTATATATATATGTGTGTGTGTGTATTGTCTATTTTGTATATTGTATAAACGTAATACTCAAGACATACGATATCATTTTAAAAATATATATCAACTTAAATTATGAATAAATATATCTAAATTTCAAATTTAGGTGTATAAAAAATATAAAAGATTTTTAAAATCGAGTAATATATTATATTTCTCACGCAGATGTATATATTATAGCAACTATAACTACAGTTTAAAAATTTTAATTTAAAGGTTTTATATTTAATTATTATAAGTAAATGATTTTAATTTTGAAAATTTTGACCCTCGATATAAAAAAAATGTTTAAATAAATGATAAAAATATCTACTTATTTTCTTTTTCTTTTAATTTGCGGATTACAAATCTTAAAGTTTGATATAAAATTTGATTATAAAAATATTATTAAAAAAATATTCAAATCTACCCGAGTGGAAAATATTTTGTACCGTACATAATTATAAACGAAGTTATCGTATAATAGGTCGTCAGAGCTTAACAAAACTCTCCGCACATATTGCGGAATATTTTTGCTTTCAAATCGAGTTAACTAAAACGTATACGATTCGAGAATGGAGGGATGACGTTAAAAGCATTCTGTTAAAGACTGGATTGAAAAATAAACACACCGTGTTTTTGTTTTCGGACACGCAGGTAAATCTTATATTTTGATAAAATTTTATCCATCCGTTATAATAATGCATGATTCAAAATTAAAATAATATTATCGTATATTGCAGATTAAGAGTGAATTATTTTTAGAAGATATAAACAATATACTCAGTAGCGGCGACGTTGGAAATATTTACCAAAGCGAAGAAATGGATCAAATATTTCAAACGATGCGACCCTTTGTACAAGGGGCAGGACTTCAAATTAATAGAAGTAATCTTTTAGCAGCGTATCGTAAAATAATTCGGAACAATCTGCATACAGTAATTTCGATGTGGTACATTATTCGATGTTTAATTTAAATCTCTAGAATCTCTAGAGCAAATCACTTTTAAATTGTATACATGTGCTCAAACTTATTACAGCCCTATCGGAGAACTATTTCGTGCTAGAATCAGACAATTTCCGGCTTTAGTCAATCTCTGTACTATAGACTGGTTTGATCCTTGGCCGGAAAGCGCACTTCAGGTATAACCGAGCACGAGAAAAATGATAGAACCCAACTAGAATGAAATAATTTAAATAAACCCCGAGACTTAAAAATGTGAATTAAAAAACATTGCAATTTTTAGAACGTCGCGATACATTTTCTTGGCACTGTAAGAGATAAAGCTATTACCGACTCGGTTTTAATATCGATTGTAAAAACTTGCCAGTTCATGCACTCCAGTGTCATAAAAGCCAGCGCGGATTTCGCTCAAGTAGGTAACAATTTTCATTACTAACATCAATTTCGAATACGATACGCTTAAAATGAAAATAAAGAAATGCAGGCTCTTGTTATTCATTAAAAGAATACTTATTATTTCAACAGATAATAAAATGTATTATAAAATGTATTATAAAATGTATTATAAAATGTAAAGATAAAAAAATAATCCCGTTAAACGATTTTTAATAAAATACTGTTTGTTATTCATTAAAATTATTTATGACCAATAAAGTAAATTCAATCAATATCTGGAAGATACATTCGAGCATCGATATTTTAAATCGATGTAGCCTGATCTAAATACTATGTAATTATCAAGTACTATTCATTTTAATCTAAAAAAATTATTTTATTTATATAAAATAACATTGAAATTCATCTATAAGTAACCAAAATAGGTCAATCTTTCATTTTAATAAAAAAGATGTCATTGTAAAATACATACATCATTTTGATACTCAAGGAGAAAATAATATCTATATCATTCCGAGAATAAAAATCTTTCGTTCAGAAAAGAAGCGATCTATTTTTTTTACAAAGGCAAAGTTAAATAAAAAACCGGTAAAAGTTTCATCATTTGGAACATATAGAACTAGACAGAAACTTGTCTAGTAAAATATTCCTTTTTCTTGAACTCAAACCATGTTCATCTTAACTTTTGGAATTGACACAATAAATATTTTTTATTAAAATTTTGTATTCCTTGTTATTTCGTGTGATAAGGTATTACACAATGTAACGTAATTTACTTGATGGAAAAAATGAAAAAAATATATACGAATAATAACATATGAAATTTCATATTCCTCTTTTTTTGTTTCGGACGCAAAATGTGTTATACGAATTTTTTACATTCGAATTCTTATTTGAAAAATTTTGAAAATCTCTCTCCATAATTATTTTTAAAATAGTAAATTTAAACAAATACATTATTTTAATTATAGCCATCGTTTGAATAAGCATTTAAAATACTAAAATAAATTTCGGTTCGATTCGAGATTAACGAACAACATTTGTAATGAAAACACGAACTTGTTACTTGTATACTGTGACGCATAATAAGCAATGAGCATCATATAGTAAGACATTCTGTCTCAACTTCGTGTAGAGTAACACATCGTCTACTTTGACAAGTTTCTTCTATGCATAAAACTATGTGTAATTTATACCATGAATTAATATGTTTTTACAATTTGTGAAATAAATTATACATATTTTTTCTTTAATTTTTTAAATTTGAACAAATATTATTAGCATTTTTCGAAATAGTTGTATAAATTTCATAAGTATTTTTATAAAATGTTGAATTTTAAAAGCAGAAATGATGAATATAGACCAAAGAAATAGAAACGTTTATATCGTAAATTTCAATATAATAATAATTATAAAAGTATTGTATAAACCTTAAAAATCTTCTTATTCTATTGTGAAAAGCTAATAATTTCATGTCCATACTAATATTCAAAAAGCATATTCCACAGCAAAAATTTAAAGAAGAAAATAAATTTATAAACGTAGTTTTATCAGTAAAAAATATGCGCTTACTAATTCATAAAGCTTAATATTATTTTTATACATATATATATTTCAGGAATTAAATCGTCATAATTACGTAACTCCTACATCATACTTGGAACTTATTTCAAGTTATGGTGATTTATTGACAAAAAAAAGAAATGAATTAAATTTGGGAATATTTCGATTCTCAACAGGTACTTAATTCTTATCGCTATTAATAAACATAAATTATTTTAGTTGCATAAATCGTTTATATAAAATAAAATATTCTTTAAAAATATTATAAATTCACTATTTTCTCAAGATTATGCGATTTAACAAATTTAAGTAAGTTATAAGAAAAAGACTTGGAGAAATAATTATTTAAAGAAAATTATTTATAGAATACACAATATTTAATCTGCTCAAAGATTATAATTATAATATTAAAACTACAATCGTATTTTTGGACAATTAAATAATATTCAAAAATATAGGCTTACAAAGACTCGCTGCAACCGAAATCGAAGTAAAAGACCTACAAATTGTTTTGGAGAAAATGAAACCTGAGCTCGAAAGAGCAGCTCAAACGGCATTTAAAATGATGCAGCAAATTGCACGAGATACTGTAAATAAATAAATTCATAAGACGTTTTCTTTTCTATTCGCGTACATTTTAACGAGCTTGTCTTTTCTTCTAAAATCGTAGAGCGAAGCTGAAGTAGCTCGTATGAAAGCTGCAGAACAAGAAGAGGAAGCCGCGAAATTAAAGGTAGAAAACGAAGCCATAAAAAATGAAGCCGAGGAAGATTTAAGTAAATTCACATTCCAATTACATGTACATAAATTTTTAACGTTAGGTTAATACTAAAATTTAACATTATAGACACCGTAAGACCATTGTTGGAAGCTGCGGAAGCGAGCTTAAAAGCTTTAAATAAAGGTGACATTACTGAGGTAAAAGCCATGAAACGACCTCCGGTTGGAGTCATACTCGTAATCGAAACGATATGTATTATAAAAAAAGTGAAACCTCATAGAGTGAGTTGAATCTTGCCATATCTTATTAATTTCAAAGATTTGTATTTTATTAAACTTAAACTTACTACTAAAGATTCCGGGGGAAATGCCTGGAGAAAAACTTAATGATTATTGGACTCCGGGAAGTCTAATGCTTAGCGATGCAGGACAATTTTTACAATCGTTAGAAAGATATAATAAAGATGAGCTAACGGAAGAAATGATAAAAAAGTTAAAAGTTTATATAGAAAATCCCAGCTTTACTCCACAAAAGGTAAAAACGAGTTTGCACACATACTTCGCTTCATATTAGATCGTTGTTTATTGATAATATAAATTACTATCTTATAAGATCGATCGAATATTGAGTAAATAAAAAATTTATTTTGTTTAATAAATACATTTTTGAATCTAAAAAGAAGATAATTCGCTTATAATCGTATAAAAATAATAGTATACTAAATTGTAGCTATTCGATATGAGAAGTATTCGATAAAGATTTTTTTCGTATCTTTATTTAACTCGTAATATAATAGTGTTCTCGTAAAACTAAATCTATATTATTTTAAATAGAGATATCACAATGAATAATATCATGGACAATAAATAAATAGCCAAACCAGAAACTTAAAGCCTACAATAAAACGTTACAATCGTTCAATCGATTTAATAATTTGATATTTGTCAATAAATTTTAATTTATTTTTAAATAATTTTAAAATGTTTAGCCTATTTTTCAAAATATTTCAAATATATAGAGAATTAACGTATTACTTCAAAGGATTCGTTCAGTGTTTTAAAACGTAAATCTTGAAGCTTATTAACAGATCTTGACGAAAAATTTATTAAAATTATGCTACTTTCAAAATTAAAATAGTTTAGAAAACTGCGTATAAAAAGATCGTCAATTTAACTTAATGAAAATTCATTAAATCCGATGAATTTTAAATATAAAACATACCGTTCAAGTATCGAATAATACAATTTAAAATCAAAATTTGTTTCGTTGAAAATTCAATAAAAGTTTTATTTAAAAAAATTAAATGAAATTTTTATCGGTAATTAAATAAATTAGAGAAGTTTATTGATTATATAATAAATTGCGGAGTTAATTATTACATTATTTAATCAGTATTGTCCTAAAATTATTTTAATAAATATGTTATATTTGACCTAATTACCAACTACATTTATTGATATTATTTATCCAAGTATTAAGTCAATTTAACTACAATAATTCACAAATTCGTATGGTATTACCTGGTATTACCATTTTAGGCTTCCTTATTTCTAAACCTCCGATAATCTATAATATCACGTTACCTGCATTTACATAGCCTTGTTAATATTTTAATCAGTTTAATACAAAATCAATGAAATATCCTGTGTATTATAAATTATTTACAATTCACGATGTAAGTAGTCATGAACTAAGTATTAACCGAAACGTACGATAAACCGTAAATAAACAAACGGTATTCCAGAATGAAATACCGCTTATTCCTCGAATGCAGTATTAACAATTTGGCACGTTCTCAGGTTGCAACGGTATCGAAAGCTTGTCACTCCCTCTGCCTTTGGGTTCACGCCATGTACAACTATTACTTCGTGAATCTTCGCGTTAAACCAAAAATGTTAGCATTGAAAGAAGCCGAAAAGGAACTTATCAAAACCCAAGAGATACTTGACAAGGCGATGGCCAAGCTCAAGGCTATACAGGACGGCCTCGATTTGCTCCAATTGAAATTCCAGGTCCAGGAGAAGAAAAAAGCCGACTTGGAGAAGCAGAAGCAGCTCTGCGAAGAAAGAATGACAAGAGCTGTGCGTCTAATCACGGGATTAGCGGATGAGCAATTGAGATGGTTGACGACGGTTGCGGAAATTGAGCATTCCCTAACAAATATTGTCGGCGATATTCTTTTATCCGCTGGTGAGTTCTTTTATCTACTATTATTTTTATCTAACTGCGTGGATAGATGTAAAAAACATGGATATCGAAACGAAATGAAATGAAATTTCGATATGCTGCGAATAATGATCTTAGTTACGTCTTCAACGTTAATTTATCGATGTTTAATAACATCGACTAATTAACTTGAGAGTATCAGAGAAGTCATTTTTATGCTCAGGCTAAAAATATTCGATCTTACTTTGCAATCCTCATCGAGAGTTTTAAAGTTCGCTCTTTTATTATACTTTCTCAAACGTCAACTTGTAGAATGGCATATCCACTATATATTGATTCGTAATTATAAGTTGAATATTTTATGCTGTATTTCTTTAAAAATCTTGAAAGAAATATTAAAATTTGGATGATACCTGATAAATTTCTAAATAAATGTCTAAAAAAACATCGATATATTTCTTGAATTAAAATTAAAGTTATATATCTAAAATTGATGACTAGCTGAATTTGTCATATTTGATCTTCGTATTATTCGTGTAAAAATCATTTAATATATTTTGAAACGGTTTCTTATCGAATTGCATTTTTCTCTTCATTTATCTTTCCGCGTAAAATCTTTAAAATGGAAACCGCTGTAGATTTTAAATAAAATAATTGATCGATCAAATTTTATTTACTTCTAAAATGTTTTATAAAATGTACGAGTTGTTAAAGTCAAGTCCGTACTATTTAATTCATTGGTAACTCTTATCTACATACAATTTTATGATCAATTTATCGACATGAAATAAGCTGAAAATTAACTTTGATATACATATATAAGTGTAATGTATACAAATACTTCGTAAATACAAATTTAATTTATATAATACTCGTAATATCAAATTTCATTCCAATCAACGAATAACATATTTGACATATAATACATCAAGATATATCTGAAATAAATGGACAATATTTACTTTACAACTTCTATAAATCACTTTAAATATTATAATTCACGTAGAAAGAAAAATTGAAAAGTTACAAAAAACCTTTCCGTGTATGATTACTTTATTTGATCTTTGTCACCGCGAACAAGAACATCGAAACTCGCACTATAAAATTAGCGTTAGTGATTAAGATTACATAAGAATTTACGTAAGACATTGCAGCTAATTATAAAATTAAAAACGAATGAAAGTTTGTGCAATCATTCTTTCAACAGTTTGTAGAACATATTTGATATTGCATATAAAAAGTCGTGTGAAATTTTAACTCATAAATAGCGTGTTAGTTTGACATGAAATATTACGTGAGAATCTAACTTTATTCGAAGTCTCGAATACTTTTTCTACGATATCGAATGAATTTTCAAGAAAATTTCTATCCCTCTCAATTTTATTTTTCAATCACGCGTGATGTTTAACATAATTCCACATTTTGTTTTATTTATTCATACAATTAGGTCAATTTTAAATTGAGTTTTACATTTCATTGTTTCATTTTCTTTACACATCGGTAAAAATCAAATTTCATAAATAAATTTTTCGTCGTTACTTTATACATAATGTATACTCCTCGTTTGTATACTTTGAATAAAAAATTCATTCCTACAATATAATATTTATAATCGTATTATTCGCGATACAACGTTATAAGATTAATCATTGAAATTCTATTATCAAGCCAATAAGTACAAAGTTATTCAAATAAGCTTTTTTTAAATGCAAACGATTTTCCAATGTAGGTCATTTTAGCAACCTTTAAAAACCAAATATAACACGTAATTTCATCTAACAAAAAAATTCTTTTATTTCTTCTAGACACCCACCTAACCTTTTCAAACTCGGGAATTCACTCGACTATAATTTTATTTGAAATTCAATAGTTATCTCTTTGTTTTATGTGTACATATGTATGCACGTGTATACATACAATGCAGATTTCCACTTATTTCTTTACCCAAGTATATTAGGCTTACGTGCCAAGTAACTGAAAAAGTTCTGGCGTCATGAGCACATATTTTTACATCGATGCTGCACGCGAGGGAAAAAAACGCAAAGCGCAAAACCACCGACGTCGAGTGGATGACGTTCGACGGTTAAGTTACACGTCGCTGATCCAACAAATGCTCTTCGATCCTCTTTCCACTTACAACGCATCGATCCTACTGTAGAGAAGATAAGTTATCTAAAATGGGTGTTACTGCTGAGCTCCGTGATTAGATTTATCGAGCTTTACTTCCTGCATTTACCAGTGAGCGGAGAACGATGTAATCCTCTTTGCTTTTGTTTAAAGACTCGTGTGAGATTATGGATCGCTAATAATTGTTAAAATAAAGTGGAAATCTGTAGCTTGTTGTTCAACGGATGATATGATGGTTTGAGATGGATTTATTTAAACTACCCGTAATACCGAACCCACGGACAGAAATAATTATTGTGCGTTTTGTATTTGGTCGATCGATAAATAATTTATTTATGAAGTATTCGTTGGCTTAGTCGTCTCATACGGTTGATATATATTTTGTGTATCGAATGCTTAAATATAACGTAAATATTAAATAATAACATGCGTATACTGATAAGAAATTATTAATAAATTTATTCGTATTTATTTAAAATGCAATGTATTTGAATACACGTATTTCATAAACATTTATTAATAATTTTCGTATCAAGGTAAATAGAGAAGTAAAATATTTAAAATATTTAAGGCACATGTGTAATAAATATAATATAGAACATATCGAAAAATTTATAATTTTTTAGATACGTATTGAAATAAATAAATAATAAAATAGTTATTATTTGAATGATATATGATATAAATAAAAAATTCATAAACTCTATGCATAATATTGATTCTCGAAAATATAACAAATATAATAAATAGTATCTTTTATGTAACTACATTAATAAATAATATTATTTATTTACATTAATTTAATATTGTAATATTTGACATCATTTATTTCACAACGCAAAATTTTTATGCGATATGACTAATAATTGGAAAATATATAAAAATATACGATGTAATAATCAATGATATGTCAAGGTTAGTTATTATTTTATAAGAATCTAAAAATTTATAAAATTATATCTGTACGTTCCTTATATTTAAAAAATCTTTATTTTACCTTATTTAGCATGGAATTGATTTTCTTTTACAAGTTGCTACGAATAATATACGCTAAATTTTACACATGGAATTCACGTTTAGAACTTGTTTCACCGCAACGAACTAATTATTTTCATTTCAGATATTGATGATATCATTTTTCTTCCAATAAAATATAACTTATTAATAAACATAAATTTTTTAAAGAACATTCGTGATCAATCAATAGTTATTTAATCGTAATATGACAAAATTAAAATCAAAATTAAATTCAATAAAACATATGAAAAATTATTTAAAATTGATAAATCAATAATAGAAAATAAGTAAAATTGAAAAATATTTTAGAATTGTGAATTATTACACTTTAAAATATAAAAAATGTAAAGTAAATTCCAAATTATATTAAAAGTAAATAAGAAATATATATGAAGGAAAAAGGAAACTTTTTGTATCCGTTCATTCCATAAAGTTTTCCAATTTCGCACACGTAATTAAAATGAAAATTTGATTATTAGGAGCCATTGCCTACTTGACGCCATTCATCGATGTATACCGCAAAAGGCTGTTGTCCTCTTGGTACGAAGTTCTAGGGGAAGGCGTTCCACACACCCCAGGCTGTAGTCCGGTTTCCGTTCTCGGTGACGCTGTTGAAATCAGGAAGTGGCAAATCGATGGTCTCCCCCGAGACTCATTATCGGTAGAAAATGCCGTATTGGTTACGAATTCGAAGCGCTGGCCACTTTTTATCGATCCGCAAGGTCAAGCCAATCGCTGGATACGAAATGTGGTATGTTGACATGTCGAATCAATTACATTTGTAATTCTATGTTATTTTTTTTAAGAGAAAAGTTTGTTTTCTTTCAAAATGAATATTCATTCGTTTAGAAATTGCTAGAAATATATAATGTAATTGAATACAAAAATACTTTTTTAAAAAATTAATTACAAACGTCGTAATTTAATTTTAGTCAAATTGAACGTTTTCATTATTATGCGTATGTATGTAAGAAATGAAATACATGGATATTAGTTTTATTATAAATATATACTTACAAGAATTATTGTTTAAAATTTTTCCATTAATTTTAATTAAACGAAAAATCGATAATCCTTAAATTAATAGCGATGTATAATGAAATATTTATTTACAACAAAAGTACTAAAAATAAGTTAATATTTGAGTATTAAATTTTTATTTCAATTTATTGAACTATTTCTATAAAAATTTTTAATTGAATATGCTGTTATTTTTATATACTATATTTTATAGTTGTAGAAAATTAAAAGAATTTTTGTTGAATGAAACTTTACATTTATACGGAATCCATATTTTATTCCATTACCGCAGTTTGTAAATACTACAAAACTTAGATATTAAAACATTTTAATAATTTTAATAAAACATTGTTATGTAAAATAAATTAATAATAGTTACGAATTATTATACTTTTTACTATCGATTTTGTATTATAATTTCTGTTTCTTTTTTATTATTATATAAAAAATTATGACATTTGACAAATCTTACGTATCACAGAAAATAATTGAAAATAAGGAAATGGAGAAAAAATTTACGCAAAAAAATAATAAAGATATGTAGTTAATTAAAAAGTTTAGAATATCTTCTTTGAGAAATATTGAAACCTTCGAAATTCTAATTTCAAAAGCATTTTTTAATATATTTAATTGAATATTCTTAGTATTTTTATTTAGCGCATGTTAAATATAAAAATGCAACCTTCGGATTATTTATTACACATAATGAATATGTCAAAGGCAGTCATAGTACTTATATTACAATTAATCAACTCACTGGTATAAAGCATATAAAAAAAAATATAGATGAAAGTAATAATTCGAAAACAAATTATTTTTCAGTACAGTTCTTACAAAATGAATATTTTTTATCTCGTCGAGATATCGTGAGTAAAATTGATAAAAAAGAGTTAGAAATTTGATCGATATGTTGGTTAAAAGTTAAAAATGTTTGTGAATTTAAAGAAATGAAAAGATATGTTAAATTATTAAAAATAATATAAAAAATATTGAAAATATAAACACTTTTTAAAAAATAGAAAAAATACATAGATTTTTATATTTTTTAATTTAATTTAATTTTAATGGATATTCTTTTTATACATTAGCTACATTGATACATTCATACATTGAAAGAAAAAAAAAGATTATAGATATACTTGATTAACTAATTTCAAAATATAAATTTCTGAACAAATGTTATGATGATAAAATATTAGAAGAAAAAGATAAATTCTATAAACATCGATCGGTAAGAATCATAATAATTTAATTCGATAAAAAATTACAACAATTTAGATGAATTCATTCAAGATAATCTGACCTATGTACCAAAATAAAAAATTAATGCTTGAAAAACCGTATATACTTTTATATAGAAGAAAACTATTTATAAGCATTACTATTAAGTCTATGAAATAAAGACAAATGTAAAAGTCTAAAAGTTAAGAAATCTTTAAAATGGCTTTTTCAAAAAAGTTATTGGAAAAATAAATTAAAGATTACATCGGAAAAATGAAAATGTTATAGATCGCTCGAAAAAATGTACGAAAAGTGCTCTTTAGTATTCATTTTAAAATTAGATGTGCATATTGTTAGACGTTTTAGCTTTCTAAAGATAATGGAATAAATTGACGTTAAATCTGAAGCATCTCAAGTCAATGAGCGAAAACGAATACAACATCAGGCTTTGACATGCCGAATGAAAAACACTCACCAATGCCAGAAAAGCTCAATTAGTTCAAGACAAAGTTGACAGCTGATGTAACACAATTTACATAGAGTTGATGTTTATTGGATTTTGTTACTAATTTGAAATTAATAATCGGTTGAATTGGGTTCAAAAATATTTTAAATTTTTGTCGTTACATTAATTTAATTTTTTAATAACTAAACAAATATATTTCTATAGTTATCAACAGTAGTTATTGCGTAGTTACGTAAATACATTTTTTACTAATTTCGAAACGGTTATGAATAATATACTCTGAAATACGAATATATATATACACATAAATACATTCACGTATTAATTATTAAATATATATTGTAAAATAAATAATACAAGTATTTAACATTTTTAATTAATAATTACTTCATTTTTTTTATCGATACGCAGTAAAAGATTCTTATGAAATACATTAAAAATTTTCAATTTTTAATAAGCTTAAAAATAGTTTTTAATAGACGGTGATTTTTAATATATTGATAACGTAAATATATCATTAGAAATTTTTCATCTTTTTCAAATTAAATTTTTTTACATTATTTTACAGTTATTATAAAACATTATAGCAGTGGTTTAAAAAACATGAAATTTCAATATTTTATTCTTTTCCTACTCGAAAAAAGCTTTTACCCGTAATATTATGAACGGAGTTTTATAAATTTTTAAAATAAATAAAATTTTACGCGACAGAACTCTGAATGTGTAATAAGTAAAAATGTATTCTAATAATATAATATTAACGATTCTATATATAGTTTCTTAATATCGTAGAAAATTTGACCATGGAAATAAATGAGTCTTTTAATTTAATTAGCATAATCTTAAAGACCTTCAAAATTTTCTTTTATTTACATCGAGAAATGTATTGACTTTATTAATGTTCTATAATGAAACTAAATATTCTTAACGATACAACTTCAAGGATGTTTCGATATTTTTTAATAAAGAAACAAAATAAAAAGGCGCAGTTTTCTCGTGTATATTTTTAATTAAAACTCAAATAACGAGTCTAAACGTTGTAAGTACTTGGAGGAAAAGTGTGAAGAATTTCCTTGAATTAACCGAAAGACCGAAAGTTTCGGAGGACGAAAGATTAAAAGTAAGCCGATTTGATTTAAATCCGTTGTAAATTAATGCGTTTCAAATTAGGGTAAATCTGTCGGATTATCAACGGTGCGTATGACTGATAAGGACCTTTTGCGAGTAATCGAAAGTTGCGTCAGATTCGGACGCACTTGTCTGATCGAAAACGTTGGCCTTGAACTCGAAGCTGCGCTCGATACGGTTTTGATGCGATCGCTCTTCCGCCTAGCCGGAGTTTTGAGCATCAAAATCGGTGATAACATCGTCCCTTACCATCACGACTTTCGCCTCTACCTGACAACAAAGCTGCCGAATCCTCACTACGCCCCGGAAGTGGCGGTGAAAGTCCTCCTCGTAAATTTCACCCTGACCGCCAGGTAACGACTCGCTACGACGTCGTCGACAAAGACTCGGACGTTGCGATCGATCCAACGAACGATGAATGCATTCATCCCCTATAACACCTCCACAGTGGACTCGCGGATCAGATGCTGTCGCTGGTTGTTATGCAAGAGAGACCAGAGCTCGAGGAAACGAGAAGCGCCCTCGTCGTCGCCAGTGCGCAAATGAAGCACGAGCTCAAGGAGATCGAAGATCGCATCCTTTACAGACTCTCGTTATCCGAGGGTTCACCCGTCGACGACATCGACCTCATTCTCACCCTCGAGGCGTCCAAAGTCAAAAGCGCGGAAATCAAGGTAAGCCGCTCTTAACGTAAAATTCGGGTAACCGCGTTCGTTTTAGGTTGGATCGTTTTATTCGCTTTTTTTACATTCTCTATCGGATCTGCGCGTAAAATTCACGATGGATAGACGTTGTATACGAGAATGGAGATAACGACAAAATATGCAACTCCGACGCTGAAATTAATTTTGAATATTTTTATATGTTGTACGGATACTGCGGCTAATGGAATTTTTTAATTAATTTTAATTAGGAATGATTGCGTTGTTGTATCAAACGAGCTCTAAAATCCACTTATTTTATTTATGCATTATTATTATGTACTTATTGGATATTTCTATGTTATGTATTTATGAAATATCGGCGACATTCACTTTCAGGTAAAAATAAATGATTAGATAAAACGACGAAGAGAATGTCTGTAAAGTTTGAACTTTATCGATTTACATTTAGAAGCGAAGAAAAGTTTTTAACGTAAAAAATAAGTTATAAAATATGTTTGCTTAAAAATACATATATTAAAATGAATTTTGCATAAAATTGTTGTTAAAATTATTTTAAACAATGTAATGTTCAAATTAATGTACATGAAAAACTTAGTGCGCATTTTTTCTAAATATTCAAACGAAAACGTACGAAAAAAAGTTTTTACTCAATTTTCTCGTAATTACTGCTGTTTTTTATTTTTTGAAATGTGGACCTAATTAATCTTCGTTACGTACTCATTTTATCAGCAGACTTTTAACTTCTAATTATAATATTAATATTAAAGAATTTTTGTGGATAAAGTAATTCGTATTTTACAGTTTAAATTATTTATTAATGAATTCTTAATATATTAGGATATTAAATACTTTTTATATTTTATCCCAACTGAAATAAAAGGGTCTAGGAATTATCTACCATCGATCATCCGTATTTAATTTTGGATATTACTTATTAAGATTGAACGCAAATTTATTCTGATTCCCAACGTTTTATTGAAAAAATTATAAATCTAATTTATCGTTATTTATAAAGAAGAAATATTTAAATATATGATATCGAATATACAATGATTAGTGTATTAATGATTTCTTAAATCTTAGCTAAATTAAATCAATTAAACATCTATTATTATTAAATAAAAATATAATTAAATATGTTTTCATGATAAATTCAAAGTATTCAATTATAGTCATAATACAATATATAATTAAAATTCTATCCACATTTATGCATAATATTGTATAATAATTACAGCTATTTAAAAAGAGTAAACTTTAATAACTATAAAGAAATATTTTTAACGCTTGTATGATTATTTAAAAATTGTTATATCTTCGGTACTTTAATTATTTATCTTTTTAAATATATGATAGTACATGTTTATTTATATTAGCAATAAATGAAAATAATGATTTCTCCCATTTTTATAAATTATTACTCTATACAATGAAATTATATTCTATAATATTTCTTCACCATTGAAAATGAACTGATATTCGAATAAATATATATTATTATTGTAGTAATGAAAACGATAATGTTTAAAATATCATTTGATCGATTTGTACATATACGATCTCATTAATTAACTAATACTTAATTTATTATTGATACTATTTCTATATCATTATAGGCATAGATAATAAATAATATGTTGATAAAAATTTTTATGTAATTCAATTTTACATATACAAATAATATTTTACATACATACATTTGAAAATTAATTACAATAAATTAATATACGAATAAAATTTATTATTAATATTTTAATCTCATTAATTTGTTCATAGTATTATACTATAAATCTCTAAAATTGATTGATTAATTTTAGTAAGAACACATGAAAGGATTTACGCAGAGAAACTTGCGGTGGTTTCAATTAACAATAAAACGCTAGAACACAGTTTATTTATACTAAGATGATTTGGAAACATTGTTTCCGTTGTTCCCTACGTATGTCTTTTTCCCCCTTTTGATTTTTCCGAGGAAAAGTTACAAGTATAATTTTCTCTCGGCAGTTACTATTTTTGCGCTCCTTGGATTGTCAACACCGAAATGAACAAACACATGTCCGGCAAAACTTTGAATTCCTTCCTTTATTCCAACATTCTTTATCTTAAGTACGCAGACTTAATCTCATAAATAATTACAGTTTCATAGAATTATTTACTTAGGTATTCTAACTAAACTACTAAATATAGCATACACTAATTAAAACTGAAAAAAATTATTCCTTAAATTTTGTGTCAAAATGTATTTTAATTTACTTTTTTAAATTTTTGATACTGATAAAAGTATAATAAAATTTATCTAGATAATAATTAAGATTTCGGGCTGAAAGATCAATAAATTTATTAAATAATATAATGATATAATAATATAATGATATAAATAATTTCGAATTATAATTTAAGGCATTAATTTTTTGGTATGTCGATTAAAACAATATTACAAACATAAGTTCTTAGGTATGCTGTTGATGTATCCAATGATCAGCAGCGAAGCAAAGTTCTTATTATCGTACCCTATTTTATGTAGGCCAATTTGTATACATAAATTACAACTAAAATTTCCATAAAATATGATGACTGAATATATGTTATTACAATTATAAAACTTTTAATTAGATTTTCCTTTTTATTTGTTATAACTTACTAACATTTTAGATAAACATTATCATCAGTTTATATGAATTAACTAAAATAAATAAAATATATATCACTTAGATAATTTATTGCAAGTATAATATTGACAACACTAAGAAAAATAACTAATTGTATATAATATAATATAAAATATTTGCAAATACTTACAGCCTCTTTATTTTTCAATTTTATGATTATAGCCTTATTTTAACAATATTTACATGAAATAATCGATAGATGACAATAAAAGTTTATTACTTATTTTTATTAAAAGCTATAAAGTGTTAAAAAATATTTTAAAATTCTTTCATAAATTTATGACTATTATTTATTTTAAAATTGCATATAACTTTTTTAATAATTCTATCGAAAAGTTTTTTAAAATCCAATTATTAATGTACACTTTGTAAAATGATACTGTATTATTACTACATATATATACATACATTATATTTTTTTAGTATTGCACATTTACAATGAATTAAAATTATCTATAAATATTTTAAAAACTTTATTAATTTTGTTCGATTTCCTTTTAAGTTTCTACATATTGCACAGTTTTATTTGTATATATATATTTTTTTTATTATAATTGTATTTTTATCAGTTAAAGAAAAATTTTTCATAATAAATTATTTTAATTTGTTCATAGAATTATTATAAAAAGTTCTTCAATGAGAATACAAAAGAAAAACATTTTATACGTATAAAATGTTATCTTTGGAAATTCGATAAAGACGTATACACATATAAGAGCAAAGAATTAAAATTAAAATAGTAATAGATAGAAAATAATGTTCAAAATAATGTATTCTAAATAAATTTCTAATTTCACTGATATCTAAATATTTAAATATGAAATAAAAAGAAAATTAGACACTTGTTTTTACGTATATTCGTAATTATATATATGTTTACGTTGTACATAAATTAGCTTAATGCAAATCTGCACAATCGTATCATAAATATTATCGATACACATGCTCTCATTAAAGTAATTAATATATATTATCCATTTACAATATAAATTTTTATAAAAGTTAACGATTAGAAAGGGCTTTCAAAATTAATACTAAAAACATAAATCAATATTTACTAAGAAGAATATAAAATGTACTTAAAATTTTTAAATATAGAATATATAAGAATAGTTATAAAAAATCACTCTTTATAAAATATCATTTAAACAATTTGAACTATTTTTAATATGTTGCTAATTAAATTATAGGAAATATTGATATTTATGTATTACCTGTTTTTTTATGCCTCGAATTTTCTTTATGCTCTTTTGTATTATTTTATCGAATCTTGATACATAATCTTTATAAATGTGACACTATATAATATTGTATAAAAATTAAATAAAAAGATACAAAATATTGTCAATTTAAATTATTTTTATAATAAAACAATGCATACTTAAAAAGAAACAAAATCAATATATTATTAGGCAATAATTATCAGCGATTGAGAGAGAAAGCGAAATATCGGATAAAGTCAAAGGATTATACTTATACATCGGACACGTATATTTATGTTTCTATAATTATTAAATTGCTGAAAAATTCTTGAAAGTGCAAACAAAGAGTAAAAAGCAGTGAAAATCCGATGAACCCGATAACAGCGTTAAAACATATTTAACCTTTCCTATTTTATATTTTATTCCTAAGCTTTAAAATCAGAATGGGGACAGAAAAAGGTAGGGAGAATTATCTAAATGCTTTAAATCCTAGGGACATTGTTTTGCACTTTACACAAGTAACGAAGCGAGTATCGGTATAACTTAAAATTGTAATGACACGTGAAGGCTTATACGCGCGATGAGCACTTAGAAAAGCAACGCAATCGCGACCATTGGGATATAACGGAATACTCAACGTAGAATAGCTTGTAGTAAACCCGAACAATAAGAAACACAACCCTCGTGATAAGGGTAAATTTATATGCATTGCACGTTGGGGTTGAAAATAACGATTTTTTGTAGTTACTCGACCTACTATGGTAGAACAGTTAGTTCAAAATTATTTGTTTGTTGACAAAATTTACTCGGTACTTTCGTAGTTTTATTATACAAGTATTAACATACAAACAAATATATATTCATATATATATGTGTGTATTTCTGTCTGTCTCTCCGCGTCTGTGAGTGTCTATATAAATATTTTAAAGATTAAGAAAATTAATTGGTATTCATAAAACGTTTATGTATAAAAGTACTCGTATTATGCTTTGCCTTTTATGAATAATTTAGAAATATTCACTTCGTTATATGTACTATGATAAGTATCAATAATATCGATATGATTGTAAAATAAAATTAATTGATATTATGTTGATAATATTCTCCGAATTTCAACCTATCGTGTTCGAATTCTTTACATGAATTAAGAAAGTTAACTAATTTCATAATTTACTTTTATTTGCAGTGTTTTTTCAAATAAATAACGTTACTTTTTTGTAAAGAGAAAAAACTTACAGTCAAATACAATAGGTATCCATTTAATAGTAAATTTGAAATAACCCATTGTAGATTATAAATATGTAATAATTTTTTACATGTCTATTAAATATAGACATCTGCGATGCTATAAAAAGCCACGGTTGAATTATACATGGGTATATGATTCACATATATGACCCTATTACTTTTGAGAAAGTATGTTAAGCACGTGAAATTCGTGAAAGTACCTTGTTTTGTTCACAAATTTTAGCATAAGAATTATAATAAAGGAGAAGTTCTATGAAAGTCATCTTTAAAGTATCAAAAAAAAATTTCATATAAAATTTCAATCTAAATAAAACTAGAGAACAATACACTTTGTTTAAAAAAAAATACGTTTATGAATTTATTTTTACTCTTAGGAAGATTGAAATATTGACATTTAAAAAGATGTACCCAAGTTTATTATTTATTCTGAATAATATTATATGCTTCTATTAAAAAAAATGATTTACTATAAAAAATTTTAATAATTTGTCATACATAATGTCCATTGCTTCTTATAAAAAGTGATTTTTTTTACTTCGACGTCAATACAATTAGTAACGTGAAAATTTGACGTCTAAATTTTAACTTTTCAAAACTAATATATTTTTATTTAGCAACCTGAAAAAAGTCCATACCGAATTATAATTTTATCAACGTATAATGATAAACGTAATTTACTACAAATATAAAGCTTCATACTTTTTAAAATACAATAAAAATAATTAACATACTTCGTAAAATATAACACTTTATTTTGATAAAATAATAATTATATATTTTAATCTCTATCTTTGATACAACAACGTAAGTTTCTACCCATTTTATTTAAAATTAATTTTAAAAATATTTAAATATATTTAAAAATGTAATGATTTATATATATATATACATAACATTAATTATATTAATGTTTTTCATAAATATTTCAATTGATTTTATAATAATTACACTTATAATATATTTAATCATTATATTTTTTAATTTTAATAATTATATAATAATTATATATCACATAATTTGAATATATGGATGAAACGAAATATTCTCATTTTCATCTTTTCAATTTTAATATATTATTTGTTTGTTAGCAAATCGATCATTAAATTTCATATAAATAAATTTCAATTATATTGATTTTTTCTTCTAGATAATCTATTTTGAATTATTATTAAATTAATGTAACAATATTTTAAAATATAACATGTCAACGTTTGCTATTTTTAATAAAAAAAATTATTGAAATATTGAAAATAGAATTAAGTTTGAACTCGAATTTTATTTGTAAGTTCTATTTCGGAGTTTAATCGATGAAATTTCTAAAATTGATATTGTATGTATTCGTATTAATAGTAGTTACATATTTATTCGATTACAATGAATGACTTTTTCATCTAAAAAATGAAATTAGTAATTTATAAAATTTTATTAATAAAATATACATAAAAATTAATCTATAAATGCCAAAATGCTTTTCGGTAATAACAAACGGAAAATAAATAGGTCACATTGCTTTTATAATATAGCGTATCGAATTGATATAATTGTATTTTCTGATTGGCAAATGAGATCTACAACATTTAAATTTTCTTTAGATAAAAGTAGCAGCAGCTGAGGAAACTCAAGTGGACATCGATGCAGCGCGATCTTTTTATATTCCAGTAGCAATTCGTGCGCAAATCCTCTTTTTCTGCTTATTGGACTTGCAGTTGATTGATAACATGTATCAATATTCTCTCGAATGGTTCATTCGTATTTTTATTAATAGTATGACGAACACGGAAAAACATGGTAGAGTAGCTTCGATGGAAAGAAACGTTTAACAATGCTTGGAAAGTGTTATACAATTCTTAAAACCTTTGTAGATGATGTTAACATACGTGGAAATATAATCAACGAAAATTTTACATATTCACTCTACACTAATATATGCCGAAGTCTTTTTGAGAAGCACAAATTACATTTCGCCTTTCTATTGTGTATACGAATTCAAATGCAAGATGATTTGATCGATCAGAATGAATGGAGATTTTTACTCTCGGGAGCGATTCCACCGGAGGTACTTATTAACTTATAAAATATATACAAAATTTGCCTTTATAAATCACCATTAATCATCAAATATATTAAAATATCTTCAGTGGGTATCCATGAGAACCTAATTATGTTTGAGTGACTTAATGTTAAAAAATATTATGAAAGAAAGAGAAAAAAAACCATATATCTACATAAAATTTCTAAATAAAAAATTCTTAAACACCAAAGATATAATTCACTATTATTTTTATTTTAGGAACAAGAAAATCCTGCTCCGAAATGGTTATCGCCACGAAGTTGGTCAGAACTACAGTCTCTCGAAGTTTTATCATCATTTAAAGGCTTTCTCTTGACATTCCACGAGCATATAGAAGACTTCAAAAAGATTTTCGATAGTCATGAACCAGAAATGTATAAAATATTTACGAATTTTTTATTTCAAATAACTTAAAAAATTATAAATCACGACAGAATATTTATTCTATCTTAGCGATATAAGCACATGCAAAGATATAGTAAATTGAAAAAAATCACAGATATCTGAAACTTTTATTTAATAATTTATGAGCTAGATTTTACAGAAAAACTATTATTATATAATATTATTTTTTTATTATTTTATTTTGTAATTTTTTTAATTTTTAATTCACAACTTTTTTGAACGTAGAATATCGTAAATAAATCTGACAAATAAGACACCAACTACATCTAGATTTTAAAGGGTATTCTATTAAAAGAAGAAAAATATATCAGGTTCGATTCGGTTTCAAGTTATAAATAAATTAATTTAATCGAAAGAATTTGTCGGTATGACAGTCGTACTAGAATACAAGAAAAAATTAATCTATCAAAAGTATTCCAATTTCAAAATTAATTAAAATATTGTTACAACTTATGGTTTTGAACACATCGAATTGAAACATGATAGTCATATAAAATAAACACGATTAATATAAATCTAGTCCTAGTAGATACAAAAAAATTAAAATTTGGTTGGCGAGAATACAAATATTAACTTCAATTAAAGGTGAAGTTAAAAGTTTTAAATGTTAAGAAAGATAAATGAAATTTGACCAGTGATAAATCAATTATAAGGATGTTTAGTTAAAAACAAAATAAATTTGACAGAAAAATAAATTTTGGAGCTCGAATTAAAGAAATTGCATAAAAGTAGAAATAGAAAAAATTTAATTCAGGTATTTTTTTAAATTTAATAAACTACGTTTAAACATCTAATTATTGCCATAAAATTTAATTTCTAACGTTTATGAATAAATAATATTCTTAATTATATACAGCTATAAAAAAATAAATTTATATAGCATACAATGAAAGTATATTCAAAAATTAAAAATAAAATAATTTGATAAAATGATTGAAAAAATATATAAACAAAAATGTGAAAAAGAAATTACAATTCATTTAATATTATAAAAATAATTATAAAATAAATTTTAAAATAAATGGAAAATATAGATCGAATGACAAAACATATGATACAAAACTTTAGTAAATAAAAATCAAATCAAATGATTTCAAAGTTTTAAATAAAATTCTATTTTATGTTTTGACAATATTCTATTTAAATTATTTGTCTTTAATTTTAAATAATGAACGTATATAAACTTGAAATATTTCAAATTAATATATTTATTGTATATCACTTAAGGTGACATAAATTTACCAGATTTTAATTATTTTTTTACATAAATTACTTATTTATAATCGGTACAAATGCACGAGTTAAGTATTTTGTACGAAATATAGGTAAAATAAATATTGTAACATCGAATCAAGAATACATAAATAATCCGATTAAATAAATAAGTCTTATTTTTCTTACATTTTCAGAGAACCCTATCCCGAGCCGTGGAATAGCAATTTAAATGAATTTCAAAAGATGCTTTTGGTAAAGTGTCTACGACCTGACAAAGTTACAAACGCAATGCAGTCTTATATCACGAAATATCTCGGAGGTCGTTTTATCGAACCAAATACGTCGGGTCTCGATGCAATATTTGAGGAAGCTACTCCTATGACTCCACTTATTTTCGTACTTTCGAGTGGAACGGATCCAGCCTCTGAACTTTACAAATTTGCGGATAAATTGAAAATGACTAAAAAATTATTTTCGATATCGCTTGGTCAAGGACAGGGACCAAAAGCTGAACTTGCACTGAAAGAATCTTTGGCAGCTGGCAATTGGCTATTTTTCCAAGTATGCATTTTACTTTGAAATTCACTTTTTCCATATTTCCTCGCTTCGTCGTTATTTATGCGAATATTTTTTTCTAACGAGATGTATAAAACTCGTTCTTTAATAATAAATTTTTACGTATGTCTCTCGTTTCATTTAATACAATATACACATAATTTCTTTGTGTTATGAAAACGTACAATGAATCAAATTTTTATTTAATCAAGAATTTTCTACACTCCCTGAAATATATCAAAAGAGATCAGTATTCAGATTTGAAATATCTCTCGTGTATGCGAATACAGATAATACAGATTATTGTACGAATGGCTAAGTACTATTTTCTCATTTTATTCGACTAAGATTTTTTTAGCTTGTGCAATAGTGTGTAAATTAATACGTATAACATTTTGATTTATTTTACTTGCAAAATGCACGTGAATATCCTCAAGTCAGTTTTTAAATTTATTCTGAATTAGCATATCAGAAGAAAATAAGTCGCTTCTGGATTAATGCATACAATAAGATTTTGATTCTATTTTTACCATTTAATAAAAATGTATTTTTAATAAGATTTATTATTTATCATAATAAATTAATAATCAGAAGTTTATAATATTAAAATATTATATATATATATATAATACCACAATATAATAAAAAATACAATAGATTTTTCTAAGGTTAATATTAAATAAATAGATGAAAGTCTAAATTTTATATTATATTCTAATTAGGACTAATTTTCTACACTACATAATTAACTTTACCTAATGGTAAAAACAAAGATAGAACATACATATAAAATCCAATATTCTTACAATAATTCAATAAAATTAATTACAAAAAGAATTTACTTTTTTAAATTAAAAAAATTATTGTTTTATAAAATTCGGAATGATTCAAAAGTATAAAATATTATTCTTTGCATGATTCTCAAACAATTTTCAAATAAAATTTTATACACAATCAAAAATTCAAATGAAAATTTAAAACACTTTTGTATATTTAAATAATGTACTTGTACAATTTCGTACAAAGATAAAACGATGTACAATAAGAAGCTTTGATAATTTCCCTCGAGACGAAATACACCGATGAAAAGAAAAATATTTTGTTTGTCATCGGTGGCTGTCGAAAATGTATATTTCACACTAAACTTAAAATAAAGCCTGATTGAAATGATTCATTGTACTTAAGTAACATTAAGAGCGAAGAAGTAATTAATAAGAATCTAACATTGTATGACAGAATTGTCACTTGGCTCCGAGTTGGATGCCAAAATTAGAGATTTTGGTTGAAACGTTCCCCCCGGATATAATACATCGAGATTTTCGTCTCTGGCTGACGTCAATGCCTTCACCTGTTTTCCCCGTCAGCATTCTTCAAAATGGTTGTAAAATGACCATCGAACCCCCTCGAGGTGTTAAGGTAAGATGATTCGTGAGTTTATTTTTAGCAACCGAGCGATCGCGTATTCCAAATATACATTTTTTTTTATTAACCTGAAACGCTATTTCATTCATAAACAGGCAAACGTTTTAAGAACCTACTCTACTCGAATAATCGAAATGGAAGAATTCTTGGAAACGGATCATCCAAAAGTTCCAACTTTCAAGGCCTTGATATATTCTCTATGTTTATTCCATGCGGTTATAGTGGAAAGACGTAAATTTGGTGCATTGGGTTTTAATATTCCATACGAATTTACCGATGGAGATTTTGCTATCTGTATGTCACAGCTTCACATGTTTCTATTGGAATACACCCAAATACCCTTCAAAGTAAATTCAGTCTCTTAATAAACGTATGTCAATCGAGAATATCTCAATTATAAAATGCGAACGATTTCCTATGAAGGTGTTAATTTATACCGCCGGACATATAAATTACGGTGGTCGTATAACGGATGATTGGGATCGAAGATGCGTTTTGACGATTCTAGAAAATTATTACAACGACGCAGTTCTCACAGAAAATCATAAATTCGATATTTCTGGATACTATCGTCAAGTACATCTATCGATATAATTTGTTTAATCCGATAATTCGCAAAGGTTCTAGAATATGACGCTTTATATTTATAGCCAACAACGGAAACAACATTCGCTCAATACCTGGAAATAATAAAAACATTCCCTATAAACGATGATCCAGTTCTCTTCGGCTTACATAATAATGCAGACATCAGTTACGCACAAGCCGAAACTTACGCTTGTTTGGCAACTTTGCTCACTTTACAGCCACGGGATATTGGAGGTTCGGTTTCAAAATTAGACGAAGTGACAAGTCAATTAGCAACGAATATCCTCAATTCATTGCCAAAACCTTTTAACTTGGCCGCAATTCAGAAGAAGTACACATTTTTATATTTGTTAAACAATTTAAACGCAATATTCTATTTGGATAAAACTGTAATTATTCAGCAGATTATATATATTGAGCATTAAGAGAATTTCCATTTAAAATATATTAAACTAATTATTCGTTATTCCGCGTATAATGCACTTACGTAAAATAACAGCGATAAGTTTTTTTATTACAGGTATCATTATTTACATCGTAATACACAGTTAATATCGTAAAAGAAGCTCCGAACGAAAATCACCTTTGTAAATTTCGTAATAAAATCAAAACTATTGACACCTATAGAAGTTAATTATCTTTACATTTTAATGAAACTGCAACTAAAGTTATTTATGAATTTTTTTTACGAATTTAACTGTAATTTCATCGATAGCAGATGTGTAATCTAAAAATTATATAATTTAAGTGCATATGAAAATATCATGTACATTTTTTTATTAAATTTTTATGAACCTTAAATAATAAATTAATATCGATGAAGTAAGAGTTTCACGTGTTTTATGGAGCATTAAATTATTAAAAACAAATATTTTTTAAAATATGAATTTAATAGTTTTGTATAATACAAAATTTCCATTTTATATAAAATATAAAAATATCCATAATATAAATATTTTTATTTTATTTTCAATATATTCGAGACGTATTACAATATCGTAAACATGAAAAATTCAAACTTAAATTACACGAGGAATCGATAATATTTTCTAATTAATACCGAATTTATTTTATTGTATACTTCAAATAATGATATATTTTCTAAATTAAAACGATAGATTATATTTTAATATAAGCAGTTGTATAACTTATTTAATTCCAAAAATATAATTTAACAAAACGTTTATCGCAAATAATTTATAAATTTGCGATTCTCTTTTGAAATTTCTTTAAATTTTATCGAGTATAATCTACAAATTAATTATATTCCATATAAAATACTATAGCTTTGTTATTTTATATAAAAAACGATGATTGATATCGCTTACATGTATTATTAAATTTGATTTCATATTTAATAACACCGTTCTTATTTTTATCGAATCTTCGTTCGTTTTTTTCAACGTGAAACAATTTATAAACTCATGGAAATAACATTTACATATCAGAGAATGATCATCGATACCTTCATCGCTCGTAAAATAAAGTCTAAGAAAATAAAAGATTGCAAAATAAATAAATAACTGAAAATAAAATCAGTACTGCAAACAACCTCTTTCACTTAATTAAAAAAAAATATCGATAATATATTCTACGATAATTTACAGGTACCCAATCTTATACGAAGAGTCCTTGAATACAGTTTTGTTACAAGAAGCTACGCGTTACAATGTATTACTCGTTGAAATGTCGAGTAGCTTGCAAGATCTATTAAAAGCCCTCAAGGGTTTAGTCGTTATGTCCGATAAATTAGAAGCCATGTCAGCGAGTATGTACAGCAATATAGTGCCGGAGAACTGGACGAACAAATCTTTCACTTCGTTGAAACCACTCGGTAAGAAAGCAAAAATATACGATATCGATACAAAGATCTTTCCACGCCAACTTTCGACCTTCGCGATGCTCTTCGTTAATACAACGATAAGAATAACGCGTTTCGCTCTTTGTTAAAACTCGTTCGTTATTGCAACATTGCAACAGGCCCGTGGTTCGAGGACCTCAAGGAAAGGATAAAGTTCATCAAAAGATGGTACGACCATGGAATACCGAACGCCTTTTGGATATCCGGCTTCTATTTCCCACAGGCCTTCCTCACCGGTACGCTCCAGAATTACGCGAGGAAACATAGTATATCCATCGACTTGCTCCAGTTCAACTTTAAAGTAAGCGTTTCCGATAATATCTCCGCTTCCTCCCGACCATAACTTACTCACGCACACAACCGTCGGTGACAGGTATTACACGGCAGACCCAAACAAAGACCCATCGACGGATGTGCGGTGTACGGACTCTTCCTCGAGGGTTGCAGATGGGACGGAACATCCCTCACCGAATCCTTTCCAAAGGAACTCTACACCAGTGAGTTCACCGACGCTTTCATCGGGAGAAAACGATGGATAGATGATCGGTTTTTAACGCACGCAAAAAAACACGTAAAAAACCAATCGCATTTTTTACAGAAATGCCGCCGATTATGCTCACCCCGGAAGTTGACCACGAGAAGGCCCCGACCGGGATTTACGAATGTCCCGTTTACAAAACCGTCCAACGCGCGGGAACTTTGAGTACCACCGGCCACTCGACAAATTTCATTCTCGCCATGGAAATTCCCACTCGTGCATCCGAAGCGCATTGGATTATCAGGGGCGTGGCTCTCATCTGTGCGCTCAATTTTTGAGGACGTTTTTTCTTTCGGGAACGAAATGCCCGAGAGACTTTCTCCTTTCGACGCTCGAAAAAAGGAAATATTTATTTACGTGACGATGCGAACGATGCAATGACGTTTAAATTGATTGGAGCGTTGCGCTATCGCATATTTTCCTTTTTTTTTTATCTTAACTTTTGATGACTTTTAATGACTTTTTTCTATGAAATTCGTTTGCGCTAATTTAACGATATATGGAAAAATGGAAAGAATCGTTTTTTGAATGATTATATGAATCGTAAATTATTGTAAGACGAGAGCGATTTTATTTATATACAGCTGAAAGTGGTTTGGTACACGTCTACTAATTATTTAAGGTTAGGGAAGAAATAGGTATTGAATAATAGAGTACGAGTAATAAATACAAAATGATCTTTTCACTTTATTCTGATGTAAGTTTTAATAGCTCGTCGGATGATATTAAAGATCAAATACGCGTTTAATAATACAAGTTATAAATACAAAATGATCTTTTCACTCTCTCTCTTGTAGAAAATTTTAATAACCCACTCAATGATATTAAAGCAATTATCGAGTCAATGGGTTTAAAATATATTTTACTTTTAAAAAAAAAATGTAAAAATAATATAGGCATCGAGTGTTTTCTTTTCTTTTTGAAAACTGACAAAATTATTCTATCATAATATACTTAGCAAAATTAGTTATTCGTGACATAACGAGACACGTCAACCTTGTGTTTTCAGGAGCAAAAAATATTCTCTTTGTTAAATGCGTAGTGTAATAGTAACTTAAGAAAGTAAATGTTTTCTCTGCACTAATATTTCAACAAATATTCAACTGATTTTATACACTTATAACTGTAATTTTTAATATTTTTTATAAGAATAAAAAAATTAGACGTTCGAGAAAGAATACAAATTTTTGTTACTGTACAAAATTTTGTTAATGTTTAATTACGAAAATTAAATCAAATAGAAATAAAACGAGAAAATTTAAAAATTTAAAATTCAATCCGTTGGTGTATACTTTGTTTATAAATATTTATGTACTATTTATATTTGCATAAAATTTTTAAATTTCCTCAAAATTGCTAGAAAAAACTCAAAAAATCTAAAAAGTATTCTGTTTTAAATTATTTTCAATTTCGTTTTCGTATAAACTTTGAAATTGAAATACCGAAAAAATGAGAAAAAATACAATGCGATGTACGTAGAGAAAAAAATAAATCAAAAACAAATACAAAATAAGAAGAAATAAATTTGTAAACAAATGATTAAATTACAATAAAAAAAATTTGTAATATGGACCGACAAGATGGTATATTTTAATACGTATATTTTAATCAACATTTCAAATAAACTCTCATGTTTCAAAAGAAAAACTATCGCTCAAACTAAAACTCGCATATACAAATAGAAATATCGAAAGCCCGAGGAGCAAGTTTTAGGGGAAAAAGTCTTTTGTAAGCGTACGTAAGCATTTTTGGCCACGTAATCTAAGCGTCATTTAAAACTGAAACTCTACTCCCTTAAAAATGAGAAATCGCAAAGGAACATTTGTCTTTGGCTGAAGAACGTGAATCGAAGGTCAGAGGGGAAGACGAAACAAGGAAAAGCGTTTCCAAGATTGATAATTCCAGATACATAATTCCAGAATTGCACCATAAAACAGCTAAAAACACTCGTCCGAGTCACGGTGAAGACTCGAAAGTAAAATCACGGAGGGAAGAAGCTTCGGTGGCCGACATAAGACGATACTCTTGTACGCGGCCTCGTTGTTTCAACTCGCGCAAAAACCGTCTCGAGTTTTGATTAATTATACAGCCGGTCAAGGCGGAAGCTGCACTGCGATCGTATAGGATGTAGGTCGAATTCTGGTCGAACTCCGGGGGTTGTAACCTGCGATGGAGGGATCCCTTCGTAAAAAAGCCGAACCGCGCCCAGCCAGGTAAATAAGTGCCTAGCTTTTTTCGAGCTGTCTAACTTATTGATATGCTCGTCGTGCGCGATACGACAACTCACCCTCGTCGTCTTCTCGCCACCCTCTTTCTTTCCTGTCTCTCGCGACCCCAACTGCCGTTAGCCGACAAGACGACCCCGACTAAACTTTCCCCCTGACATCTCGCGTCCCCGAGGAGACGAAATAAATCTCGACCTTTTTATGCAATTTTCCTTTTTTCAGGACTCGATGCTTCGATCGTTTCGTGATGATTTCCGTCCACTGAATTCCTGACTAATTATTTTAATTATCTCGAGTAAGCTCGACTTCTTTCTTCACTTACGCAAATGACTTTCTTTATATCGGTTCTTTACAAAGGTTCAAATACTTCGAACTAACTCAAAGCATTCGTAAGACCCTTCGTAATTTAAAAGAATAAGTAGATAAATATTTCACTCGAGATCTTAATTGTTGTATTACGATTGTCTACATTTTTTTTTTTTTGATATCTTCATTTTTCTCTATCGTTGCAAAAATCTCGTGAAAAAGTTAAATCTTTATTCTTGTCAAATTTAAATTGATGCGCACGATTCATTTTACGCGAAGAAAATGGATAAACGCTAAAAAACAAAACCAAAATTTTACTAATATTTGTACGTGTTCGCTACACGTTATTTCGTAGAAACAAAGTAACTAACCGACAAATCGTAAAAACGAATGATGATATACCTCCGTGAAAGTTTTATCCTGTATTGCCTAAAAAAACAAGGAAAAGCTTTTCGAGCTATCTATATTGAATAAAGTTCGTCATGATAATTATGAAACTGACATATAATAAGAAAAAAGTCTAATAATAATTCCTTAATGAATTTTAATGCTCGTGAATATTTACGGCTTAGAGACAAAAAATTTCATTTTTATAACTATTTTTTCCTCACTAATTATAATCCTGCGATAAATAATTCTATTTTACTTGATATTGATTCGAATAAAGAAAATGAAATAAACGACAGACGATTTTTACAATTCGAATATTATTCCATTTCTTTAATTAATCCTTTTATCCATTGTTCGTTATAAACCTTTGATTTTTAAATTTCTTTAATACACGGTTGTAAAGGCAACAAATTTTAATTACTTGTAATTATAAAATGCAGATTCCAAAAAAATTTATGTATATAGGTAATTTTTAATTCATAGATATAGAAAAACTTTAATTAAATAATGTTTAGACTAGAACAGTCAAATACTTAAAATTAAAAATATAATTTAAATTATAAATTAATGTCATTAATTTTCAATGTTATTAAAAAATAAAAAAATCCAATCTTGACATGATAATTTGATTATTTTATTAAAATTTTATTACAAAATTTTAAATAAGTTTAAGAGTATAATCAAAATATGATCAAGTTTTTATTTTAATATTTATTATAAATCGCGATACATTTTTTTAATTTTTTAATAAATTAATAATAAATCTCACATTTTTATAGTAATATTGACTTCAAAGTGTAATATTTAATCTAGAAAATAATAATTGGTATTAAAATTTGAACGTGTAGAATAATGAATAATTTTAAGGTCAAAATATTTAATATTGTAAAATTAATCATACAAAGTATAATTAACTATTTCAATTTTTAATAAAGATTAAAAATCTCGACTTAAAACCATTTTATTCGTATAAATTATGAATAATTACTTTATATAAAGTATTTCTTAATCGTAGATTTGTGCTACCGAAACTAATATTACTTTTTGTTTCCTTCTTTCCCTTGAGTCCAGTGAACACACCATAAATATTGTAAATAAAAAGAAACGAACATTTTTTTATAACCATAGTTTTTTATCGATAAATGCCTCTTACGTAGATCATTAAACCAAATTCTTAAACTGAAACCATGAATATGACTTCAAGTTTATTGTACTACGGGTTATTTACAATAATTACCGAACCATTTATAATCATTACCATCTCATTATTTCTTTACAATAGACATCAACTTCATTTACTCTCTAAAGGTAATTTTGTATTCCGCTTTTCATATAATTTTTGTCAAATTCTAATTTTCTATTTTTTGATTTTTATTAAAGTATTCTTATTAAACTTGAGTTTTAAAACATTCTTGTCAAAGTAAATGTACCAAAAACTAGTTGCAAAGTACATGAGACTTAAATCTTATAAAGTGCTTGCGTTTTCTTTTCGTAATATTTACATACGAAAATCTTAAAATATTTTAATTATTACTCTCTAGAAAAAGTAATTACCAGTTTAAATCTATTAATTGATTAAATATCTATATATATAAGTCATAAATTAACATTAATCTGCATAAAAATAACTGAGAATACTAATAACTTTATACTTGTATAATTTCTAATTAAATTAGTTTTTTTATATTCAGGACATTAAAATGTATAACCCTAAAGGATAAAATTGTTTCATACATAATAAAATTAAAGAAGTTCTTTTTATTACAGCCTCAATTATACTAATAAAAAAAATTATGTATATTAAATTGTAAGGCAAAATATCCATAAATATTTTTTCAGAACAAAGAAAACTCGTTATCAAAATTTCCGAGCTTCATTACCAACGTTTAAATATATTTACTAATATTACGAGTATTTCGAGGCGCCAACGGTACGATAAGTAAAAGAGATAAGAAATAAGGGTGGAATTATTATAAGATATAAAAGATTAACCGACATGACATTTTTTAAAAAAATAATTAGCTTTTACTTGTCTCCTCGTGACAGTTGACCGTATATAATAAAAAAATCAAGTAGAATTGCGCGTAAATTGCTATGTGGTAGAGAAAATTCTTAGCGAGAAAGTATGGCTCATCAGTTTGTGTTTAAACGCGATATCACAGAGAAAATGAAAGGAGTGACGATTTTTAGTCTTTTTCTCCATTGCAAGAACAGTGAAAAATTACCGCATGTCCTTCTCTTGGAATTTGAGAAAACATATAATTGTAACTATTGCTTCTATTCGAAATCTCTCTTTTCTCTCTCTCTCTAAGTATTTCAGTCTTCTTCAAAACCTCGTACGCAATTGCATAACAAATATAATTGTAATATACGTTCTACTATTCCATTATGTAATAATTGTATACGACTGTTTTTCCAATAAGCAAATTTTCATCCGTTTGTCCAAACTCCAAAATAATAAGGTTGACGATAATTTAAATAGAAATCGGATACAGTATAAAATTATATATTTAAAAAAAATATGTATAAATGTACATTTAATATTTATTTACAGTATCATATACTTAATGAAACAATCAACAATTTTCTGATTGCCGTTGAAATTCAGAGCATAAATCCTTTAAGACCTTAATAACAGCAACGAAATTTCTTCCTTTATCAAAATTACTAGAATAAATACAATTTAAAACTCCTCAACGAAAGTAATAATAAGTAACTCCATGCAAACAACTCTTATAATAGAAATAAGAATGATTGAATTCTAAGCATTGAATTCTAAAAAATGGAAATTTATAATAAAAAATGCAACGTACGACCTAAAATTATTAAGGTAGAATACAACAAAGCATAAATTTAAAAAAGGTTGGTCCGTCTATAACTTTGAAAGTGTATATCAAAATTCATAAAATCTATATCGTTATTTCTAATATTGTAAACACAACTGTCGGTTTACGATCAATAATTTACAAAACTAGTAATATCGTATTTGTTTGCATATTAATGTACAATACTGTGATTAACAAATGTGAATTAGCTTATAATTACATAATAATTCATTTTTGAACTCCAATAACTTTTCTTCGCGTAAAAACTGACTTTTAACAAATTTATGCCGTGATATCATATATTTTTCTAATTGCTTCTGAAATTTTAATCCATGTTCGTCGTGATATGAGTAAGCAAATTCTTGATTAAGATCAGATGAATTTTAATGTTACTTCATTGCTCATTCATATTATCGCTCGTATGTTTAAACATTTCTTATATCAATAATCGGAGAAAAATAAAAACTATCAAATACCAATATTAGTATATAGATATTTAATGAGTTATTAAATAAACAAATAAATAAATAAAGAAAATAAAAAGAGAATTTGAAAAAGCTCAAAATGTAAGAGTAATGAAATAATAAATATTAAATGTGAAGTTTAATTTAAATAAAAAATATTTTTAATTGATATCAAAATAGTGTCAATCACAATTTATAATTACAATAATAATAATTAACCGAACTTCTAAATTCGACTATATTTCTTTCAAAGTAAATTCTTTAATGCCTTACTCTTTACTACACACAATTCAAATTTTATAGATGTATATCAAAATCTTATCAAGTTTACTAAAACATTGATAAATGCTATAATTAATTAAGTACGTTTAATTATTAATTAATGTTTAATTTAATTATTAATTTTTACAAGATTTTAACAGTGTTCTAGATAAAATTAAGTTTTTTAAAATTCTTAAACATTTTTGAAAATTTTCCTAATAACTTACTATTATTTATAAAAATCTTTTAAAAATGATTTGATTATACGTAATAAATTTAAACCAAATATGATACGAAATGATAAACAATGATCGTTAAACGAAACTAGAATAATTACTCCATTAAAGGAAAATATTAATCCTATAAAGAAATACCGACTATGTCAGTTAATAATTTAAAAATTATTATTACAGATAAATTTACCGATGTCTAGAGCTATGATCTCTTTTATTTATTTCTTATATTTTACTAAAAGAATGCCATGATTACACTTCAGTCACCTTGAAAAATGGCGTCACAAACGTTGAAAATGATTAGAAATGTCTACTTCCTTGTCAAATATAAAATACACTTAATTTACTGTACACTAGCGAACAACATTCACACATTAAGTTAGACATTTGCGTTTATTTTACAGTGTCATATTAAATTTATCGTTAGTTACGTTCCTCAGATTATGTATATTTAATGTAGATAATTAAAAACAATACACAAATTCATAAATACTTATCACAATTTTGCATCATTTTTATACGTCTTAAATTACAAAGTCTATTTAAAACATCAATTAAATTTTGTCTATATACAATTATGTCAGTATTCTTGCAAATTAATTATATTAAACATAAAAATATGTATGAAATCCTGATATACTTATATATTTAATATAATTTATTTTGACATAATTGCGATTTAACGTAAGCATTCAAAATTATAGAAATTAAATTTTATTATTTTTTTCAATTTCAATCTCTTTTACATATAAAAGATTACAAAAGTTATTTTAAATTCTAATTTAAAAATGGCCTACGTAAAAAGAATTTTTAATTAGATCGTAATACTAGACGATATTTTTATAGCACACACTTTGACTTCAAATAATTGTACGACAAAGTGACTGTAAAATTATATGTAAGTTACAAATTAAATTAAATTTTATATTTGTTTTTTTTTTTTAATTTTTATCTATTATATAAAAAATATATTTTTTAATTTTTTCAAATATTAAGTAAAACTTATAGACTAAATTTTAATCTACTCTCTCTCTCTCCAAAAAGTTGCTTTTTTTCACATTTGACCAATTTAAAAATGTCATTTTAAGAAGAGGTCCATATTTAGAAAGGATTTTTCCTCAATTTCAACTAATAACGCAATAAAAAATTTACATTTATATAAGATAATTTTTATCCAATTTAATTATCAAATAATTTATATTGAAGTTAAAGCAATTACTAAAATATCATTTTAAAACTTTCGTTAAAATTTCAAAAAAATGTACGTTTAAAATTTGTTAAGACTATCTAACGTTGAAAATGTTAACCAAAAAAAGATATTTTTAAAAAACAAAATTAAAAGTTTGAAAATTCTAAAATAGTATTATTCCATAATTTAAGTTTTATCCAAAACAATCAAAAATACCGTAATGAACAATATCAATAATTACGTACATGCAAATTAAAAATTCACCGTTGGACTATTCGAATCATCATTGTATTTTAAAAATTTGAGTGTATCATAGAATTATTCAAAAAAGTCTTGTAAACACAAAAACAAAAACACTTGTTTCCTACTTCTGTTCCAAATACTATTTCCTTTAAACAAACCATCTTTTTATTATCGATATAACGAACACTCGTACAGATTATTAATTTATTCAAGCTCTCGTAATATAACTGCGGCGATGTTTAATACAAAGGTTTACTGTTGTGTTTTACTGGCAGAGTATAAGTATTAGTGCGTAGTAACATTAGGTACGTCATTTGTGATGCGTCGTAATGCGTTATAAGAATGTAATAGCATAACATAACCTTTAAAACGAAGTACTCCGCCTTCGAAAGCTTGAGTCAATTTTAACTTTCGTACTTTTGTAAATTAATTTATAATTTTTAGTTATATATAGTATATTGTTTAATATCGAATTTATAAAATAATAACAAAATGTCGGACGACGAAATGGAAAAATTCCAAATCTCGGATTACGATTTGGAAAATGAATTTAATATAAATCGTCCTCGACGAAAATTGTCTAAAAAACAACAAATGTTAGGTAAGTTTTTTAAATAAATTAAACATTATGTTTTTTATCTTTAAATAAATGCTGGAAATATTATAAACAAAAAATGTCTGCTTCGTGCGGTTACTTTAATATTATTTTGGTGAACTTGAATGCACGAGTCAGTGAGATTTGTATTATGACAAAATTTATATGATAAATGGTAAATTATAAAACATTTTGCCAATACAGTTGGTATATTTAAGCTTACTAACAATAACTCTTTCATATATTTAAAAAAGCTTCGATAAATAAATCTGATATTTAAGAAAACGATTATCTTTGTTTTGTTACGAATACGATATAAAAATTAATATTCGATTATAAATTCATAAATTATCAACCTATATTATCATTTAATTCGTAACCTATTTATTATAAATGTCGTGTTTTATTTCACAACAAAGAAGATTATTATTTATCCTTGCCTTATCGAATATTTGCTCGTCTTACGTTAATCCATCGTTTTGCCTAGGTGTATGGGCTAGCGACAGTGAAGAAGAAGAAGTAAGACCGTCGTTTAGCAGAGCACCAAAAAACTATACCGCACCCGTTAGTTTTGTACCCGGAGGAATTCAGCAAGCTGGACAACCGAAGGAAAAAAAAGAAGAAGCCGAAGACGAAGAGGAAGATGACGACGATAACGCGAGAATAAAAAACAGTTCTAGGTAAAAATATTTCTCAGTTTTGTTTAAAATGCATTATGTTAAATTTATACTCTTTCATCTATTAATTTCTACAAACCTGCCTATACACTTGTTTATTTCTTGGTAAAAGTAGTTCAATAAGTGTCAACGTAATCGAGTTAAAAAGATTAATCATATATTTATAAAATTATAGCGAATCGGAAGAAGAAGCACCAAAACCTCGTTTAGCTGATCCTTATAACTTTGGATTAGGCAACGATATCGCTGGATTACGAAAAAAACGAACTCCTGTAAATCCAGAACTTATGAAAACAGGTGTTGGTAATTGGGAAGTTCACACAAAAGGAATCGGTGCAAAATTACTTCTTCAGATGGGTTTCGAACCGGGTAAAGGTTTGGGAAAACAGTTACAAGGTATAAGCGCACCCGTGGAAGCTCGTTTACGAAAAGGAAGAGGTGCCATCGGTGCTTACGGACCGGAGAAAACTCCAAAAGTTATAGATATTAAAGCGAAACCCGAAGAAACAGAACAAAAAAAGACAGGAAAAGGTAGAACGTCGCAATGGAGAAAACTTGATAAGAATGAAAAGAAAAAATCGAGTTACGCTTATCGCAGTGTAGATGAAGTATTAGAAGATGGAAGGTTAAGAAATAATAGAAAAGCTCCATTAATAAATGCCGAAATAGCTAAATGTAAAGTTACAGATATGACAACACCGGAACAACGAGTATTTAGTGGTTATCACGCGTTAGGGAAACGTCACTTGCAACCGGTCGAAGACTTACCTACGACGGATAAAAAAACAACAGTGAACTTTTCATTGCCAGAATTACAGCATAATTTGGACATGCTCGTAGACATGTGCGAACAAAATATAATACAAAACGATAGAAGAACAAAACATCTTTGTAACAGAGTAATTTCTCTTTTAGCTGAAAAGCAAACGTTGCTTCAAATTGTTGATCAACACGCACAGTTAATAGGAACCTTAGAAAATGCTTTAGCTATGATCAATAAATTATTAGATAGAAATAATGAAATGACTTTAAAAGAGACTGCAGAAGCGTTTAAAATTTTGCAAGAGAGGCACTACGAAGAATACAAAACGTACGAATTGGGGGATTTAGCGTGTAGTTTTATCATTCCTAAAATCAAAGAACATTTAGCAAATTGGAACCCGTTGACACAGTCTAAGTTACCATTAGTACTGTTTAAAGAATGGAAAGATATTTTAGAATACGGTAGGTTAAATCAACACACTCGATCTATGAATCCATACGATCAACTTGTTTGGAATGCTTGGATGCCATCCGTTCGAGGTGCAATACAGTGAGTATATTAAATTTATCGCGTAATCGCGTGCAAAGCAATAAAAGTGTAATAATCGAATACGATGAAATTTCAGGAGCTGGGTTTGCAGACAACCGGATAATCTTATCGACTTACTCGAATACTGGTTACCTCTGCTTCCTTCTTGGATTTTAGATAATCTTTTAGACATGGTTATCCTACCGAAATTAACCTTCGAGGTGGAAGAGTGGAATCCATTAACGGATACTGTACCAATTCACACGTGGATTCATCCATGGTTACCTTTAATGAGTAAATTACACGTCTTTCTGAAACAAAATCTGTAATACCGATATAATTGATACAAATATATTTTTTTAACAGAGAATCGAATGGACACGTTGATATATCCAATAATTCGAAGGAAACTCGGCTCTGCACTCGGTGCATGGCATCCTTCGGATCGTTCGGCTCGATTAATGTTACAACCGTGGTCACAAGTTTTTACAAAAGGCGATATGGACGCTTTCCTTGTAAAAAATATTCTGCCGAAGCTTCAAATCGCTCTGTCCGAGTTAATTATTAATCCACATCAGCAACATCTGGACCAGTGGAATTGGGTTTACGACTGGAAAGATCTGATACCTATTCACACGATGAGTGCGTTATTGGATAAATTCTTTTTCCCTAAATGGTTACAAGTATTAGGACTCTGGTTGAATCATTCGCCAAATTACGAGCAAGTAACCAATTGGTACACCGGCTGGAAAGGAATGCTCAGCGAAAAACTTCTCGGGGAACCAATAATCAAAGGTAACATAATCGAGCGATTGTTCTACGATTCAAATTTATACCGACGTCGTTTGTATACGGTAATACGGTAAACATCTTTCCTAACGATTATTTCCGCTTGTAGAACACTTTAGGAAAGCACTGGAAATGATGAACAGAGCGGTTTCGATACCGCAAGGACTTCAACCGGGTTCGGTGGAGCAGGTCTCGTACTTAACGAGTCTAGAACGTAACCAATCGCAAATTTCTCAAATTTCACAAATTTCTCAACCGAGGATGGAAGTACGTGTGCGATACATGTTAATTTGAATTTAAATTTAACCGTTGGTATATATTCATTGATACTAAATTTTACTCTTTCACAGAGACTAGCGGAAGCTGTAAGAACGGCGTCACAAATTCCTCAAGGCTTTAAAGACCTGGTACAGAAAAAATGCGAAGAAAGAGGTATTTTATTTATGCCTCTTGCAAACAGATATCGAGAGGGCAAACAAGTTTATAAAGTTGGCAATGTTCAAGCCTATATCGACAGCGATATACTGTTCGTTTGTCACAATGGAACAACATGGTTACCGACCAATCTTAATACTCTTTTAGATACAGCCGAAATTAATTAAATCGAATATTACTGTAAAATATTATAACGTGTATAATAATAGGAAAGTATCTATAACTAAATCTGTATAGTTGTAAAATCCAAATTTTTTATGAAAAATCGTGTATATATATATGTTTATACATATATAATATTCTTAAGAGAAACTAAATGTACAAAGCATTTTTGTAATAAAATTGACGTGAACAAAATGAACGTGACTTCGGTTCTCCATTTTCTTCAGTCCTCCAGTTATAAATTGATATTTCAAGGTTTTCGTTTTGTTTTCGTTTTGTTTTCGTTTTGTTTTCGTTTTGTTTGCATTTGAATAAACGAAGAAAAAACTAAGATACTGTTCTCTGTACACAAGTTTTAACGTAACACGTGCTTAAGCACTGATCGCGAACCAGTATCGGACGAAGTTGAAAGTGCGTAGGCGATTCGGGTTCCGGTTATCCCCGTATCGCGTACGTACGCAGACTCCAAAGGTGCAGCTTGAGACCCTTTCAACGCTACGTTGGAAAGTTCGCGGACGATTATTCTATTCAAATTTTGAATTATTCGCAGATAACGCGTTCGCTTTACGCCGATGGATTTTTTTTCCGGCGTGTTTTTCATCGATAATTATCTTTAATTCGCTACGTTACGATAATGTCGCTTTAACGATGTATCTTTATATATCTTTATACCATTCGAGGTGATTATATAAATAAATAATTATCTAAAAGGAAAACGGTAAAATAAAATAAAGCCTCGATATTATTTCCAAATAAGGTTGCAAGATCAATATGTACAAGATTAGCGTACGTTACTCCCAAGCTGGTGTAGGCAATATCAAGTTTCGATCGTATCGTGGAAAATATCGTAAAAGATCGAACGAGAACCGAAGCGAGCGCATAAAATATTTTTAAATCAAAACATCGTTTACGTAATTTTTGAGAAAAAATTGAATTTGAAAAAGATCGAAGACCGGTACATCAACGGCTATAAACAGCGATCGCAGGAAAGGCAGTAAAGTTTTAGAAAGAAAATATTTAGCAAAAGGATAAATCTCGATTTATTCCAGTTTCAGAGATGAAAGAGTGCCAAGAAAAGTGAAGAACAAGAGCGAATAAAACTCTGCCTTGTATCGATACCTGCGTTAAAATAAACAACGATACGAGCGTGAGTAGCGCTGACAAAAAAAACAAAACAAAAAAAAAGTAAGAGAAAACACAATGGTATATCGGTATTTCAATTTTATAATGCTTTTTGCTTTTTTTCGTCTCGCGCGCGAAGCATTAAATTAATTATAATTTACAAAATGACTAGCTTCGAATGTAAAACGACTTTAAGCCGTCCAAAGAATACAACAAAGGAAAATTCTATAGTGACAAAGCAGATTTTTTTCGAGTGAAAGTAAGAAAATAAAATAAGAGTGCACTTTACAATAGTATTCAAATAAGTGCACATTAACGCTTACATTATCGATGCCATTGTAATATAAATCACCAAATACATAATAAATTTAATACCGATTAAAATGCGCGACGAAAGTCTCAAAAGGCAATTTCGACGTATAAAATATCGATAAAGCGATATACGAGTCTCGCGTCTCTCGAACGATATAAAAATCAACCTCTTGATCAACGCAGCCAAGGCGCAACGAAAATCCCCCGTTCGCGTAAATAAAGACTCGAGGCGAACGTTCGAACACAATTAAAGCAAAGGCACAAGAGATATTTTATGCTCGTTTAGCGCTTTATCCATATTGATTCTACGAGACATTGTAACGTAGTGTCGCGTACATTGTGCCTCGGTCCCTAGGCGGTCCCAACTGTCCCATACTTCTGTCCCATACTTCTGTCCCATACTCTTACACCCACGCGTCAAGATCGAGACTTCGGACACCGACCGATCGCTTAACCAACGACAAATTGGAACGCGCGAGAAACGCGTTCTCGCAAAAAAGATGATCTTACCTTTTGTAATGATTTTTTCATTTTTATCCGGTGGTACAATTATCGGTCGATCTACTATCGCTGCCTATTTACGCATTCGCGAATATTTTATTTTAGTCGCGTGGTACAAACGCTATCGACGTACCTGCTAACGACGTTTTGGCAGCTGCAACGCTCGAGAGAATACAAAAATAAAGTTGTTACATTTGTACAGCGTCGAATTTTCTTAAAAACGTTAGCACTAATAACCGAGGCGATCGTTCGATACTTAATTCGTATACAATTTATTTTTAATGTTTGTTTTTCTTAAGTAAAATAGAACGAGTATCTCTTTCAACAAAATACGAGTTACGCAATCGTTTTAAAAAACTTTTTAACGTTAATTATATCCGTATAAAAATCCCATTTCGTATAAACCGTTAAAGAAAATTCATTAGAAGATTAAACTATCTGTATAATGTTGTATCCAAACCTTTAAATCTCTTTTGACTTAAAGATTAATTTAGAATCGTTATATATATATATGATATCGGTCGTTCGCTCAAGGGATAATATACATTTTATGCACCGAAACGTTATGAAATTGTTCTTTATTCCATATGTACTCAAAGTTCGTTTATTAGCAAAACATAATTTTATTGCTTTCGTGCTAACGCGTTTTGTCTCTCGAGTTTTAATTAAAGTTAAAGATAGCTCTTAAATAATTTATAAAACAAAAACAATTTGTAACGTATAATTGAATACACCCTCGGTGCAAATCGACGGAATTGTAAACGATACCAATACTTGTGACCATCTTACCGTGCAGCTGAAATATTTTTAGTACTTCATCAAATGTTAAGCGCGTTAAATTTTTTATCGTCGCGAACAAAATTAATTTTCGTTAAATCCAATTGACACGTATAATACGCGTAAATTATATGCGACTTGTATAATGCGACGTATATAACATCGACCACGTCGAGGACGGATTTTACAAAATATTCTTTTTATCTTTTTATTTAAGATTTAGCCGAATGATCTCATTAAGGTAAGCACACGTGTTACCAATTGCAATTTTTAAACGTGCTCGTGAAACTTTTTTAGAAAGTAATTCCTTGTACATATACAATTATTAGTATTCATAAAAGCGAGATGAAAGACCGAGAATGAAAAGTCGTGTGTTCGGTACAAGAAGGCATCTCATATGAAGGAACGTTAGAGATACATATTCGCGTGGGATTGGAATGTATGGGCGCGATCGTTTTTTATTGAAATAAAGGACAGATCCATATAGAGTTTTATTGTTGTTTTATTATGTTTTATTATTTCTCTTGCTAATTATATTCGTTTCAAATATTTTAAATCACTTTTTAATCGCCTTTATTTCACGAACGAATTGATATTGTTTCTTAAATTTAATATTTAATATCTCTTTTATGTCGTTCTTTATCTTAAATTTGAATTTATATCCTTTTTTCGTATTAAAATACATACGATTAATTCCTTTTTTTTTGGAACTAAATTTGATACATTGGTCGTTTGCATGTATAATATTCATTTTGAAACTTTTAAGATCGTTATTTGCAATTTTTAAATATGATATAATATCATTGTTTCATCCTTAAATGTAATTCGCGACGAACAATATCCAAAGTAATCCACGTCGTGTTTTTAAGAAATTACTACTTTTTAAAATAATATGTAAAAAATAGAAGATTGCGCTGAAATTATCATATTTATTTAATTTATCGATAATTAAACAATACAAGATTAAACATAATTTATCGATAACAATAATTTTCTAATTATAGTCGAGCGATTTTGTTATATAATTAATCTAAAAGTTTAGTGAATATTTTAAAAATACATATTCGACTTTTTTATTAAGTAAATACGTTATTAAAAGAAAATTAAATTATTACATAAGGCAATAGTGAGTAAGACAGTCGGCTCAAGAATAAACCATCAATGACATTTAATCGTCGGTTCTTTGTGGCCTCGAGTGACTATTCCTTACATGTATAACTGACCAAAGAAATATAATAGTCATAGTTTCAATATTTTTAAATTCGCTGGAAATAATTGAGATAAATGAAGAATAACCAGAAAGATTTAGTTATTTATAAAATTTGTGTAATTCTTCTATTCTTTTTTTCTGTTTAATAAATTATAAAAGGATTATGAAAATTGATAAATCGTTTCGAATCGTTTCTAAGACTTAATAAATTTCAATAAAATGAATAGTCTGAAAATCTAATTGTAATATAATTAAATCGATAGGTAGAAAAGAGTAAACAAACATAAATATTTTATTAAAGTTTTTAAATGACAAAAAAATAAAAATATTGGCAACATCTGAATTTATAAAACTAATAAAAATCAACTATATATCAAATATAAATTAGGAGTTTACAAAATTCTTATTTCATCATATGTATTGCGTAAAATTTATTTTTTAGTAAAAATTTTTTTAAACAATCTTGTAAATTCTTAAATATTAATATTTTGTATTAATATTTATTAGTATTTCATAAACTACTATATACAAAATTAATTAAATATTTAAATTATAGACTAAAGATATTAAATTATTACAAAATATATACCATATCCTTAAATAGTATCGAATCACTTAAGAAAATTAATTTCCATGAGTTACATTTTGTGTTAACTTATGGCTTTGTATTTATAGAAAATATGTTTTTTAAATCGCGCTAATGAATATTCAAAGTATTTCTAAACGTCTTGATCAAACATCTCTTCGAGAATAAAATAATAAATAAATAATAAAAATAAATTATTTATATTAAATTAAAGCTTACAAGAATTTTCATCTTCTTCTTTTATATTTTTTATAATATTAATTTTGTAAAGATTGTATTGAGATACCAGAAAATCAATTTGATGAGTAAAATTGAAAAAATAATAAATAAATAATTTATTAGAAAAATTTTTTAAATATGGCAATAAGTATCCGTTATTATAAATCGTAATGAAACAAAAATATTTCTTCGTAATATCAACGAATTCATTTAAATGGTTATGGTACTATAGTATTAACATTAATAATTATTATTTGCAGTTGAAACTAGAAAACAAGGCTTTGGATACTACGTGGAATCTTATTCGCAAAGAAATAGTGATTCCACTGATTGATTATAAAAAGCTTTTTTATACTCATAAATAATATGCTTAATAAGTGTTATGAACTGTAATTTCATTTTATGTATTATATTTCTTCATTACATTCTTTCATGAATCATAAAACAAGAAAGCAGGATGTTAAGTTATTTTGATAAAAATCTGAAGATGAATTCTTATCGATATCTAAGATGATAATGTAATAAATATTTTAGAGATTAGAATAATTATTTAAAAACAAATAATTACGAGGTAGAAAAATTTTATATCGAAAACCAAGCAAGGTATTATATATAGAAAATTAATTTCCTTATTATACTCGAACATCAAAAATATCCTTAACAGTGAAAAGAGTTGATAAAATTAGAAGATTATAATGTAATTAAAATCTTTGGTTATTGCAACAGGAAAATTTAAATATCGAGATTTTTTCTTAGTTTCGTACGTAAAATACACGACGAACGTTTTAGCAATTTCTAGTTCATTTATAAAATTAAAAGTGTTAATAAAAATATTGCAAAATACGAGGTAAATAAAAATAGATATGTAAACTTCTTGGAAGAAGAAAAATAAAATAAATGAAATAAGAAGAGAGATTAAATTGAGATGTATTAAGCATTAGGAGAAAAAGTATAAGCATCGCAAGAACCGCGAAAGATGAAGAAAAGTTTCAGTTTACACAAGCAGCAACCTTTAAAATTTTGCAAACACAACGTACTTTTCCTTATATGGAAAAGTAAAAGATTGGAATATCAGATATTATTATGAGTAGTCGATGTATATTTTTTTTAAATGCACCAGAGATTCTCATAAACGCATAGAAACGCATTCAAGCTAGAAGCAAACACGTGACATGTCAAGGATTAAAATTATAGATCTCTCGACCTACTTGATCGAAATCGAGGAGAAAAATCAAGTTCTATACTTAGTGATATGTAAAAAAGAAAGGCTTGACAAATTTTCAAGCTTGTATCTTTTATCAAAGAAGCAAAGACACGTATAGGTAAACGAGGGTATATAAACTTGGCTACGAATGGAGTAAAGAGGCTGTTATTTTACTTTATTTCAGCGAAGGCCTATAAAAAATTCATATTCTAATTTATTTTATTTTATATTTTGTTTTATAACTGTTAAATAAGAACTGTTACTCTAAGACACATATATTCTTTTTATATTTAAATACATATACTTACACGGGTTATTTTCTGAAATTAAATACGTAACTTGTAACTTTATTCTCGAAAAAAGTGTCATTTTTCTATCTGTTCTTTTATCTTTTTCTTTATGTACATGTTTATGTAAATCACATACGCGGAATATATGAATTTAAAAAACTAAAATCCTTCTGTACTTATCAGTACAAATTCTGATAAAAATCTCTTATAATTTTAGCTATGTTAATGTTTGTTTATATTTCTTTAACAAAAGAACTACGATTATTTTCAAATATTGCAAAACTTATAAAACGTATAAAAAAAATCTTTGCTTGAATTTTTATGGTTCACTCGATGTTCTTCTCGTCTTTCTTTTTACTGCAATAACCTTCAATTACTTCCTTGACCATTTCCTTTCTCTCTTTTTGCTCTTAACCTCTTCTCAATATTATCCTCATCTCTTTACATTGCTTTCTCGCTTTTTCCTTCTGCATTAAATACGATAATGTTTTTAAAATTTCATTGCATTTTTTGTTTAATAAATGAAATTAATATTAAACAAATCATTTAAAATATTTATTCTCTACTTTTGGTATTGGAATAAATAATACCAAATAATAATGATTCAATTATATGCTTTAAAACTATTTCAACTTTTAACGTTAAACGATAAAAAAAATTCAAATCTAAAATTATACAAGCATAAACATTAATATAAAATTTAGCCTTTTATTTTTCTCTTTTAAGTATATTTAAATAACTTATCGACTTTACAAGACATATGTCAGTTTCTAATTGTAGAAAAGTCAGTGTGATGAATATTACTACGATATATCTGACTATTTACTACTTATAGTATTGTTAGTGAATTCCTTTTAATATTTATTACGTAATAAATATATATTTACCGATATTTATTGTTTTAATATTTTTTTAAATACTTTTTTTAATACTTTTTTTAAATACTTTTTTTTAAATAGTAGTTGTAATGACAAAAGCCGAAAGAACTTGAATCGTAACGAATGTAAATTCTGATAAAAATAATAGAATATTTTCATATTTATATAACATTTACTTTCGCTAAAACTTGACTATACGTCATTCTTAAACGAGGAAAAATCTTATTTATATATTTAGGAAAGAAACCAAATAATTAATCGTCGATCAAAATTATAGAATAAATTAATAAACAAGTGTTATTAATTATTCAATTTTTAATATATTCGCATTTTTTCTCAAAGATAATAAAATACAATTTCCTTTTTCATTTTAAGAACTTAACTCCATTATCGTCGTTTATTATTCAAGGTCTTTATAGTAGCACAAACTCTATGACAGTTACACATTACTTATGAATGCAACGTTTGGGTATCGTCTATTATTGAAAGTTCCTTGAAACCAAAAATTACTTTAAATCTACAAGCCAATACTTATTCGCACGATGTTGCTTTCTATTTCTGAAAGAGGACATAAAAACACGTAAACATATAATTTCAATACATCATTTTCTTGTATATTTGAGCAATCTTTGTACCACGTTGATCAATAAATATCTCATTCTGTAATCATAATTATAATAATTATTCACATACAAATTATATAAAATATATTATTTATTTTATGTACAAAATTTTAGCCGTATTAATGGATTGCTTTTACCGCGTTAATATAATCAAATATTTGAAGAGTTAAAGAAACGTTTACCTTTTGCGTCAAAAAATTAATACCAAATTAAACATAAGAACGTTATTTTTCTTAGTTTCACACTGAATCTATTTAAGATTTTTAACGATAATTGACTTTTGAAAATATGATTTATTACTATTTAAAAAAAAAAGTTACACGATAGATAAAAATTAATCTTAAACTATACATTTATTTATAGCTATGCATATTTTACACTGATCGTAAAAAACGGATTCAATACGTAAATAAATCCTTATGCTTGTATCGTGACGTAGATGAACGTACAACAATGAATCAAGCGATAAGAAAAATTTTATAAAATTTTATCAATTTATAATTTTATTTACGTTATAAAGATGTATTTCCGAGAGAATTCTCACGCATCGAAATGTTGATTCGAAAACAATCGTACGATACTTTCAAGCTTATATATGCAGCATCTAATTCAACAAATCATGCAATACATTGCACAATTTATTTGCATTTTAGCCTGACCTAAAAAGTTAAATAAATATGTATATACTAAAATTTTGTCCTAATGACGTTAGTTACAATTGAACAACTGCAAAACATGTATAAATAATCTCTGATTTCTCATATAATTTACCGAAAGAAATTACGAGAATATTAAAACACATTTTACTTTGGAATTTATTATACTACTTAAAAATTTATATTACATGTAAATATTATGTATGCATATTCAAAAAATATATGATTAATATAGATTTTTAAAAATGCGTGGTTAAATGGTACATATATTAGGTAAAATGCGATATTCGCTTGAAATCGAATACAGCTTTAATCAGATCCGAATAGTTTATATAGGTTTTTCTACTTTTTTATAAGTCAATTAAAGAATAAGTGAAATTTCTAACGTAGAGCGATAACAAACGTTTGAACGAACGTAAAAACATATTATTTATGAAGACACAAATATATATGTCAAAGTATAAATATTTTATTTTACAAAATTAAGGTCGGTACAAATTAACTGTAAAACCAATTAAAAGTATTATAATTAAAGTAATGCATTACGTTATATATCGTACAGTAATAATAAACTTGAAATATAAAAACGTTAAAAGAATTACAGGCCTATGAATTGTACAAATATAAATAATACGCGAAACTATAAATATTAACTGAAATTTGACTACCGTTAAAAAATGTCTATATCTTATATAGTTTTGTACATTGTCATTACATCACGACGCAATTCTTTTCAAAACGAGATTACGCTCGCTTTTGCCAACAACACTCGTTAATAAAAGTCAAATGAAACGAAGCGGAGAAAATAAAATAACTTGCGTCGAAACCTGGTAAATCGTACACGCGTATGAAAAGTTGTGAAAATTGCGTATTCGAAGAATGTGCGCAAAAAGTGTGTACAAAAAATATGTATCAAGCGTGAATATTTTCCATCGCCGCAATTTATGCTAGTGCACTTATTACACGAGCATCGAGGATAAATTATTGAAAAAAAAAATCGTTGGATCCTCGCTCCGACATTCCATCGGATTCTCCTCCGATTCGAACGAAACTAGGATACGATCCCAACGAATCCAAGTTCCACGAGCGTAAACGCACGCAAATTGTTGGAGCGGTAAAAATATTGGCATCGACGCTGCAAACGTTCGATCCTAACGTAAATCTTAGTAAACAAAGTACCAAAAGGAGTTTTCGCGCCTCGAAACCGGTCGTTTCCCCCCACCCGAAACGCGGATTCCATTCGGTTGCGACACGCGCGTTATCATCTCCTCGAAACCTGAGCGTCTAATCCTTAAGGGCTTACCATCATCCTTCACCCGACGGATGCTGCGTCTCGCGTAGGCGTCTCTCTCCCTCCCCCGAGTTCGCAGCCTCGGTGCATCGCTCGCCGAGGTGCGCCCCGACCGACCGACTCCCCGTAGGTGGAAGCGCGATTTCGAGGGAGAGCCCTCCCAGGACGCGGAGCCTCCCACGCGGAGTCTCCCGATTTTCGCGCGTCGGGCCCCTTTTGTGCGTCCGTCCGCGATCGGGATTTCGCAAAGGCGGATTTGGCGGGCCTCGCCCACGCGAATGCGCCCGTCGAAAGCCCGTCGGTAATAACGGTACACGATGAGCTGTTCGCCTCGGATGCTTTCGTTTTCCTCCTCCTCGTGGTCGTAGTCGTCGTCGTCGACGTCGTAGTCGTCGTCGTCGTCGTCGTCGTCCTCCTCCTCCTCCTCCTCCTCCTCCTCCTTCTTCACCTCCTCCTCCTTCTCCACCTTCTCCTCCTCCTCCTCCTCCTCCTCGTCGCCGTCGTCTTCCTCCTCTTCCACGTCTCCTCCTCGAGTCGCTCGCGCCCTCACCGCGGAGAGGCGGAGTAGTGGGGCCGCGTTAAAAATCGTAATGAATGAAGTACCCCCCACCCGGGGACGAGGGCTCCGGTGCACCGGCCCTCGAGGGCGTCCCGTCGAGCGCCGGCGGACGCGGCCGAATAGTCACGCTCGGATCGCGCTCTCGTGCGCGCGATGCACACGCACCGACTGGGTATCGTCGTGGCTGCAAGGACGACCAACGAAGACGCACCAGGTCCCAGGATACACGACTGCTCGGACCCCGTGATGGATCCCACGCCGATGGTGAGTCCGTTGGATCCTTGTTATCGGAGTTAGGACCTCGTCGCCGTTATCGTCGCCGGTCGCAAGTGTCAGTCGCGGTTTTCGTCGCGCTTTTCTTCGCGGTTTTCATCACCGTTTTCGTTCGTTTCGGGCGGAAGTTCGTCCGCGATCGCGCGTCGATTCGAAACTTTGTAAACCGAGCTGCGGCTTTTATCGGTCGAATCCACCATTTGAGTTCTCGCGAGTCGCGTTCGCGGCAACGTCGGGGCCTCTCTCGTTATTAACCAGTATCGTTACGTACACCTTCCGGTCTCGAGACTAGCCGGAGTCGTCGAGCGTCCGATAAAAAGGGAACTACTCCTCTCGAGCTTATGAAAATCAGCGCCGCCGCAAAAACTGGAAAGACAGACGCATCGAACGCGATTCGTTCGCTCGTTTCCTTCGCTCTCCTTTACCCGTTCCACGTCGTTCGTTTCTAAATTTTACCTTCCGTTAATTGGATACGCGCGGACCGGCGCTCCTAGATATCGGCGCCCGTATCCTCGGCGCACCGGAACGATTATTTTCCCGAGCGTAATTACGAGAGAGAGAGAGAGAGGATCTTCGTTATCGGTCGATCGAGGAGTAGGATTTTTCCGGGATTTCGGAACACCCGCGACGCACGCGGCTTTAATCGCTGATTATCCGTATCGAGGCTTATTAAGGTACTTGGGGAATTAATAGCCGAGGTTCGTCGTACCCGCGGATATCGATCGACCGATCCCGATAACGATCGGCGATGTATCGAAGAGAGCCGAGAGACTCGAAAAGCGTAATCGCAACGACGGATTTTCCCCGCGACGGAAATCTCGGAGAGTCTCGCGGTCGCCGCGTCTCGATAAGAACTCGGCGCCGGGAAATCGACGCGCCGGTTGAGCCGAACCCGCAAGAAACTCGTCAATCGCGCTTCAACGGGTGCCGGCCGAATTGTTTCCATCAATTACGCCTCGGCCGTAATTATCGCGAGCCGCCGAGGGAAGAGGAAGCCCCGGCTAGATTTATAACCGCGGATGATAAAGATCGAGAGCCACTTAAAAATATAAGTGAAAGGAAGTTAGGAAAGGAGCGACCGCGAAGTGCGATTGTGTGTTTTGATGAATGAAGCCGTCGGAGCGGGGCCGAGGTAAGTGGGGGGTGGTGAGGGGGGTAGGGTTAGGAGTAAGGGGTTTAGGAGGGGCAGGAGGGGAACGATAAAACCGGTACGCGAATTCCCTTCTGAATGAAATCGGTCCAACCGTGTAACTCTTTCCGATCCCCTTCCCTCGATGCACCAATGCTCCATTCTAGCTTCTTGGACTCGCGCGACTTGTCTTGCGCATGCGCTCGCGCGTGCTGCGTTTTTTTCGGCTTTTTTGCCACGAGCGAATCGTTTAACCACGCTCCGCTTTTTATGCAGCGCTACAGATGATTCCTTCGTTCTCTTTCCTGCTCGTTCCCTCTTTCGGAATAACTTAGCCTCCCCGGTCTTATTATTAAATTAAAATTAAAACGAATGAGGCGAGCATTTTTGCGTCGGGCTTTCTTTTGTTTCGAGTATTGCATTCCAGTTTTTTCATCGCTTTTTTCCCAACTTCTATATTCATCTTTAAATTGCATCTTATGTAATTTATGAAGTAGCGAAAAGCAAACGTTAAGATTGCGCGCATAATGTAAACCTGATGTCGAGTGAACTTGGAAAATACGTTTCTGTGTTGCTAAGTCGATGTTTCGTTTCTTTGTTTCTTCGTATCTTCCAAGTTGTCGATTTTCGTCACCTCGGCGATGTATTACAACTTTTCGTCAAAAATTAATCGATATTTTGGCTCCATGTATGATTTCAAATTTTCATAAATATACGATAAACGAATAACGCCGTCGTTAGAAATACCGAGATAAAAAATACAATTAGTTTTAATTACTTTGTTACGTACAATACGTAATTTTCTAATTGAATTTCTTAATAATATACCAATTTTTAGATATTTCTTATAAATTTACGTTATGTAAGGATGTATATGTACGTTGAAGTCGGAATCTCGTTTCGATGAACTTAATTGAAATGTAAAAGTTAACTTTGAAACGGTAACATTTTAAGAAAATGAAGCAATTTACCGGCACATCAAAATTCATGAGTAAAAAATATAAATCGGAGTATTATTCGACGATCCGTTACTTATTATTATATAATACCATTGTACAATATAAAATTAAACGAATATAATTATTTTATCCATAAAGTAAAATTGATTATAAAATCAAATACCGATATTTCTAATTAAAAGAAAAAAAATTATTACTATTTGCATTACCAATTGTATTTATCTTATTACGATTTTTCGTTATATTTATACCATGCCTTTTAAATGCGGGATAAATTTTCCAATTTCACAATACTATTTATAAAGTAAACATAACAATAAAAGCCACCTGACTTCTGACGATCGAATAGAATGAGAACACACTACACGAATTATGTTATTTCCATAAAAGTTTTGCTCTTCTCCAAGAATTGCACTTAAAACGTTGGTGTAATTTATTCAACAGAAATGAAAAATGTACTTAAGAAAATAGTTCTTCGACGAAATTAAAAATACTGTCATTTTTTTAAATTTCGTAGACGTTTTAAATCATAATTACTCTTATCGTGATACTAATTCAATCTGCCCGTATTTTTTAAAGGCGTAAAATACTTTTCTTCGTATTAATATTTGTTCATTGTCGTCGTTAAATTGAACGTACGTGTCTTACACGCATGAACCATTAAAGAATAGTTGAACCGTGTACTCCTATTTGCCTTAATCTGCTCCACGGACTTTGACTTATTGGTTAGATGTACTAACGAATCTAAACGAGTAAAACATTTCTTCCTTATTTTGGGTTGATTTAATAATTAGTCTCATTATATAATCATAGTATTAAAATGTATAAATAAGTATTATTCAACAACGTCTCATTGTACTATTTTATAAAAAGACCGACGCCGTTTTAAAGTATTTTCAAAATATAACGTTTCTTACGACTCGGAACATTAAGATTGATGTTACTCTCGGTGACAATTTTTAATTACTCACGCTTTGAGAACAGAGTGTAAAGGAAATAAGATTTTTACGTAAATATTCCGTCGAGAAATAGAAAACCAGCGAATACATTTTTCAAAGACTTAAAATACAAATTCGTTTTGTCAATCAAAAGCGTGTAATCGTTTTACATCAGACTCAATTATATTTTAAGAACGCTAAGTTAAATTAAAAATAACTTGGACGGATATTATAACCAATATTACAACCGATACAAAAATTCTATTAAACTTTCGTAAAAACTTATTACCATTACGAACGCAACGACTACGTTTTCCCCTGTTCAAAAAATAAGAATGTAACATTCTTGGTACAATAGAAAAATTTATTACCTTTTTCCGAACGAAGCAACCTTGAATTTTTTTCACAATATCTTTTTCACGGTATTTATAATCGAATGAATTGCGAAAGTATTCGATATTACATAGTCTATTCATCGGTAAACGGGTAATTTTTTTTCCTGGCGGAATGAAACTTTACATAAAAAGAACAAGAATGTTTACAAATGGCCTCTGCGAAAGAAGAATATTTTTACCGTGTGTCATTTACGCAGCAATAAGACGAACCAGCGACTGTACGGCAAAAAAAAAGTTGCGATAACCGCGCGAGCATCTGTACCCTGAAACGCCAACTAATCGGGAAAAGATAAGTCGGGGAATCCAGTGCCGGAAATACAGCGACGCGCAAATAATAGAAACCGCAGCCGTCGCTTATCTCCGCGACCGAAAGATTCCTCTCTAAGCCTCGAGCGCTCATCCGAGATGGGCGTGAAAAAAAAGAAGCGAGTGAGAATAAAAAAGCGAACGAAAAAAAATGGTACAAAAAAAAAAGAGAAGAAAAAAAGAGCGGCTCGTTTGATTTCCTCTTTTGATCGTTTTGCTCGCGGGGGTGGAACCGATCGAAGGTATAATAATCGTCGTCTCTGGGCTGTCTATAACAGCCTCCTGGCGTAGAGGCACGGGTGCGTGGGTGCGCCACCGGTATTTTCGTTCCAACCTAATTCAGTAGTTCTAGAGTTACGAAGCCGCGAGAGTCGAGTCTAAGCTTTCCCAAAAATAAAATCTAGCGCGGCTATCGGGGCCCGAAGTGCGTCCGCGCACTTACCAGATTAAATGCGGACGCGTCGGCTTTTTCATCCTCGCGTTCCTCCCCCGCCCTAAGTTTTTAAATGGAATATAGCGGCACGCGATTTTCTGTTTCAAGGATCCATCGCGCCGCGGTAAGATGAGAGGACGCGAGTCGCTTTGTCAACTGGCAACTCGCCCCCGCGGTGCTTATTTATAGACGGGCGTATAAATAAAAGTGTCCGGGAGTTCGCGGATTCCGATCGCGGCATCCCCCGAGGATCCTTCCCCTGAGAGATAACGGACGGTAGCCGGGAGATAAGAGCGCGCGATTCGCGGAGGTGGAGCGACGGATCGAGGCAGCGGCTAGAAAGGTGACCGGTTGAAGAAAGGGGGTAAAGTAGGTGGAGAATATCGGGGAAGGGGGTAAAGGGAGAAGTCACCTCGAGCCCAACTGCCAATAATGTCTTTACGCGCTTTTACGCTTTTTATTTCTGCCCCCAAGTCCCCCGAGTCTGTCACGGCTTACGTATTCGCATCTTACGTATAAGCTCTTTCTCGATTAGTAGGAACGTTCACTTTATCTTCTCGTTCTTTTTCTTAACCGCTTTGCCCTTGCCGCGGCTGTTTTTCACGCCGCTCGTCGGTCCGTCGCTGCGATAATTTGAAAGTCCGACGAAAACAAACGAGAGCGTTATTTACGGTAAATATAATTCGACGTCCTTTCGTCGAGGCGAGATCGAAGAGTCGCTTTCTTGAATACGCCTCGACCGTAATTACGAGCTTTTTGTCCTTCCAAGTTTTCCCGAAAGAGTGGAAGGAACGGGCTTTTAAACTTTCTCGCGAGTCGATCGAATTCGCTTCGACCAACTATAATAATATTTTAAGATTATTTTTATCGGGCATCAAATATTCTCGAGCTGTACTGGTTTCCTTCGATAACCGCGACTTGGGCTCTCGTCGATAGCTTCGACAAAATAAATACGACTCTATCGGGCTCGGTGAGTTCTCGATAAGATATACGACGATAATAAATGTATACGGCAAAAATTAACGAGCCAGAACCTAATAAGGGTTTCATAAAAGACGAAAAGCGTAAAAAGTCCGTTGGTTTAAAAATGGACGCGAGAGGGAAACGGTAACGGAATGCGAGTATCGAAGGGGGTAGAGCAAGAAAACAGCGAGTCGACGAGAGACTCGACGATCGAAAAGGACGCGAAAATCGGATCCGCCTTCGCTTCGCGCGATCGAGAAATAAATACGCGAAAAGGTGGGCCAAGTGTACGATCGCGCTTATAAACTCAGCGAACCAATCAACGCAGCTGTACTTTTTCGGATTTTACTTCGAAGAAAATTTCGCGCGAATGCAAAAATTACGTCGACGCTTTACACGCGAGGCGAGACTTGCGAAATCCCGTAAAACGTGCGTTACGTTATTAGTCATTTTTTCGGATTTTTCTCCTCTTCTTCTCCTCCTCCTCCTCCTCCTCCTTCTTCTTCTTCTTCGTCTTAAGTAATCTCGTTCTATTCCAGAAATACAACGCAAAAAATTAGATGCCAAACCAAACGCGAAAGATTCCGTGTTCGCTGTTCGGTGCCTCATGGCGACTTTATACGTCAATCAAATTCGTCCCATTTTTTGCATCGAGAACTTTGACGTCACGCCACTCTAAATCTAAATTTACAGCGCCCATAATTTCTATCGCTTTTTCGTTGTATCGGAGTATCTCGGAATAGAAAATTAGCGAGCGAGAGAGCGAGAGAATAATTCGAAAAAATAAACTTTAAAAGGAGATGTTAGCGGACGTCGTAAAAGTGTCGGACCGAAACAACCAGCTTTTAGAATACAGCGCAGAAATACCAAAAAATCTTTTTCCGATCGCGTTGAGTAATCTCGACGCGCTTCGTCTTACATAATCCAACTATCGCTAAGATTCCCCGACCGCGAGAAGATGTTTATTGTGTTTATTAGAACGCGACAGCCGACGATTTGACTTCCGAGCTCGAAGAACCCCAACCAACTCGATCTTGGAATCTCCACGCGAACATCGTTTAAACCTCTCGGAGTAATTCCATCGAGTCGCGAGTCTACCTCAGGTTTTTCCGATTCGGAGGATCAACGATCGAAGCTTAGCCGCGCGTAAATTACGCGTAGTTTAAATACTATGTGGAACGATCGGTTGGAAGAGTTTTCGTAGAAAATTTTGAATCGACTTCGCGTAGGCGAAGTTATTGGCCTATGTTTAACTCTCGAACTCGCCAAGTTGCTTTCAAGCGAGACATTCGATTTCTCTGACTTCTCTTTCTCTTTCACGATTTCTTGATTCTGGAGCGTATTACCATGAGCGCGCGAGAGTGTATTAATTATCTTCCCGTTTCGTAAACGGCAGGAAGCTGTCTGTGCCTTTCTTTGGCAAATGACGTTATAAACTTTATAATCAGACCTGTTTTGCGTTGCTACGAGTACACGCTTGTATTGCTCAATTTAATGGATTATATTAAAATTTCGTGCCGATAAAATAAATGGTTTCCATTCGAATGAAAATTAAAATTTGAATAAGCAGGAAACTGGAAATCGTTTGATTCCCCCCCATCCCACCCCACCACCCTTGGTACTTAAGTAAACAAATATCGCTACGATAATGCAAAACTACTTCTCGCCGATAATGCATCTACGTAATTTAGCCGTGTATTTTTATTTTACAAATCGAACGTATTTCATCGTGCATAGGTATTTTCGCGGTTTTTTACGATCGCGTGGAAATATTTTGCACGGGTATTTTTTTTATCGTAGACGCGATCGAGGATCTCGGAGAGCTTCGATACGAAACATTTTAACGTTTGATTACGCGTGTGTATTGGGTTACGATATTCGACGTGTTTTCCTTGCTGAGACTACCGATTACCAATGGAATAATTACCTTGGATCGATTTTAAATATTTCGACGTTGGGGTAGTTTGAGCGCGAGATGAAATTTAAGAAGGAAAAACGAACGTTGCTCGGTGCGGAAGATGTACGAGATGGTAACGTACATAATTCGGTAGTTATGCGGTAGATTTAAAGTTTAATAAAGGCAGTTAAAAGGTTCTTAATGCGGCAATTTATTCATTCGTGCATCATAAAATAATATTTATTGGTACGAGAGCGGTACAAATGCTAACTATTACGTTAAAGTTAACGAATATCCTAATTTTGTACGCTCGAGTTATTTATCTCGATTCGCTATCGCTCGGTAATAACGAAACAATCTTCTTTGAAAAATTAGTTTTTATAATTAATGAAGTTGCGAAATGCTGGTAATGTAAGAAATCGTTAATTTTAATATTTTCTTTTATATTTACAACGCGTTATGATAAAAATATGCTGATTAGTTACATAGGATATTGCCCTTAAGCAATAATAATCGATAATAAATTTTGCAATAGGATTAAGTAACTAATTTATCAGAGTTTTTTTTATTTAAAGTATTTTTTCCGCAACGGATAAGATTTCCCTCGAAAGTCGCCGCTAGAATTAACGAAATTTTTCGAAAACGACTGTAAATATAATCGACGTTTCTTTAAGAGTACTTTGTCATCTTGGCGCGAATATAAAAGAATTCGGTGGATTATTTATCGAGAGGTAAAAAAAAAAATTGCGAATATCATTGGCAGAACCGAAGAAACGTTAAAATACGTAGTTATGCAACAACAATATACGGTAGAAACGTATTCGCGGAAAGATTTCATATTAAAATAAAATAATACGCATAACGCGATATTTTGAAAAAGGAATGATGAAATCCATTTGCATGGGTAAGGTGAGCAGTAACGACACGAAAAGTGTTTTAATTTTAGAAAAAAAGAAAGAAGAAAGAGAGAAAGAAGAAAGAAAAGATCTTAGAGCTCGTCTGGTTGTCTCTAGAAGAAAGGAGGCGTGGCTGTATTATATTCCATATAAGCCGCGCTCGCCACCCACGCGAGAACGTCTCGCTGCATCCCAAGATTTATTGAAATTGATTTTTTAATTGGCGGTTGGGGCGGAAAGCGGGAAGGAAAGCGCGGAGGAAAGCGCGATCGAGCGAAATCAAAGATCCAACGAGGCGTCGCGTCGGTTCGCGTCGGTTCGCGTCGGTTCGCGTCCCGATAAGATAACTCGACTTATTCCGGATGCTGGGTATTATTACAAAGAGAGAAAAGAAATCGGGCGTCGATCGACGAGTCGGCCGCTGACGTCTAAAGGGCCCTTAAAAATAGCCCCGATGGCGGAGGCCGAGCCCGCGAACACGTGCGGATCAGCGCCGTTTAAATATACACCTCAGGTTGGGCAGAGGTGAGTTGGAGACCATCCTCGGGGCGTCGCGCCTGTCTCCCGATATGGAGCAATCTCGGATTTCCAACCGTCCAAATCGGGAGTACTTGCCTCCGCCCGCACCGCCCGGAGTTTCGCGCGCGCGCAAGCGGCTACGGATTTCCGGATCAGCGCCACGGCACAAGCCTTATTAGGAACCTCTTCCGCAGCGAGGAGATCGCGCGGCCCGGGGTCTCGGGTTACCGCGCGGGGAGCTTTCTTCCTTTTTAAGCTCATATTTCCAACTTCCAATTGCGTCGGCCGAAAATAAATCGACGCGCGCGAGGACTGCACGCGTCGGCCCGCGCAGGCGGAGAGAGAGAGAGAGAGAGAGAGAGAGAGAGAGTGAGCGAGAGAACACACGTGAGTCGATCTTGCGTCTGTCTCGCTCGTGGTAAGTCGCATCGGTGCCGTGTCTTTGAGAAGACGCCTTGGCTCTCCAAAATTCCACTTTCCCCACCCGCCGCCGCTCTGCCTCCTCCTCGCGTTTTCGCACTTCTCTCTCTCTCTCTCTCTCTCTCGCTCGCGCTCTCTCCTTATCCTATTCTATTTTGTTCCTCTTGGCCTTTCGTTACGCCTCCACCGCTTCATGGCTCCGTTCACGCGTTCAGTCTTCCCGGCGTCGCTGCATCTCGCTTTTCACCGAGTTTCACCGAGTTACGCCGAGCCGCAATGTTGTGCCCCGATTATCGCGGATAAGACGTGCGTCGACGAGGACGATGCCCACCAGCACCACCGCAAGGAGGCGTACCGAGGACCGACCGGGAAGCCGAATCATCGCCGCGGCATCGATTAACGTCCGTGCATTGTGAACACTCGCCGATTCATGTTGCCGGAAAGCAAATTTCCCGTCACAGGTAAAACACGCGCCCCTCCTTCTCCTACCTGACCAAGGAACGACAATCCGCGGACGTTTTCTAATACTTTTACCCCCGATTTTATCCCAGTTTTTTATCCCAGTTATTTATCCCCGGTTTATCCCTCGTTACCAACTTCGTTTTCGCTCCGTCGATTTTCCAACGCGCGAATCCAACCATGATGGAAAATAGCGGGACCGGGAAGAGCGGGGGTGCGATTATCGTAGCGGCGGGTGTTATTTCTGAAGCCGCCAGACGCGGAGCAACGGCGGCAATTCGCCGGGTGGCGTAATCCCAAATACGGAGTGAGAAATTTGAGAGAGAACCGAAAATAGTGGCGCCACGCCAACTCCTCCGAGAATAGCCAAAAAATAAATCGTGGTTACGCTCGCACTTGCGCGAGGTTCGCGAGTCGGCGACGAGGCGCTCCCCTGCGGATGGGCCCACCACCCCCGCGAACCTCATCTCCTGGGAAGTGTTCGCGCGGATCACCGGGATCCGGAATTGTTGGAAATCCGGTCCCGGGACGGCCACTCGTTGATCTTCGCGAGGTGAGCCGACGATATCCTCCTCCGAACCCTTCGGAGATGCTTTTCCTGGGGCTCCGCTGATTCTTCGAACGCGTGCGCGAGGCTTGCGAAACCGCTCGAAACAACCTCGGAATTTAGCGGCTTCTCGCGGACGCTACAAATAGCTCTATTGTCTGTATCATGATGAAATTTCAAATTTTCTAGATCACGATGAACCGAGATGGTTCGCTCGAAAGGATGTTGCGTCTTCGTTGACCGAACGAACGAAAATATTGCGCTTGTTATGGATGACTTAATGCATCGCTGATCCGGTTACGATAGTGCCGGAGATAAAATCCGATGATGGAACGATGCGATATTTTTATTTAGTAACGACTACGCGTACTCGTTTCATTCGATAATCATATTTCTAAACAAGAATATTTCTGAATTAGAAAAAAAAATTATATAGAAATAAATCGTAATATCGATCGGTTATTTATTCTATATATACGTATCTTATGAATAAATGAATAGATAAATTTAATCTTTTCAATACTTCTGTCGTACCGAATACTTACCACTTTTTTTAGTCGATATCTTGAGCATTCCGATGTCTGTTTTATAATTTTATTCTATTCGAACGCACAAATATCTGCACGTTTTGAAATTCAATTGGCAAAACTTTTCATAGTTGATAATTGCTTTATTATTTTCTACGGACGCCAAGAAAAAAATTGCTCCTGCAGCAATAAATAATATAATACAATAATATTACGTTAAAATTTATTTTCCTCGCGTAATATAGAATGATGCAATTTCATTTCTAAAAACGGTCGCTTCCAATTTCCACGTTTTCCAATACTTTTTATCGAAATATGCCTTTTTAAATTTTAGCAATGAAACGAATAACTCGAAAAGTAACTGTCGGATACGAGACTAAGAGCCAAATACTGGAATGAGTGCGCCATTGTGACCTGTTTACATACATGGAATGATATTTCAAAATATAAAATTCTGTTGCTTATAAATTTTATAATAGAAGGCAGTTCGTTGAATCTGTTCTGATAACGAAGCTGTTCGATTTATTTTCAGTGAGAAATATTCCAAAAATAAGTTTAATATACTTCCAAATAAGTCCGATATAACTACCTAAATTCTCAAATAGGACGATCTTGGTAATAAAAAATCTATTTCTATATTTAAATAAATATTCGAATAACCAACTCACGTATTTATATTGTCGCGCTTACGCGAATGTTTTTCTCTTTATAATTTATTTTAAAACTAGATACGAATAAAATTAAAATTACTTTATGTAATTATTTAGATATTGCACTATCGATAAAAAGTATATGGTTATTATTGAATATAATATTATTACTCTTCGATTATTACAATATGAAGAATTAATGAGGTTATTTTTAAGTTTTGAATAGTTAATAATAATGCATAAATGAATATCGTGCATAAAATTGTAAGGAAAAAATTAATTCGAATGCAATAAAATAACGCTAATTCCTTTTTTGTACATTCTAAAAGCTCGGAAAAATCCAAAATACATTTTATAAAATGCTTATCTAACGACTACTGTGTTTCTCACTGATATTCGTATTAGAAAACATTGGATTTAGATAATAAATTTACCGATCTTGTATAGATTAAGGTGTGGCATTCACCCTTAGGTCCTTTATCTCTATAGTGTGTGATAAAATTTTGTTTCCTTTAACATATATTTGCTTCGGTGTAATCTTATATCGTCTTTTCAAGTTCTAAAAATATTGTAACACACTTTATTAGTGAATTTGATGTGCTTACGGTAAATTATACTACTATGTTAGTATTTCTTTTTTATTGTTTGCGCATTGGAAATATATAACATATTTTAATATCGAATTGTTTCGAATTTAGAAAAACTATAAAACTTTGATTATCTTATAGATGTTGTGTTTTAAAATTAAAATACTAAAATAATATTATACGCGTATAAATGTCGTTAAAAAGATTAATACTTCTTAGAAATTTTTTCATTTTAAATTATAGTTGAATTAATGTATTTTAATCATTTTTAAACATATGGTAAACATTTTTGTAACTTATAATAAATATTATACGTATAATAGAGCGAAATTTTATTAAAAATCAATATCTTAAACACTTAATTTAAATTAAAAATACTAAAAATTTCTTTTTTTTATTTTCTATAAATAATATAACGTTTGTTATTTCTTATACTCATTAATTTCGATGTATTTAGTTTATGCCTTTAAAACTATAATAAAGAAATAAACATCATTACTACGATTTATTCAAGTAACTTCATCAAAATATGACAAAAACACTATATTTTTAGTTACCATACTCGTGAAATACGTAACTTGATGTATTGATTTAAAGATAACGTGCAAAAGTTTCTCTCCGAAATTATAGATATAAAAAAGACCTTCGATCGTACTACGAACTCACCGTTTGACGTCGGAGAGTCGAAGATTTTTTTTTTTTATTGAATAAATTCTTTCTTGCCTCATCTCCGCATTACAAGAATCGCCGTTATTTGATTGGATATAAGAAATATACGGAAAAAATTACCAACCGTTCGATTTACCTGTTACAAGGATTAACCGATTTTTTTCCTATTGCCGTTATTTTTTTTTAAAAAATAGACGCCATAAAAAAAGAAACTTGACAATGTTGTTCTGCATGTCCAACTTAATCATTTTAATATTAACATCAATATTAATCACATTTTTATGCGAATATTATTACTTATGTATGATTCCGTAGAACTTTATTTACTAAAAATAACGACAGCATTTTTTTCCAATACATTTTAAAAATAGTGTATAATAGAAAAAATTAATTTAATCACGATAATTTATAGTTTTGATGTAGGTTTTGTTTAATTTTAATTATATAGATGACAGCAAGGCCTTATAAAGATTCTGTAACGAGAAAATCATAATTAAAATATTAATATTATTTAGTTGTATAAATCAAACATAAGCTTTTTTTAAATCAAACCTACTCAAACATTTATTTGTTCTGGAAGTTAGAAAAAAAACAGAGGGATAACTGGAATTGTTTATTATTAAGCGATATTATTATTATAATTATTATTACATTATTGATACTAATTATATTATTTACAACTTTTAATTAATCTACGTTGTTTAATTACGTCTGTTATCTTTAGAGTAACATAATAAAGGAATATAATTATTTTTGTTCTTGTTGTTACAAAGAAGAAATCCATAACGGGATTAGTTTTTATTTTTAATAATATGTATCTCGAAGTTAAATCCAAGAAAAAAAAATAAAAAATCGTAATATCCGGTTATATTTTATACAAATTTTAATTAAAATATTAAAATAATAAAAAATAAAAACTTTGATTGATTTTACAGAAATTTAAATCGATTCGCAGAATTAAAATGATTATACTTTAGTCTGAAAATTTCTCATAGTTGCGAATAAATAATTTTATAAAATATTGATTTCCTTTGTAAAATTTAATATTTAGTAAAATTTTATACTGAAATGATTAATTATCGAATATTTCAATTACGCATCTTAAATAATATATTATTAACTTTATCCAACAAAATAAAAATAAGTCGTTGTGAATGTCAATAATTTAATTCTTAATTACGTTAATTACTTCTAATTTTAATAACATAATGTATAACCTATAGTACGTAACGATATTACGTACTCGAAGCATTATAATACACTCTATAATTATACGAATGAAATTTAATATTTGCGATATCATAATTGTTTTAAGTATTACAATAATTATTTATATACGATTACGTTGAACTTCTCGCGAACAAATACCATATCCGAATATAGTTTGTTAAACGAAAAGTATTTAATTGTTGTTCGTAATATTTATAACATTGCACATCGATATTTATTTACCATAACGAATACGCATCGATAGAACCCGATATAAAACAAAAACCGAACCTCCGGAACGATCGAAATAAAAGCAAAAAAAGTTCTTCTCTCGGTAGCGAGAAAAATGACTAATAATATCTCGAAACGAATGCATTAGTTGCGGAGAGAGAATAGGCGTAGTTCGTGACCATATATGGACAGTTCTTCACACACGTGTTTGGAATGTTTCGTTGGGGATTCGTTGACAGATGCGTCGAAGTATACCACTTGGCGCAAATCATCTTAAAATAAATCGTTGTTGGACTGCCACAGTCGAACCGTCCACGTACACAAATCGGTTGTTCCTTTACTCACGAATATAATATGCACTTCTCGGTAAAGAATAAAAAAAAAAGTGAAAATGACTTTCGAAAGTTAACAAAGACTCGATCGCGATAAAAAAAAAAATATCCTCGCAATCCAAAAAAAAAGTGTAAAGGAAGTAACGCGGTCTTTTGTTTCGTAATGTTCCAGGGGGCATTATGCAAACTGAGGAAGTCGTGCCCCGCGCACAATCAACGGGGTTAGATGGTTCCGTGTCCGATCGTACGACGCCTTTTCATCAGCCACTCCGATTTACACAGCATATTCAGTATCCGCTTCCGTCCTTCAGCAGCATGGCAGTGAAGCAAGAACCTCAAGAGGAGGACGATCGGGGCCGACAGCCGAACACGATGAGGTGAATAAATGCGCTCCTGATTTTTTACTCGTTTCGAGACAAGTCCGAGACACACGAGAAATGTTTCTTTCTTCCTTTCTTTTACCCAATACCCAATCATTTTTCACTCTGAACTTTTTAATTTTATAATTTTATAATTCCATTATTTTTAAAATACCCGCGCTTATTATAAATACGCCCACCTTCGATTCGAGCGAAATTAAGCATAAAGTTTTTGATAGTCCGCAAACGGAAATCGAAGACGCGCAGTCCGTCCCTGATGGTAGCCTCGATCACAAACGCGCTGCTGATCAATCCAGTCCAGAGCACGACAGTCTCAATGTTCAGGCTCCTCAACAAAACGGTTGCAAAAAACCGGCCAGGTAATAATTCGCTTTCGTAACTACTTATTTATAATGCTCTAGCTCACCATTTAAATATAATATCGGATTTCAATATTGAATCAAGGAAGTTGATTTATAATTTTGTTCCATCCTAGCCGAACTTTTCACATTATTATTTTATTATACATCGGGGAAATTATTTTAACGGTTACGGGATATAAAATACGGATTAACGATCTCAAATATTTATAATTTGAATTTCCTCGCGAGCTATTATTAGAATCGGTCCAAGTTCGATACGGTTTTCGATTAAAATTATACAGCGATACGATAATAGAAATTATCACGAGTTTATAAAAACGAATTATTCGCTTTACGAATTTTCAACGATTGACGAATCAAACCGGAGAATCTTCAGTGTGTTAAAGGAGAACGTTTGTTTTTATTATTGCATTACAGTCGCGGCCGCAGGAAGTCCCGTTGGAAACTTAAGTTTCATCATCAAGCTCTTCCACCCGAGTATCTTGATCATTACGAGGCAGCTTTAGCTCAGGAGGCTGCCTTGAACTCCTCGGCGTCGGTCGCCGCTGAGACGCGCATCGCGAGTCCAACTCCGATAACTCCGATGCCAGCCTTTACCCCGACTCCGAGTCCCATGGTCGATGTCCAGAGTTGGTTGCAACGACTCACAGCGATGCAGAACGAGATTTACTCGAATCCTCTGCAAGCTCCGCAGTTATCCGCCGCCAACCTCTGCCAGACGACGACTTCGCGAAGATCCGTTATCACCTCGACCCAATCGACGCAGTCCGTTCATTCGCCCCACCCGACGACCTTCAACCATCAACAGCAGCATCCGAACCATCCCAATCATCATTCTCATCGCCAGAATGTCCAGACTCAGCCAAGTCCGCGTCCGCCGATGAAGTACTCGGATCTCCCGTACATGGGCGAGATCACGTTGGACAACAGCAAACCCCGTCGTGGTCGGAAGCCCAAGAAAGCCGACATTTGTCATTTGATTTATAAAAACTACGGCACCATATTACCCGGTACCCCTGGACTGGAGGACAAGTCCAAGTTACCCGTGCCACGAGAGAAACTTGACGCGAAAGATACGCAACTGCCGATACCATTTCAGCGAACCGATATTCAAAACAGAATCAGCAGTTTGTTGGAGAAACGCTTGACCCAAGAGCGACGAGCTCTCGAGATTTCGGTGGATAGTACCAAGGAGCAAGAGGAACCGCTTAATTTGTGCATTCGCGATTTGAATCTGCTCAAGATAAGACTCAACGAGAAGAACAACAGCGCTTTCGGGTCTTGCAATTCGAAGAGCGAAGGTTCGAGCGACGCCGAGGACATCGAATATTTGGGTGCCTCCTGTCAAAATCTTGGCGAACCCGTGCAACACGCGAAATCGAACAACGACGTCAACAACATCGATCCCAAGTGTCTCGAGGGGGACAATCGCGCATTTACGAACAACAACAACAATATCAGCAACAATAACAATCACAACAACATCAATAATAATAATAACAATAACAACAATAATAATAATCAAACGCACAATTGCAACAACGACAGCAACGAAACCAACGGAAATAGCAACGATTTCATTAATAATAACAACGATTCGAAGGCGAAGGATAATCCTGGATTTTTGTATTGGCCCAATGCCGGAGTCTTCATTCATCCGGTTGCCTTGCAATCGCAATTTTTGTACTACCAAAAACTGGCTCAGGAAAAGAACTTGCCGGGATCGGAACAAATGCCGAAAGAACAGCGAATCGTCCCCAAATCCATTTACTCCATTATGGATAACAACCCGAAAACACCCGTAACCGCTCCATCGGTCGTTCCTCCCGTCGAAACGACCGCATCTCTGGAAACACCGATCGTCTCGAATCTGTCCCCCAGACCAAAGAGGAATTCAACGAGTCAAGGTCAATCGTCGAATCAGCCCTTGAAGAGGAAGAGATCGGCGATTTTTATTCCACCCATGCCCACCGAAAATAACAACAATCCCGCGACGGAAGTCAGCATTTGCAAATTCAAGTTTACCGGTGGCGCGAAACCAACTTTGCAAGAAAAGAAGAGCCTCTCGGTTGATTCGGGGGGTAACTTTCGCTACTACAGTGGAACCGGTGATAAAAGCATGAGGGGTTACGAGTTTTTTCCCAGAGAAGCTCTGCAACAACCCGCGAATCAAGCTGGAGGTTCTTCCGCCGGTGCATTTTTAACCGCCGCTGCCGAGAGAATTCCTCAGGCCACTTGTCCCAGGCCTTGCAGTCTTCAAGACGACAGTCGGAGGAAAAGAAAAACGAGAAAGAGCATTCAAAGGGAGAAGCTCGAGCAAACGTTCAAAGAGAAGGGATTTTTGATTCAAACGCAACAGCTGGAGTCGGCCGAAGGTGCGACTTACTGTAAATTCCGACAACTGCGCAAGTTTACCCGGTACTTGTTCAGAAGTTGGAAGGACTACTTGCCGGGAAATGTGCGTGAGTTAACGGATTCGGGTGAGCCTGTCGCGAGTTTGAAAGATGTTGAACAAGACGGTGAGAGTTTGCCTGTTTCGCCGCTGCCACCCAATAACGTTGAACTGCAACAAAGTTTGATCGAGAATTCGCCGCCGAGTCTTTCGCTTAATTAATCGTTTTCATTCAGTGACATAAGCCTTGCATAAAATAATGTAATTCTCACAAGTGTCATACTGAATAATAATTTTGTGACGTGTAAGTAAATGATTTCATTGTTTCGTATAAAGTGATGAACTGCAGCTTATATATTTAAAACAAAAACAAAAAAAAGAAAACTCGCATTTATACTTGTCTGCCTGTGTTGTGATTTTTTTTTTTTTTTTTTTTTTTTTATTCTATTTCGTACTTACATGCTCAAAATTGCTTCGTTGACGGGGACTTCTTACGTTTGCGTACTTAATAAAAGAAAAGAAAAAAAAAGGCCACATAATGCAAATAACAAAAACGAGAAACCGTAAAATTTTACGCGTCGAAAATTGTACACGGATAGTCGGATAAAAGCTCGAAGGAACGCTCGAAGGAACGCAAGGATTCAGAGTTTGTAAATTACATTTGAAAGTGGTTACGCGTGGACTGTGTCCAAAAAATTTCACGATACGAGTGCATTTTACGAGAATAGACTCGATACGAAAATGCCGAGTGTATATTTTAATTTGATATTACATAATGTACCTATTTAATGTGTAGCTTCGTGCCAAAGATGAGAGACTGCAGATTGAATGTAGATGATTAAGTAACTCATTGTTGATACGAAATTGTTCGCATGCGATCTGAAAAGAGTGTGTTCACCAAAGAGCGCCTGCGTTCTATTAACGCTCGCGATTTACTGTATATATTTTATATAACAAATTGCGATTTCAAATTACGTACATTTACAAATGATATGTAAGTACAGTGTAGTTCGAAAAGAATTTTTTATAATTCTCAAATGAGTTACAATGGACGCTCGTTAATGCATTTGCAAATATACGATATTAAAGGAACGAGCGTAATTTAAAAGTGATATACGTAAGATGTTGTCGTAGTTTATAAGCGGGAATACTTTAAAGGCTAATTTTAATTTGTTTAACGAGATCTAGTCTTTATTTGTACTTTGTTAAATTTAATCGAAAATAAATAAAAAATCCTTGGATGTCGGAGCATCCAAGTTATTGTTTTTAAAAGCGAAAAATTTATATTTTTTACGTATGAAAATAATCGTTGGAATGACAATCAAACTGTAATCCAATGAAGTTTCAAAATAAAAAAGATCTTAGAGCAAATTAAAGATTATGATTAATAATGGTTTTCAATAAATTTAACGTTACTAATATTCAAAATCAAGTACTCATTTATTACATATTACATTCTTATATTCTTACAAACACATCGATTCCCAACGAACTTTGACGAAAGCCCGTATCGCGATCCGATCGGACCCAAACATCCGAGTCTCTCTCTCTCTCTCTCGCTCTCTCTCGCGTTGAATTATTACAAAAACAAAAAGTAAATAAGGCCGTTGGTACGAGTCGTTTATGTAAATAAATTTTTCGCGATAAAAAACGCACCGCCTTTCTTTAAAAATAAGGTAAAAACTCGAACTCGTTGCGCTCGTGTAGCGAACCGACCGAGTTAAATCATTTATAAATTAGTCCTCGTTTGATACACGGTATTACGTACCGTGTAAAAGGGTCCATAGTACAGTACTACGATCAATTTCAAAATGTTTTATAAAATCGCTTTCAACAACGCCAAGCCGAGCTAAAATCTCCGCGGTACCTTTCCCCGATCTCGCGAGCGTATCTACACGAACAACGTATAACAACGTACACGAAATGGTTTACTCGATGCCAGCACGTCCGTAGACACACACGTGCAGTTTGAAGCATCCGTAGTATAGAGGAACAAGGTAGAGAGAAAGGAAGAAAGAGGAGAGGATCCAGGGACCTCATTCATGCATACGCCCATTCAAGTATCTCTTGCTCACCTTGAATGTTTCTTTTTTTTATCTCCTCTCGCTCGGAGATAGCCATCTACAGTGTATACACTCACCAGCGAGCTCGTTTATTCGCGTTTATTATATATTTGAATAATCCGGGCTATTCTTTTCATCGTAAAATCCTTCCCTTTCTGGTATTCGTGCGCGCATTTTTGCATCGATGCATCTTTCGAGCGACTTTTCGTTCCCTTTTACCCATCGTTTTATTAAACGGCATTGTTACGATTTCCCTCTCCCGCTCCACCCGGGATAAAGTCGCAGGCACCGACTCGGGGAAAGGGAAATACCCCGAGTCTCGATAACGCGAACGTAAAACGCGTTATCTGTTCGTAACGCGGGAGTATCCGGTACAAATAAACTCGGGACGCGCGGTATCGATTAATTTTCTGGAAAAAGAGCTCGCCTCGCTCGGCGCAATGGATTTCTTTTACCTTGATACGCAGATTTAATCATAAAGGTAGATCGCTGATGCATCCGTGTACGCGTATTATCGTTAATAACGTTAAGCGAGTTTTGCCTTGCTGACATGCATCGTCTTACACGAACGATATAGAAGGGGGGATTCTACGCTCTCGGGGCACAATGACTGCAGGTTTCCTAATACGGCCTCTCGAACCTGAACCTCTCCGAGTGACAAAAAAAAAAGAAAAGGAAGGACGGAAGAGAAAAGAGACGAAACGAAACAAAACGGAAAAAAAAATGAACGAAACAAAAGAGTTTTGGAGACCGAGACGGAGAATCGAGAATCGAAATGCTCGCATGTTACTCCGAGAGATTCGCCCGTCGAGCCTTGCACGGAGAATTTATATCGAGGAACATCTTCGGTTGGTTCGTTAGCGTAGCGTCACTTTTTCCTTCGTTAAAACACAGTTATAACACTATTCATTTTCGAAGCCCTTCCATTCCGATCATCCGTCGTCGAGAGCGATTCAATTTTTTCATCTCTCTTCGGTCGAGAGTTCGATCCAGGTTTTTCCCTCCATTACGTTTTTATTTCGCTTTTTAGGCCGATCATATACCTGAAATAATTCTTAGCAATGAAATTTACTCGCGCGCTCGAAACTGATTGAAAATAATTACGTGCCTACGAGGCAAAGGGCACATTCGAAGTTTCGCTCTAAGGAACGGGAAAGCGATTTCTCCTTGAATAATGCACCGCGTAATTCTAAGATATTTTTATCGCGATACCATTTATTACGGCTCTTCCATCTATCTCCAACGCAAACACCGAGTTATAAAAGTCGACTCGTTTAACCTATAACTAACGGCTCGGCGCCAATTTTTCACGAAATGTCAAAAGTCAAGCTCGTAACCTTGCGTATTTTTAATCGAGCGACCGAACCGACCGCAATTTCCACTTCGACAATTAAAATACGCGTTTGCCGATTTATTCATCTCTATAAAATAGATAAAATATCATTACCTTTGAGTGCACTCGTTGGAATATCGGATGATTGAAATTGCAGTTTGCGCGGCTACAATTAGTTTCCGATCGTAGCTGTCGATGCGTTCCCGAGATAAACGTGGCGCGCGTTTCTCGAAGAAGCTGCGACCGAACCGCTCGAAACTTGCTTCCAAAGTAATAATAGATTCGCTTCGATGAGTTTTCGCGTGCGCGTTGAAAAATGTACGCAGCGTTTTTATAGTTTTACACCGTTCTTTACCGACTCTTTATCTCTAGTGCAAGCGCAAAACTCAACTTTTGTCTTTACCGAGAGATCGTTCCGATAAAAAGTACGAGGACGATCTCAAAACTAAGATGTCTCTCGGTTTTATAAAAATGTCGATAAAAAGAAACTGTAACCGTGTAAATTGTAATTGTAATTTTCGCGATGGATATACAATTTCCGCGATGTTGTACGGCGATGAGTTATTCAATTTTTTTCCCGCGAGTCGTTAAATTGCTAATTTTTCCAGGCAGAAAACAACCACGATCCGAGGGTTTAATTATAGTACCTGTTACCGTACATAAATTATAATCATAATAAAGAAATCCAACTGAAATAATTGTAGTAATTACTATAGGTTTTTGCATCATTGCATATACTTACCGCGGTACTCGTTCAGGAGGAAAGATCACGGAACAAAGATTATACGACTACGATCTGCATCGCATTTGTAAATCTGTATATGGATTATTCAATTAGTTCGGTCGAGGCGTCTTCCAGCCGTAATCTCCGCACGCTACGAAACGAAAGGACCAGCCTCCCTCGGGCTACGGGGATACCTAATACCCAAGCACCGGTAATTTATCTCCCCGACGCGAAGCTTCCACGAGCTTCCAAGAGCTTCGTTCTCGGTCATCCGACAAACGCGTTAATTCGGCCCGCGTAAATTTACGAACCCGAGCTTTTCGAGCTTATCGATAACGCGTTCGATAAATCTTGGATCGCGACGCCCACCGCGATTTAAGGTACGACTCGCAACTTCCCCGGAGCTTTCGGTTAAAGAAAAGTCCGTTGTTGGATTTCCGCCCGATCGGATGCCGATCTCGCCAGGCGATAGGAGTAACGCCCGAGACAAATTGTACTTTTTCCCCGACGAACCTGTCCTCGTCCGCGAACGCATCCGTCCGGTTTTCCCGTGGCCGCGAGTTTGCATAAACGCGGGTCGAACAACCACGGTCAAATTTTTCCTCCCGGTCTCCTCGACCCGGCGTCTAATTAAGAGCTTACTCGTCGCGGACCGGATTTTTACCCGCTTTTTCATACGCTATCCTATTGCGCAACAACGAACCTCGACCAACAACTCGGACCAACAACTCGCACCAACAACTCGGAGCTACGACGACTCCGACCAACGGCGATATTTCGTATGCGCGTTTTTACACCGCCGACAGAAGAAAGAGACGCCACCGGAAATCGTAATTCCAGAGCGGGAGGCGCACAAGCACCGCAGTTCGTTAAAGGTGGAAAACCGGATTGGCGCGAGTCCGAGACCACGTGCCGACTGACAATTAGAAAACTTGCGCAAGACACGCGCGGCGAGGAGAAAAAGCCGATTTAGCTTTTCCGGCTGGGCTGAGCGCCGCCTCGTATTTATCCGGCCGGCTTAATTAAGATTTTTCATAGGGACGCGAGGCTCGTTAACCGGCTGTTTTATTAATTTTTAGAGATTGAAAAAATATCGGCGTTTCTTTGCCGAGCTGTTTCTGCGTTTTCCTCTTTTCCTCGCGATCAACCTTCGAGAGAAATAATATACGGGAATAAAGTACAGGATGCGTTGATTCCTTTATTTCTTGCGATACACATTTATTTCCATTCTTAAACTTTCGCGTTGATTTATCGGGGAAGTTTTCTCGCTGAAATATAAAAACGCGATTCGCTGTTAAAAATGAGGAGGAATATCTTATTGAAGGTAATGTCCAGCACAATAAAGCACTTTGGTCCGAGTCATTTTACCGAGTGAAGCGTAATGATACGAATCGTACATGATTAATGAACATTCTCGTTTAGTTTGAGTTTCGTTGCTACAACTACTCCCACGCCTTTTTAAATGGAAAAACGCGTACGAGTATTTCTTGTACCGATGTTCGAGAATTCTCTGCTACGAATGCGAACAATGTACGCACGAACGCACACTTTTCAAACGAGCAATTTATCGCGTTTAAAGCGGTTAAGAATCTTACTTAGCGACGAGATACATTGTAAGCGGGAATAACATTCCTCGAGATACGTTGCAGTATTTAGAAATATTACGGTATCGAGATGATTTATCTCGGTTTCAGATTTTTTTTTCCTGGCTGCGGAGCTACGGAAGATGCTATGAAAACGATGACGCGTTTATTTCTATCTTTGGTCGAGTTATTACTCGGGCGCTATCTTTTCTACAAAATCAGCGGAGTTGTTATCCTCATTGTGTTTTTCTACTTTACCAACGCACGGTAAGTAAGACTAGTCGATTCAACCGGACGCGAGAGTTCGCCACCAACCGAAACACTTTTGCGTAAGCTTCGGATTTCTATTATATCGACGTTCCTTCCGATAAGATAACTTTACCGAGTCGAGTGGTTCTCTAAAATATTATCGAGAGCCTTGTTTTACAATTTGTTAGAATCTTTTACGTTCGATCGCTACAACAAAATTTTTACAACTTAACTCGAACTTAACTCGAAACTTCATCCAGAGGAAAGTTTTGTACTTGTACCAGCAGAGATTTTAATATTATTATCGAAATAACCATTCGCCTTATTAATAATTTAAACTTTAGTCAGACATAATATTTACTCAAATAAGTTTAATAACAAAATTCCTTTATACAAACGTACATATTAATAAGTGTACCATTTACAAAATGATATCGACATTGGGTATTTATTGTAGTTTTTCTTTAATTTTCTTCCGTCCAGCTCTGTGCAGCAGTTTTCTAACACCGTATATTAAAGTAACAAAGAACAAAACATAAAATACAGTGACATCTAAAGAATAATAGTGCCAAACCCTCATATGCCTAAAACAATAAAAGAAAATGGAAATTAGTATTTGCATAAATATTTGTTTTTAAATGCGAGCGGTTTACAAATTAAATACGGATAAAGTTAAAATTGACCGAATCTCGTAGAGTTTGTTTGATATTTTCAAAATTTTCTCGCTTTGGAAAGCGCATTTTCAATTTACTAATGCTCATATCAAATATTGAAAATAGTCGCGTGAAATTGTATATATACATATGTTACGAACTCGCGTGCACATGCATACACTCATACATATTTTGTACGCATGCTCTCGATGACTTTACTCAGGCATATTCTTAAATATTTATTCATTAACAATGGCCCGTTAAGAGGATTATAAATAAAGAAATCACCTAGTAGAACTTTTAAGATGCTCGGCGCCTTTATGACGGGCCACGTGTTCGACCCACCAAACCGCTAAATTCTTCGTATCTATAGGAACATCTTTCATTAAGATGCTTCTTCTTCTCGCAGCGTTTCTAAAAGGATTCTTGCCTCCAGCCGCCACCTTCAATATGTTCTCGCGTAATTCTGTTATTGTTAGACTCGCCAGGTCCATGACAAGCGCATATCCGAGGTTCTCTGAAAAATTACAACGGATGCATATCTCGTTTCGAAACACGAAAACCTAACAGTGTTATCCGAATGCTTTGAAATAATCGCACAGGTATGTGAAGTGTAAATAGCGGATGACCCAATTATCTTTCTTTACGACGTATTCTATAATTCCATCGTAATGTTTCATTCATAGTTTTCCGACTCGTCTATAAAATTTATTACATGCAACTTTGAACCGCTACTATAACTTACGGGTTTTTCAAAAAAATATAAAACAACTCAAATTTTCGATATTTTGTTTAATTTGAATTTTTAATTAGCGATATTCGGGTAGATTTTTTGAATATATTTGTGAATATTTACAACTTTTTGTTTATTATTGACCGGACTCTTAAATTCACTTTAGCTTCTATATTTATATCGTGGCATCTCGAGAAGAATTTATTTACATAAATAACGTATACTCCTTTTTAAATAACTTTCTCAAATACAAAACGTTTTGATATTTTAAATATACTCTCGGTAGAATTTCTTTCATTTTTAAACGAATCGAATAAATTTAATATTATATTATTTAACGGTTGATAATTCGTAGATTAAGTTTCTTCTAAGTAAGATTAAATTTTTTCTAACTTAAAAAACACATTTATGAGATTTAATATTTGTTTTGATTATTAATTCTAAACCACTGTATACGAAAATTAAATGCTTTGTTGAATTTATTATATTTAAGTACAAGTATCGTAAATAAAAAGTAGTGATATCGTATATACGAATTTCTCGATTTTTATTTTACTTTGTATAAAATAAAACTTTGTACAAAAACCCCCTTTGATTATAAAAATATTTACCGCTACATAATTTATTCGAAACTATATAAGTTATACTTTCATAGATTATTAACTTTTTTAATTATCCGAAACAGCTACATTTTTTTAAACGCATGGAGCAAAACCGTAGAATATTATAACTACTTTCGTGGAAAATTGTGGTTGATGTGTAGTCGGCCGATACAAAACAATGTTTTGTTAAAAATAGAACGAAATTATTTTATTTGCTACAAAAGAATTATAAAATGTAAATAACGGATACTAGTCTGTATTTATTGTTCAAGAAAGAATTGAAGTACATCGAATGAAATATTTATATAAATATTTGATCGCGTTAGCAAATTTCTAAATTATATATGAAGTATATAATTTAAGACAATAAATATTTTGATATCTAGGAAAACAGTATAATAAAAAATGAAATAAATTTGTAGAAAATATTACTAGGAATTTATAAATAATTTTTATATTTGAACATTGACGAAATAATCACAGTCGATCACAGAAAAAATAATCGTATAGTAATGAAGATGAAAGCGGTTTGATATAACGTAACGTAAATATATTTAAATTCGTTTATGGCTTGTGAAAATCCAACAGTTTGACTAACTTTCTAATTTCAATACAGAACTTCGTTGCATTCAGAATATTGAAATCTATTCATTTATAATATTTTATATCAAATTTGTTTTTGTTGATCATACAATTGTCCAAATGTATCAATTGTTACTCAGTTTTTTTACGCGAATTAAATATTCGATATATCAGCTATCGCACAAGTTAAATGTGAATAAGATATCGATCTATCGAGGTCAAAACATGTACGAAAATTAATTTCCCAAAATATTGCTTTCAAATATTTTTCTCGTTGGTAGACAATTTTTAAGTACCCATATATTATAATTTACTTGTTTATCTTCGTTTTATGTTCATGCGATTATATTTACTTACATATTAAAATATTTAAATAAATAATAAATCATTGATATGAGATTATATAAAAAAGAGAAACCAATAACAATGTGTTGAAATTTAATTTATTATTATCTGTCAAAAAAATTAGAAAAAAACTATTTTTTTAAGAATATCGATGAAAAAATTCACTAACGTAAAAAGAAAACAAAACTTAAGTTTGAGACTCGCGAATGATTTACACCACATATTAATAATTATATTATTATATAGAATAAGTTATTTAGAAATAAAATTTTTGGAATAAACAAGATACTTCAAAATACTCTTAGAAAACATGAATAACAAAGAATAAATTTCAAAGCTGCTCAATTAAGTTCATAAAAAGTCGACAGTGGACGAAACGAATGAAAAAATACTTCATTATTTTTCGAATGCAAGATATTTAGGAAAAAAGAATTCAAAAGAATTAATAATGATTAAAGCAATTTTAGCCATCCTGACAAAAGGAAAATAAATATTAAAACTTTGGGCATTGAAATTTTCAATTCATTTTGCAAAAAAATAAGTATATTTTATAGTGCATATAATTTAGGATATTTTTGAAATAAACGAATACTCGGATATATCCAAAACGTTGTTGACAATTCCAAAGTGCTTTAAAGGTTCGTGACTCTTTATAACATAAAAAAAGGTAATGAAGAAAAATAGCAGCGGTAATTTTAGGAGTTTTAAAGCACCTTCAACTTCCAGTATATTATTTGCATTGGCTACTTTATGATGGCGCAATAACCGCGTCTGGTATTTATAATGATTTACAAACTATGATAAAAAAAACCAACAATTAGTTGCATACCATATTCGCAAATGAAGTACCACATGAGCGACAGCCACTAAATATCCCTTGGCACCAACGAATTTCGACATAATGAATATATGAATTGGGAAACGTAGTTTTAAAAACAGAAAAATTTGAAGTTAAATTGAAAGATATTGCGTCTGTTTCTCTCAACTTACATTTCAAAGTAATAAAACTACTTTCTCTGACGCATTGGACTCTTATCCGAGTATGAAATTGTCCTTGGTTCACACGAATAAATAATATTAGATAATCCAGGTGCAACAGGATTCAACGATAAACTACCGAAAGAAAATAATACGAGTTTTACAAACGTCGAGGCGATATTTTTGGATGTTCCTGACTTTTAAATGAATCTTTAAGGAGGAAGTGGGATCCAATCCGATAAAAAAAATCTGTAATTCAAAATTGATTGTAAATAGATTTCCAAACTTACAGAATCACTGAAGTATCTTACAAGCTTTCGTAAATGTTGTGTAAATTTAATTAAATTTATTTAATACGTTTCCCATATGACTTGCAAAAAGTAAAAGAAATTATTTTGTAGGAAAAGAATCACAAACGTTAAAAATTTTTCACTAATGATATCGCACTTGCGTAATTAAAAAATGTAATAATAATAATAATAATAATAATAATAATAATAGGAGTGATTATAATTATAAAAGGTTTAAATAAGTTCTCGCAGTTGGCAAACTAATGACTATTATATATTAAATATACCGTAATGATTGATTAAAGAAAGTTAAAATTATTATTATGTAGTATATAAAATTAATGTAATTGGTATTATAACAAAATTAAAAAATTTAGGCTTTGAAAGAGAAACTTAACTAAAAGAAAATTAATTTATTTTATATTAATAAAAAAAAAATACAATTTATATTTAAACTGAGAAACTTTATGTCCTAAACTGAAGTTAAAAAAAATGATCGTAAAATATTTTATATAATTTTTTGTGTATACTATATATAATTTGTTACCTCGGCATTATTTGTAATATTATTAATTCTTCACAGGTAACACAAATTTTTACATAGGTGAAGCTGGTTATAAAACTTTTAATGACAAGTTCTCTTTCAACCTATGAAACAGAAGAGATTTCAACGCTTTACCGAAGCTAAGAATATATCTATAGATTACTGTGCTATAAAATTGTTTTAATTGTGTGGTTATATGTTCCTTACATAGGCATATGTCAGATGTACTGGATTTGATTACGTTGTATAGAGAATTTACGACTCGTAATGATTAGCTCATAGTTTCGACTATTTTCGGACAATTTTTAAGTAAAATACTTAATGTTCGAAATAAAACATCGATGTATCTATCGATTACCGTTGAGTAATTTTTATATCTTTTTTTTACACTGCCCATAACATCCTATCCTCTTTTTAATTAATACTTCCCTCTTTTTTCCCCAACGCATATATTTTAGATATAAAATTAAGTAATAAGTATTAGCAAAATTTACGGCTTCTATAAAATTTAAAGTATTAAAACATTCTAAATTCCCCATATTAATTATTAATTAAATATATTACCTTACGTTAATATATATTTTCCCATCGCCACCTGTATTAAAATCGGCCTTTCAAAATTTTTAAGTACTAATAATAAACAGAAAAATAAATGTTCAATGTAACACTACTGCAGATATTAGATAAACAAGCCTCGAGCGATAATATACGCGATATAAAATGCAGGCCTATTATAAGAAAACATAATTTTATAAATATCAATCGCGACTGTTTACTTTGGTTGTAAAAATAGTAACGAACGTCGTTCCTTTGCTTAAAAAATAACTACCACGTGAGCAAAAGGGATGCGTACCGGCTTGAGCAGCGTTGCCGTCGTGATCGCAGAACACCGGAAGCACGAGGGTCGGCGATCCGTGATAAGCGGCTTCGTGTAGAGATAAGAGGCCTCCGTGAGATACGAAGGCGCGGAGCTTCGGATGTCCCAGGAGCTCCTGTTGAGGCCACCAAGCCGCCGTCCTCACGTTGGCCGGTAAGTCCCCGATGTTGCCGCCTTCCCACTTCCAGACGACGTTGTAGGGTAGCGTCGAGAACACGGCTATGAAGCTGTTGCGCAAGGCTTCCGGCATTCCCGAGGCCTTCACCGACGACCCCATCGACACGAAGATGAACCCTGCCGTCAAAGTTATGTAATCTCAAAAATCAGTTACTCTCGCGTCCCGGAAGGATCGACGTCCGGTATCGATCTTCGCAATCGCCGTCGGTCTTACCCCGACTCAGGAACGTTTCCATTTCGGGACTGAGCTTCATCGCTGGTCTGCAATGTATGCAGGCTACGTTGACGACGTTCGCTAAATAAGGCACAGAATCGGATACCGAGTAGTGATTGTTCTGCAGCGTCAGTGGGACCTCGGCAACCAAATCTCGGACATCTGGTACTCGATCACCTGGAAGAATCGAGAATCGAGTCGCTCATTCCGAATGGAACGCCATTCGGAAGGTGCGTCTCCGTCGGTGACCGGGGAAGCATCTCGTTAAGAGGTAAACGAAGAGGGGGAGGAGGAGGAGGAGGAGGAGGAGAGAGAAGAGTAAAAGAAACGGAACGAATTTCGAACGGACGATTCGTATGTATTGGCAATGCATTTCCGTTGGAATACCAATGACTTACATCCAGTGAAACTCGGTGAATAATTAATTTTGTCGTTGCTTACCTAAATACTTTCGCAAGGTGGGTTGAATGAATCCCGTGATCATAATCCAATACATAACCTCGAGGGTCATGAGGTAGGCGACGTTAAAGATTCTTTGGACGAAGCTCATGTCTTGGGTGAACGCTTTTCCAAAATACGGTCGGATCGCCCACGGGGATGGATTCCCCTGTCGTATGATCGAGCCGCTGTACAAAGCCACCTAAAAATTCATGGTAAATAGTCGTAGACGAACGACCTCGAGGCGTTTTCCTTTCCACCTGCTTCGATCGATTAAAATCCGAGCATTTACCGTGTTCAGCATAATCGTGGGCACCTCTTGGTCGTGCAGAATGCCGAGAAGACACTCGGGAAATGCTCCATCGATGACAACAACGTCCCAGTGTGCTCTTGGATTTCCCTCGGGTCTTTGCACCTCCGACAAAGAGAAGTTATCCCTGAGAAGAGCCTCGCAAGATTCCCAACCGTATCTCATCGCGTCCCACGGCGAAAGAGGTAATTCGTTTCGGAATCTCGAACCTACCAGATCCCATTCCGACGTATAATTTCCGATATAAGTCTAAAAGGATATTGCTCGTTTTCAATTTTAATGGTGCTCCGAATTTAATTAGAATATTTTTAATATGGGATGGGAAGGTGTATTCGTTGCGTACGTAAACGTATTTTTGGAACTGCGAAACGTTTCGTTTCGCTATTTAAATAATAGATATAAAATTCAACCGTACGCATCCGAAAAATATTAAATTGCACGCGTTATTCGTACGCGTGAGATTTACGATGTTACCTTAAAAAGCAAAATTTATCGCGCGTAATGCTGATTGCTATTATATTATACGCCGAAACAAAATTCATAAAATATTGATTACATTTTAAAATCTCGTTTTGTGAATAATGGTTAGGATTTTCATTTAAAAATTTCTGAGAATCTATGAAATTTTTTGTTTAAGGAGGTAAATTATCGTCGATCGTAACTGGTATAATTGCTAAAAAAAAAACTATTATTATACAATTTAAATCTTAAAGTTTTTCATAATTAATAGAATTTACAATATTATATTTACATTGGCATAATAAATAATTGTTAATTACTCCTACCTTATTGGCTACGAATTGCTTAAATTTAGCACACGAATCGTTTATCCCGCTTAACTCGTAATCTAAAATCTCTAAAATCTATAATTTATGATTTCGATGTAATTGAAACGTAAAGTTCGCGATTGAAATTTTAAAAGCGAGTTCGAACCGCGTTTAAAGGTAATCCATCGAAGTTTTAACACCGTACTTACGTTTGTTAACATTTAACGACAAAATCTTAAAAGCTGTCGTCGATTCCGTATTATTATAAATGATTTTCTGCTTTCCGTTACGCGTAATGCGATATAAATCGAGATAATTTACCATAATTTGCGATAATCACGTTAAAAATTTCACCATTTCTAATTCACCGTATCTCCGCGTTTGTCGAAAATCTTGTTCGCGATAAAGTTATAAGCACGCGATTCGATTCGTGAAATTTCGCGAAAAATGAAAAAAGAGCCACGAGACCGAAGTAAAAAAACGTTCACCGATAGCAAAATAAACCATAAATCCCAAACGCGCGCGCTTTTCTAATTCTTCGGAGAGGAGCTTGAAACTCCTCCGACGTTCGGACGTATCTATTTAAAGACACAATACAAAGTTAATGTCGGGTGAGCAATCCTAGACCGTAACGTCTACCTTATATGGCTTTACGTTTCAAATGCAACAGGCGCAAAGAGCCTCGAGAAATGTAGGAAATCACATATTTGTTAACCGCGCCGGTCGAATAATCCGTTCGCGTTAACGTTTCGAGAGGCCGTATCATTGGGCAATCGGCCGCGAACCGATAATCCGGTTAGCGAACGCGACCGAACGATCCTTACGCACCTCCAACTTCGGCGGCACCAACTCCCGGAGTCCGCCGTTGGCCGCGGGTCCGGGGAAACCACTGGCGAGGGTTACGTTGTGTCCGCGCTGCGCCAACGCCATCCCCAGGGCTACGAAGGGCACCGTGTGCGACCTGGTGCCACCCATCGTCGCCAGGAGCACCGTGTATCCCTCCACCGGGCTCGACGCGACCACTGCCAGGAGCAGGAGCAGCAGCAGCGTCTCGGTCGACGGCATGGCTTCGACTTGGCTCAGCCGGTGGGTCCCTCGACGTCAACGTCCATTAGAACACAACCGCCGGGGCGGGGATGAGGATGGCTGGTGCTATCGAAGCGGCGGCGGCGGCGGCGGCGGTGGCGGCTGTTGTTGCTGCTGCTGCGGCAACGGCGGCGGTGGCGACGACGACGACGACGAAGACGACGACGTCGACGACTCGCCGACTATTCCAATTCCAAGAGCAAAGGCGGCTCTTTGTCGCCAAGGCGCCGACAAAGACGGGCTCGGCATACTCGGCACCGCCGATGCGGGGCCTCTTCGCGGGCCCCCGGGCGACTGGTGGGGGAGGTTCCCGAGCGCGAAAGCGATACTCCGGGGTCGCGCTCCGGAAAAACCGCCTTTTTTGCTCTCCACCGTCCGGTTACTCCGACTCTCCGACTCTCCGACTCTTCGACTTTCACTCGCGCACTTTTCGCGTTCCTGGACACTTCCAAGGCTGCTCGGCTGATCGCGATCCGACCCCGTCAGCGAGGTACCACGGAGGTGAGCACCAGGTGGTCCCAACCCCTTGACGCGACGGAGACGAGCGCTGCGTTCGGACTGGAGCCTCGAGTCGCCATTCGGGTGCCTCGGTACGTGAAAGTCCGGCGGCGCACTGGACTTTGTGGATCAGCTGTACTCGTAAAAGAAAAAGAGAGAGTTAACTCCCACTTAACTTCCCGTAGAAGATATTTGAGGGGCACTCATCCCGTACAGAGAAAGTTTTGTTCCAAATAAGTGTCGACAAAGAACTGATATTGAACTCGACTAAGACTGCAAAAATCGTTAGCTTTCAATAATCACTACCGTACATTCGAACGCCCTGTTAATAATTTTTATTATGTTTTATGTATTCATGCTTTCCCGTATAATTAATCGATTCTCTTGTACGCGTTTTTTTGTCGATTCGATGTACGTATTCAACGCGGTTCGTTCGAGCGCACGAAAAATCCACGTAAAATATTCGTACCTGATCTAATGAATAGCCCGAGATATTATTCGTAAGCGGACGCGTATCGATACTGCGTCTCGATCTCGGACATTGTCCAATTACGATCCCTTTAAGTATCGACCTTAACAATTTTTTCTCCGGATGACTCGCGCTAATTATAATTTCCATACAATTTCTTTTCTCGGTCGTGTTTTTTTAAACTTGTTTCCAACTCGTAATAACGCGAGACGAATCTTGAACCACATCTGCTTCTGAAAAACAAATTTATTTACCTGCGCGAATTTTAAGAAACGAACGTATTTCGGCTTAGACTCGGATCCATTAACTTCGTTCGTAATTATATATATTTTTTGCGAATAAAAGTAGGACATCATTCGTACACAATTCACATTCGAGATAGACTGCATTTGGAAAAATTATTACTCGCAGGAAGTAAAATTAATTTCACCAAAGAAAATAATACTTTGCGACATTGCCTTTTCTTTTTTTCTGTATAAACAAATTTGATTTTTAAATTGATGCTGCTGTGACTAATTATGTGCCATATAATTTGTTGATTCTCGTGGATTATTTCATCGCTGATTCCGAATCTTGAGTAAACTTCTAATATGAAAAAAAAAGTTATCAATTTACACGTATTAAACAAAATGTTTTTATTTTTTATTACAAAAAACTGAGTGTTTAAAATTTTAATGTTTCGTAAATTAATATAATAGTATATAAGCAAAAACCATTCAAAATAATTAAATATTGTTAAGATCCTTTTGCTCACAATTATAGAAAGCCAATATCAGCAATGTTGAGATTTAAAAGTATAGAGAAAGTATTATATTTGTAGACTATAAACAGGAATAGATAAAATTACTTTATCTGGAAATTATTTGCGTGAGAAATATATTTTACACAATATATTTTTTCGAGTATTACTTTGTTGGTATAAAATTTTTATTTATTAAAAATTATTTTAATTTTTAATGCAATATTTGTGTGTTTTTAGTTAAAATGCACTATTCTTTAAACAGTAATAAAAACATATATATATACATAAAAAACTTTTATATACTTTATTTAAAACATAAAAATTTTCGAATTAACAAAAATTAAATTAAAATAGTCTACAAAAATAATAGTTTTGAATATAATTAAATGAATCCGTGAAAAAATAATATATTTATAGTTTTACTAATCAAAACCTAAAATACTCATTTTCACTAACATTTTTATTTATCTACTAGCGATTTTTGTATTTCGGTATATCAGTATTAAGTATAAAACTTAAAATGCTAATAAGATGGTAATATTTTATATTTGTATTGTATCTTTTTTAAATACGTGCATAAATAAAATTTAATGCAATATTTTATAATGTCTATTTAATGAAACTGAAAATTCTAGAATCTTTACGGCATATCTCAATACAAACAAATTTCACCGGTAAAAAGTCGTCAATCTTTGATCAATTTTGAAAGAAAATGATAGTATGTTTCGATTGCATGTGTAAAATAATCCTAGCAATTGCTATCGCTCAATACTTTCATCGATACATAATCAAAATATTCATTATAAACCGATTATACCTTATGTATCTTTGAAAACTTAATATCATAAGCAATTATTGAAGTTAGATTCATTTTCAGTCTTAAATACTATGTGTAAGAAACTAGTTTTAGAACGTCAAATTCTGTAATCATCAATTTATTTTATTAAAAAATTAACTTTTATTACGTGATGCGAATATGTTAGGCTTAACAGAAATCTTTATATATATCAAATTAATTTTCTATTACCGGAAATATCAACGTAATTGTAACGTAGTTTTTTCACTGCGATTAATAATTATTTGTCAATAATAATATACTATTTTATTAGAGTGTATCAATGAAACTAATCGATGTATAAAAATTCTCGAGTTAGCAAATTAAAGATTTGACTTTCCATTTTTATCTCCTGGTAATAATATTGTTCAGAACAATCAAATGTTATACATTATAGCATAATATCGTTTTCAGTTTCTATTTCTATGCCTTACACGGAACTCATTTTTTAAAAACTAACTCTAAAGAAATTTTGAAGACGTGTGGAAGAATTTAAGATTCAAGGTCATTATTATGTCTTTGAAATTATTTCCTGGAAGTTTATCAAGTTTCATGATCTGTATTTCTTTTATTTTCTTCATAAATCCAAAATAAAAAAACGACAATAGAAAAAAGTATTACATTCTAAGAAAAAGTTAAGAAAAGATTTCATTAATTTTCTCATTACTCAACTACTTTATATGTATCTAGAATGTGAATTAAATTTATTTTTAGATTAATATTGCATTAGTTAAAGTGCAGTAAAAAATTCATTTTTTATATAATCTTTATAATTATTATTTATATATATATATATGAAAATATATACAGTTGTTAAATCATAACAAACAAACTTTTGATATAACTTTTATGTATTAAAAAAAATTTAATTATAAATGAAATTATGAAAATGAATCGAGCACTTGATTTCAAACTTTTTCGAAAAACAATTCATTTTATTCGCATGAAAATTAGATTTAATATTATTAAATTTAAAAATAAATTATTTAGAATAATTTTCTTAAATAAGCAATAAGTTTATAAATAATTTATTTTGATAGAGAATAATATAATTTGAAAATTAACGTTGAAAATTTTCGCTAGATTCAAATAAAAAATTAGATGGTAAAATATTATTATTTATTCAACAATTTGTCAAATGTTTATGAAATCATATATTATGAATTAAAGTGGTTTTAACGTATAGCTAACGTGAAAAATAATTCTAAGTAACGATTTAAATGAAATTATCGTTTGAATACTTAATATAAAAAAACATAACTTGAACATTTAAACTATTAACTACGTAATTTTAGTTGTTGTTTTTTTTTTTACCAAACGAGAATATTATACACTTTCCGGTATTTTTTATTAAATTGATATGCAAAGAGTTACGTTCGTTTCAAAAATAAGTTTTCGGTGTTTTATTTTTGACCAAAAAATCCTCTCGAACAACATTTCATATTCTAGTGAAGAATAGAACCTGACTTGAATTGTCACGAATCGTATTTTTCATTCTTATATTTAATTCTTACGGTTCCGCTCGTACATCAATGCAACGAAACTACTTTTAAGAGACAATGAACTTTTAAGAATAAACAGAAAATCAATTTATTTAAACCTTTGAAATCATAGGTAGACTTAAAATGAATTATTCATTTATTCTTTAGAAATATTTTTAGTTGTGATATTATATCTTTTCAACATTCGATTTTTTATATAAGTATGTATACCTATCGAAAATGCAAAGAAAACGTTTCAGACACGTGTAAAATATCGTAAATAATCATGTTGTTTTCTTCATTTTTTTGTCTCGAGTCATTATGCATATTTTTTCTAAATTAAATATAAGGAGAAAGCAGTTAAACTGGAAAAAAGTTATTTTGATCATGAAAAAATTATCGTAATTGGAAACCCTACTTTATTTTCAATTACATAGTTCTTTCGTATAATTATAACTCAGAAATTACGTAATTAGATTTCGGAATAAGTAAGCGAAAAACAAAATCAGGATCCGAAGAACGCTGATAAAATCATTCACCGCGTGAAAATTAATAAAGGTACCCCGTGAAATTTAAAATTTAAATTCGTAAGCGACTTTAGCCGAACGACAGAATTTTTTTATTCGCCCTTATTGTTTACAATAATTACATTTAAATTGCGGTAACTATGGTAAATACACGCGTAAATTCCAATGCGGAATATTTCAAAACATCTACACTCGATGTCGATTAAATTATGTAACACGTATAAAGTATTTACTCGATTAATTTAACGATACACAACTCGATATAGACATATCGTAAGAAAATCGTTCTAATCATTTTTTAAAATTATTTCCCGATCGCTTCGATCGATTAATCAACATCGGTTTTTGCATTTCATACCTCTTTATTAAAACTTATCGCGGACTCGAATCAAACGAACCAATCGAATGGTAAATCCAAACAAAACAAACCCATCGAAAAAATTTTCTCCAACTGTTTCTCTCGAGGGATAAAAAAAAAACTCCATCCGGAAATATCGACGAAAACACGCGTAAAATATCCATCGAAAGATCGAAACACGTTTCTCGTAATTACGTAAAGACGGTTCGGATACTCCTTCCGACGAAAATTCGTGCGCCCGAATATTTGATCTCACCCACACACTTATCTTGGACCGGCTCCCAGGTGAACAGCTGACGCTCGAAACGGGACGAAGCGCGGAAGATTTCCTCCGTCGAAAGAGAATAACGCTCTCGAAAAAGCCAACCAACGATAAATACTTCTCTCGCCGATCCCGACTCGAAGCATCTCGACCGAAATTACACGCGCGGTTATTACGCGGTCGTAAAATATAGCAATTTAAAAATCCCGTTAAAAATCGATGTCGCACACCCCTGCGATTACAAATTCTAATTTTTAATCGTTTCCCTCCGTCGTCGTTCGGTCTGCCGAGCCCGAGGTTAGTCATCGCACGATGCACCTACCGGACGAAAAAAAAAAAGGAAAAAAAAACGCGAGAGTAAAAAGAGAGAGAGAGAGAGAGAGAGAGGAGGAGGCTAAAGACGGAGAGGGAAGATAGACAGGTGGGCCGGCGAACGCGCGACTAGCGCCATCTGATTCCAGGTAAAACGCAAGCTGCATTATTATGTGTGTCAACAGCGGAGGGCAGCTGCAGCTGTTCTCTCGAGACCGTGGACCGTGGACCGTGGACCGATGACCGCAGCCTCCCACTTTTAGCCTCGGGTACTTCCGACCTCGGCGAACACCGAAACCATCCAAATAAGGGGTAAAAACTCCCCGACTCCTCGGTTCCTCGAGCACGCAAAAGTCAAACGTTGGCGGGTCGTGCGCTCCGGTTATGGCGGCTCCGCGAAAGTGGCGACCTTAGATCGACTGGAGGACGAACGGCGGCACTAGTGAGTCGGAGGCGCGAGCGCTGCGACACTAGAACCGTAAACTCGGATCGTACGGGGAAGCTCGTACGAGTGTCGTCGCGCGTTGCACGGAGGCAAGAGCTCGGTGCAGTGTCGCTCGGTAAAGCGTCGACGGCGTGGAAGGCGCAGACACGCGCGCATCCGGAGTATCCGAGTATCGGGTTGTAAGAGGTTGTCTCGCGGGAGCTGTAAACAAAGGAAGGCGGAGGTGTCCGAGGATCGTATCCGAGGAACCAGCGAACCAACCAGCGAACCAACCGGACAGACTAACGGACGGTGTCGTCGGCTGTTGAGAACCTCGCGGACGACGGTGCCGGGGAAGTGTCGGAGTCAAGTCGCGGGTGCGTAGCGTTGGAGGAGTTTGTTGGTGTCGATGGTGTCAGTGGTGTTGGCGGTGGTGGTGGTGGTGGTGGTGATACTGGTGCTGGTGATTCTGGTGCTGGTGCATCGAGGACGTCGCGACGACGTTGCTCGGGGTGTCGGGACGAGCACGTTGCGTGTGGGTGCGCGCGTCCCACTCCCCCGTTGTTTCGAAAGCTCGGGTGTTCCGCGCTGACGTCGTCGGTCGTCTCCTCCCGACGCTCTCTCTCTCTCTCTTGCTCTCTCTCTTAGGATGCGTCGGGAGAGTCGGGGGGGAGAGGGAGGTTTGTTTTGAACGTCGAGCGCGCGGGTAGAAAAAACCCCGGAGCAATGGCCGAGGCATCCATTTTCGTGGATCCCGGAACCTCGATCGGGGTGTGCATCCTTCGCCCGACAGAGAGAGAGAGAGAGAGAGAGAGGAGCGATCGTATCCGCGTGTGCCCGAGTGCAAATCTCGACCGCGGTCAGCGGCCCGATCGTGGCGCTGGATCTTCGCTAGAGTTACGAGATATCGCATTCGTTTCGTTTGACACGATCAATAAACCTCCCCCGCGCTTCTCGTTCTCTCTCGCTCGCTCTCTCCGTTCCGCTCTCTTCGCTCTCTTCCGCTCTCTTCCGCTCTCTTCCGCTCTCTTTCTCCCTTGCTCGGGAGCTCTTGCCCCGTACACACGAGAGACGTGTGAATCGTCTCTCGCGGGGACTTCCCCCCCAGGCCGATGCATCTTGCCGCCTTTTCGAGCTGCACGGGTCCGAGTATTTTCTCGGTCGCGAAATCAGCGATTTCCCCTTCCATGGGTAAACTCGGCTGTCATATGGCCACCCACACACGCGCGCATTCGAGCTCTCGAGGTGCGGATCGAGCCACGTGCAGAACGCGATATTCGCGTTTCCCCGGTCTTTTCCTTCTCTCGCTCGATGTTTATACTTTGTTCTTTATTTACTAACAACGCGATGTTGATTCATCGTTTATGGATGGTTTTGTCGGCGTTGCTCGCTCGGAGCGCATTTGACGTTGCGGCTTGCCTTTCTTTTTAACAGCTCCCGAGCATACGAGGCTTTTTTTTTCCTTCCTTTCTTTCTTTTATACTTTTATACCTTTATTCTTTTATTCTTTTATTCTTTCTTCCTTCCTTTTTCTTTTCTTTCTTGTTTCTTTCTTTTTTTCTTTCTTTTTTCTTTCCCGTGCACTCTTTCGTACCGAAACGGTGATTCATAGCTCCGAATGACTCGAGCGTTCGGTCGACTGCCGGTATCGTTGTTCACCCTCTAAATCAGCGAAAAGTTTTTAATGTCAGATTAGGATCCGGGAATGTTATGGAGCTGTTTATAAATAACACGAGGATGCATGTTTTAAACGAGAGGAATATAAACAATGATGCGATGTTGAATCCAAAGTAAAAAAGCATGACCGAAACATTATACGAATGCCCGTCGACGTAATATTTTTTTAAACAATTATGGTGATCCTATCGTTTAATGTGTAATCGATTTGTTAAATTTGGTAATTGCGGAATTTTCGTTTTGTTTTTGATGTTCGATTTTTTTTATAACGATGTTGAATCTTACCATTTTGAACATCAATTTAAAGATAAACATTACCGTAAATAGCTTGTTTATATTTTTATAGTATTTTTTTATGGTTATGCGAGATTCTTGAAGCTATAACCATTAAAATTAGTTTCTTAAACCTATTTTGAAAAATTTCTTCTTTGTTACTTTTTATTTTAAAGCGTATTCTTAATAATTTATTAATATCGTTTACAACTTTAAAAAACAAAATACTGGTTGTTTGTATTTTATGTAATTTGATATACGTATTTTATATATTGAAGAATGCTAAACCCAAAGTAACGATACCTTTGAAATATTAGATTATATTTAATATTACCTGGTCGATTCTAACCGGAATATCTTACCTTAAGATTCCATATTTGCAAGCTATATTAAAGATAAATATTATTTTTAAATATTTGATTTACAAGAGAAATAAATATCGAGGTAAATAAGATTGAAAAAGTTCTCTATCTATTGTCTAAATTATATGCGTTCATTATTAATAAAACTGTTACTTAGTTTAACTTATAGTTACGAGTCATGAATATTAAAAGAGGTTGCGATATAAAGATATTTTTATAAATATTTGATCGAATGACATAAGATGATACATATTTATCGATTTCGACGACTAACTTAAAGTTTTATTCGATAAAAATCTTGTTACTTTAAATTTATCGACGATACCTTGATTATCTATTTAACGAATGATTTATATTAAACGAAAGGATATAATTTTATCACGAATAGAAGGTTGATGTAAATTAAATGTTATGCAGTATTTATATTACTTTATAAAATACCGGTATAATATTTACTATTTATTACACTTTTAGATAATGTATTAAATTTATGAAAGGACTTTAAGAACGACGAACAAAAATTAATGTTATCTTTATATATTAATACTGCACAACATTTTATAACAAAATAATTCAAATATTTATTTGTATTTTTGTTCGGTATGGAATTTGATTAGGTTGTTTTTCCAAATATTATTAGATGTAAAATATTTTTAAGATAAATCAGTGTACGCGTAATTAAGACTAACAAATTCATTTTTTTGTAGGTAATATTCAAGAGTATTAACAAAAAATAAGATGTGGTGGAATTCTCCCATCAGATATGGGAGTTTTCTCCAACCTGCGATTATATTTTTCGTTTCATCGTTATGTATGCTTGGTAAGTTTATTTTGTTATGGTTCGTTAATATAGGAAACATGAATTTTTTCTATAATATTTACATTATTATTGAAATTCATGCTAAGGAATTGTTTATGAATTATATTTATTTGTATTTTATTTTGCAGTAGTGTCCGCCGAAGATGAAACTATGGGTCCCATCTTCATCAAGGAACCACCTAATCGAATAGATTTTTCAAATGGTACTGGAGCTGTGATCGAATGCCAAGCAAGAGGAAATCCTCAACCAGACATCATCTGGGTTCGTGCCGACGGAACTGCTGTTGGAGATGTTCCTGGATTGCGACAAGTACGATGCTATTTTATAATATTATTAGGTCGGATAAAGAAAGTATTGCATTACACATCCGCTACTGCTAAATTTAGAATAGATTCAAGAAGTTATCTTGTACTTACAAATTAAATTTAGCTCTTGTAATTTGACTTCGTGGATTAAATTTTGAAATACGATAATACTAAAACCTTACTGTGATTACGTAGCTGTGCATAAGCATGCAAACTTTGTATAGAAAAATGTATCTATAAAAAGAATCGTTTACAAATACAATTATAACCAATTTAAATTGTGCTTTGTAAAAAAGTGTGAAAATATAAGTAATTTTGTTCCAGTTTGATAATTTTAGTATAATTTTGAATAAGTTAAAATTATAAGTAACATTGAATCGATTAATAATTAATAATAGTATTCATTTTTATTAGATTGAAATTATACATTGATAGTTTATATATAAATACTATTAAATACTGCAAAACTCTTTCAAAGCTTTAGCGTATCCTTCGGTTTAAATATAATACATTTATTACAAGTTGAAAAGATTGTTTTATACATTTATAAAGTTATTTTATATTTCATCTAGGTCTTACCAAATGGTAATTTGGTGTTTCCACCATTTAGAGCAGAAGATTATCGCCAAGAAGTTCACGCACAAGTTTATATTTGTCTTGCAAAAAATCCCGTTGGTTCCATTCATAGCCGGGATGTAAACGTTAGAGCCGGTAAGTTTCTCATCACATTTATATATCTTAATTTTAATATTTATATGAAATTACAAAGGGACAATTTACCGAAGAAGACCAGATAACGAGCGATTAATAATAATAATAATATAATCATACCATAATTTATTAGTTCAAAGTAGTTAATGGTAAGCTTTCAAGCAGCCTTCCGAACATCACAGTGAATATAAACCAATTAAATTTAAATATGTAAAACATCTTATGTGAATCCGAATAAGCTAATGGTTTATACAATGAATCCATCTTTAGTGGTCGCACAGTACTACGATACTGACGTGAATAAAGAGTACGCAATACGAGGAAACAGTGCCGTATTGAAATGCGTTGTGCCATCCTTCGTCGCTGATTTTGTGACCGTATTGTCTTGGCATACAGACCAAGGAGAGGAATTTGTAAGAAATTCAGACGGCAACGAAGATTATGGTACTTTAACGGTCTTAATTAAACGCTGAGTGCAAAAGACTGGGACAGATTGCGAGAGCTTAGTTAATGAAAGTTTAATCATTTAAAATCATTTCTCAATATTATAGCGCATCGCTTATACAAAATTATAAATAAATACTCCATTTTAAAATTGTAATTTAATTAGAAAAGTTATAGCAAAAGTTTTGACGTTTTTTAAAAATTAATATTGTCGTGATTTTAAACAATTTATACGTGTAATAACGTAAAGTTTAACGATAGTATCTAACGCGATAAAAGAATTTACAGTAAAATAAATTTAAAATGTACAAAGGAATATCGTTGTTATAATTAACGAATATTTAAAAGTTTTTTATTCGTGGTCAGTCACAAGTATACGAACGAGTAAAAAATTTAAGTGTGACACATATATTTTTTATTATGTATAAAAAGATAACTGGTTATCTTCAATATTATTGAAAATAATTTAGATCGAATCGTGATAATGTGAAAGTATCGATATTAATATATTCTTAGAACAATTTTATCTATAAAGCAATATTATAGAAAAAAAATAAAACTGCGAACTAATCGATAAAATAGTAAAATATTCTTAAATTTATATATATGTGTGTGTTAAAATATTGTTAGAATAAAAACAACATAAATCACGTACCATTCGTCAAAGAAATGAAAATTGAAAAAAGAATCCTAGGCGAAAAATTCTTTAGGCTTGACTTTAAATTTCAATTACAGCGACCCCACTACAAAAATCGAGTGCTCTTGTTCTCCGTGGATATCGGCACAAGGTCGTATCGCCTAGTTGAAACTCCCATTAAGCATAAATTAGTTCAAACGCTCGCAAGGGTTCGAGGAGTATACGAAACGGCTCGGAAATTACTCCGCGCGAATCAAATGTCTATAAATAGCTATGTATCTTTACATTGGTACGTTATTAATAATAATTATTAATCGTAATATTTTCAGTCGTACACCAATATTATCAGTCAGAAGTGAATAACGAATACGTCATACGCGGGAACGCGGCAATTTTAAAATGTAGCATTCCAAGCTTCGTAGCCGAGTTTGTACAGATTGTCGGATGGCAAGACGATCAGGGAAATTCATTCAATATGGGAAGCGAGTCCGGTATTAATTTTTTTCACGCGTGTCAAAATCGTTTATATCTGTATATATATATATATATCATATTTAACCTTGTCACCGAAAAAATTATACGCTACGGTTATCCGTTCGCAATAAAAATTAACATTCGTTATTTCGTTTTAAAATACGTCCTTACGTTTTTTAATCGTAAATAACGAAAAATTGTTAGTTTTCAAAAGCGCTCGTAGAATATGCATATAAATTGGACTTTTTCCGCGCGCCGTTCGTTCGTTACCCAATTGGAAAAAAATTGAATCTTTATAAATTGTAATATTCTTAATTTCGATATCACCAAAAGATTTAAAGTATCCCCGAATTATCCCAAGTATATTCTACGTAACGCGCGTATGAATTTTTCGGTGTTCGCATTCGTTAACGTCAGCAGTCTGTTGGTCTTATGAATTAGTTACGTAAGATTCCCTTTCGAGAGCGGAAATTACACGAAAGAAAAGGTCATCGGCGAAATCCACGTCGTCTTCCAAGAAAACAAAAGAAACAAAAGAACACGAGAGAGCAATCGATAAATAGAGAATTGTAACGATGTCACGCTGGTAATCTCTTTTCTAACGAGTCGATCGCGTGGCTTTTCACATCCCCAGTTGTCACTCAGTATTACGAGGCGGAAGTAGTCTCGGAGTATGTGATCCGTGGCAACGCAGCGATACTCAAGTGCACGATTCCGAGCTTCGTGGCCGAGTTCGTCTCGGTCGATGCGTGGGAAGGAAGCGACGGGTCCAGCTACAAAATGTCCCGTGATTATGGTACTTGGGAGTCGAGCCCTCTTCCTCTTTGTCTATAATTCCGCGCCTCTTTCTCCGTTCTAAGTTTCCCTCCCCTTCAAAATGCACTCCTTTCCTTTCCTTCTGCACTCCCACCTTTTCCGTACGAGCCGAGACAATGCAAGTTGAATCGAGGTTGAATCGAGGTTGAATCGAGGTTGAATCGAGGTTGAATCGTTTGATCGCGAGGATACACAAGTTATTAGGTCAATTGCGAAAAGCTGCCTTTTCGCCTTTTTTTTTCTCTTTCGCTCTTTATCCTCTCCCTTTCTCTCCGCGATCGATTCTAAGCGGAGCCATAATTTAATAATTCTCGAATGCGACGTTCTCCTTAGTTGTAACGCAGGCGTATCATCCGGAAATAATGACCGAGTACGTGATAAGAGGGAACAGCGCGATACTCAAGTGCAGCATTCCGAGCTACGTTGCGGAGTTCGTCACGGTGGAGGCTTGGATCCGAGAAGACGGCGAAACTTACCTACCACGACTCCGGACTAACAATTCGGGTATAGAATGTAGACGTAGAGTAAGAAAGATCGGCGGTTTAGCCGCTTCGAATCTTGTAAACCCACGCGTTTCCCTCCTCGACGAGAATTTGAGAAATTGTATCACACTATGGATATTTAAGCTGGATATTGTCTCATGTCTATGTAATTCTAACGAATGTCGATGTGTGTTGTGTGCATGGCTTCACTCACGACGCGCGGGCAGTTGTTTCGCAGTCTTACGTCACCGAGGCCGAGAACGAGTACGTGATTCGCGCTAATAGCGCTATCATGAAGTGCAAAATTCCGAGTTTCGTCAGCGAGTTTATCTACGTCGATCAATGGGTGGCCAGCGATGGCTCCATTTATACACCCGGCAGGGAATACGGTAGGCGCGCAAGTATAAAAGGACCGAGACAATAAGAGAATAAGATAAAGCTTACTCTTATTTCCGCCACGGCATGTGATTTTTTTTGGTTTTTTTTTTTTTTTTTTTTTTTTTAAATCAAATGATCGACCGTTTCAAGTTCGATATCTCCTCTTTAGAGCGCGATTTCTCTATCCGAAATTGGCTCGTTACCTTTGCCTCTATTTGCATCGAGATGCGATCGATATTGCTTTATCGGTTCGTTTGCAAACTCAAAGATTAACGATATCGAAGCTGTGATAAACCAATCATTACGCTATTTTTGTTTGCGTTTTATCGTTACAAAAAAAAAGTTAATAATCAAGGTCGATTATTTGAACTAACTGGAATTGCAATCTCGAGTGCTTTACTACTTATTTCTTTCATTATTCGTTACCGCTGTAAATAACTTTGGTCTTTCTCCGATTCCTTTTCCTACTCATATTTCCGGTTTCCACGATTCCATCGGGTGAAACATCGGTTATTGGTATTATTTTCGATGTTCTTTAACTCTGTAAAAAATTATTCGAAAAGGCTAAAAAAGAAAATGTAACGAAAGGTAAGAAGAAAATATTACGAATAAATATTGTAATATGTAATGCGCGCGTTGATAATTGACTCGTTAAAAAAAATGTTGAAACTGTAAATTTAATCTCGACACAAGCAAAATTTATCAAAGTATTCTCAAAATTCATTCAACCGTGAAACCCATAACGTGCATTAATTCCGTGCGTATAATTTCCGGGAAACGAATTTTGAACAAGCTTTTAAGTTATTTTCTCATGCTTAAAAATAAAACTCAGCTTCCGTAGTTTAATCTCATAGGCCGAGTACTTTACGTGTAGGTTGCAGTATATAAATTATACGTTTATAGGTTAAATATCGGTATTGTTTAAATAAGTATCATTATTATTCGTTGCAAGAATTTTTTAATAATAAAACGTTACGTAAATTTAAAATTTAGCGAATTTTATATCTCATAAACGATTACGAACGTTATTTAATAATAAATAAATATTTGTACGAACGAAAAGATGTGCAATGGTTTTAATTTCTTGGTAATTTGGTACCGATAACGGTTTTCTCGTATTTTCGTTCGCGTGACCAAAATTTGATTTGGTCCTAACTCGATAAAAATAAACCCCGTTTTAACGTAGAATTCGGTTTACAAATTCAAACGGCAAACGCTCTTTTAATTTTCAGATAGGAACGAACTTGTTAAAAACTTTGTCAAAATTTTTTTTTTATCGAAGAGTAACGACATTTTCTTTTTCGTAAAATTAAAGTTCTCGTCGATGAATAATACTTAGCGACTTCGCAATAAAAAATTTACAATTCGCTGCACTACTTTTAATAAATTTATAATTTTGCACTTTAAATCATTTTTAATCTAGTAAATACGATAAAAGCGGACTGGAGAAAGCAATAATTTATCAGGCGTGAACAGTATCTTTGCGAAAAAGTAGTTCGTTTTTTTTTTATCGTTGCAATTAAAGCGCCCCTTTACGTTTGCGTATATATATTTCTGAGTCATTGTAAAAAAATGCACGTCGAAAAAGGGTTCGACGACACGTAAAAATCGACGACGTTTATCAGAATCGACGTTAATAATGAAGCAAAATGGAACAGAAGAAACTTTTGAATAAACTTTTCAATGATTCAAGCGAATCTTGTATGATTTATTACAGCTGTATCTCAGTATTTCGAAGTTCAGGTGTACGACGTTTTCGCTATCCGTGGAAACGCAGCGATATTCAAGTGTCAGGTTCCCTCGTTCGTGGGTGACTATGTGATCGTCGCCGAGTGGATCAGTTCCAGCGCCGAAAGCTTTACCTTCGATAATCAATCATACGGTACTTTATTTATTAGGATGACCAGAGCTGTTCGCTGTCTTGTCTTTAACGATCTCAAACCGTACGAAAAAAAAGCCGCAGCACGACGTAAAAAGAAAAACACGCACAAAAAAAACGAATTTCCTCGGTTTCCTCTATTTTCAATGTTTCGATTGCATTAAAAACGTGACACCTGAACGCAGACTTTTGCAATGTCTGGTTGCAGTTGTCGGGCAGCGATACGCAGTGAACGTCATGGACGAACACGTTTTACGAGGGAACGCTGCGATAATCAAGTGTCATATTCCAAGTTTCGTCGCCGAATTCGTTCAAGTCGACTCATGGTTGGAAGATGATACCACTGAAATATATCCTGGAAGAGATTACGGTACATCAGTTTACTCGTTCCGTTCGCTTGTATTGTAATTTCATTCTTAAACAAAAAAAAAAAAAAAACAACAAAAAAACAAGAGCAAATATAAACTGCGAACTCTTAAACGTAGCTCTTGAAAATTTTAGTTCCTTCTCTTTGTTATTTTGTTTACCCGCTCAGTCGAGATTAAGATTCGACGTTAGATTTAGTTTTTTTAATTTTCGTACACACGTCCGTCTTCGTTTCCGATACCTGCGTTAAATTTCTCTATCTATCTTAACTTACTTTATCTATCCGAGGAAAAGTTTCGCACCGCGTTATTCCGAGCTAGAATTTATTTAAAAAAAAGAAGAAGACGCGTGGAAATTCGATGTGCCTCAATTCATAAGACGTTAACTGCAGCTGCTCGCGCTGTCCCAGACTGTTTCTCGAAAATCTCCTATCCTATTTTTCTCACGTACGATCTTAACTATTCCATCACAATTACTTCCTACCCTTCCCGATCTTGTAGAATTTTGTTTTCGTACTAACAGCATGTTGCTACCTTGGTTTATCTAAAACTAGTTTCGCTCTAACATTTTTGTAAGAACAATCTTGTACTGTAAATTAAACGTGAAATGTAAAGTTTTTATCTATAAAGTTATATGTTTTAAAATTAAATGATAGAAAGTTACTTTAAATGTTTGATATTGCTGACTTTTGTTACAAGTGTACAATAGCGGTGAATTTATCGCTCGAATGAAGTAAATGTTCATAAATTAGAGAAAATTATTCCTGACCTAGTTTTAACGAGTACATCTTTTTTTATCTTTAAAAGAATTTCAAAGTTTCTTAAAGATTGTTCTTAAATATAATCGTGTATCCGCATGTGTAAATACTGTCTTTAAATTCTTTAAATTTCGTATTTTTCAAAGTAATCGTGGTTTTTTTCTATCGAAACTGTTTAACTCTTTTTAACCTTATCGTATAAAACAGTTATATTTGAGCATAGATGACTATCTTGACTCATTTGTATACACATTGCGTACTAACTACGCACACAAACTCACGGCATTTCTGTGTTCATTGTTTGCTGTACTTTTCAAAACTTTTCTTTTTTGTGAGTCTATTATTTAAAATTGGAGAACAAAGGCTTTCTCGGAAAAAAATTGATATCGATGAACAAAAATAATGAACTTTGAAAAATTCGAACGAATGCACGAAAACTTAATCTTTCCTGTCGCTTTTCTATTCGCTTTTCTATTCGCTTTTCTATTCGCTTTTCTTTTAAAAAATAAACGCACGACTAATACGTTTTTATTATTAATCAAATCACATAGATGGTAAATATCTCGTACTTCCATCTGGAGAACTGCATATAAAAGACGTAGGGCCTGAAGATGGATACAAAACTTATCAATGCCGAACAAAGCATAGACTGACTGGAGAAACAAGATTATCCGCCACCAAAGGACGTCTAGTCATTACTGGTGAGTAACGTTTACCCCTATCGAATAAAATTTTCTATAATTATATAATTTTCTCTTCTGGCTCTCGAATTTTCAATCCAAGTATTTTGTTGATTCAAAAAATAAATAAATTTGTAATTTTCTGTTAAACATTATTAAAAATGTAACGAGACCGGAAGATAAAATCAGCTATCGTACGTAAATGCTAAACAATTGTAGTAATAATCGGGAATATTACATAATTTTTATTGTTTTTAAAATAAAAATATATATTTTTATTTGTTTACGTTTAAAGGAATTTTTTAATATTAGTCATTTTTTTTAGAAATTTTCTATTGTTAAAACATATTAAAATATGAAATACCTATGTTAAGAATAAAATGAGTAGGATTTTAAAAATTTTAAATTTTTGTTCATAACTAATCTAAAACATTTACAAGTATTTTTATTATTCGGAATATGTAATTCATTTTCATAATTAAGTTTTATTTCTGTATGAATTTGTTATGAATAAATAATATATTAATAAGTTATTAGATATACAGAAAATTTTAATAAATTTTATTTTGTTAAAATATCTAATTATTTTAATTTATTAAAACTAATTTTTTATTTTATCTTTCTTTTTATCTCGATAAATAACTTTAATTTTAATTTATTAAAAATCTGACGTTGCTAAATTTAACGTGTCTACATTAAAAGAAATTTATATAAAACCAAATCGATATTATTGTATTAAAATTGTGTAATATTTACAAATAATAATAATATTAATAATAATATTAATTGTAATAAAATATTTATCGATGAGAATATTTTAGTATTTACGTATGATATAGTAATAGAGTTTATGAAATAAAATTGGATTTATAATTTATTTAAAAATATTAAAAATGTAGTATATTATGTATTTCATACAATATTAAAATTATGTGGTATTGTTTTTAAAAAAAGTTTGACATGTATTGAACTTAAATCAATAAATCGGTTTTTTTCAAAATTTCAATAATGTGTTTATTAATCAAATTCGCTTAATTTAAATTTTTGCAAAATACATTATTTCTAAGCTTTAAATCGCATTAAAATCTATAATTTATTCGTGTATTTGCTTTAATTTTCATCTCTTGTATAAAATATTATGATATTTTGGAATTAGCAAACAAATATATTGTACTTTTTTTAATACAAAATATCATAAGGTAATTTACACGCCAATAAATTAAAAACTAAATTGATTTTTTAATTTTTTTAACGATAATATTATTAATGCTATGTAAAAATAGTCTGAAAGATTTTTTTCTTTACTAATTTTTAAATTTAAACGTAGCAACAGCGATCGATCGAAATGCTTGTTATAAAAATTTTATATTAGAAATTTATGTATTTTGCAAAATATTAAAATAAGTTTAATAATCAGCTAAATAATCCAATTTTGTTTAATATTTAAGGAAGTATCGGATCGTCAATTATTAATAAATTGAGTCGAGTCATAAAAATATACTTTCCGCGCATCGTTTCGTATTTAATAAATAAAACGTGAATATCAAAAAAAATATTTCCATCTTTACAAATAAATATCGGAAAAAAGTGAAAAATTTTACGTATAATATATATTTATTCGTTTTGAAATATAAATACATAATCTTTTCGTTATTCGACGTTTACTTTCGTAAATAAAAATAATGTAATAAATATGTCAGAAATTGACGATAATTGACGCAACTTCCGACGCCTCCTTAAACATGTACAGTAGCATTAATAAATATATGTGTATGTGCACATCCTAATTCGCGAATAAACTTGGTTTTGAATTCCGCTGACTTAAGGAGCGTCGATCAAAGCGTTCCTCGTAAAAACCAACCGACCAGAGAGAGAGAGAGAGAGAGAGTTAAAAATTTCATCTCTAGTCTTTCGCATAAACGGTCATTTTTTGAAAACGAATAGAACCAAGTTTGTCAGCGATAAACCTGAATGCTGGGACAGGGTACCCCTGCGGGCACGTACTTCGTATTTGCGCCACCGGAGAGCTTTTTCTTATTTAATCGCGCGACCGTCTGTCGAAAGTATTTTATGCTTATTTACACCATTTTCCCGATTTTCAATGAGTGGCTTTCTCGTTTACTAATTTCGCAGTGCTTGGTTTAAATCCGATGGGAGTAAAATTACCCTTGCAATATTGTACTTTGTCCAATTTATACAAGTTGGAGTTGATGCGATACCTCGTCTCTTAACGCGCGCAAGACTATTTTTAATTTGTAAATAAACAACTTTTCGTCCGTTTACGAACTGGTTTACGAACTTTTCCAAGTTTTCGAATCGATATTTTTAATACGCTTTATAAATACGCGCTTGCAATGAGTAACTTAAATATAACTTAATGTAATATCGAAGAGTCGTTTTCTAGTTATGTACCGATTGATACCTTTTGAAGTAATGGTCACGATACTCACTGTGCAGAACCTGTGGCAAGCGTAAGACCGAAATTTCCGAGTTTGGAGAATCTGATTGGACTGTCTACTTCCGCAACTAAAAATTTACGACTTCTATGTCCGGGACAGGGATTTCCAGTCCCATCTCATAGGTATGACAATTTTACTCGGCGATCAACGCATTAAATCTACATTCAAAAAATGTAGATCTAGAGTTACCGAACGTTCCGATAAAGTTACACGCTTGCATCTAACCAAAAATAAATATAACGGAGGTATCGCATTTTCATCCTTTGCGACGCTAGTTTGCTGCTTTTTCTTTGCCTCTTTCATAATCCATCAATGGTTGTATTTGAAACTATCGAATGAAAGCATACTTGGGTAACGCATCAGGTTTTGTGCTTTCCTACATTGTGCAGAACCGATGGGAAGCGTTCGACCAAAATTCCCGAGTTTGGACAACTTAAATGGGCTTATAACGAGCGTTAAAGGAAGTTTACCGCTTCTTTGTCCAGCCCAAGGCTTCCCAGTTCCGATGTATAGGTAGGCCTTGCATATACAGGAAATATTTCACCTTAAAACCCACACTCACACCTATTCACATACGCCGACAAATTATTCATTCGACACTCTAGACTTTTGACTTTTATTTAGATTGAATTATTTACCCGCATTTTCAAAACAAATAGGACTATTTTGATAAAGGATCTCAGTCTTGAAACATTTCATCTCAATACTGTGAACCTACTTTTTATATGTGTATCTATGTTCCTAGAGCCTGTTGCTGGCGTCAGACCAAAATTTTCGACAAGCGAGAACTCGCGCACTTATACTAATCGGTTCGGCGAGCCGTTGACGCTTTTCTGCCCAGCACAGGCATTTCCTGTTCCAGGATTCAGGTATAATTATCTTTATCAGTAATTATAAATTGACTTTTTTTAAAAAAAATGCGCAGTCACGTACATATATATATATATATATATATATGCATCTACACACGCGTGTGTGTGTATATATAAAGTCGTTCACCGATAGGTAAAAAAAAAACAAAAAAACAAAACGGCTGTGCAACGGTAAGCTTTTTTCTCTTTTTACTTTCGTCGTTCCGTTACGCCTCGGAGAAATCTTTCTCGATGCTTTCCGTCGCGCTTATCCACGATCGAGTGTCGGTCGCTTCACCGAAAATAACTTTATCTCGCGATCGTTCCATTCGAACGCCGAAGATCGAGAGAAAATAATTTGAAAACTAACTCGCTTTTTTTGGCTCCGCTCATCGCGTGTATAATATTTCTTTCACGGCATCTCTGCAGAACCAGTTGGAAGCGCGCGACCAAAATTCCCGTCTATGGCCGATTCGCAGACGTTTAAAGCTATGCTCAATGGCGCGATGACTCTTCTATGTCCTGCCCAAGGGTTTCCCGTTCCGATGTACAGGTAATTTGCGAATCCGAAATTAAAACTATTACACCGAGACTCCTTTTGTATCTGTAGAACCAGCTTCGAGCACTCGACCTCAATTGGCCGGTGGAAGCGACCTTCAACGCTTTACTTCTGCGACCTTTCGATCCGTGACGTTGCAATGTCCTGCGCAAGGATTTCCAGTCCCACTTTATAGGTAGATTCTAACGACTATCGCGTTTAAATTATACTCTTATACTCGAGGTTTTAACCATCTATGAATATTATGCCCAAGGGTTTCCCGTCCCGAAGTTCGTCGTCCCGACTTTAGTAATTACGATTCGTATATTTTACAAAGAAATTCGTTGATTTTGTAGAACCTGCTTCGAGTACACGGCCACAATTATCCGGCGGTACAGATTTTTTTCGATTCAGTAGCGCAGCCGATAAGAGTGTCACGGTTCAATGCCCTGCGCAAGGATTTCCGGTTCCGCTTTATAGGTAGATTCTTGAGTATATTTTTATCTTCCTAATCTGAACGATCATCTTTCGCTCTCGAGATCGATTTAGATTCGACGCGTTTCTCGAAGCGCGTTCGGTTAGCTGTTTATTACCAGGGCGTATTTTTTCCCACGTCAGGTTTATCGATATAATTGTTTAAAGAGTCGTTTCGACATTTTTTTAATCCGTTATTCGCGAACAATGTAGAACCAATATCGAGCACGAGACCGAAAATGACGGCGTTAGATGTGAAATCGACGAATCCTACCATTCAGTTCGGACGGGCTTCGACTTTGCTCTGCCCTGTACAAGGATTTCCCGTGCCTGGCTTCAGGTAACTAAAGCAGAAAATCAAAAACAGCGCGACGAATCTCTCGAAATAAACGTGCTCTCAGTGAGGTTATCCGAAACCAGATGTTGTTCCTCTTCGATCGCGAGTAGCCCGAAATCGAGTAACTACGATTCTCAACCGATTATTTTCAACGATAGAACCGGTATCCAGCACCAAACCCAGATTATCGAGTACCGATATCAAGGTTATAATGCCGACTCATAGCACCAGCGAAGTGTCTTTGATATGCCCAGCGCAGGGATCCCCGGTTCCAGCCACACGGTTCGTTTATCATCGTAACTCATAAGCTTAATCGTTTATCAGCGTTTTTTCTTTACTCTTGTAGAACCGTCGTCGAACACTAAGCCTAAATTGGCTAGTAATCGGAAGGTTGAATTCGTGGATGTAACGATAAACGTTTCTACGGATTTAATGTGTCCCCTTCAAGGTCATCCGGCACCTCACACTAGGTTAATACGTTGTCTTATCGCACCTTTTCGGAAAAGCCTCCTCTTCGTTTTTTTTTTTCTAACGCCCTGTCCTAGTGTAAAAAGGTCGAACTTGAATAATTAACGTAACGAATATTTGAAAATAGAACCAGTAGCCACGAAGGCACCGAAATTTTCGAACGACGCGAAAAAATCATGGTACGATAAAACTTCTGGCTTCGACATCACGCTGTTCTGCCCAGCTCAAGGTTTTCCTGTCCCGAGCTACAGGTACAAAGTGCTTATAAATCGAGACCGAAAAGTACGTTTATTTTTGTCCTCGAACCAAAAACAGAACCAGTATCGACGAAACCGCCAAAATTTTCGAACGACGCCGTGTTAGCTTGGTACGTTAAAATCTCTGGTCACGACATCACCTTGTTTTGTCCAGCGCAAGGGTTTCCTGTTCCTAGCTACAGGTACAATCCTCGGAAAACCATTTTAATAAAAAAATCTTTTGTTTCGAACGCGTAGAGCCGGTAGCGACGAAAGCACCGAAATTTTCGAACGACGCGAAATTAGCTTGGTACGATAAACGTTCCAAGCACGACATCACCTTATTTTGTCCAGCGCAAGGGTTTCCCGTACCATCTTTCAGGTAAAACCACAGAGAAACCGTAGAGCATCGATAAATACAAGCTCGTTTTTTGAATACCGTTTCTTTAGAACCCGTTGGAAGTAAAGCTCCCGCTATCATGGGCGAGTTGAGAGGTGGTTGGATGATGAAAAAAGCTGATACGAATTTAGCGATTTTGTGTTCGGCCCAGGGTCACCCTATCCCGGTATTTAGGTAAAGCAACGAATATTTTCTCCTCGATTAATCGTTAGTTGTCTATTTTATCGGTAGAACCGGTACAGAGTAGAGCACCTTCGGTGTTTGGTGAAAAAGGCAGCCTCATGGAAAGGCAAACGAACGATAACATTGTTATCCTATGCCCAGGACAGGCTCACCCTGTTCCAACATTCAGGTAACTCATGGACAGTTTCCGCGACTGCTCAAAATTCCTCCGAGTAGAATACTACGAAATAGGAGATATTTTTTAAACTTTAAAATCTCGTTTCGGTCGAGCTTTCGACAGTGGTTCCATGGTAAGTTTCCAGTCTTATTATCTCCGTTCTTTTTCTATTCTACCGTAAAGAACCAGTGGGAAGTAAGTCGCCATCGGTTTTGGGAGATACGAAAAGGTGGATGCAAATAAAAAACTCCCAAACCTTTGAGATACCGTGTCAAGCGCAAGGATTTCCAGTTCCAGCTTTCAGGTAGCGTTTTATAAGCAATTTTGTAATCCTTCGTTCAAATCTCGCGATCGTGCGGGAAAGAAAAAAATCGTAGAGTCAATTATTTTTTAAACGCTTCTTCTTATTCCGTGACTTTACTTCTCTGATTGTTCGCGACGAATAAAGTATCGAGAAAGCCAAGTATCGCGGATCACCGACTCGTCGACTCGAAAACTCGGGAAAACGAAACGCTTTTATTTTTCTTTAAAAAAAAATTGGTATCCCTGGTTCAACATTGCATTCGATAACCTTACGATTGAATTTACCATAAAAATTTCTTAGAACCGGTAAACGGCGCAAAACCGAGAGTGGCATCGACGCAGAAATACGACGTTCTCACGAGTTCTATTGCGACGCAAATAGTTATGCTTTGCCAAGCACAAGGACATCCAGTTCCAAACTTCAGGTAGCTTATCGCACGAGCGAAGCGGATCGTTGCAAAAATAAATGTGTTCGAACGCGTACGATAAACGTTTAAACTCTCGCGTCTACGAATAATCCGCAACGATGCGATCGAAGCGATAAAAATAAAGTAACCGAATGAAAACCTTTTCGTTAATAATCCTCTTAGAACCAGTAAACGGTGCAGCACCAAAGATTCCTCCCACTGCTAAAATAACGGTCTTATCGATTCCATCGACGTCAACTGTATCGATGTTGTGCCAAGCTCAGGCCAACCCGATCCCAATCTTCAGGTACGCTGGCATTCGCGGAAAAAACCCTGGACCGAGGGACACAGCTAAAATAACTCTTTCAGGAATCTTTCTTACGTTATCACATGTTTATAGAGACGCTGGGTAGTAGTCCTCCACGTTTACCGCCCAGATCGAAATTCGACGGAACAACGAAATCCGTCGGAGAAGAAGTAACTTTGTTGTGCGAGGCTCAATCTTATCCGGCGCCGTTGCATAGGTGTGCAAAGTCACCCGATCAGTTTTATAGATAAAAAGTTTAATGTTAAAAGCGATAGACGAAATTACCTCTCCCAGCATTCGATCGGTTAATCTCGCGGTGCCAGTAAAGACGATTTGTTTGTAGAACCAGTCGGCGGTAGTCCTCCACGCTTACCACCAAGGTCGAAATTAGGCGAGGTCACGAAAGAGTTAGGGCAGATGATAACACTGTTGTGCGAGGCTCAGTCTAGTCCTCCTCCTTTGTACAGGTGAGAAAATTCCTCGCGGTTAAAATCGCGTTACCGATCGCTTCCGACTTCCGAATAACCCGTTCCCAGCATAAACGAGATAATTCCAGTGGTTCGCGTTACCCCCCGGTAAGAAGAGACGCGAGAAAGCCTCACGCGTGATCCTTTGTTATGGAAATTCTAGAACCTCGGACCGGAATGCCGCCTAACGCGAAAGACAAGGACGTCAACGGTATGAAGAGATCGATAGCGGCTAGTAAAATAGTCGGTTTGCTCTGCCCTGTGCAGGGATTCCCGTCTCCTGCGTTCAGGTACGAGTTTATCTCTCGCTCTCACTCGCTCGCTCGCTCGCAGCTCGAGAACCAGAGAAATATAATTCTCATTTCACGTTAGAGCCGAACAGTAACGTTGCGCCGCGAATCGCTGGCGAACGATACGAGGGTGGAAGATTGGTTAGTGTCTCTAGGACAAACGTCGTAGCCTTGATTTGCGCGGTTCAAGGCTCGCCCGCACCCATACAGAGGTACCACTTGCTTTGCTTATCAATGTAGCCACGTACTTTATCATCGATGCGTAAACGTCGGAAGTTCACTGTCGCGCTCATTGGAGAAGAAAACGTCGCGTTTGAAACTCCAGACCGGAACGCTTCGCTTGTCTCTCGGTGTATTACAAGTTAAGAGGTTTAAATTCGATTATTAAGCGATGTACATATTAAATTTATCGCGTGTCGAACAACACGGAAGATCGAAAATTTAAAGCTGTTCCTTATCGTTAGTCGATAGTTCAACGATTCTTCGTAAAATTTATCTCGAAGAATCGATTTTCCATTTCTTAACGAAAATACAAAGTTAGTTTTCTAAAAATCTCCGTCGAATCGACGAATAACGCACGAAAAGTTTTCGTTTTGAATAAAGAAAGTTTTGCACGTTCTCGAGTTTGAAAATTAGATACTTCGAAATGCTATGCTTTGAGACGAGTTAGATGATTCTCGTCTTTGCAGATCCCACTAGTAATGTAGTTCCACGATACGCGGGAGAACGTTACGAAGGCTGGAAGTTAGTCGAGGTGCCCATTTTAAAAACTGTAGCCTTAAATTGCGCGATTCAAGGATCACCTGTACCGGTCACGAGGTACGTTAAGAAATTGGGTTTTTCAGGAAAAGCAAAGAGTTGCAAAATGATTGTTAATCGTCAGATTTATATCATTTATGCTTTGTATAATTTACTTTTTCTAGTATCAAATAAATTGAAACGCGTTATTTAAAAATGTAATTTATCATTCGTTGTATACGATTACTCTATTTATATCTATATATATATTTTTTCATGATTCGTTCGGTGATTAAAAAATTCGAAAGATATTTCGATGCGTAATAAATTTTTCTTAAATAGCTATTGAAAATAACGAGTATATTTTATGTATCGTGATACAATAGTAACTAAAATTTGCAATTAAATATTAATAATTTTCATTTTCGTATTAAAGTTCCGTATGTACAAATTTATACGAGGATAAGAAAAAATGTATGGCTGTACGTGTAAATTAAATTCTTCAAGCTTGTAAAAATTAAATAATACAGGAGAAGAAAAAAAAATAAATCGAATCAAAGTTTGCATTGATAATATATTATAAGTATGTATTAAAAGTTTCATAAATTACATTTATATTATGATTTTAAAAAATTACTATTTGTTTCGTATGTAGATTAATTTTTAAAACGATCGGTATAATTTTAATTATAAAAAATTGCATATAATTTCTTAAACAAAATTTTAAATTATACTATAAAGCATATGTTACGTACAAAGTAAATGTGAAAAACCCAATGATTAATTACAGGTTTGTCTATCGAACAAATAAAAAAGCGGTTCTCTGACTGATAACTGAAACAAATTGAAAAAATATGAAAATTTTAGGTACATTGGCTACGTATGTTTCCTTAAGATGTTTTTATTTTATTTTGAAATAAAAATTTATTGCAATATTTGCCGTATTATTAGTATAATTTATAAAATTAAAAGCCTACTTTTTTGTTACATTACTAGATTATTTAGTGGTGGACGCATTCATTTAAATAATTTTGCTTCTTTTCCAAGTAGAAATGACGTACTGTTGAGTCACATCGAGAAGAATTAAAATTTCAAAGGATCGAATAGATCTTCTATGAAAAATTTTTATAGTTCTGCGCTGAACTATTTAGTTGTATATTTAATTATGCGTAGGCTAATTTTATTTCTTCAATGCGAATGTGAGTTTTTATTTTATAATTATTACACAGAAAGAATATTTACTATTAAGTCAAGTTTATTTTCATTTCTTTGCTTAAATAATATATTACATTTTTTTAAATCAAACATATAACATTTTCTTAATTTTAATTTTGATGGTATTTTATTACAAATATTATATTATAAAGAACAATCGTGAATCAATAAATTACGTCATTATAAGAATAAAATAATATCATATTACAACTATACGATTCCAAATACTATTATATATTATTACCGTCTATAATAAATTGTTTATGTCGATAAATCTAAATATAATAAAAAGTATTTATTATTTTGTTGTCGGATTAAAATCAATTAGTAACATAATATTCTATCTGTGTAAATTTATTTTAATTATACTGTATATTAAATTTGTTTATGCTTCGATTTTTAACAGTAAAAATAAATAATTTAATTATTAATAAATGTAACTGACTAAATCATTATTATAAAAATAAAAGAGTGGCAACAAATATTTTCTGATAATTAAATTGAATTATTAAATATTCGATTTTTATGAATACTGAAAGTATATTTTATTTTTCTTACAGATTTTGAATGATTAATACTTTTGTGTAACTTCTTTTATAAACGATTTCAACCTTGAATTTAATTTGCAACAACTATTTTTAAAAAGTGTAATAGCTAAAAAAAGGTACTTGAATTCAATATTTCATATATATATAAAAAATTACGAATGTTAATTATTTTTTTCCAATATATTTTAAAACTTTATTAAATCGATATTTTAAATACATTGATGATTCGAAGCTCACTAAAGATGACATAAAATATAAATATGTTCGTACTAATCACTAAAAATTGTAAACATTTCTAAAATTCAAAACATAAACGTTATAATAGAGATAATTAATTTTTCTATTTAAATTGCAATTACATTCTATTTTATTATGTGTTTCGAAACACTACGAGAAATATTGTACATAAATAAAATTGAGTAATATTTTTTAAAATTTAAATATAACATTTTTAAATAAGAAAAAGAAATTTTTATGGTGATAAATATATTTAGCTTAATGATTTACCATTATATTTTTACCGATAGATTTACAAAATATATTTAATGCAATAAAATTTTATAATATTTAATATTTTTATATTAACAAATAAATTATGTAATAAATTTTATTATTTAATTTTATTACACTTATAATAAAAGTAGCTTTTATAAATGTATTTGAAAGTTTTTAATTCACTGTAATTACGCGCGTTTTAAACCTAAAATAAGCGTGTAAAATATGTCGGAACGCAAAAAAACCAGTCTGCTTATTTCGTCTACATATTGCCACTCAGACAACAAGTAAATAAGAAAAATTGTACCGATGTTTTATGTGTGTCAAGCTTTGAGTCATCAACCGAATAGAGCAATTTTTGCACATTTCATAATAAAAAAAATGCAGCATAAAATAAACTTGGGCAGTAATAAAATCGAAGCATAATTTTTTTTTACTTAAGCACTGATCAATGGTTAAAAAATTTAAACATTTTTATTCGTAGAATTTTAACGAGTTTCATCGAATGTATTTTTTATAGATAAATATATTTTTGAGACTACTTTAACAAATTATTAAATGCTAATTTCAAATCTAATAATTATTATGCAATTTGATACGTTAAAAGCTTTTTCCTATTAACAATTACGTAAAAAAAATAGAAAAAATTCTGTATTAAAAAAATGATAAAAATATTAATCTTGAATTTCGATTAACGAAACCTTTCCAAATACAATGCAACATTGGTCGGTGCTCGATAATGAATTTTTTAATCTTATTCGCCAACGAAATGACGAGAATGCGTAAACTCCCCGATTCCGTTCCAGATGGTACAAATTTATCGAGGGAACTTCTCGCCGTCAACCCGTTCAACTGAACGATCGCGTGCGACAGGTGAGCGGAACTCTGATTATCCTGGAGGCCCAGGTCGACGATTCAGGCAAGTATCTATGCGTCGTGAATAACTCCGTCGGAGGCGAGAGCGTCGAGACCGTCCTCACCGTGACCGCACCTTTGTCCGCTGAGATCGAGCCCAGGAGCCAGACCATCGATTTCGGTAGACCGGCGACTTTCACCTGCAACATCAAAGGCAATCCCATCAAGACCATCTCTTGGCTCAAGGACGGCAAGCCCCTCGGCCACGAGGAAACCGTACTCAGAATCGAGAGTGTCAAGAAGGACGACAAGGGAATGTACCAATGCTTCATTCGCAATGATCAAGAAAGCGCCCAAGCAACTGCTGAACTTAAACTGGGCGGACGCTGTGAGTCGTAGATCACGCAGATTTCGTTGTAATATAACACCAATTACATTATAAATAACACCTGTTATCGTTTATTTACAGTCGAACCGCCGCAGATTCGATCGGCCTTCCACGAAGAAACTCTTCAACCTGGACCAAGTGTCTTCCTTAAATGCATCGCCAGCGGAAACCCGACACCCGAAATCACATGGGAACTCGACGGGAAGAAATTATCCAACACCGAACGATTCCAAGTTGGACAATACGTAACCGTCAACGGAGACGTCGTTTCCAATCTAAACATTTCCAGCATTCACACGAACGACGGAGGATTGTACAAATGCATCGCGTCGTCGAAAGTACGTTTTTTGGAGAATCATTATTATTATTATTATTATCATCGAGGTTATCCGCTGCGATTTAGAAACTAAGCAACGGTGATTTGATTAAATCGTGACAGGTGGGTTCCGCCGAACACTCGGCACGTCTTAACGTCTACGGTCTTCCCTTCATTCGTCACATGGATAAAAAAGCCATCGTCGCGGGAGAAACTCTACGCGTTACTTGTCCGGTCGCCGGGCATCCGATCGAGAGCGTCGTTTGGGAACGAGACACCAGAGTACTGCCGATCAACCGGAAGCAGAAAGTGTTCCCCAACGGGACGTTGATCATCGAGAACGTCGAACGAATGACCGATCAAGCGACTTACACTTGCGTCGCTCGTAACGCTCAAGGTTACAGCGCGAGAGGAACCCTCGAAGTTCAAGTTATGGGTAAGTTGAGAATTTCGCTTTTGCGATTTTTTTATCAATGACTTAACGATCGTTTGTTCAATTTTTTAAACAGAATCTTATCAAAGTTTACCTTAAGACGAGTATCTTAAGAATATTTCAAACTAATTAGGTACGGTTACGAGTGAGTTTCATTTTTACAAAATGATGACGAAAATCTATGCAAATATATACGTCGAGATAAATCTTGGGATTTATCGAAACTTAATTGTGGCAGATTGTGTAATTTTCAGGTCCAGTTGTTAACGAATAATTTTCTTTAGCAATTATTTAGAACACGACGAAATAAATTTCGTACTGGTGCTAAAATATGGAACTACCATCGGAAAATATGTTTTTCAGGAGTAACGATCGCAAGTAATAAACTATCTGTCTCGCAAATGTAAACTATAAGGCACGTTGAAAAATTGTAATATAAAGTTTAATTCGAAAGTATTTATACGTTAAAAATTAGAACACGTAACGGAATTTTACTTTGTAAAATTATGTACGCGTGAAAAGTAACTTAAATTTCAATGAGCTTTATAACTGCTTATTTAAAGGGTTCGCGTTATCCATGAGCAGATAGATTTTATTGCGAATAGTCATCATAAAAAAATGCTTATTTTATCTTGCATCGAGGTAGTTGTAACGTTTTCGCGAAAATATTTCTATGAGTTATTTAATGATAAATATTCATAAAAATCGAACGTTTCTTTTCGTACCGTTTAATCGATGGTATTTATTAAATTAAGTTTGTTATAAACGAAGATAATTTATTGATTTTAATATATTGATTTTGTGAAGATTTTTATAATAAAGAAACTTTGTTATCCAAAATTGAATACATCGTTAATTTTTCGTTCGTAAAAAATGGATAAATCAGTACTATATTTTTACAAAGTATTTTTTATTACACAACTCTCGTAGCGTTACAACTACCTCAAGTCTCTAAACATAAAAAACTATGCTGTTATCAGGAAGTCGATAATCCGATATAAAAATGGATATTATTGTTAAGAAATTTGATTTATCAGTGTTTATTGTCATGTACTTTAAAATTTCGAAGCGAGGAAGAAAACTTAATTGTTTATCAAGATTGGTATGGCGGTTCATGGTTGACGCAAATTTTTTTTTTTAATATGTTATCGTTATATATTAAAAACGTTTATTTTACGATTAACCGCTCGGTTAAAACTTTCCTACGATTTTATTTTTTCTGTACAGTTAAATGCGTTTTCCACCGTTAACGCGTAAATATTCATAATTATTTTTCTTCTCAACGAACGAATCGCTACGTTACTTTTTTATAATATAAAATTATTTTTTTATTTTTTTTAATATAAAATCGGTAAAAAAAAATACAGTATATTATCATAACTATTATATTAAAATCGTAACCAGAAAATTTGTATTCAGCTGTCTTGAAAGGTATTTTCTTTCGATGTCAAATATTATTTCAATTGAGAAAATAGGTCCGCTCTTTAAAAACGTCTCCAATAAGTGAAACTTACGAGGTCGTGTTAAAACGCTCTTTTAAAAGCGAATGTAGGTGTTTCTAACTAAAATTTAACGCGTAATAAGCGAATCGTGTCCGTTATAGCGATTAAAGGGTCAGTAACCGTCACCGTAAATGAGTGTACACTTAACCTACGAGCGTCATCTTTTGCGCTTGTGTGCGTTCGTGCGAATGCGCATATGTAAAAGATACAAATTATATTTACAGTCACGTATTCGATCGAGTCTGCTTTGTTTAGTCGCATTTTCAAGATACGTTCGTTCCCCCGTTCATTCGTGCGATGATACGACTTACCGCATTAGAACGTAAATTTGTTTTCGCTAAATAATTTACCGCATCCATAAGAGTTTTAATTTTGATTCAAAGCGCGTTTCGATACTAAAGCTTAATAAGCGATCGTAAAATCACCGCGAAATTATCATATCTAAAGTGATTATCAGACTCTCGAAATCAAGAAGATCAAGACCCAGGCATTAATAATAAACTTGTCTCTGTTTGGATCTGTTCACTCGTTTCGATCTCACAAAAAACACGATCACCATCGCCGCACTATAAACACGTGTCTCTTCAGCCTCGCCCACGATTCAAGCATTCGCATTCACAAAGCTGCCGATGAACGCCGGAGAATTCGCCAATCTCCAGTGCATAGTCCCGATCGGGGATTTGCCGCTCAAGATCCGCTGGACTTATCCGGGCGAGAGGATCGGCGGTGCATCCGGCGTACTAGTTAAAAAGGTCGCCGATCGTGTTAGCATGCTCATGATCACGGCTATAACTGCAAGGCACGCCGGGAAATACGTGTGTACCGCCGAGAACGCGGCAGGATCAACTTCGTACGCGACTTCCCTCGTGGTCAACGGTTCGCAATGCATTTCGATCTTTTTTTCGTCTCTTTTCTTATCCCTTTTTCTGTTTTTAATTTTTTAATTTTGTTACCTCGCTCTGTTGATTCTGCATCGGTATTGTACCTTTGAGCTTGATCGTCCACTGCGACCATCCTTCCATCACGAATGAACGAAAATGAGCTTTGGTTTTATCGGAGCGTCGAGATTATTCGATCCTTTTTTTTTTCCTTAACTCGTGGACGCGTGTGTTTAGTCGGACCGCAGTTGCTACCGATCGCTTTTAACACCGAGACTGCGAACGAGGGAGATTCGGTGTCGGTCGCCTGTTCCATATTGAAGGGCGACATGCCGATGGACATCGAGTGGGCCTTCGACGGATCACCGATAAGATCCTCGACGGATCCGGCGATTACCATCAATCGCATAAACAAACACCTGAGCACTTTGAGCGTGGACGGAGCCGCGGCAAGACACGCCGGGGAATATTCTTGCACAGCCTCGAACGTGGCCAGTTCGGTCAGTCGTTCCACGATCTTAGCCATCAACGGTACTCTTTTATCCGCAGATATTGTTTTGCACAAGTTGACTCCTTACGCATCCAGAAACCGTTACCAAGGACACGTTTATTTATCTCCGATCAATCGACGATCCCATCCCTCTGCGAAGAGATATCGAGTATCGGTATCGGTACGTCGATCCATAACCGCCATATCAACGATCGGTTCGACGAATACGACGAGAGTCGTTCTTTAAATTGCGAAAATTTTTTGTTTTCCAACTAAATATAAACGATGATGTTTTCAGTTTAACAGAAGTATATTGCGATAAAAAATACGTAAAATACAAAAACGATCGAATATCGCTCGAAGGCTAAGGTAATTTTTTATACGTTTATCTTTTGTACAGGTAACCAAAAACATTAGAATTTAAATAAAGTTAAAAGTAATTTTTTAAATGTTGGAACTATCCAAGTTGGATCGAGTATCACCTAATTTAACGAGACGTAGGTTTATCCCATTTTATTGGATCGATTATAAAATAACGAGATCGAAGCTTTCCGATTACATTATTAAATGTGTGCGTTAAAACAATCGTTTATTTTTGCACCGAATTTAATCTTAGACGTTTGCCCAACGAAAGCGTTAAACGTTGTTGCGTTGTCGTAGTTCGGTAACGTAAATTAGATAAAAGCAACCCAAAGAAGCCAGACAAGGGTAAAACCGTCCAGTCGATGATCGAGCGTCGAAGAGAGAAGAATGTTTCATCTCGTTTCCTCGGTTCGTTCATTGTCAAAGTCATTGTCAAAGTCATTGTCAAAGTCATTGGTAAACTATTTTCGCTACAGTCGCTCCACAAATACTGGCCTTCACTTTCGGCGAAGAACCCGCCAACTGGGGTGATCTGATGTCGGTAACGTGTTCCGTGGTAAAAGGCGATCTTCCAGTCGTAATTTCATGGGCTTTTAAGAACTCGCTGTTAAAAGATCGGAACGATGAGGACGTGGTCATAGCGAGCACCAATAAGAAAAACAGCGTACTCAGTATAGAATCCGTGAGCGGCAAACACGTCGGGGAGTACACCTGTTTGGCTTCGAATCACGCCGGCACAGCTTCTCACTCGGCGTTTCTGGCTGTCAACGGTACGGTCGAGTAGCATCTCATTAACAAAAAGAAAAACAAAAATAAAAAAAAAAAACAAGCCTCGCTAACTATCGATCAACCGAGCGATATGAGCTCGTTCCTCCATTCGTCCGTTTCCTTGGACTCTGAGTGATTCGTCCACCAACTCGACTCGTGTTCCTTAGATATAAGAAAATTTAAACTTTAGTTTAAGTACGATCCGCCTCCGAGTGATCCTCTCTATTTTCAATTGCGTCTGCGGATTTAAGTGGCTCCACAGGTTCTTCAGTTCACCTTTGGCGAGGATCCCCTGAATTCCGGAGAAATGTTATCTATATCGTGCACGATAATCAAAGGTGATCTTCCCGTCCACTTTTCATGGGTTTTTAACGATCGACCAATCGAATTAAATCGGTCGGACGTGAATATTGTTTTGAGCCAACGGGTGAGTTTTCTAAGTATCGACAGCGTAGCAGCGAGACATGCTGGAAAGTACAACTGTATCGCGAGAAACTCCGCTGGATTCGATAGCCATACGGCGGTTCTTTCGGTCAACGGTAGATCAAATTTACACATCGAATTTCACTTTTCGTTTATAATTTCGTAGTACTATTATATTTAAAACGCTTAATGTTTTCTTCTTTTTATTATTTTTAATTTATTTTCCTTTTTTTTTCTACTGTAAAAATTCTTATCTCTTACGCTAAACTATCATTGCTGTCGATCTATCATTTATAATTTTTAGTATATTTAATTGAAACAATGTAATAATCAAAATGTTATTATCGTAACTGTAAATGTTTTGGCTACTTGAATTCCACGAAGATTATATATGGACGGTAGTTTCGCTTTGTAATCTCCGATGAGTATCGGACGAGAATTAGTGAGTGTAAATGTAATGATATTGTGGTAATTATATCCCTTAAAAGTCATCATCTCAATGACACTGTTACATCATACATGATTGGCATGTACCCTCAACACGATACATACGAACATTACAGTTGCTCCACAAATCGCACCCTTCGAAATAACGGAGAAACCCGCCAATTCCGGCGATTCGATTTCCGTGGTTTGCGCAATATTGAAAGGCGATTTGCCGATGGAGATCGAATGGTCCGTGGATGATATGCCCGTTCAAGAAAAACACAGCGACGTTGACGTTCTCGCTACGACCAAAAAGAATAGTATTCTTAGTATCGAATCCGTCGCTGCGAGACACGCGGGAATTTACACCTGTTCTGCATCGAACAAAGCTGGTGCAACGAGTCACTCTTCGGTGTTGAAGGTTAATGGTATGTTCCGTGAAACGGACGTTTCCCATAAAAGTATGACCACCGCAACTTCCCATTTCACCATTCTTACCCGTTCACTCGAATCCTCGAGAGTATCAGCGGAAACCGAAGTCGCGCTTTCGTAAGAATCGTATCTCGTGCGCCGTTACTTTTTGTAAAAGGACGGATTTGTAGGTTTAACGTGTTTTGCAAACTTAGAAATTTGGAACTGCTCCAAGATCCGAGTGAAATCTAATCGATCGTATTACTCCGATACAACGTTTCGCTCGTAAAGTGCTATAAAAAATAAATTACTGTAAAAATAAAATGATAATAAATATAGAGATTAGAAATATTACTCGAATAGATCAAACCAATTTGACTTAACGAATTCAAGAGAATTTTTATACTATTTACAAATATTTATAAAACTGGTTTTATAATTGATAAATTAACGATAAATCAAAACCATTTACCGTTTTATTTAGAATTTGATTTATTTTACGTTTACAAACGATAAAAATCTGATTTTGAAACATATTTATTTTTGAAATACCGTATAAAAATATGTATAATTTAAAGTGAAAAAACAAGAAGTAAATTTGACTTATAAATCAATGTTTATTATTTGTATGCACAGACGGTTTACGACGTGGAATTATAGACGACGAGGTCAGTATAGATATTGATAGTTTTTCTAGTTAGTATGTAAAATTTTCTTAGTTAATGTAGAATTATCGATAACGATGACTAAGTACGAAGTATAAAACTTGAGTTCATTATTAGCTATTCTACGTATATCGACATCGTTCATAACAAGATATTAAAATTAATCTTTATCTCGGCGAGTACTTATATAATTTCGTGTACGCGTATAACGAGAAAAACTATAGTCATTAATCATAAAACGCAATTCTATAGCTTACGGATATTTGTAATAATTACATTCGAGTAAATTTTTTATCTCGATAACTTATTAAAGTATTTGTTAATTCTTGAAGAAAAATAGCATAAATTTAAATATTAAATTTTTATTTAAATTCAATTTAAATTTAATTTATGTTTAATTACCGTAAAAGTTTTATCAATTTTACGTAATGTATTCCGATTTGTAGCTTCGAGACATTATTATTTACGATTGTTTAATTACTTTTTAAAAGTTATCATAATCCAACATTAGGTGATAAATTCACGCAAAAGTTCGATGCGAAGTAATATACATAATTTATAGCTGCAACGAAAGTAAAAAAAAAAAATCAATACACGAAACAAAACTTAAAGTAATTGTTTTTTCAACGAAGATGCGGTCGTTCTCTTCGAAAGTAATAAGAATTCAATTTTAAATTTTGCATCTATATTCACAGCAACGATGATACGATATTAACGACTTTGCGACTATACTCGATGATTCATACGTTTTTAATAATGTATTCGTTTGAATAAAAAAAAAACAATCTTCGAGAATACAAGGCAAATAATTTATGCGAAATCTATATTTATCGCTGGATCGTTTAGAGTTAGTACTTGACTAGCTAAAAAAAGCAATTATCGATTCGCGCGAAACGAAATTGAATTTATAAAAAGCCTACGTAAAGTTTGACTAAATTACCTTCGACGGCGCTTCGATCATCGATCACGACCTCCGAGAGTCTGTACAACGAAGGCAACGAATTTAGCTCTTATCGATTATTCGAACTCTTTTACCAACCCGATAGCCCTAACATTGCAACAAAACTTTTGTCTCAAGTGGCACCTGCGATCGCTCCGTTCGTACTCGGCGATAAGCCTGCGAATTGGGGGGACACGGTTACTGCGACGTGTACGGTTCTAAAGGGCGACTACCCTATCGAGATCGAGTGGGCGCTCAACGGGAAACCAGTAGAACGTCGGAACAACGAAATTTCAATAGTTAACACTAGCAAACGAGTCAGTTTGCTAACTATCGACGGGGTTCAGGCACATCACGCCGGAGAATTCACTTGTATGGCGAGTAACGCTGCCGGTGCTACGAGTTACTCGACTCTTTTAGCTGTCAATGGTACCTGTCAACGCTTTAGAGACTTTTTATTTTAGATATTATACAGACTTTTCTTCTCACCCCTTCTTACAATTCTTCCGTTCCTTGTCTGCGTTTAAGTGAAACGTTCGGTTAGTTACTATTTAGTCTATTTAGCTATGTTTTTCTATGTTAACGACGATCTGTATCTACGATTACCGATCGTCACGAATAATTTCTTTTATCAAGTTTCCCCGCAAATCGTTCCATTTGTATTCGGCGATGAACCTGCGAACTCGGGAGAGTCGGTGTCAACCGTGTGCACAGTATCACGCGGTGACCATCCGTTGGAGTTTACTTGGTACTTTAACGGGGAAACATTATTAGCGGACGATAGGCAAGGTTTATCGATATCTACCAGTAGACGCAGAAGCTTGTTAGAAATCGAGGCCGTCAGTGCAACTCACGCTGGTGAATACACTTGTTCGGTTTCGAACGAAGCTGGTGCTACGAGTCACAGCGGCATTCTTGCCGTTAATGGTAAACTCGCATGCGATCGATGTACTTTGTTTTAACCGATTCTAATGTACGATCGACCGGTTCAGATTCTAACGTGTACGTCGTAGAAATTATGTTTTTGGCGATGTTTCTGACCTTGCAGTCGAGGAATCTTTACAAAAATTATATTCGTTCGTTTGCTCTTAACGTGTCTTCTTATTTCGAGTTGCTTCGTTTATTGGAATTCGGAGAAAAAAAACTTTTATTTATACGCACCAAAAATATAAGCGATCGAACGTTTCTTTTACGTATGCGTTGTTTCTTCGTATTTATTCATTTAAATTTACATCGCGACGTTTATGATAAAGGCTTGTTTTAAATCGATCGATATTTTGTACGAAACTTTGCTTTACATTTTGATCTTACGCGTATCTCAAACTTCATCGATACGGATTCGTATTTACAAACTTATTTTATTCGAAAAGTCTGTTTCACTTTCGATCGAACGTCTAACTCGAAAATAAATATGCAACCGGTTTAATCAAACGGATCTAAGTTTTCACGCATTCGTTGTATAAATAGAACTTTTTACACGAATTTTGTATAAACGAACAAATTATAATTTGTCGTAAAAGTAAATAACATCTACGACTTACGTTTAACGAATCGGTCCTATTAACGATTAAAACCAATGTATAATTTTTCCCATCTCATCCATTCCCTCACGGTCCGTCGGTAGGTAAGTTTTATCGTTGAATAAAAAAAGTTGAGTTCCCGAGAAGAAACTACCATCGTACGATTTGAATTTGTCTGAATTGGTGTGTGTAATTGCAGTTCCACCTCAAATCGCGCCGTTTAGTACTGGACAAGAACCTGCTAATTGGGGTGAACAGATTTCGTTCATTTGTAACGTGTTGAAAGGCGACGATCCGATTCGGATCAAGTGGATGTTAAATAACGAACAAATTACTCCCATATCTCATCCGGGGACGAGCACATCTAATAACGGGAATAAAATATCGTTTCTCGTAATTGGTTCGGTTAATGCACATCACGCTGGAGAGTATACGTGTATCGCTAGCAACTCGGCAGGAATATCAACCCGTAGTACAGTCTTAGCTGTAAATGGTATACACGTTTATTAAAAAGCTGAAGTTTGCTTGTACTGTATTATATTTTACACGATCGATCACGCAATTTTTGTGCAACGTAAATTATACAGAGCATTGCCTACCAATCTTGATTTTTTATTTTGTATCTGCCTTGAATCCGCCATGTTAATATTAAAATATTACCTTTGATCGCTTTTAACGGGGGACTTTACACGAGCGTAGAAATCACGGCTAATGTTTGATTTGATGTTTCATTCCGCGAATGGAATTACAGTTCCACCACAAGTTGCCCCGGTAACTATTGGAGACGAAACCGCAAATTGGGGAGAACAAGTCTCCGCGACTTGCAATGTTTTAAAAGGCGATAATCCCATCGAGATAAAATGGACTTTAAACGGCAAAGCGATAAAGCATAGAACTCATCCAGACATAAGTATATCGAGAAGTGGAAAAAAAATATCATTTCTCGTTATCGATTCCGTAACGGCTCATCACGCTGGGAATTACACGTGTATCGCCAGTAATTTAGCGGGGTCATTCAGTCGTACTGCGATTTTAGCGGTTAACGGTATTTGCCAGTTCAAGAAATTTAATACTAGAGCGTCTTTCTCTATCGCTTATGTTTTTTTTATCAATGCACGGTTCACACGGTCAAATCAAATCCAAAATTCTTCCTTGTTTGTCGAATTTAATTGCATGAATTTATCGTAATCTTGTTGGAAAACCAAATTCTTTCGATAGTTGCACCGCAAATTGTGGCATTCTCGTTCGGTGATCGACCGGCGAACTCAGGAGAGTCGATGTCAGCTACTTGTTCAGTTTCCGCCGGTGACTATCCACTCGAATTTTCCTGGTTTTTTAACGGCGAAAAATTGATAGTCCCCGATACGCAAGAAGTCTCGATATCCACTAATAAACGTAGAAGTTGGTTAGAAATCGAAGCCGTTAGAGCATATCATGCTGGAATATATACTTGCACAGTATCCAATGAAGCAGGTGGTGCGAGTCACGGCACCAATCTTATCGTCAACGGTAATGGCATGCAAATATCATAGTACGATACACACACACACACACACACATACACACGTATAATTTTAATATATATTTTATTCAGAATTTTCTTATCAAACTTTCGTTTACAACCGTATTTTCAATTTTTATCCATGAGTCACGCCATTCCTCCAGACTGCACAAAGTCTTTCGAGTCTTAATAATTTTTAAACGAATTTATGTCTAATTGTACGAAGCACCGACGATTTTTGCTCGCATCAAAGGACTAGAACGAATTTTTGTGCATTCTTATATTCCAACTACCTTAAAAGATTCGTACAATTTTTTACTCGGTAAAAGTTGGCACGAATTTTATTATCGAGGCGGTAGAATTACAGTTTCGTCCTCTCTTAGTCTTTGAGTAATGTTCGCATCGTAAGTTATTCACGAAAAATGTTGAATTTAGGAATTAATTCGATTTCATTCGCTAAACTTGAATTTATTTCTAAGCGTAACCTTAATCGTATAATGGCGCGCAATATTTTCCAATAAAAAACGACGACGAAAAACTAAGGATTTTGATATTTTATTGAAATATTTTTGGCACATCGATAAACATTGCTACAAATTTATGAAGAAATAATTATTTACACGTATTTAGTCGCACCGCAAATCACGCCGTTCTCGTTTGGCGATAGGCCGGTAAATTCAGGAGAGTCGATGTCAACTACCTGCGCTGTTTCCGTTGGCGACAACCCCTTAGAATTTTTATGGTACTTTAACGACCAGCCGATACATTCTCAAGAAAAATCCGAAATTTCCATTTCGATCAATAAGCGCAGAAGCACATTAGACATCGAAGCGGTTAACGCGGATCATAGCGGAGAATATACTTGTTCGGTGTCGAATCAAGCGGGTGCCGTAAGCCATAGCACTTCTCTCGTTGTTAACGGTAATAAAATAATATACAAAAGCTTGCGTTAATGATTTTCATGCAACGACAAACTAATCTTTATTTTTATGTTATCCTTCTTACCAATAAAATACCCACCACCCACTTTTAACAATATCGAACAGACAACGAATCGTCGGAGACTTGGAGCGATCGAATCCAATCTTTAAACATGTTTATTTTATGCAAAGATACCAAAATGAGTTTTCAAGCGATGGGATTTGTTTTTTCGTATCCTCAGTCGCACCGCAAATAGGAATATTCTCTTTCGGCGAAGAGCCTTTGAACGCTGGAGACGCAACATCGTTGACTTGCTCCGTTATAAAAGGAGACTCCCCTTTGGAAATTACTTGGTTCTTGAACGACGAAAATCTAGACTCGACAAAGTATGACATATCGATAAGCGAAACTGGCAAACGCACCAAACAGTTGACAATTGATTCCGTTGGCGCAAGACACGCAGGAGAATACACGTGTGTAGCATCGAACGTTGCTGGATCAACAACGCGATCCGCCATTTTAGCCGTAAACGGTATTATAAAATCGCTAAGTGTCTTTTGTTTCGAGAGTTTTAGAAAAAGTTTAATTTTTGTTTATAATGCTTTCCTCGATACCTTTTTATCATATTCCCATAACCCGATATTCCAGGGTTCGCTGAAACGTAAATTATTTCCGAATCGTGAGTGTATTTCTTTTCGTTTTCGATAATTCAAAATAAATTCTCTCGGTTACGATCATCGTACTAATAAATAAATAAATCGATAAATCGATAAAATAATTTAACTTGGGTTGACAAATGCCATTCGAATAAAATTCATTTTATTCGATTCGATCGAAAGGAAAATTTTCGTTGGGATAATTAGATTGAATCGAATGAGAAAATTTGAATCTTACGATAAGCTGCGTAAGAAAATCGTCCGATACTAAATATTAGACTTCTTAACGATAAATACGATGCAATTATTTCCATCTATGCGGAACTTAGTTTAAAAATACGTCAACTATCGCTCGTACAGACTTCGAAAAGAAGTTTAGATAATCTTCATCTCTTGAAACTTGCATCGTTTATTTCCAAAAATTGTACAGTTACGTATTGATTTGGTAAATTAAAAATGAATAAATTTTGTCGTGCAATCATCGAATTCTCTAAAAATTTCTTTTGCCAAGTTTCTCCTCAAATCGTTCCATTCACGTTTGGCGATGGACCGGCCAACTCCGGAGAGTCAATGTCGACCATTTGCACAGTTTCCCGTGGCGACCATCCATTAGAATTTTCTTGGTTCTTCAACGGAGAGAAAATACTAATGAGCGATAGGCAAGACTTATCGATATCTATTAATAAACGTAGAAGCGTGTTAGAAATCGAGGCCGTCAGTGCAACTCACGCTGGTGAATACACTTGTTCGGTTTCGAACGAAGCTGGTGCTACGAGTCACAGTACATTTCTCATAGTGAATGGTAAATCCGCATGCGATTGATACGTTGAATGAAACTTTTATTGTCATCTGTATTAAAGTATCTTTTTTAGCGATTTTAAAGAATTAAAATTATAGGAAACTCTTACGTTTTAATTCGATTAAATTTACAGATGTTTCGTTTAGAAAAAAATAATTTCTTTCGAAACATTAATCATAATTTTTATCCGTATATTTTTAAATTTGTTATAAATATACGCGTTGGATAAAAATGAAGGTATAAAAATTAATAAACGGTATACGTTCTGTAAACCTTAATCGACAAAACGTACGATATATTTTGTTCGAAAAAATATTACGAGTTAAAACTTTTTCCTGTCTTCTCCATTCCTTATGAAATCTTATCCGAATGCATAAACGTTAAAACAATTAAGTCTTACGAAACGTTAGTTATTTAGTTGTTTCTGTTTAGGTGTATTTATCTTCTATTTCGTAACATTCCATACTTGTAATTGCACCATTGTCGTACGATATATTTTGACCGAGCCATTGTTCATTGTACTTATTTATATCCTTACGAAGATTAGAAAGTCACTTTTCCATTTGCAAAAATATTATAGAAAAATATTATTTTTAAAGATTTCTAAAATTTATACGATGCAAGAATATTTCTAATTACATTTGAATCGTAGGATCAAATTCTACAATAAAGTTACGCATATCGCTTACAATTTATTCTCGACGGCGTATTATTTATAAGACGAATTAAATCACTGATAACTCGTTTCATAAAATAAGCTTTCACAGTTTAAAAAGACCAAACGCATAGAGTATCGATAAAAAAAATGTAACTACCAAGGGTAACGTTCCATATCATAATTGTTCCGAATATTTAAAAATTATGGCTTTTAATCGTCGATAATAAACAAATTGGAATTTTAACTCTATCAATGGAATTACAGTACCACCTCAAGTTGGTCCTGTATATATAGGAGACGAACCAGCTAATTGGGGAGAACAAGTTTCTGCGACTTGTAATGTTTTGAAGGGTGATAATCCAATAAAAATAAAGTGGACGCTAAATGGGAAACCGATAAATTCTATAACGTACCCCGATATAAGTATAACGACGAGTGGAAGGAAAATTTCATTACTGGTTATCGATTCAGTGTCGGCTCACCACGTTGGAGAATATACGTGTATCGCTAAAAATTTAGCAGGGTTGTCCAGCCGTAGTGCAATTTTAGCAGTTAACGGTACCTGTTTATTAAAAAACAATTTATATTGAACATATTTCTGTGCAGCTTCTCTTAGTAAATACTCATTCACCCACACGCAATCACTAATTACTTATTACCAACTCCATCTTTATTTTCCTTCTTCTGCATTCGAACGGTAAAAGTTGTTTGTAGTATAACGTCGATGGAAAATTTACTTGATATTCTATAGTCTCGCCCCAAATTATACCGTTCTCGTTTGGTGAGCGACCGGCGAACTCAGGAGAGTCGATGTCAGCAACTTGTTCAGTTTCCGTGGGCGATTATCCCCTTGAAATCACTTGGTTCTTCAACGGAGAACAATTAACGACGGTCGATGCCCAAGACGTGTCGATATCTACCGGCAAACGCAGAAGTTTGCTCGAAATCGAAGCCGTTGGTGCACATCACGCCGGATCGTACACTTGTTCGGTATCGAACGAAGCAGGCGCTACGAGTCATAGCACTGTTCTCATAGTCAATGGTAATTGAACGAGCGATTCCCGCATCGCGATTATTAAACGACCTATCAAACGATCCTAATCGATAAGAGCATTATCGCATCCATTATTTTATTAATCAACTAGTTTTAATCTGGAACTAATCGAGTTTTCAACGCGTACACTTATCGAGCGACACTTTGCTTAATATGCATGAGAGGCTTACAATTTAAAAAGACAGACGATAGAGTACAGTGTTCCCAAAACCTTACCCGTATCGATATAATTATCGGTCCAGCGACAGATCGATCGACGAGTCGGTAAGAGAGAGAGAGAGAGAGAGGGTAAGAGAAAACTCTTGCGTATCTATTTTTAATACATGTACGCCTGTATATTTAACCGTACGAACTAATGGTTTTCTAATTTATGAAAAAAAAATCTATACTTAGTGGCCCCGCAAATCACGCCATTCTCATTCGGCGATAGACCAGTCAACTCTGGAGAGTCGATGTCAGCCACGTGTTCAGTTTCCGTTGGCGATAACCCCTTAGAATTTTATTGGTATTTCAATGGCGAATCTATAGCCTCGCAAGATAAACCGGACATAGTGATATCCGTTAATAAACGTAAGAGTGCGTTAGACATCGAAGCGGTTAACGCGGGTCATAGCGGAGAATATACTTGCTCGGTGTCGAACCAAGCGGGTGCAACCAGTCACACTACATCTCTCATTGTCAACGGTAATAATGTGTTACGATAGTACGAAAATATTTGTATTAACGAGATTGTTACAACATTTTTGTGTAATAATGAAAGACCCTTTTTCTTTACGTTCCTTTCCAGACATTCGTTACCTTCTTTCATGGTTTTCGAATCATGCTTCGAACGTGGACCGTCGGAGGGTAATCGTTCGAACTAAATTGTATTTATAACACGTTGTGTCACATTTGTGTAATGTCGTATTCTAATATATTCTAACTCGCTCGTCTAATGTGATGTTTCGATTGTTCTTTCACGAGACAATAACTTGTAAATTAACGTTGATTAATATTAATTATATGCGTTGGTTTCGAAATAACAAATTAATCGATAAGAAAATTACCAAGCCATTTTAAAAACAATTGAAAACATTTTTTTTTATCACTTACGTGTAACAGATACGTTGCAACTTTACTGAGAATCAACTGAAAAATTACGTAGCTGGATTCTTTGTAGATTAGGTAATCGCTTACTTAGAAACGACTTTGAAATTTGGCATAAATGTACGGACAAGTTATTCTTCTTGGTTTATTTTCGCATCGCTCGTAAAACGAAGATCTCTTTTATTCTTAGTGGCTCCGCAAATAGGAATGTTTTCTTTCGGCGAAGAGTCTTTGAACGCTGGGGAAACGGCGTCTTTGACGTGTATCGTTGCGAAAGGAGATTTTCCACTAGAAATAATCTGGATGTTTAATAGCGAACCGATAGATTCTGTGAAGCACGAGATAACCGTAAGTGAAACTGGCAAACGTACCAAACAGTTGACGATAGATTCCGTAGGCGCAAGACACGTTGGAGAATACACGTGTGTAGCTTCTAATATTGCTGGCTCAACATCAAGATCGGCTACATTAGCCGTTAACGGTATTAATAAGTAATAAATGAATGTCGTTGTAGTAGAGTGACTCTCGGGCTTTTACTTGATTCGATAATTAGACTTCGAATGTCTTGTAGAATATACTTTACGATCTTTGCGCGAAGTTTTATTTTTCTACGATTTATCAATGTCGTATGTTTAAATACGAAACTAAACAAACTGTTTTTTTTTAAATACATTGCAAATGCTACGAATGTTCAAATTTGATAAAAATTCAAAGTGATCGTAACGGAAAATATTATGTATTGTAAGTATTCGTTCTTTCTTTAAAGTTAAAATAAACTTAAAATAAAATAAGAATATTAAGATTTTAACAGCAATGTTTAATTTAATAGTATTGATTAACGCTTGATAACATTTTCTTGAAAAAACTATAAAAAGTAAAAAATTTGATTTATCAGAGTGATTGATTTAAAAAGAAAATTGTAACCGATCGATGAAAATATTTCGGTATTATTATTATTACTATTATTATTATTATTATTATTATTATTATTATTATATCGATATTTTAAATATTTCATATAGAAGTATTATTTAATAGAATAAATTAAAGTTATTATAATGTGGTATCGTTGATACGTTATCGATACTTTTTCCTTTGTATGAATTTATAAACTCAAACGCAATAGATAAACGTTTATTTAAAAAATTTTTTACTTTGGTTTTTTGTACTGCATCAAAGGAAACTTAACGTTACTTTATAGTTCCGCCACTCGTTGCTCCCTTCATTATTGGCGAAGATCCAGCAAACTGGGGCGAACAGGTATCAGCGACTTGTACAGTATTGAAAGGTGATCGACCGGTGAAAATATCTTGGACTTTAAACGATAAACCATTAACTTCTCATACTTACCCTGATATAACTATTTCAAGAAGCGGAAAGATGATTTCGTTGTTAAGTATTGACTCGGTGGACGCGCATCACGCTGGTCAATATACTTGCATTGCGACAAATTTATCCGGATCCTCGAAACGTAGTGCAATTTTGAAAGTTACTGGTACATACGAAAGATCAAGTATAAGAAATTATTTGTCGCTTTTCCGACAGCTGTACAGTTTCTCATAGGCTTCAACCACATAATTCTTTAATACGTTGAATATTTAATACAATAATTTAATGTAACACTTGTCTTGATTAAATCCTAGTTTTATTTTCCTTGAACGCTTAAAATTAATCGACGAATTGAAAATTTTTGCACAATTAATTTCAAACTCCAACGAACATTCGAATTCCATTCAAGGTACCTACATAAAAACGCACGTGGAAATCTAAAATATCCAAACGATCAATTTTGTTTTTGTAAAGGTTCGCGTTTAACGAAGTAACCATTACGGATAATTTTGCATTACTCGAAACGCTCGGAAATTGTAACTCACGTTTTATTATTTTTAGTTGCTCCGCAAATAGGCATAGGCTTTACTTTTGGCCAAGAACCGTTGAACGACGGAGATATGGCCACGATCACGTGCGCAGTTATAAAAGGAGATTCTCCTCTGGATATCGATCTCACTTTCGAGGGTAACCCCATAGAAATGGATAAAACCGACGTGATTATTTCGGATTCCGGAAAACGCGCTAAGCAACTAACGATCGAAGCTGTTCGAGCGACACACGTTGGAGAGTACACCTGTATCGCTTCGAATATCGCTGGTTCTACTTCTCGATCGACTGTGCTCGCCGTAAATGGTATCCTTAGTCAAATAAAACGCGATCGAGAGACTCGTTCGGCTTGATATAGAATAGACGCACCGATAGCTGTTTTACATTAGAAAATTACCCGATTCTTATTTACGCATCCCATGAAATACATGAATACAGTCTCATCGCACATATTCCAACGTACGTTGTTCGTTCGTTACAGTTCCGCCGCAAATTGCCCCTTTTGCCATCGAGGAAGGACCCGTCAATTGGGGCGAACAAGTTTCGTTCATTTGCAGCGTATTAAAAGGCGACCGTCCGATGAAAATTCACTGGACTCTGAACGATAATCAAATAACCTCGAAAACTCACAACGGAGTTGTAATTTCTAAAACTGGAAAAATGATTTCCCTTCTTAGTATCGACTCGGTAGATGCGAATCATGCTGGCAATTATACTTGTATCGCGAGCAACCATGCAGGAATTTCGCACCTAAGTACACGATTATCGGTCAATGGTACATTCGCTAACATAAGCGTGAATTTACGTGTTTGTCTAACCCGAGTATCTTGCACTGACCAACCCGCAACATCGTAATTTTATTATTATCCAATATCCCTCGATCTCCTCGACCAACGTAACCGAATATCTCACTAATGATTAATAATCTTCTTCGATCAGTTGGTCCACAAATAGGTATGTTCTCTTTTGGGCAAGAGCCGTTAAACGCCGGGGAAATGGCTACTATTCAGTGCGCCGTTATAAAAGGAGATTACCCCGTGGAAATCGCTTTTATGTTTGGAGATAGACTCGTAGAAACTAATGATCAGGATATTATAATATCCGAGTCGGGTAGACGCACCAAACAGTTAACGATCGAATCCGTTGATGCCAGGCACGCCGGAGAATACACTTGCGTTGCATCCAATATTGCGGGATCGACGTCGCGAACCGCTCCGCTCGCAGTCAATGGTACATTTAGGTTACTCTAGTGTAATGTGTCAGTTTTTTTTTCGTGTAGCAACAACAAATTTTATATCATTATTAGTCACAACCAATCTCCTCTTTTCCAAAGTGAAAGCGACATCCTCGAGACGATTAAAGAAGAAAAGAACCGCGATGTAAACTTTTAAATATTTCGGATAGTTTCTTCTGGAAAAGTAATCGACTTTTTTATTTCGAAAGGTGCCTTCGGAAAATTGAGATGGACGCTCGATTTATCGATATTTATAAGCGATAAAATAATCGGAGATTTTATACGGTATTTATAAAAAAGATCAATATTCGATCGATAATCTTTTATCAAAAACATAAATCTTGGCAGTGATTGGATACACTTTTTTTAACGTAGGAGCATATTTAATTTAAATTCTATCGACGTCACGACACGTTTTGGTTGATGCATTTACTCTTTTGACTCCAGTCGCCCCGCAAATTGGTATGTTTACTTTTGGCGAGGATCCCTTAAACGCGGGAGACACGGCCTCGGTCCAGTGCGTAATCATGAAAGGAGATTCGCCGCTAGATATCACCTTCATGTTTCAAGGAATGCCCATAATTCCCGATGAAGACGTGGTCGTGTCGGAAACTGGAAAACGCGCCAAACAATTAGTTATCGACTCCGTAAACGCACGACACGCCGGAGATTACACGTGTATTGCGTCAAATATCGCCGGTTCGACGTCGCGTTCAGCCATACTCGCAGTCAACGGTACATTTTACAACATACAGCATGTAAAAATTTTTGAAATTTTTGGTTTGGTTAGTTGACGTGAAATTATTGACGTACAATTTACGTTATTTTTGTATAAGTTCCAACGATCCCTCCCAATGTTCTCTGCGTGTTTCGATAGTTTTTCCGCAATCATCCTAAAAATATCGAACCGAATATATTCTCACGAATCATCGTTCAACGTTACAGTACCACCGCAAATTGCTCCTATTAGTTTTGCGGATGAGCCGGCGAACTGGGGAGAACAAGTATCTTCTATGTGCAGTGTTCTTAAGGGTGACGAACCTGTAAAAATTAAGTGGACGTTGAACGGCAAGTTAATTCTATCGAAAACTCATCCGGACATAACGATATCAAGAACCGGTAAAAAATTATCGGTGCTTAATATCGATTCTGCAGCCGCTAATCACACCGGAGTTTATACTTGCGTTGCGAGCAATTTCGCAGGATCCTCCAATCGAAGCGCAATACTATCAGTAAACGGTACAAAATACTTGGATGATTTGAAAAATCGCATTAATATTTTCTAACGATTCCACGCCAAAACAATCCTTGATTATCCTATGTATATAAATACTTTTCCAATTGTGGGATTCGATCGGTCGAATTTATCGAAAGACAACGAACAAAGAAAAACTCGCAGCGAATTCCTGGTTTTTGTTTACACTGGCGCATTGTTTACACTTTCCAGTTACTCCTCAGATAGCTCCATTTTTCTTTGGACAAGAACCCGTTAACGCCGGTGATATGGCCTCTGTTCAATGCGCCGTCACCAAAGGTGATTCTCCTCTGAAAATATCATGGCTTTTCGAAGGCAAACCCATAGATAAGAGCAAAACGGATATAGTGATGTTAGATATTGGGAGACATGCGAAGCAATTAATGATAGAGTCGGTCGAAGCTAATCACGCCGGAACTTACGCGTGTACCGCTCAAAATGAGGCTGGATCAACGATTAGATCGGCTGTACTCGCCGTTAACGGTACTTTTATCCGAGCTTGTTATTTAGCGTGGCAACAATATATTATCCTAATATATAACAAAAGGCGTTGTTGATATTTAAGAAAATGAATGGCTTTTTCCTATCTCTCTCTTAAGTTTTATAATTTATGCTTATTTTCGTCACTTTTTCTCTTCTTGATTCCGATTTACCGTCAACAAATTATTCGCGTAATCTTTGTAGATACAAACGATGCTTTTATCGCAAAATCCTTCGGCTTGCATCCAATCGAGATCTTTATTTACGCGTTTTACATAATTTACGAAACGAAAAATAATGCAATGGTTCCTTCGACGTTCGGATGTCTTACCAAAGCTTTACGATAGCGATAAGACGAGATACCAAGAGATATTCGTATTTAATTTGGTTCCGGAATGAAATCATGTAAATTATAACCTAACAGATAAAAAATTGTAACGAATGTGCTTATCGTTGTTTCGCCAGATCGAATAACTTTATTTTATTAGTCGCTCCGCAAATCGGAGTGTTCACCTTTGGTACCGAGCCGTTAAACGCGGGAGATATCGCCTCGGTAACTTGTGCAGTCACGAAAGGTGATCTACCTATGGATATCAACTGGATGTTCCAAGACCACCTGGTCGATGAAAAACACGAGGATATCGTTATATTTAATCTTGGAAAACGTGGAAAGCAATTGAGTATCGAAGCTGTCCGAGCATCGCACGCCGGGGATTATACCTGTATTGCATCGAATATCGCTGGTTCCACGACCCGAACCGCCGTCCTCAACGTCAATGGTGCCTAGGATAAAAAAAAAATCTGTTACGCGATTCCATTGAATCCTATCAACTCCTTGGTACCTCCGATGCTTCTCGTCGCTGGATCCAAACTGCTGAGCTTTAAAAATCCAAAGTCCAAGTGTATTTCCAAGTGAAGTAAATTACATATTTTTGCCTTTCTTCTCGATTTTCATTTCTCTTTTAATTTTAAACGAAACGAAGAAATTTATCATTTTATTTCGATTTGGTTAGGCGTCGATTCCATCGGTTGCGTACGTCCAAGAGTCTTCGTCGACGGTATCGTAAATAACATTTTAAACGCGTTATCGTTCCCGATGATCCAACGAACTCCAGAATCCTTTAGTCGTTAAATAAAATTTTTTATCACCGCAGTTGCTCCGCAAATCGGGGCGTTCACTTTTGGTAACGAACCAGTAAACGCAGGAGACGTGGCCTCGGTCACCTGCGTCGTCACCAAGGGTGACTTTCCCATGGATATCGAGTGGATGTTTGAAAACGCAGCGGTAGACGAAACTCGCGAGGATATCGTTATATCCAATTTTGGAAAACGCGGTAAACAATTGAGTATCGAAAGCGTAGGAGCAACTCACGCTGGAGAATATACATGTGTTGCATCCAACGTTGCCGGTTCAACGACTCGCACAGCTTTACTCGACGTCAACGGTTAATATAAATTTAGAATAATGAAATTCGTTGTTTTACAGTTCAACTTTTTCCTAAAAATATCCTTAATTTTTCCAAAGGTTGTCAAAACTTGTGTAAAAAGTGCGTTGCGTCCGACCGGAAAATATTCGCTTCGTTTATCTCGTTCGACTTTCAATTTCCATGAAGATTCGTCCTCGTTCGTATTTAAACAGTAAAAGAAAAATCATTCGTTCGATTGGTATCGAGTTTTTCTTTTCTTTTTTTCTTTTGTTTTGTCTAGTCAATTACAGCTTTAATTTATCGTAAGCCCACGCGTTGAAATATTTCCCTAAGTGTATCGCGGGAGAGAAGCAACGGCTTTTTTGATATCGAGTTGATTTTTCTGTAACGATAGTTGCTCCGCAAATCGGGGCCTTCACGTTCGGTAGCGAACCAGTAAACGCAGGGGACGTGGCCTCGGTCACCTGCGTCGTCACCAAAGGTGACTTTCCCATGGAAATCAATTGGATGTTCCAAAATCAGTTGATAGACGATAAACGCGACGATATCGTCGTATCTAACGTTGGGAAACGTGGAAAGCAATTGAGTATCGAAGCTGTCGGAGCAACTCACGCCGGAGAATACACCTGTGTCATCTCTAATATCGCTGGGTCAACGACTCGAACAGCTGTGCTCGATGTCAATGGTACTTGCAGATCTGGGATAAAAGAGCAATTTTTTATTTATCTTTGACCTTCAAATTTCCCATTTCATCCAAAAAAAAAAGAGTCGTGAAATCTTACTTAATCGAAAACACGCGGTTTTTATTTACAAATACGTGCAAAAATTGAAATAGGGCCGTTTCGATGATCTTTCTAATTCCACGAGCGTTTACTCTTAAATTTGAACGAACAATTATAATTTTTGGCTACTTTTCGTAATTATACCTTTTTGCATTTATCTATTCGTTTGATAATTTCTGTAAGTAACGAAATACCACTTTTCGTACGACTCGCAAAGTACGAGAATAAATTTATCGTTGAAAAGAAAAGTACGAATTCGAACGAATCCGGTGTTACACAGATTTTTAATTTTTCACATCCGATACGAGAATACCGAAACGCCCGAGTCGAGAAAAACCCCAACGTATCGCGATTCGCGTAGTTTAATTTGTAACCTCGTTAACGCATCCACCGATCGTTATCTTTTCGATTCAATTCACAGTTTAAAAATTTCATCAAAGATTTATGAAAGAACATTTTTCTTCGAAGCACGTTTCCTTCGTTTACTCAGTTTTTTCTATTTTAGTTTTATTTTTAAGTTCTCGGTCATCGTACGTACGTTTTAAATGGTTTTCAAGCGTTGACCTCGTATCGCACATTTAACCGAAATCTACCGACGGTATTTATTTATCGTACATAAATAAATAAACAAATAAATAAATCGAGTCGCGGTAACATGAAAATTTGGACTGGTTTTCTCTGATTTTCAGTGCTGCCAAAATTGCTACCGTTTTCGCTAGGCGATGGTCCCCTAAATTCCGGCCAAGTCGTAACGGTCCCTTGCGCCGTGATCGAAGGCGATCAGCCATTAAAGCTTTACTGGACTTTGAACGGTCGTGCGATCTCTCCGCATTCCGGTATATCTATACTGGATCTCGGAGAACGCGGAGCTATATTGAGCATTGGATCGGTGCAAGCGTCGCACGCCGGTACTTACACGTGTACCGCATCGAATTCAGCCGGCAGACGACAGCTATCCGCCGAACTCATCGTCAACGGTGTACAGTTTATTTATAAGCTTGCAAATAAATTTTCCTCGATCATTTTTAAGAGTTGAAAGTGTTGTCGAGATTCCCTTTTATTTATAAAAGCATGCGTGTATCAGCAAACTCTGTATAAACGATTAAAGATCGTTAGAATCGCGTAGAATGTCTTAGGAACCGTAACTCCTGGAGGTGTGTCTATCCCGAAAGGTCGAACCGCTCAGGAACGCGGCACCGACCAACAACAACGAACAACGAGACGATCCGAAGATCGTAAATCCTCCATGTTCTATTTATTGTCTTACAGTCGCACCGCACCTCCAACCTTTCTCGTTTCACGAGAACACCAACACCGGCGACTTGATAATCGTGCATTGCGCCGTCGTTAAAGGAGACGCGCCTCTGTCGCTTCGTTGGCTCTTCAACGGGCGTCGAATCGAGGCAGGCAATCGAGAAGTACATATAACCGCTATGGGAGATCGAGTCTCGACTCTCACCATACCCGCGGTACGGGGTGAACACACCGGGGAATACGCGTGTGTCGCCGACAGTCCAGCTGGTCGCGTTACGCATCGAGCCCATCTCAAAGTCAACGGTACACCGAGCCTCGATCAACAATCGACTCGAGCTTTCAACGTTCCCTCGCGCGAGCCGACGTCTATCGATCGTTTCGTTCCGTAGCGAGCGAGGAGATCGAGAGCGAGAGCGAGAGAGAGAGTGAGAGAAAGAGACGAAGGGGACAAAGAACGACGCGTTGGCTACTTATTTTCGTGTACAAGCTTTTCAAACAAAGCGCATCGCCTCGTTCGGCTTAAGAGATAAAAGCTGCGTCGGCTCGAGGGAAATTTACGCGGTTTTTCGATACGATATTAAAGAAATTTTTAGTGTACCGCAAACTGCATCGCGATTTTACGCACTTATTGCCGATTCGCGCTTTTTTTATCCCTTGCAAGTAAAACCGTAATTATCGTTCCAGAGAAATTTGCTCTAAATCTAAATCTTTGAAAATTCTGGTACTGTCTTCTTTACTTTAGCGCGTACTGCGATTTCGCTGCAACCGATAAAAATACGCTCTGCGTAAAATCGTATTAAAATAATCGAACGAATGTTTCCACTCTCGTTTTTGCATCGTCCGATCGTAACGATAAAGTATTTCCGTATGCGTTACGTATCCCTTTCTCCGAATAATCGTTCCATTTTTACACGTTCTCCCGTGTACACCGAACGTGGAGATCGAAATCGAAAGATCCGCGATAAAAATAACGATAAAGGAATAAAATTGTTCCCTCTTTGATAAAGTGGGGTCGATAAGTCGCTAAGATTTTTAGAAAGACAAGACCGATAAACTCGATAAGGTGCTAAATGCTCTAAATGTTCTGTACGTAGAGTAACGCGGGAAACATGGAAAATAAAATATGTGCGCAACTGGTATTCTCACCATTGAATTTCCAGTACATCCACGCATCATTCCGTTCGATTTCGGGGATCAGCAGATATACGACGGGCAAACCGCCCAATTAGCTTGTATGGTGTTGATCGGCGATACGCCAATCGAAATCAGCTGGACGTTCGAAGGGAAAAAGCTGTCGCAGTCTATGGGCTACAGAGTCAGTCAAGTAGGGCCGCGCTCGAGTATACTACTGATCGATCCAGTAGAACCGAGCCACGGAGGCAAATACATGTGTACCGCGAAAAATCCGTCTGGCAACGATACGCATCAAGCAACCTTACGAGTACACGGTTAGGCTGATCACGACTTCGTAAGGCTCTGGACCGACGGAGATCAGTCGCTCGCTTTGTCTTGAGACTTTGTCTTGTAACGATAAAACTTGTTTCCCGATTATTGAATGCATCATTGACAATTGGGTACCGCTTATCTTCGTTATTTTGTTTCCCTTACTTTTTCTTACTTTTTCTTACTTTTTCTTACTTTTTCTTTCTTTTTCTTTTTCGTTCTCTTTATCCTGTACATGTAATCATTTTTATTTATTATTTATCGTATTAAATTTATCAAGTTAAAGTGCCAATTATTTTTTTAAGTAGTCGAGCAATTATTAAAATGGATATTTTGCGTTATCGATTATGTAACTCACTGTTATGATTGATAAGCTTCAGTAAACAAGTATTTTTATTATAATCAGATGTTTACGTTCAACCACTGTACATATATAATAATGTCTCTGTAATAAATTGTAACTATCGTTCTTCCGCACAACTCGATAACGTTAATTTATTATTATATTTTTTTTTTTTTTACGAAAGAGACGCGTGGCCTAAAAATTCGTTTGATGCTTCTTCGATACCTTTCTCGTCGCTTACTTTAATGCATTATTTTATATTTGTTTCTTGCGTTGGATCTCACGCGTATTTAAGCTCTTAATGATTGTTCTTTTCCCGATCGTACCCGCAGCAGCTGCATCTTTGCATTCGTCAGCTTGTACGCTAATTTGTACCAAAACCGATTGATCGATGTCTCTGTTGCAGCATCTGCCATTATAGTTTGTTACAATCATTAACCTCAACGAATGATTCCATGAAATCTGAGACGTATCGAACATTAGTTATTCTTGGTTCATCGTACTTTTGATCCCTCGTTCGTCGAATTTCGATAAAAGAAAATATGGCTGAAAATTGAATACGAGAAAAATTTGAAAGTAAGAGCGGGTATTCTTCGATTTACACAGTCGATAAGACCGAGCAATGATTTAGCCAAATCGATACGAAACTTGTTGGGTATATTCGCGTGGAGTCGATTCACTTTCAAACAACAACATCCTTTTCTCTCACTCTCTTTCTTTCCACGATCCAAATCCAACGCCTTTCATCCTTCCATCCCGTCACTTAAATTGTAGAAATATATTTTAAATCCTGCATGTTTATCGTAGTTGCTTTCAACATTTGCGGCTTATGCACGAGGCCGCACCGAAAATATAGTTAAATTTGCATGATGAGAGTAACATACCAAGCCATGCGAGTCACTCTACTCTAAATATTAGCTTTGCTTTTCTTCGAATGCTTCATATAACTATAAAACTGTAAAACTAACCACTTCTAACTAAACAAATATATCGTAAATCGCTACTAACTTTATTTATTTATTTTTCCGATTTAAGCTGAAAAATCAAAATTTTATTTCCTCGTTGCTTCAACCTTACCGCGGAAAATTAAATAAAAATCAATAACGCGCTTGACATTGTTTGTGTAAATTAAGCAGAAAAATATCTGAAGCATTTCTATTGCTTTTACAAGGGAGTCGTTTCGTCAATGCATGCGACGAAATGAATCACGCGCGAATGGTCTGTCGATATTAATACGCAAAGAGTAAAATAAATAAAATAAAATAAAATAAAATAAAATAAAATACTAATAACGTACGCGAGTAAACTAAACTCTGTGTAAATAATTCAATTGTGGTCAATTCGATGATCGTACGTAACGAATCAACAGGCATTTCGTTTTAAAGCGTGTCGACGATTAATTATATCCGAATACGACGTGAATATAAAATAACGATTAACGTAAACTTGGAATACGTTTGCAATATTCGGATAAATTTAACGTCGCTCTCTTGCAAAATCTTGCACAGTAGCTTGAAACGAAAGTTTCGATAAATCGAACGATATCTCTAACTCTTTTCTTTTAATGCCGCTCCAGTACCTCCACGTTGGATTCTCGAACCGACCGACAAAGCTTTTGCTCAAGGCTCCGACGCTCGCGTCGAGTGCAAAGCCGATGGTTTCCCCAAGCCCCAGGTTACATGGAAAAGGGCTGCTGGTGAGTTCGATTTATTTTATTTTATGTTTCCACGATCCTTGTCAAACATTTCACGAAATCCTGTACAAATGTTATTTTTTCTTTAACTCAGGCGATACTCCTGGAGATTACACCGATTTGAAACTCAATAACCCTGATATAAGCGTAGAGGACGGTACTCTAATGATCAACAACATTCAAAAGACAAACGAAGGTTATTACCTTTGCGAAGCAGTCAATGGAATTGGTTCCGGATTATCGGCTGTGATTTTAATTTCCGTACAAGGTAAGGCTAAAATTTCAAGATGTTCCTGTTAATTTTTTTCGTTTAACATCGTTTTCGTTTACATCGATGTACCTTGAATTTGTTTGCTTCGTTTTAGCTCCGCCTCACTTTGAAATAAAACTGCGAAACCAAACTGCCCGTCGAGGTGAACCTGCCGTGTTGCAGTGCGAGGCTCAAGGCGAGAAACCAATCGGTATCTTGTGGAATATGAACAATAAGCGATTGGATCCGAAGAGCGACTCTCGCTATACCATCCGAGAAGAAATAATGGCCAACGGCGTCTTATCGGATCTTAGCATCAAGAGAACGGAAAGAAGCGACTCGGCTTTGTTCACTTGTGTAGCCACCAACGCGTTCGGAAGCGACGATACGAGCATAAATATGATCGTCCAAGGTTAGCTTTTATTTATGGAAATATAACCTTTCCTCCGAGAGCTTCGAATTTATCGCTTATTAATTTTATATTTGCAGAGGTACCGGAAGTCCCGTACGGGCTGAAAGTCTTGGACAAGTCTGGACGGTCCGTGCAGCTTTCGTGGGCGGCTCCTTACGACGGAAACAGTCCGATCAAACGATACGTTATCGAATACAAGATCAGCAAAGGATCTTGGGAAACGGATATCGACCGAGTCGTCGTTCCTGGATCCCAACAAAACGTTGCCGGTGTCTTCAATCTCAAACCCGCGACCACTTACCATCTGCGTATCGTTGCTGAAAACGAAATCGGCACTTCCGAACCTTCCGACACGGTCACCATTATCACCGCGGAAGAAGCTCCGTCGGGTCCACCGAGTACAATACGCGTCGATGCTTTGGATCAGCACACTCTAAAAGTACGTTGTTATCGTTGTCGAAGAAATTTTTTGTACATTGCGATCGTTAAGTTTTTTGATTAAATGTCGATGTATGCGTTTTTATACGATTACATAATTTCGTTGGTTAGACAAGTTTAGACGATGTAGAGATCTTTTGATTTAAAAACTATATTTTGCAAAAACACAAATAAGATCGAACGATTATTTCTAAAGATACGATAAGAAAAAGTACCTAAAGTTACGTTTGTTTTATCCATCGTACAGGTCTCGTGGAAACCTCCTACTCGAGACGATTGGAACGGAGAAATTCTTGGATACTACGTTGGATACAGACTAGCGTCTTCGGATAAACCGTACATGTTCGAAACCGTAGAGTTTTCAAAAGAAGATGGAAAAGAACATCACTTGCAAATCATGAATCTCAAAACCTATACTCAATACAGTGTAGTCGTTCAAGCGTTCAATAAAGTCGGATCCGGTCCAATGAGCGAAGAGAGAAGACAACACACCGCCGAAGGTGTTCCAGAACAGCCTCCTCACGATACCACCTGCACAACTCTGACTTCTCAAACTATTCGCGTTTCCTGGTCTTCGCCACCGCTCGCAGCTGCCAACGGAGTTATCACCGGCTACAAGGTAACATTGCGAAATGCATTTTTACACCTTTTTACGCTTGTTTTTAACACTCGACCATCGTTTTTCGTACCGTAGATCATTTACGGACCTTCCGAATCGTGGCACGATGAAAATACCAAAGACACCAAGATCACTTCGTCCAGCGAAACTATTTTACACGGTCTCAAGAAGTTTACCAACTACAGTATGCAAATTCTCGCTTTCACTTCTGGAGGCGACGGCGTTAAATCAGCTCCGATTCACTGCCAGACCGAACAAGACGGTAAGATAATAATAAGATGGATTTTATATTTCCGATCGATCGGTATTCACGCTCTCATTCAACGATTTAATTTTATCGCAGCTCCCGAATCACCAACCGCGATCAAAGCTCTAGTCATGTCTGCGGACTCAATTTTGGTCTCTTGGCGGCCTCCGACTCAACCGAACGGCATAATTTCCCAGTATACGGTATATACGAAAGCTAACAACTCGGAACAGGCGGTCAGTCAAAAGGTACCACCCACTCAATTAACGCACGAGGTGTCCGGGTTGAGCGAAAAGCGCCGCTACGATTTCTGGGTGACGGCTAGCACGAATATAGGAGAAGGTCAACCATCGAAAATCGTCAATCTCGCCCCGAGCGCTAGTGGTTAGAATATATAGATATATATGTAGATATATATAGATCAGTAGTTTCGAAAACAGTTTCGATATCGTTTTTTGTTCGACAGTGCCAGCTAAGATTGCATCCTTCGATGATAAATTCGTCGCGACGTACAAAGAGGACGTGAAACTTCCGTGTCTGGCGGTTGGAGTTCCCGCACCCGAGGTTACCTGGAAAGTACGCGGTGTGAAACTTGCACCTACCGACCGCCTGCGACAACTGCCCGAAGGATCTCTTTTCATCAAAGAGGTGGACCGCACCGACGCTGGAGAATACTCTTGCTACGTGGAGAATACCTTTGGTCACGATACGGTCACTCATCAACTCGTGGTGCACGGTAAATTGGGAAAACTCGGTTGAAATATTGTTGAAACGGTCGGCCTTGGAATTAAAAGTAACGGTGATGTTTGTTATTTTCTTGCAGCTCCTCCGCATTCTCCTCAAGTGACATTGACCGCCACGACTACCAATTCGTTGACGATGAAATTGCGTCCGCATCCCACCGATAATGCACCCATTCACGGATACACCATTCATTACAAACCCGAATTCGGAGATTGGGAAACGGTGCAAATAAGCTCAACCGCTCTTAAATATACCTTGGAGAATCTCTGGTGTGGATCCAGATATCAGATTTACGTCACTGCCTACAATGCGTAAGTCGATTACGCAGGGATACAGTTTATTATTATTATTATTATTATTTATGCACGAACGAAACTTATTCCTGTCGCAAGGAGACAGAGACGCTCTAACGATCTAATATCTATTGTTATTTTCTTGTAGAATTGGTATGGGTGAACCGTCCGATATACTTAATACGCGCACAAAAGGTTCAAAACCTATAATTCCGGAAGCGGCTAGATTTATCGAAGTGTCTACCAAGAGTATAACTCTGCACCTTCACGCTTGGTCCGATGGCGGATGTCCTATGCTTCACTTCGTCGTAGAGCACAAAAAAAGGTAACGCGAATATTCCATCACCTTCGCGATCCTTGGCCGTCCTTCTTCCCCAGTACTCGTAAAGTTGTTCCGAGGAAAACCCAATCACGATATCGTCTATCTTTTATCAGACACCAGCAGGAATGGAACCAGGTGTCGAACAACGTGAAACCCGGTGGTAACTTCGTCGTGATGGACCTGGATCCTGCAAGTTGGTACCATCTCCGAGTGACCGCTCACAACAACGCCGGATTCGCTGTTGCCGAATACGAATTCGCAACGCTCACCGTAACCGGAAGTGAGTATGCCGTTGCGCGTTGGTTTCGCGTGGTCGGCGTCAATGGTGGCACCTTATTATTTATCTTACACACGGTTATCGGTTACATTATCGTTTTCATTATCGTTTTCGTTATAGTTTTCGTTATAGTTTTCGTTATAGTTTTCTCGGCACGTATCGATCCCATCGCACGTAAACCTTGGCTTCTGTTTTAGGCACCATTGCGCCGGCCCGCGAACTTCCGGACGTAAACGCCGGTGACAGCAGCGACGACCCCATGAAAATATTCATGGCCAACTTAAATCTGGTGGTACCTGTTGTTGCGGCCGTGCTCGTCATTATCGTTGCCGTTATCGTGATCTGCGTCTTGAAGGGCAAAGGTCACGACGACGAAAAAGGTGTGTAAATCAATGGTTTCACGTATTTCTTTGCTTTTCTTTCCGACGCGTTTCATAGGCACTATCGCACCGCCTATATTGAGCGGCGGTACCGGAGACTCCGAGAAGGATATGAGCGAAGACGGAGACGTCAGAAGATTTTTCCCTTGGCTTCCGGTGTGGTTTGATATCAACGTCATTGTACCGGTCGGAGCGACGATTGTCGTTATTATCGTTGGAATAGTCGTCATCTGCGTTGCTTTGTCCAGAAGAACTCGAGGACCCGAACAAACGAGACTTCGCGGGATTTCTTCCTCGGACGAAAAATATTACGAAGGCCAATGTACACATTTTTTTTTTTTTTAACCAGGGATAGATCTAATTTTTACGTTAGACTTTCCTTTAGTTTAATTCAGCACTTTAATTTAAGCTGTTATCGTCTTCTTTAAATCCATTTCCTTTAAATTATAAATTTGTTTTTAAAAAAACGCCTGTTATGAAATATCTCGAAAGAAATTTGTAACATAATAATTTACGATTGTATTATCGTTACTTGTAATCGATGTAAAAAATTGGAATACGATATTCGATATTTTTGAGATTTTTTATAATTAAGCTTGGATCAAAAGATTCGAATACCCGAATATTCGAACGATCCGATTATAATTTTATTCGTACGCGATCAGAAACGAGTTACGAAATTGAATTATGCAATTGAATTATTACAGACGATGTAGTGTACCAACAGACCGGAGTAGTTGGAGCAACTTTGGATAAAAGAAGACCCGATTTGCGAGATGAATTAGGCTATATCGCACCACCGAATCGTAAATTGCCGCCAGTGCCGGGATCGAATTATAACACGTGCGACCGCATCAAACGAGGAACCGTCATAAGTAAGTCGAGTTTCTATATTTCTCCAAAAACAAAATATTCCAGGTTTTGAGCGTATGTAACGTATGTTGTTTCGGCATGATTATAGTATTTATTCTCGATGCAAAGTCAAAGATAGCGCGCACTAGAAATAGTTAAACGAACAAAAAATGCTCTTGTATTTTATTTACATCACCGTTAAAACTCGACGCTTTCATTTTTCGTTCGTACAAGTACACGGAGATACTACAATATGATCCATGAAATCGATACTATTTCCTAATCGGATTACAATTTACAATACATTTACATGATTTTTGCCTTTGCACACATTGCATTTCTTTTTACCTTAAATATCTTAAATATAATTCCATTATGCTTTTACGATAGAGCAACTTAATCCTCGGTTTAGCAAATGTCTAGAAAAGTTTGAAAATATTTATCGAGTGTTATCGTATATTATGTACATAAAGCATGCGTTCCATGTCATCATTTTACGTCAAGTAAATTCTTGCGAACATCGTTTATCATTCAGTCACTTATTTCATTCGACGATGCACAAAATCCACAGCTATGCGATAATTTGTCGCTGTAAGTTGGTGAGAATAAACAAAGTGCCTTTGAGTACCGCGAAAACGCGGCTAAACCAAAACCACCGAACCAAAAATACCGATCGCGCGGTTTGTCTATTCTCACGCTCGAACAAATACTCTAAATAAGAAAAAAGAAGCGCTGGGCTTACCAAGTGTCGTTTTCGAACGAAATAACAACCGGTGTAAAACGTTATAAAAATCTTGGTAGGCGACAGACAGCCTCTGGAACGATCGTTGTAGCTTGTGTTTAACAGGTAGGAACGGCTCGGTGAGAAGTCACCATGCCACTTGGGACCCGAGACGTCACATGTACGAGGAATTGAGTCATTACGCGCCGAACAGAAGATGCCCGCCACCTCCGCCCCCAGGAAGCACCGACCAACTCTCGCATCGAGGTTTGTAAGAACGAAAAGTAAGAGAGGGACGAAGATAAACAGGCAGGCAGACGTTTTGTAGAAAAATTCAACATTCGAATTGACGGTCTTTAAAAAAAGCTCGTTTAAATATCAATCGATCGGCAAATTACTCGCTCCGAGTGCATCAAAGAAATAAAAGAGAGCGAAATAAAAATAGTTTCATTATCGTAAATTTTATCGTTTATATATAAGCTTCGGCTTGAAAAACATTGCTCCGTTTAATCTCTCCGTCGGATAATATCGATGTCTCGATATCGACACCGACTCGGGTATCGCGTTCGTCTCTTTCATAAATCGAAAGGAGCCTACGCCTCGATCTTACGCCTCGATCTGTCTATCCTCTCTCTATTGCTCGCCTCGGCAATCGCACAGAGTGTCTTTCTTCGTAATCGAAGATCTTGTGGGACTTGGTGCAACCGCTTGGAGTATTCGTAAGTTCTCTGCTGCTCCCTATCGTAAAAGAGATCGCTCGAGCTATCGAAGCTCGCTCTCGATGTTTGCACGAATGCATGTCATTACGTAGTTGCAACGGGTATTGCGTTGCGATCGTAATTTTTTAAAATAACTGGGCAATCCGATCGAATCGATCCACGTCGCTTTATTTTTATATTAACCCGAGCTCTTTTATTAAATTACGATTCCGTTGTTTCGATGTGTACAAACTTTGCTAAGTATCGCTTCGCTACCATGAAAAAAAAAAGTTGTTTTTACTTAAACATTTCGTTTTTTACGTTGTTTACTTTTTTTATTTATACGCATGTTTTGCGTACTCTGGTCATTTTATTACGGTGATACGCGCTACGATTTAGCAATCGATGCTGCATTCGATTCGAGACAGATATCGTCTTGGCGAAATAGCGATATCGAGTTACTGCATTTGTAATTATTTATAACTGTAGTAACGATCGATCAAACCCGACGATTTATACGATTCGGAAAATACGTTAAAAATTTTTAAAAACTCGCAGCGTTGTTTTATCCGATCACGAATAAAAGGTATTCGTACGCGGAAATTTACATCGTCGAGAAAACAAAGAATCGATTTCCGTAACGGGAAGTAAAATGAAAATCACCAAAGTACAATATTTTACTTTTATCTTTTTTGTATCGACTTACTTGCGATCAGGCTATCAGCCAAAAGGATTACAAAAGACGATTTCGAGTTCCTCGATGGAAAAGTAGGTAAATTGTAAATAACCCAGTCAAGCAACGGGAATAATAACGAATTTATCGAAGCGTAAAGCAACTAACTTCTTTCTAATAAAAACTAAACTAAAAAAAAATCCTACCTCGAAGCAGTTTTAATAACTACCGCAACGATTGTATTTGACACTAAATAGGCATGGAAGACGAGATTTGTCCGTACGCCACTTTCCATTTGCTCGGCTTCCGCGAGGAAATGGACCCGAGCAAGGCGATGCAGTTCCAAACTTTCCCTCATCCTGGTAATGGACACTCCGGTACGATGGGACCTGCGGTAGGTCATCCAACTAATTCGTCGGCGCACAGTAGATCGGGATCTCAGTCCATGGTAAGTCGATTTTAGCGAGTAAATCAACCCGAGACAATCAACTTTTTTCATTTCTAATCGAATCGGTCGTCCATCGATTCTTCGTGTTATCCAACTCCGCGACTCCTCGATGCGGTACTTTCGGAATTTTAATAATCACGGCGTTCAATGCTCGCTTTAACCCCTTCTACTTTTTCCTTCTCTACCCTCGTGGCGAGCGATTTAAAATAACGACCGAGACGCGAATTCGCGAAGTAACGCGCGAAGCTGACAGAAAAAATAATAAACTGCCTCCGAGCAAGCGAAAACACTCGGAAAGCAATCGAGAGGAAAAATCGCCTCGGCGCGTTTCAAAAGTGCCGGATCACGTATCGGTCATCGGGTCGTATACGATTGTTTCGATTCGTTAATTATCAAGGATCGCTCGTGATCAATCATCGTTAGAGCCGGTATATCTCGAAAGCTCGAGCAACCGTCGGGTAATATTCGAGGCTCGGAGGGTGCGAATAAACACGTAAACGCTTGGATGGTTAGCCTCGGCAGAACGGCGGACGTTACTCCCGGGTGCCGTCCCAGGGTGGAAGCACCGGGGGCAACACGAACATCTTCACCCCGGAGTACGACGACCCGGCCAACTGCGCACCGGAGGAGGACCAGTACGGATCCCAGTACGGACAATACGGTGCGCCCTACGATCACTACGGGTCCCGGGGTTCCGTCGGACGTAGATCCGTCGGTTCGCTTCGCAACATCCCGGTCTCCAACTCGCCCGAACCTCCGCCACCACCGCCGAGGAACCACGACCAGAACAACTCCAGCTTCAACGACAGCAAGGAAAGCACCGACGTCAACGATCAGGACGACCGCGATCAGTTGATCCGTAACTATGGAGGTCAGTTATCCCCTCGACTTTCTCTAATCGTCTCGAGTTCGCGAGTTTCAGCCGCGTGAGTCGCTTTTTCCGAGTAGATTATTTTTTATCGGCGCGAGTTGATGCGAATTTTCGTGTTTGATCGTTACGAGTTTTTTTTAAAAAGGATGCAATTTTTTTATGTTTGTTTTCTCTAATGTGGACGTGTTTTTATTAAGATTTTGCGATTATTAAGGAATTATTTTCTCGCATGCCCCGCGATCGATAAATCTCGTACCGAAATAGAGATTTTAAAAGATTTTAAGGCTTTTAATATATTATGAGAAATTGATTATGTGACAGATTCGAATTCGATACTTAAATTTATCAATTGTTTTCTAACTCGATATATTATTTAGCATAAAGTATAGCTTGCGTCAATATTTGTACGAGCAAGATTGTTTAAATTTGCTTTGCTTGAAATTTACTCGTGTTGCAAGACACGAAATTTGGCATTATTAAAGACTACGCGATAAATCCTTTACGTTCAAATAAGCTTACCCGACGTACATCGTATAATGCTAATGTTTACAAGACTTTCCGAGGCTTTGTAATTGAGAAATTCTGAAAGTTAATCAACCGTAATGTTTTGGAAATGTGTCGACGCTGAATATAAAAAATTTCAAGTAATAAACGAACGCCAAGTATATAAATATATCGTAACGAATATTTTTTATGCAGAGTAAAATAAAATAAATCGATCTATTTCGAGTTACGTTGGTATCTCGTTTTTTTTTATTTTTTTTTTACGAAATAAAAGCCTATTTTTCTATAAAAATGACGATCGTAAATCCTTTTTTTACACTGTGTTATTAATATATTATTTTTACATTCGATAATATAATTTCCTGTGTCAAAAGTAAGTTATTACAAATAATATAAATATTTTATTGGAGATACTTTATAATAGAAACTTTGAGAATATTAATACTCGAACAATGTAGTTTATAAAATATAAAATCCGATTTCTTAAAATTTACGTAAAATGATATTTTTGCATGTAAATATAATTTTAAAGTTCTATCAACTAAAATACTTGGAGTATAATATATTTTGTCATTTTACGTCGAAGCTTTATAAGATTTTTATTGGAAAATCACTTTGGTACTAAATTATTACTTCTTTTGCACAGAAAAAATACTTCTTTCGAATACTAATATTACTCATTTTTTTAATTAACAACCAAACTTTATTCAAACAGAATTTTGAGATAATTTAAAAGATATTTTACCATGAATTTTTTCAAATGGATAACGATGTTACGATTACTATATATTTTTATTAACGTTGCACCGAGTTACTGTTTGCTTTTTTAATTACAATTTTAAACTCTATTTTTTATACTGTCGACTGTTATTTTCCATTTATTTTTGTGACTTGCCTTTTTCTACCATTAATTTTGCATGTCCTTTAGCTGCTCGGTTTAATAATTAAAAAGATAAGCCTGATTTTTTCGTTCGTATTTGATTATTTATAATACACTAAAATATTTAGTAATTGCTTAAATTTTTAGCGTTTAGCTGAAAATTTACGTAAATGTTATATTTTTCGAACGTTTAATATTAATTATAATTAAGATAACGTAGAACCTATTAATTCCATTTATTTATCGTTCGATCAGACTGATATTTAAATTTCCTTTCTTTAGTTTGTATTTTCTTCGATTCCTTTTAAAGTGACATTCACTTATAAAATCTTGATCGATTACAAGTACCTAATTCTCGAATATGTTTTTATGTGTCGGGGACCTTTTTGCATGCCCGGTAAATAACATTTCTCTTTCAGGAATCAAATGATAATCAACTCATCGATTTGCATGTGATGTGTCGTAGTAGCCCTGTTGTGTCATTTGGTTTGTGTTTTTTATTATTCCAGTGAATTCTCGTGGCAAGGATGTCAAAACAGTGGAGGAGATGCGTAAGCTCATTGAAAGGTTAGTACCTTGTGCTAACGAGTCCTCGACAAATCAACTGTTCACTTAGTGTACTCCTTTGACGAGAATAATTTTTAAGTCCGTTTGATGAAAAGCGCAACGTTAACTTTTGACTACTGAGGTGAACTATAAAAATTTATCGCTCGATTAGATTTTTCATTTATAACGCGATATTTTCTGAATTATAAGTTAAATATATGATATGTACATTTTAATTCGTCTCGAATTGACTATTTCGTTAAAAAAATTTGCTATTAACTCATGATTATGGACATCTCTTTAGCATTAAAATTTTGATGAAATACCACGAGTAAGAGTAACTTACATTTTTATTTTTAAATATTCCAGATTTAACGATAGAAAATTCAATATAATTAATTACATTTTATAAATTTATAACATTAAAAATTTACGAAATATTTGAATACCTATAAATTATAACTATTTTAAAATAAGTCGAATTTAGAAAGCAATACCTCAATAATTAATGGTTAAGTGTATGACACTAATTTTGTCGAATTCTCGTTAAAGGATTCAAACTTTTGCCGGTGAGAGTTTAATTAAGTAGAAATTTTCGATAATTCATCTCTAATAAATCATATATATATATATAATAGTATAAGATTAAGTACCTAATTGATACATGCACTTTTTATAAGCAATAAATAAATCGATGAAAAATTTATTTAAAAAATATCGAATGATAATGTTGATATGTTAATATTATTTATTTAAAATTTTATTTGTAACAAATTTCGATAATTTTAGAAGTACGTTTTATTTCAGTTTAGACGTATTGACTATTCTTACCAAATAGAAACATGAAATATTCTAAAAGTTATTTTTTCCACATATTGATTTATGTTTCCACTGACATACAGAAAATAAAATCGTATATCAATTGGCTGTGATCCTTTTAGAGCTAACTATATTTTTCATTTTTCAATAAAACTGTCAGTTTTCAAATAAAAATTACTATTAAAATCAAATTCACCAATAAAATGATGTTAATATTTTCGTATTATTGAAACACATCGTGTCTCAATTTTACAATTTGACTTTAACGACGTTAAAAGTATACGAATGAAAGAAAATATTCTTTAAGAAGTAAATTAAAAACACTGAAAATTGATGACACGTTATACAATTCTATAATATAAACATTAAACTATTTTCAATTAAAAAAATTGATGTATAACAATTTACATCTGGTATAACCATAAATAAATAATTTTAATTTATCCGCTCATTGTTGCACGAATATTGTATAAATGTAAAAACATGCAAAGTATAATAGCATTTCCGCGTGTTGGTCAATAACAAGTGAAATGTATACAAGTAGTATGAAACTGAGTTACATCAAACGAAATAAAATCATTTTAGATCAACTCATTGATATGAATTAAATTTCTCATTATGTTAATTTAGGTAAAACATTTATAAAATTATTTAGTAAACACTAGGTTAAACCTAAAAACTTGTAATAAATAATTTATAAAATTTGAAATAATTTCAATATACAATACAAAATCAAATTTGAGCTTCTCGTATTTTATACAAATTTTCATCTTTTATTTATTATTATAATTACGAATAATATAAATGGATCTTTCGATCTAGTAAATTTGTCGTTAAAATTGAATTTTAATTTCCAATTATGATTGCAAATTCTTTTCGTATATGATAGTAGAGATTTATGTCATAAATTTAAAAAAGTTTTCTGATCTTTATTATTAAAATATAAAAAAATGAAATTTAGTATGTAAAATAGTATATTTTCTTCATTTCAAATTTTATCGTGAAAATAACGAAATACATATCTATTTTTGACTATAAAAAATTGAATTCATTAATATAAAATGGATTTGTGACTGACTTTGAATAAGCATGAATAATGTAAGCAAACTTTTTTCATTTTTATACAACTTTTCCATTTTATTTTAAATTCAGGAAAAGATGCTTGACTCGAAGCATCGCGTGTTTGATGTAACCTTTATATCGATAAATATTAACGTATTAATTGTGATATATTCTTTAATGGTACTTTTATATTTAAACGTACATTTATCCAAATTTGTTACATTAAAAGTTATTTATCTTGTTTTTACATTTTTATAAATACATTTTTTAATCATCCAATAAATTATAAATTTACATGGAACAAAATTTAAAAATCAAATATTATTTTAACCAAAGGAACTTATACTTTATATTCGCTTCAAAAGGCATAATTGAATTTAAAAACGAGAGCCACTCGATTTATAAGTTATGTATTTAATAATAGTGTTACCACTTCAATAATTACGAACGTCTGTAAAAATTATTCAGAGTAAAAATTAGTTTTTTATAATATTTACAAAATAATTTTAATCTTCTTTAAATTTATAACGATTCGTTAATAATAATTCTGCATCGTGTTGGGAAATATGAATTCAAATAATATAATGCTATTAATTTTCATATCACGAGATTTGATACAGTTACAATTTAAGAAAGTATAATAATTAATAAATTTTGAACCAGAAGATAATAATTTATATATAAATTACGTAAACTTATAGTATATTATTTAAAAAAGTTTTCATATCTTCGATTATCCAATAATTGATTTATCGAATAAAATAATTATTAAGTTTTAAATCCGATCGTGTAATAATAAACGAATAATTAAGTTACAGACTTCGATAAAACTCGTATATAATGCTTCTAAAACTTACCGGCAAAGGGTTGAAATGCTAATATAGATGAAAAAAGTTGTCATCGTTACAAAGTAAACCAAAAAAGTTTCTTCAATTATTTTAACGAATTCTGATAATTCCAACGAGAATTAAAAAAGAATCTTTTAGTACAACGAAAAAACAAAAAAAAAAAGAACTTGATAATGAGCTTGCTTGCATCACGTATCGACTAATGATTGTCGGATAAGAATTCGTGATTAATATCGTTTAACATATCGTAAATAACAAAAAATTTTATGTCTCTGTGACTAACCCAATTATAAAATTTCCAAGACGATAATAACAAGTTAATGTGGCTAAAAATATTTTGCATTAAATATAACTTCATCGATTCAACTTTAATGGATTCTGTTGTTTCGTTGAGCTAATCGAATTTTGCACGACTAAGAAATCACGTTTCTAGCGCCTCTCTCGTGTCACGATCCATTTTCACTACGATTTTCACGTAAGTCATTCAGCCATTTAACGATCGGACTGCATACATCATAGCATCATAGAACTCACGTACTTATGAGTCTCATTACGTTTTATTTAATTTTATTCACCGTTGGCATGCCGCTTAAAGCTAATTATTTTTAATTACTTACCTGTATCACGCACCACTTTTTAATCGAGGATTTTATTTGTTTTACGTTTCACGCGACTGTCGTAAATATACACACATATATACATATACATATATCTATATATATATGTAACGCATGCAAGCATAACGAACGGTACTTGTCATCTCGTCACCTGTATTTTTTTGTTTTTTTTTTGTTTTTGTTTTTTTTTTCACTCGTCTACGACGTTGAAAAAGAAAATCCGTTGCGTTACTGTTGCAAGAAAGAAAGAGAGAAAGAAGGCAACGTAGTTCGTTAGACGTTCGAAGCTAGTGACGAAAGCACGAGTTAACGAAAATCGTGTGTGTGTGTTTTTTTTTTCTCCACAGAAACGAAGCCACCAAGCAAAACGGTTGCTCCTTCGGCAACCACGCAGGACTCCTCGCACCCTACGATACTGTGGCAGTGTAATCTGTAAGCTCCTCGGCTGTAATCGATCGGCGACGTTCATTTTTCTCACCGGACTGTTCTTAACTGCCAATTTTTCCAATTTTTATCAACGTGTTGTTAGCCCATTCTTCTTTACGATAAAAGGTACAGCGAAGGGATGACTAATTACCCCGACGCATACTATCCTCGTTTCTATTAAACATAATGTATCGGATTCGAGTAAGGAGTAGAGAATAATTCGTTCTGGCGCAAAGAAAAACCACAAGAAAAAGAAAAAGAAAAAAAAAATGATAAGAGAAGGAACGCGAGGCTCGTGAGAAGGAACGAAGCGACGGTGATAGCCAAGAGGATCGATGACGCAAATTTTAAGGAACCCGGAGCGGGGGAAGAGACGATGCTGAGAACGTAAGTTTTTCATCGGAGGGAACCGCGCGAACGAAATATCGCCGAGCGACGCGACTCGGACAGCCGTGAGAAGGGAAGGAGATCGATCGATCGGATTGCTCTCGCCTCCGTTCACCGGACCGTTGGGCTTTTCTCGCTTTCGTTTTCCCCGGTCCTCCTTTCCTCTCCGGATCTACGCAACGGTGCGGCGAGGACGAGAGCAGAAACCGATTACGCTTCCGTACTGGACATTTTCTTTATATATATATATACATACATATAGATATATATAAATAAATAAATATATACATATACGTACATATACGCATGCATGTATACGCGCACACGTAAATATATAGACGAGTTTCCTCTCCGCTCGCTAAGGCTGTTGTTGTTCTTGATTTACCCGATGGATCGGCTTTGCGATTCGTTCTCGCTTGGCGAGAGACAAGAAAGCGAAGATAAGTTGCGCGCGTTCGTTCTCGAGGGTAGAGGGGATAAAATAAAGAGAGAGAGAGAGAGAGAGAGAAAGAAGAAGAAAAAAAAAGACGAGTTGGTCTCGTTGGCTTGGTTAATCGGGAGAATTAGATCTATCGCCGGTGTCGGATGAAAGATGGGAGCTGGGGAATCGGGTGACGAATGATGAAACGACGAGATGAAACGAAGAAAGAGGGAGAGAAGAGGAATAAGGAGGGTGGAAAAGTTAACGATTTAAGGGGAGAAAGCGACGATGGTGCGCGTACAATTAATGATACATTACCCAGTAAGCAACTGATGGTAGAAAATAATATCTATCTATTAACAAATCTACGTAGTTAGGCGTAAGAGGGACGGATGGTCGCGAGAGTGTACCATATTCGTGATGGGGCCGCGTTTGATTTTGATCGACCGATCGAGGGAGGAAGATTATCGGGAACACGAGAGAGAGACGGTGTTGGATCAACGCGGAATAATATGGTACAAGTCTCATAGTTTGTTTTTATGATGATAATACTTCTAAAACGTACGAGTATATGATATTGTAGGTGTCGTAATTCATTAATTCGTTTCTTCGTGTGCCATGCTTTTATTCAACGAAAGAAATGCCATTATTGCAATTTTTGTCCTTTGACGATTCAAGGTACGAGAGAACTTTAGAACTTTCACCGAACGCGCTTACGATTTTCGGCGAGATGTATTTATTACCTTTCTCGTATCAACGACCGGGAGTATCATTTTTCGGACGTGGCCGATCGCGTTACGTAAACAAGTTGATTACTTAATTGCGACTCGCGCATTGCTTCCACTTACGCGCGGTCCCATGAAAATCCCAAGTTTTTATTTCGCGCGCGAGTCGATCGTATTTAGAAGGAAATAATCAAACTAATCTCCTTGTATCGTCATCTTTTTATTAAACGTGATATTCATTCATCGATTTAACTCTGCGGCGTAAATTTTATCGTGTCTAGTGTTAAACATCGGATATAATCAGCAAAATGAATAAAATTTAAAACGTAATAATTATAAAAATGAACGACAGGCTAAGAAAATCTAAATAATACGGTTTTAGCGGAAAAAAGTATAAGACATGGCTTTTCTCCAACGTTAAATCGAAATATAAAGCAGCAGCTTATGTAATGAAGTATAACAATTAAAGAAAAATAAAAAAAAAAAAGCATAAAATAAAATAAAAATAAACCGATATACCGATCTCCTCTATGGATAAATAAACTAGCTCACGAGGAAAATATAAAATAAATAAATAAATCTATAGAAAGCGGCTTTTTGCGTGAATGTGCATTTCCTTTTGCGATTCGTCGTTATTGCATAATGCAGTGAAATATATGTAAAGCGTGTCAAAGTCGTGATTAACCGGTATGCGTGCGTGTGGATGGGTTTTGCGTGGGTCCGGATGCACGCGTACCTGCGCACGAGCTACGTGCGTGCGTGCGTGCGTGCGTGCGTGCGTGCGTACCGTGCAAATGCGCGTGCGTGTGGGTAGACGATAGAGAGAGAGAGAGAGAGAGAGAGATAGAGAGAGATAGAGAGAGATAGAGAGAGAGAGAAAGGAATCAAAGCTTTTAATGACTTTTCGTTTCATGAAAAGAATTCTCGTTTCCTTTTCCAAAATTAATTCGCGGTTTTAACATTTAACGTTTAATCATTGTTTTAATCGATCGGATCGGTAAATATTACGCAGTATATGCTTCGATCATAGTATCAACGCGCAAACGTCGTTAAATTTATTCTTGAAACGCAAAAAGAAAACTGCCGCTATAAAAAAATAAAATTAAAGTATAGTAACTTATACGAACCAAGGGAACGAGTATAAAAGCATGAATTCTTTGTAAACCTGTAATAATTCGTAAAATACAGTTCGTGGAAGTCACTTAATGCATAAGTACGTCTTTGTTATTTGTTAATTTTGCTTTATAAAACACAGCTATTTGTTTTTGTGGATTGTTAATATACGTATAATTATGTATTATTATTTATTTATGTGAAGAAAAAAAAAAGTAAATTAATACTCGCGTATCATTGCTAAAGATGTTCGATTTGCCTATGTATCGTACACAATAGAAAAGAAAATTTTTCTCATACTCTCTTTCATAACGCAGTGTGATTACTTTGTTTTTATACCAAAGTTGTAATATCTAATTTGAAGTTAAATAAACAACAATTGAAATCCAATTAGCTTAAGGACTCATATTTATTGTCAGCACCTTTCCTACAATCTTCGAGAAGTCTTTGCACGTTGGTATACTGTCACTTATACATAGATCCATGAGTTCCAAAAAAGTATGACGGGGTTCGAACCCAGAAACACAATGGTATACTAAAATAGAATTTTCAGCGTAAATCGCAGTATACGCTTTCGTATACATACGCGAATATGTATACACGTACACTTACGATTCGTTCATAAAATACAATTTTACGTTATGTTGATTTTTTTTCTTTTTTTTTTTTGCTTTTTTTGTTTCGTAACATCGGATGAGTATTCGATAAAAAACAGACTTTAATTTTTCACATTTTTACGCTCTTTTCGTCTCTGAATGGTTATAAAAAATGTTTAAATTGTAACGAAAAAATAAAATGATCAGCCAAAGTTGCTACCTTTATATTATGTACACAATATGTTGTTGAAGAATACATGACTCCTGTATAACCAGTGGTTTTAATTTATAAATATACTCTGGAAACAAATTAAATTCAATTGTCCTCTAGGAAATTGTTTCGTTAATCGTCTAATTATCAGATTTTAATTTACCTATGCTCGAAGGAAAAGTTCGTTACACGTATTATACTATTAAGTAATCAATTATTCAGTCGATCGATTGTATATAATGCCTTAAATATAAATATAATTGCGACGTTATTGAACCTCGGGTGATTACATACGATAGATTATCCTTATCACAATCATAATATTCCGCGTGAGTACAAGCAAGAGATTATCCGTCCGCGTATACATTCGACGAAAGGTAACGTCGCGCCTTTGGGCATCGGAGACGAGTCGACGAGTCCTTCCTTTCGACCGACCTGGACCCGTTCATCGAGAGCCTTCCACGAGACGTCCGCACCAGTCGAGCAACGAAAGCGAGCCAAAAGGTAAGTCGAGAATCCGGACGTCCAGGGACGCGCGAAAAACGTGACCCGGCCTTCGAGCCCTGACGTATCGGTGAATAAATATAGCATTTCCCAGAGGTAGAATCGGATCTAATTAATGAGAATTGGCACGCAGAGTATTTGGACATTGATAAATAATGAGCGGTATAATGACGTTGCACTTGGGATCGCCACTCGGGCGTCTTGCGTGCGATGTGCGTGTTTGTTCATCAATGAAGTGCTTACATACTTGACAGTGGTAAATATAGTAATTTTATTTTTTTTTCATTTTCGACATTTAACATCAGTATAAAAGTATTAGCCAAGTTTTTCGTATAAAGTTCGCATTAGAATGTAGTTTATAGATGTATCTAAGTTGTGATAAATGTCGTTCCCAGCTGAGCGAGCCGATAAAGTCGATGAAGGTTCGTTCGATGGCCGTTGCGCCGTTCCGATGATCAGCGATGAGGGTTTTTTTTATTTTTGTGTATATTTTTGTTTATGTATTTTTATATTTTTTTTTTTTGTGTTTTTGTTTCATTTTCCTTTTATTTTTATCGAGGATTTGGCGACGCATTGGCGCACAACGAGTGCGTTTAGTTATAAGAGTAGCAGCGAGGCTTGTAGAGATCACGGCGGCGTGACGACGACGAAAGTAACGATAGAAGAATAGAGACGTAGAAAAACCGATTTCATAGAGAAAAATAAAGAAAGCTTTGTTATCTTACGTTAATCGTGTGTGTGTATGTGCGTGTGTGTGCGCGCGCCTCGGTGTGGCTGTGAGTGTAGTTGTGTTCGAGCGTGTGTCGTCGATCGTCGAGCGCGAACTTGACGGAGACGAACGCGAGTTTGTCGAGAGACAGACAGAGAAAGAGAGACGCGCGCGTTTTCAATCTGATCCTCGTCCCGGTCGCTCAGGCGAGCAGCGCGGCCAACTTGTGCAGGTTCGTGATGGTGGTGGCGTCGCCGGGTTGAAGCCTCAGAGCCTCCCGATAAGCCGCCGCGGCTTGCTTGTACTTGCCGTTGAGGTGGAGGATAGCCCCGAGGTTGGCGTGGCTGCGAGCCTCGAACGGCCTCAATCCCAGGGCGTGTCTGTACCAAAGCTCAGCCTCCTCGCAGCGCGACGCTCGCCTCAGAGCCGAGGCCGCGGCGACCGCGAGTTCGTAGTCCGAGCGCGACAACGAAGCCGCCTCCAAGTGCGCTGCAGCCGCCTCTGAGAGTCGACCTTGCATGCTGAGGAAGAGACCTGGAACAAAATCGGGAGACGAGGCGGAGCCGTGAGATCGAGTCGAGGTCACCGGATGCAACTTGCTCGACTCTCCACTCACCGTAATGATGGTGGACGCTGGAATCCTGGGGCGCGAGCCTCCGGGCGCGAAGGAACCACCTCTCGGCCTCGGACACGCGGCTCGACTGAAACGAGAGCGAGAGGGTTAACTCGGGGCCGGTGATCTAGCGACTCGCTCTCAGGAAAACACCGGAAGCCCGGGTTCTGAGCGTGTCGCGCGAACATCCGTGAGAGTTGATTCGGGAGATGGAATTCAAGGAGGGTTAGCGATGCGGGTGTGAGGTGGGACAAGGGGGAATACTAACGTTGCGAGCGAGAAGCTTCCCGTAAGTAATGTGAGCGGGTACGTGATCCGGTTGGCTGGCCAGACTCGCCTGGAACCACTTCTCTGCCTCGTTGTACTGTTGTAGTCGCGACAATGTCTCACCGAGCAGATTGTACACGCTCTGTGGAAAATATATTTCGAGTGTTTTCGAGTTGGCCAAGGAACGAGAGAGACGCACATAAATAAGAGGAGCGCAGTTAATATCGTTGCCCGGAGAAACTTTGTTTTCTCCTTAAGTGATATTGTGATTTTTACAATTCTTACGACGAATGGATGCATTTTCTTAATCTATCGAGTTGCTCTAGTAAAACCCGCAGTTTTAGAGTCGGAGAATTTATTTACCTTTTCCTTATTAAACCTCCATCGTCGTATGCACCCGATATAATAAAGTCCGCGTTATCGTGCCAACTTGTAATATTATACGCGCGTTATATCGTATCGTTCCAATTCGTTCGTTCGTAATTTTTTTTTTCCCCCGACCGGACCCAACGAATACTTTGATTTTCCTTGACTTTCGATTTTTCGCTCGAAACTTTACATCGACTTAAAAAAATATTTTAAATAAACGAGAGCGAACGTTCGATGTCGAGAAACTTTTTTTTTTATTAATGCCAATACCGGTAATTGTAGGATACGATTGAAACGAAAAAGGAATTTAATCGAAACGTAAAGCATTTCAAAATTTAATTAAAGAAAATTCCATTAAACTATAAGCCTTTAAATATCTCGTGCATTATCGTATCGTTTCATTGGACTAATTTATTATTCTTGTAATATCGAGCCTTTGAATATTTGATTTAAAACACTTTGACTAAAATAATTGTCGGATTACAATTACCTTTTAGAATTCGGTTCACGTTGTATAATAAAAGAGCTTTATTAAGCTACAAATTTAAATTAATATGGAATAATTTTTCTCAACGACTTTTAATTAATATAAATCGAGAAATTTATACGAGACCGGATTAGAAAACTAATTAAAAGATTTTTATTAATTACATTATTTTATCGAGTTATCAAAAAACAGCTTTCCTTCCTTTCAAATTGATTCTTAAAAAATGAAAATACGCGAATCAAATTTTTAATTATTTTTCAAACGTTGAAATTAGGTTTAAATAGGGTGAAAGAAGACGAATAAAGTATCATTGACACGAAACGCATAAATCGGAATAATAGCTTTGAAATACGTTCGTAAATGAAATCCAATTTAAATACACGAACCGTGGATAGTATGGTAATGAAAACTAAATAGAAACATGATTAAAATAATCGTTGAAAAGCCGAGAATACGTACGAGGTTTGTTCAAAAGTTTAATTTTTATTCCGTAATTGTTACTCCTAAAATAATTTGTAGCGTCGGGCCGATCCTTGATTAAAAAACGTAGTACCGCGATAAATAAACAATATTGTAAAAAAAAAAGATGGTCGGCAATTTTGTAAAATTGATTAAATTTTACGCGAAAGTACCTTTTTTCGGTTAAAATTACAAATGATCGATCTCGAGGAAATTGAATAAACCCCTTGACGCGTTAATTGCAAGAAATTGCGGTATCCGGGCGTAAACTTTTATAATTTCAAGTTTCGCGGGCGACGATATTTTACGTCGCGCGAGTTTCCATTGTGTTCGCTCGACGCACCATAAACGTGTTCCGGTACAGTTGCGAAAACACTAATTAAAAACTAAATAACATCGGTGTAAGTCGGTAAGGATATTTTTATCCCACGCGTACCGAAACTCCCAGACGTTACGGCGACACCTTCCAGAAAACAAAAAGAAAAATCTTCTCGATCGTTCCCTTACATCCCCTCCCCGATCCGCTACGACCGCCGAGACGTACCTGAGGAGGATAATGATCCGGCAGCATCCTCAGAGCTTCCCGATACGACGACAAGGCCTTGTGCAGCCTCCCCTGTTCGGCGTAGAGCGACCCGAGCTGAAGAAGCGCTTGAACCTTCGCCGCCTCGTGGGCCTTCTTGTCCTTGAGAGCCGAGCCGTCGAGGGAGGCTCCCGCCCTGAGGACGGCGGCGGCTTCGGTGCTCCGACCCACCGACACCAGCGTCGCACCCAGATTCACGTACGCCTCTGCAAGAAAACCGCGGAGGGAAGATTTTCCTCTCGTTCCGGAGATATCCCGATTTATCTCGCCTCCCGAGCGACGACAGCCCCGCTCCTCTCGACCTCGACAATTTCAATCCGAGAAAAGGGAGGAACGCCGTTAAGTGCGCCACTGATTTCCCGTCGAGGCCACGTGCTCTCGTCGCTCGCTCGGATTACGAGAGGGAGAACGAGAGAGAGTGAGTAATTACGGAGAGACTCGCGAGGAGGGGTTTCTCGAGAACGCCCTCATCGCGAGCCGTTAAAAAGACGTTTTAACGACTCCGACCACTTGGCATACTCACGAGCTAGAGACGGTCTGAAGTGGATGGCCCGTTGGTAGCTGAGGATGGCTTCCTCGTAGTTCTTCCGGCCCTGCTGTAGGATACCTCTGAGAGACAAAGAGAAAGAGAGAGAGATATAGAGAGATACAGCGAGAACGAGAAAAGTGAAAAGTACCGTGAGCCGCGCGACGGCCATTGGTCCAGAGCTTATCGCGGGTTCTCAGCTTCGACCCGGCTTATCGACTCGCCGAGGGGCGAGCGAGAGGGAACCAACCGAGAGATAGAGAGAGATCGAAAAAACTTACAAGTTGTAGTGCACGTCGGCCATGTTCGGTCGATAACGGAGCGCCTCGACGAAAGCTTCCTCCGCCTCGTTGACTCGTCCCTGGGCGCTCAGTACGCTGCCCAAATTGCCGTACGCTGAAACGCAATTTTACTTGTCATTTGGTCGGGGGGTTCTCTCATCTCTGCCCCTGTAGGTGTAGGAACATGTAGGAACATGTAGGAACGTATATTAGTGGGGGAGGGGAAAGGACCGCGGACACGTGTATCGATCAGCTGCTATCTCGTAGCCCGGTCTTTTTAATAAAAGCTCACGGCCCCGGCGCATCGATCTCCCGGTGATGAATGGGGTGGCGCGCACCCCCCGACCCGCGGGACGACCTCCTCGAGGAGGAAGGACCCGGGCGAGGCTGCAATAAAGATAAGATAAGTTATTTATCGCGAGCATGACTCCCGACTCCGAGGCTCGTGTTGATCTTAATTGCCCCTCTCCTCTCGGACGCCACTGGGGGCAACATTTTCTCCTCGAGGATTCTATCGAATATTCTATCGAGATACCGCGGACCGACCTAACAATGCCGGAGTCGACGCGCACTCGGATACTCGGATTAAACTATTGCGTTAAACTTTTATGATTCATTCTTGGCTAATGAAAAAACTTTCGGCCTCGGGACGTTTCCGTCTTTGGAAAACGTACGCGGGATGCTGTAGATTACTCTTAGCGTCGTTCCTCGTCGACTCGTCTTTTATTTACGTAAGCGCGAGACGCGTTCGCGCTCGGGACTAATCGATCTCTCGACACCCATCCTTTCTCGCACCTAAATGATACTTTATGATCTACAGGTGTTGCGGTTGTCGTTGTAATTATTGCGCGTGCACCGAAACTACCAACGGAATACGAATGCGTTTCGCGTCGTTGATACGTACTTTCCAAACTTTCGTCTCTTCCAGTTTTATCGTCGTTGGTTGCTTCGCTCGAATTCTCGGTTTTTATTTACAACGGACTCCGACCGAATTTACCGCTCCTTATCGTAAAATGCGTACACGATGAATCTAAGTTGGGTATCGACGCGTTGGTATGAAATTATTTGGATGAAGCCGTTAAATTAATCGACGGATACGATCCAAACGTAATGTAGGTTAAGCGTAATAATTTTTATGAAAGAAAATAAAATACAATTAATAGCAAACGTAACGAGGCACATACTGATTTTTACGGTACATTTCCCCTCGAATATAATTGCCAATAAAATTATAGCTACAAATGATATTTTGTTCTCGGTCTACGAGAAACAACTTCGTATCTCTTATCGAAAATACGGAAATAAAGCTTAAAAGTGAAATGCTGATCGCGTCTCTTTTTTTCAAGTTGGGGTGGGAAGGGGAGGGTGGAAACGAGAGATTAATTTTAAATGGATCTGTAATAAAATATTGAAATATTCTCATAAAATACGTAATTTATTCCGCGAAACGAAAGAGAAGATAAGAACGTTTTCATCCAACAAATAAGTTGTTATTTATGATCTCTAATGCCACCAGAAAGCAAGTGGCATCGATCCGAGAACGGCAAGCTCGTAGAATTGTAATTTATCGAAACGTGCTTGTAAGGAAAACTAAGGAAAACGATTTTGGCCGACGTCCCGGAAGGAAAGAAGTTGCTAAGTACCTTTCGGGGGGTTGATGCGCAGAGCCGACCTATACAGGTTCTCCTCGTTGTACCAATCGGCGTTCCTCAGTAACGTCCGCGCGGACATGCAGCTGAGCAGCGTCGCCGTGAGCACGAGGATGGCCCGGGAGACCCTCGTGAGACCTCTACGCCTCGCCAGGTTGAACGAGGCGGAGATGGCGGCTCCGATCGCGAGACAAGCCCCGATGCTCGGCAGGTAAAGGATCCTCTCGGCGATGACGAAGCCCACGTAGACGAAGAGGTTACTCGCCGGCAGGAAAGGAAACACCAGGAACCCGAGAATCGTTAGCAAGGACGAGGGCACGAGAATAGCCCCGCACCTCGCGGACACCAACTGTTGTTGTTGTTGATGTTGTTGTTGTTGCTGCTGCTGTTGCTGCTGGTGGAACTTCTTCTTGGGACAGTGACACTCGGCGACGGGGCCGTTGTTGTTGTTGGCGGCACGACAGCCGTCGGTATGACAGGCGCCGGTACGCCGACCCGCGCACACCGGACAGCGCGACGACGACGACGATGACGACGACGACGAGGACGACGAGCTCGGGGAGTAGACCGAGCCTAAGGAGCCAGATCCCATGGTACAACCGCCCGAAAAGCTCGAACTCCCAACTACGCCACCTCCGCCGCCGCTCGAGGAGTACTGTTGCTCCAGGCTCGACCTGGAGGTAGAGGTAACCTCGATTAGCACTCGTGGAACTCCGGAAGTCGCTGAGGGAGACGCGGGGAAGAAGAGCGACCTCGTGCGGAGGCGATAGCTTCGATGATTGGCGGCGCGTCGTAGCGCCCGGACCGCCCAGAGGACGGCGGTTACGAGGCTGCCGTAGAGAAGCATCGACTCGAGGTTCCTCGGGTCCAGGATGCTGCTCACCACCGGCACCGCGTTCATCGACCAGTCGAAGCTCAACGAGCACGGGCAGAGCAGCATCCCTAGGCTCGCCGCTGGCAGGTAGAGGAAGGTCAAACCCCGGGCGAGTCTCGAGGGGTGGCGGGCGACGGGATTGTCGGCACTCGCGAACTCCGGTGTCCTTCCCCCTCCGACGCGCAGTCGCCCGAGGGTGATGATGGCTAGACTCCCGGCTACGAGCGTCGACGACGGCCAACGGCTCTTCATCTGAAAGTCAACGTCTGTACTCTTGGAGTTGCTCGGAATACTCGAGCTTCGTTTGTTTGGTGGTTCGCGCGCTCGGGGCTAAAACTCGGGTTTTTTTCGAGCGTTGTCGTTTAAGATTTTATCTCGTTTAATCGAGCTGGAGGGAAGTTGCAGCGACTTTGCAACCGGATCGTTAAATATTAAAAACATTTAATATTCATGCATTTCCTTATTCGCGCGTATTATTTATACCTCCGTGTACTCGAGATTGATTTTTGATACTTTGGCTATTAACCGCTGATGATAAATAGTGGAAGACATCTGTAAAATTTATTAAATTTATACGCGTTGATATCAACGCTGTTTGCGTATTAATATAATAACGCAGAGTTCGTAACGGTTGATTTGTGACTGGAGTTACGAATTCGTTGGATACTGTGTACCGAAATAATTATCTATAAGATATATGTGTGTGCGTCTGTTATATATAAATATACGAACGTTACCAGGTAGTCAGATATATCAAGATTGGTCTCGTTAATTATATAAATAATTTGTAGGTATTGTATTAAAATATTTGATAAGCGCAACGTTGATGTTAAAACACGTCGGACCGAATCGTATTATTCTTATAATTCGCTTTTCTATTAAAATTCTTTATTTTAAGATATTCTATTGACTAGATGAATTTAATAGAAAATCGTACCTTTGATACGATGATGAGATTGAATCAAATGGAAAAAAACGAAGGCAGAGTTCGTTTCGATACGTTCAATTTATACTTCACGAGGCAGGAGTAAATTTGACGTACGTATTTTAATAAAATCGCGTTTCGACGGAAGCTTTTTTCGTTTTTACCTAACTATTAAAGCCCGGTGGATATTTTACAAAATGATATAATGTAGTGGTTCGCGATAAATGATACACGACTGCGTAACCGAGGCACTTCGCGAACGCGGATGTCGACAGCTAGTGTAAATCGAGCGCTGCTCGCTAAAATTATACGATTAATCTCACGTCCCGCGAACTGTCGATAACGAAAAGTTCGGAGATCAAATTTTCAAAGAATCGATCGTTTCAACCTAATGGACTAATTAATTAATAAGTTCAACGAAATGAAACTCGCACAAGTCGCTCGAACATCGGGTTAAAAAGCCGGGCGCGAACGATATTAAAAAAAAAAAAAAAAAATGAAGTGCACCCGATTATCATAATTGAAGGCTGCTGCTGTCCGTGTGTAAAGCAGGAAGCGATTTCTTTGCGGGGAATCGGAAGAAAACCTCGATCCGATATACTCGTTCAAGATATACAGCGACGCGACCGACGGAATCACCCGGTGAAAGTACTAACGAGAAACCCCGGAATCGAGAGCAAAAAGTATTTTACTTGCAAATTCACTCGAATTAATTTAATCAATCGAATTATCGATGTTTGCGAATAAAGCGCCATAGTTTATCACCTCGATATTGATTTTTAACGCGGCTAAGAAACGTAATTTTATTCCAATCATAAATATGTTATTTTCCCAAGAGCTTCTCGGGGTCTCGTTTAATTTAAGTAAATAATTCAAATACAGTAATTCGGCTAAAACATACTCTTTTAAAATATTGCGTATTCGCTCGGTAGACTAGTACCTTATGCATAAATTAATACTTCCCGTACAAGATCGCGATATAAGATTGCGTTTAAATTTTATAACGTATTGTCGAAATTAATCCAAACGGCAGATGGAACATTCATCGAAATTTAATCCATAAGCTTGTTAAGCTCGTTCCACGCGTGACTTCGTTCAATTTGTCCAGGTACGTACGTGTAAAGTTATCCCACGCAAATTATTCGGCGCTTTCGTATTACAGGCGTTGTTTAAAAATTTATCCATTTTTGTAATATCACTTATTCGAGTTTTCTATCTGTTTACGGTATAAAACCGTGAATTGTGATCTTTGATTCGTTGCACGCGTGAAATTATTATTTTTATTCGGTGTCGAATGTAAACTTAATAGCGGTGCAAAAAATAATTTTAACTATTTCGGATTTTTCGACAAAATACGCGTAAAAGTTTTTACACGAATATACAAAATGTACGATGGTATTTCTTTTTTCAAACACGGTTCGTGAATAATTCAGTCCACGTTATACGAGTATTATAATTCGGTGTCGTTTTAGAAAAAGCAGAAGTTGTAAAATATATCGCTGTAAAATTTATCAACGTTTAAACATCCTTTAATTACCGTACGAATGAAATTGTATACAATTTTTTATTACACCCGGTTTTTACATTTTTCATGAAAGAGAACAGTCGGGAAAAATACAAAGGAGTAGAGCCAAATCAAATATGTTAAAAAGTAATATGCCTTTTGTTACTTTGTCTTTCGACTCGTACGAACGCTTTTAATTTTAGTTTTAAACGGATTTTTAATGGAATAAAAGTTTCGCGAACTATAAAAATTAATTTTTTTTCCGATTATCGATCGAGTTTTTGTAAACCATAGAACAATTATAAATTTCTATTTAAATTTTCAACGATTTGTACGCAAATAGAATAAAAAATTCAAAAGAAATTTAACGATTTATTTTTCTTTTTGTCTTCGATTTATGTTACGAAAGAAAAAAATCTTATAAATGATTTATAATTAATCGTAATTTCGTTGAACGAAAATTAACTTACGGAAAATTGTAAATTGAATATTTCACAACGTCTGTATGCATAAACTTGCACTACTCTCGTTTAATGATTCATAATCTTACTTCAATGAAATCTCGTTCGTTGTCTCCTCAAATTAAATAATCTATTTGTCTACAAATAAAGTTCCAGCAATATAACGACGTTCCGTTTATTATATCTTCCCGAGCGAGGCGAACCGAAGCAATCCCGAATAATCCCGAGACCCTCGCTACTATCATCGAATCGACGCGCGGCTGAAAGAAAAACAATCGGTTAGAAAAAGCGAACGATACGCGAATTATACGTTTCCTCGATCGTGGATAATTAAAACGCTGTTTATCCAGACGCGTTTAATGGAACAGCGGATTGGATTTAACGGAAGAGCCGTTCCCCCGAATTCGGTTAACCATCCGTATACGTGGGCCGAGTCGGACCTAGTGCATAAATTATAGGCTTACCTTACGAAAAAGAGCCTCGCTGTGGCAGAAATCCCAGAGGAGGCAAAGCGCCAACGAGGAAATCCCCGTCTCCTTGGCGAGGGTCGCAAGGATGGAGAAGAGCAGCGTGAGCAGAAGATGCAGGATCGGACGTCCGCCCTCGTAGTGAGCGACGTAGGAGAGGAACGCGCCCTCGGCGAAGAGGCAGGCGAGGAGGTCGGCTCGACCTACGATCCCGGCCACTGCCTCGCTGTGGATCGGATGCACGGCGAAGAGTAACCCGGTTATTGCCTGGGCGAGCGTCTGGCCAGGTAACACCTGAGCAGAGTTGGGGTTAGATGGGATCTCGTTTCGAATCGATCTCGGCTCCGTTATCGCGATAATTTGCGATCGGGCTGAGCAAACGTTCGACGTTTTTACGCGGGAGGGAAAATAAATGTGGTGATATTTTCCCTACGTTCTAGGTGTGGGTTGATTAACTGGATTTTCGAGGCATTATTTTCGGAGCTTCATTGAAATCCTGCGACAATCAATGTATTTCGTGACCAAAGAAATTTCGGTAGTCACGGCGTTTATGGACGCCATTAAATTTTTTATCTTCTTGTTTCTCCAACCCTCCTATCAACCGGCTTCGATGAATCTCCGGAAAACGTAATCATAGAAATTCATATCTGGCGAATAAGAAGACAATCTTATCCAATTCCTTCTTTTACAAACAAACTTAAGATATCCTAATCACATTACATAGCTGCCGTAAACTTTATGGATATTCTCGTAAACTTCTCCATGGGTTCCGCGTGTCTCTATCTTACGAGTAAAGCTTTTTTATTGAATTGTTCTTTCGAACGATCCAACAAATTTTTTCATCCAAAGATGGATTATTTATTTTTGCGAGTCTTTTTCTTTTTTCGTGAATAATTTGAAAGCGTTTAACGCTAAACATTGATACGATATTCCTACACGAATCTCTAGAAAAACAACTTTACTTCGCGTCTGTACTTCATCTTTTACCCTCGCCTATTCTATACTCCGACGTAATTAAAATGATTGATCGATTCGATAACTTATCGTAACCAACAACGCTTTACGAGGAATTGTAAAAAGTACTGTAAATCGAAGCAACTGTAACGATACGTCAAGTTTAGCGTAATTAAGAATTACATCGTAACTATTGGAATCGATACCTTAGATAATATATAATTTTGCCTTCTCAAAGATTTTAACCTTCGATCAATTTGGTACGACACTTCCCGTACGCCCTAATACCGATACTTTAGGATTGTTTCTGTTTCGGTTCGCTCCGAAAAAGTAATGCTTTACTTTAAGAAATTTAGAGAGAGGCGTGACGTGGACCGTAAATACTGTACTCTCGTGCCTTTCCTCGGAAAACGTAATTGGACTCGCTAAAGGACTACGGCTGTCCTCGACGAGAGGCTTTTATCTTCGCGGCTCACGAACGACAAATCTGAGGTTGTGACACGTAACTTTGGGTCTACCCCGAAAGCACACGTAGAATTTTGTCTAGAAAATAGTCGATGCGAGTGGAATGAACGAGCGGTTAGGTGTAATATATTTGAGGTATTATTCAAGATGCCACGTTCGAATAAACACTATCTTTATATTATCGTACGTTTTATTCTCTCCTTCGAGCCAATTACGTTTAAACGCCTTTTATTTTAATAAAGAGATTTCGCGAACGCGAAGAATGAAAACTAGAAACGTTCGCGATATAAACGAAAGTCTTGAACCAATTTAAAAGTGAGTTTAAAAAGCGCAAAAAGTAAATTACTCCGTGTCAATTATTCGGTCTTCTTTTAAACTCAAATCCAAATACCGTGTTTTATTTGACTTTTATCATTCTTATATCCTTAGCGTTACGATTTATTTTAATAATCGAGTTTTAATGTAATATTAAATTATCTTGTTGCTTCGTTCGCGATAACGCCACAATTGAAAATATTATTCTCGAGACAATTATGATGCAGTTCAATTTCTTAGGAACCGTAGAAAAACGGTTATTCCGGAAAAATTGCGATGCCATTTCTTTGAGTAAAACTCGCTCTCATAAATGAGTAAATTAAACGATTTCTCAACGTTAGAGATATTTCTCTGGAAGCAAAAAAATTTAGGAAAACCTTAACATTTTCGGTTCTCTTACTTCGTTATGTTTACAACGCAAAGTTAAGATTGACTCGAGCGGTTAAAGCTTGTCGAGTGAAAGCACCGTAATTGGGGCGTCGAAGAAAAATTGCGTCTAGCTATTCGCTACGATGATACGAGCGAGCTCAACAATTTTTTAAGTTATAAGACTTGTTAAAAACACGCGTTTACACACGCGGACGCGGCAAATTTAGAAAAACGATCGAAATTATAGTTCGCTGAAAAAACCTATATTTTTTTACGATATTACACGTAATTTGCCTCCGCGTTAATTCGAGCAAACTATCGGGGATGTTTAATAATTTTCCGATGAGAGATACGCGAATTATTAAAAGTTAGATTTATAAAAGAAAAGTTCTTTTATAAATACGATAATCGACGTAATACCGTCGCTCTCGAAAATACGCGATAGCCAGGAATAAGCGACTAACCCGTGGTAACCGATACATTCACCCCGGAATACAAAACACCGTACGCGGATAACTCGAGCCGAATAAAGGCACAAAAAGGAACAAAGAATTTCCTCCCACTCGTGTGATCTCGGTTTAATATAAATTGTTACATAGACCATCCAGTTGACTCACGATAACGTTGATATAACGGTCAGACTAATCCGATTATCGCATAAAAGTCGAGCTCGGATATATTTATGACAATCTGTATCATAAGATTCGCGTTTCCGTCAGCCCGAAATGAGTTTATACAAAATGCGACGTGGAATCCCGCAGCTCATCGCTAACCGGAGAAATTACCCGTATCTCGTTAGAGGGTAACGAATACTTATTCGAGAATACTCGTGCAAGTTTTTTTCGAGCCGCCGAACCGTCGGTGACTCGGAGTATCCAAGAACGGCTTCCTTCGCTTCGGTGGAAAGGGGAAACTGGTAAATATAGCCTCTCCCTCGACTTCTACGGAAAAGAAAGAACAACGATCCAAGACTTGGATCTTGATGGAAACGTACCTACACGAAAATACTCTTCGAGCTTGGCGCGATTTTGAACTTGAGGCGTTAGGAAACCTCGAACGTTCAAACGTTCCGATTCACCTTGATTGGTCTATTCCACGGACAGTTCGAGCCTTCGGCTATCTTTCATTTCACCCGCCCTCTGGAGAATTCCTTTCCGAGCATATTGCCAAGTATCTCGGAAAAGCTATTCCATAAACACTACGAGGGCGCGCAATTATTAATTTCTCTTAACCATATTTCATACATTGCGTAAAGCGTAAGCAATCGAAATAATAAATGATTCTAACATGAGAATACTCCGCTATTATATCTTACGACAACGATTTCCTGGGGGTTTCGAGGGCTATTTTTCAACTTTCGGATCTTACCAAATTCTATTACCGAAGAATTTGAAAACTAACGCTCGTTTTTTATTTGCACGCTGTAATTTTTTTTTATTATCGATAACATTTTTGCGCCTCGAACAAACGCTTTGTATAAACGTTGTATTCTTTTGTTGTGCTTCATTATTATGTGAACCAGTTTATACGGATAAATAAATTATTTATAACGCGCGATTTGAATAAAAATAACCTATGGATATTCTATGATATCGTTGTAAAAGCTTCTATTGTAAATAAAAGAAGATTGAAATAGAGAATAAAATACGTACAAAATCAAATCTAGCGACAGTATATTTACCTTTCAAAATACAATAATTTTTCTCCAATCTTCTTATCGATCGATATCGCAACAAATATATTGTTTAATACCTAAGCTTAAATTTTAAATACGTATTCGTAATAATACAATTTTTTTTTAACTTCAACCAAGCTATTGATTTATTTTGAAAATTATTTTAAAAAACATATATAATTGCAGAATTACCATCGCAATTAACATCCAAAAAAATATAATTATTTTAGCATTTGCAGTTGTAACCTCCGAAAATTTATCTTAATTTATCAAATTTAGTCCCTTGTTTAATGCTAAGCTTACCGACCAAAAAATCTATTACCTCTCCATTCGAAAACCGATAAAGAAATGTATGTACGTAAATAAATGAAATATTTTAATTTATTAAATATTATAAAGTAGTACTGTATTTATTTTTAATGAATTTAAAATATTTTGTACAAACGTATAATATAACTGATTTTATCGTATTAATACATATTTCATCGTGGGTTTTATATAATTTTACACATTTATGGATAATTTTTCAGAATTTTTTATTCCAATATCGTATAAATTTTTTTAAAAGTTAGTATATTTTTATATTTTTAATTTTCTCTGATAGATGATGAATCAAATTATATAGAGTAATGGAACCCGTCGGGTATAGAAGGAATCATAAAACTAACCGAAAAAATTAAGGCAATTTATCCGAAAAAATTCTACGCGGAAAATTTGTAATTATTTTTCCAAAGTGTGAATCATATTATAAATAAATGTACATAAGAATTATAAACTTTTATAATATTTATCAACAGCGAATATTTGTATAAAAGTTTATTAAAACGTAAGAATATCAGATTTATGAAAAATAAAAAACCTACGAAGAGCTTTTAATATTTAAATATTTATTGCTTTAACGTCTAACGAAAATTCATAACTGCATTTCAACAATAACCTATAAATATCGCGTTTGATAGCGATACATATCAACAGGACCTTAATTAATAATAATAATAATAATACCATATCACGAGCGTTCAAGCTTATATTAACTTAAGATAATTATAATTAGAACAAAATTTACATTGTTAACGCGATATGGTTCGTAGTATTCAAAGGCATCTGAAAAACATTAAAATGTAATGAGCACATCTCCTGACAAATAATAAAAAGTTCATTTCAAGTATAAATTAAGGTTTATGCACGCGTATATAATTACCGATTTCAAACGGATTATGTTCCAATACAAAAATATACCGATATCGATAACAATTTTAGACGAACAGAACATGTACGATATCTAATTTCATTAAACATTTACGACATTCGACCATCGAATACATTTGTTTTAATAATATATTTTATAACTCAAAGTCACTCTTCGCGCTAATAATATAAACTACATTGATACAAATTTCAAATAAAATTCGAGCAAAGTTTCAAGATTTATTAAAAAAACTTTTCGATTTGTTTTTCCTTTTTAATCGAATTATGCTGCAATTATCTCTTTTAAATAATGTTTGGTATAATTTTTGGTATAATTTTTGATAACTTTTTTAGAAATCATCGAGGCTGTAAACTTAAATTACTCGATGAAAACTTCATTCTAATTCGTTCCTCCGATTACATAATTTATCCATTAGTATCAAAGCTGACGTAAAAAGTATGAACTTTTATCGTCAACGCGAGCAAAACATCCCTAAACTCGATCGGTTAAAATTACCCGCGAAGAAGGTCTCGGCTTTCAAATATTTAAGGCAAGGGCGAAAGAAGCCAAGGCTTTACAGGATAATGCAAATCACGCGAACGAACTCGTAAAAAATAACGTAAAAAATAACCCACAGCTGTTGTATCCTTTGCATAACCGTCCAAAATTTGTACGCGCAATATCGATAAACAAGGACTACAAAAAAAAAATGTGCGTAAACAGCCTCCAATTTCAGCAGCTCACCTTCTTGGCGATCCGGACGACGAGGGCCGTGCAAAGCGCGTGAAGCGCGACGTTGACGAGGTGATAACCGAACGGGTCGAGGCCACCCACTAGATAATTAAGCCGGTAAGTGGCCACGCAAAGCGGCCGGTAACTGCCATGAGAGCCTCGCTCCCTCAACGGTGTGCCCCAGAAGTCGTTCTCCAGGAGTCGTGACCAGGGTGTGTTGGGCTTGAGGTCCGCATTCGTCAGTATGGCTCTCCTGCGAGACAAAGGGAACGAGGGTTGAGATTAGGGTGAGAGAACGAGGGATTCTTGTAAGTTAAGCGACGGCTTTCGAGACTTTCGAGGCTCTCGTTTCGCCAAACCCTGCGGATATTAAGGGAATTTAAATGTGAAAAAGGAGAAAGCCTCGACTCTCGGCGAGTCCATTACGTTACATCGACGCGCGACGGATTTTAGAAATTTTATGCGCCTACGCGTTTTCCTCCCCTTCGTGTATTATACTTGGCGCGGTTTACCCTCTCGAATTCGTCGACGCACGGTTTTTCAATTTTTCCGTCTGTATTCCACCAACTCGAGGGCTTCCTTGGAAAACTCTCGTTTTCTCTTTCTTTTTCGGATCGCGCGCGACTCTCGTCGGTCGGGGTGAAAAAAATCGCTCGGGTATACTTACGTTTTGGCGCGCGAGTGTATTATTGTGTGTGCGTGCGCGTGTGCGTGTGTGTGCGCGCGCGAGCGAAGGGGAACGAAATCGATTCGGGCCACCAAACTTTACGAGACACGTTCGAAAGAAATATGGAGCTTCAGAAGTTGGTCCAATGGAGTGGGAGCTTAATTTTTTCTGTAGACAGTCGCTCGAGCACAAAAGCGATTCCACGGCCTCGACTTTGCTCCTCTCCTCTCCTCTCCTCTCCTCTCGATCCTTCTCCTTAAGCTTCACGGTTAAGTTTTGCGAACAAACGCTTTGTATCGAACGCTACAGTCGAAAAATAAGCCGTATCCAAATTTTATGAACCAATAAATCTAACGTTGATTTTCAATATTTTGCACGGGGATTTGGAATAAAAATGCTATTTATTTATTTATCGATCAAAAATTAAACGAGCCGATGCGAATCCGAATCCGACTTTCGTTGCATCGATTTATAAAAGAGATTTCGGATAAGGTGAAACGATGGAAGGACGGTATCCGTAAGAACTTGGAATAAACATTGATTTTGCGTGAAACGGTACATAACTAGCGTCTTTCGTGTTTTGTTTCAAAGTTCTTATTTATTTTTACCATTTAAATACCTTCTGTACTCTCGACTTTGCTTAACTCTTCGACGTTTTTATCGACTTTTTACTTTCAAAATAATTATAATCATTTTACGACCAGAGAGCGAGAAAACAACTCGTTAATTGTCGAAGAAAAAACGGCAATAGAGAAATATTTAAAAGGATTACTCGATAAAACTCTTTACCAAGGAATAAAAATTTTTATACGACTTATTGTAACTGCGGTTCTAACAGAGAAAAACTTATCTTTGCAGCGATGCCTAACTTACCCAGCCATAATTTAAGCAATAACCAACCTCGAGCTGTAATCTTTTAATAATCGAAGTCCTAAATTTCGCGCGACTAATTTATGTTTTAAGAACAAAGCTTAATAATGTTCGCGTGCTTATCGCGAGCTTATCCGAACCCGTACGAATCGATGGAAGAAGTAACGGTGTAAAAAGTCTCCGGTAAAATTAATCCGAGAAATCCCGCAAGATCCAACGACGCTCCCAAGTCTCCTGGAATTTACAAGACGCGAGTCTTCCTTGGAAGAAAAGGGAAATTCGATAATCCCGTGTATTAATATGCATCAGGAGTCTGCAAAAATTCTCGCGTACCGCGGATAAAAAAGCGAAGCGCGCCAAAAGCGTGACAAGGTAAACGAAATTGAAATCGCGCGATGAGTGTGGAAGAAGTAGGTGGAGTCGGTGGAAATGGTCGGTTGAAATCGCGGGTGGAAATCGTGGGTGGAAATCGTCGGTGGAAATCGTCGAGGGAAAATCGTCGGGAACGCGGGGAAATCTCGGGTCGGCTCGTCGGTGGATTCGGGGAGTGCAACGAAGCGGCGGCGAGACGGAGAGAAAAGAGAGAAAGAGACCGAGACTGGAAGGGACTCGGTATCGATTTCACCGAGTTTCCACGGGTAAACGCGACTGGCATAACTTTGGATGTAACGCCGAGCTGCGCGATGCGTCGCGACGGGATGGTGGGAAAAGGGGGCGACGCACGCGCTCGATGGTTTCGAGGCTCGTACACTCGGCCCGGTTGCGATCCGGTGATGGGAGAGAGGAAAAAAAAAGAAAGAAAGAACCTTAACGAAACCTCGGGAACGGTTGCCGACGCGGATCATTAAGGATGTGTAATTGGACGTCGCGATCGGGTGAGGTTGTAGGAGCTAATGTACCGGCGGTGTTCGGAGGTGGCCGGAGGTGCCCGGAGAAAAGAAATAATCGATACGCCGCACAGCAACAGGTATTGCATGTAGGAGCAGGTGTCGGGGCCACCTTTGCAAATTCAGCGTCGGGGAGGTCGCGACGGAGAGAAAGCGAGTTTTATGTACTTTACATAAAATTACGGTATCCGACCGAACGATATTCCGCTTAGTTCTGGTATCGTAGGAATTATACTTTCAGATTTATGTAGGCCGGGGGATGAAGTCGGAACCCTCTCACCTTCCTTTCCCTCCTTCGCTTTTCCTCGTCCGGCGAGGAAACGCGGATACTGAAAAAATCTCGAGGACGAAGCCGATCGGCATCCTAGACGCGTCGGTGGTGCTGGTCGTTAAAGGGTCGATGATCGATTCCGTTCTTTGCTCGGAATTAAGCGCCCTCGAGGTTTGAGGAGGTTCCCCGAGTCTTTAATTCGGAGGAACGCGATCTCTTCGACGTTTCCGAAGGAACTTCCATTTACAAACGCGTTCGTTCGAGTTTCCGTAACGAAAGATTCGCAACTTTTATTCGGAGCGAGGATATTTAGGACGGCACTAAAAACTACCGACGTCTCGAGAATTTCCAAGGAGGAGGAAACCGTTTACAGAGATGGACATTTTTCTTTGAGGAGTCGCTTTGACGTTTTTTTTTTTTTAAAACTCCGGTCCTTCCGTAACTTTGGCATCGCCTTCTATTTGTGCTTAACTAGTCTAAGCCAAAGTAGTCTTTTTCCAAATACGCAATTCCTCTATCCAATACGCAATTTCCTCTCGTCGGAACTACGCGATTTATTTATTTCTATTTAAATTTTAAGTAGGAAATTCGCGATAAGTTTGAGAAAATTGCTTTTTTATTTGCCAAACGGAAAATTGTAGCGAATCGTTACCGACCGATGAAAAAATATTTAAATACACGGTAAAGTTATTTTCATCGACGAATCCGTTGGGTATTGCGATTCGTTCCCACCCATCCATTAATTCGCTACTTTCGAAAAATTCTTATTAAATTAAAAATATGTTTACCGCGAGGCGAGGAAACCGTTCGTGATATAACAATAATACTCTTTTATTAAATTTTGTCGTTTTTTATGTACATTTATAAAAGGAAAATATTTTTTTTCAATTATAGATTTACATCGAAGAGTAGGAATTTTTCTCGATACCGTAAACGTTAACTAATATTTGCAATTTGACACTATCCTAAACCGTAAAATTAATGGATGATATCAATGTTTTCGCGAGCGATAAATATTATTGAAATTTAATATTTATGTATAGTTTATAGTAATATACAAGAAACATTAATAATTTCAGTGTATGAATTCGCATCGATTAATTCGCTTGAATTATGAACAAAATTACAAAATTAAATAAATAAATTAAATTTTTTAGATTTTTAATTCGAAACTTGTTAGATATTCCATGTTATTGTTACGTTGAATTTATTTTTATAACGGCAACGTTTCTCGCTCCCGAATGTTTTAAAAAATGAAAAAAATGTTAAATGGCTCGTTAAGCAAAAGAATGAATAAAATGTAGACGCACACATTCGAAAAGTCCAATGGTGAATTAGCCGATGTAATTATACGAGATATAATTATTATAATTGCGAAAATGTTTTCATGTCTATTTCGAGTTCAGAAATCTTGATCGCGACAAATCGATGTTATTAAAGAATTTTCATTTGCCTTTTATTCGTATAATTTTGCGTAAATTAAAAAAATTACTTATTAAAAGTAATAATCTCGTTTAAATAGTTCGTTAGAATAACTTATTTCATAAAAGTATTTTAGAGTACCTCGACTTTAAATAAAAATCATAAAATGAATATAATTTATTCAAAAATCATAATTTATATATAAACGTATTAATAATTGTACAAGCTTTTAAAAATCTTTATCATTCGTTTGATCTTGTGGAAAATATAAAAACTGCTTTATCGCAATTTTCAAAGTTTTTATATGTTTTTTTGCATAGCTATAAAAGGTACATAATATTGAAAAGTATTAAGATTGAACCCTACATAATGTACATTTTTACTGTAACGACTGACATCACAAAAATTGCGGTCTACGACATCAAACCAGAGACACCGAATTTCATCTTTTGGAATCGTAAAATGCCTTCCGCAGTCTGATGAAAATCTGAGACCCAGAAGCGCCCAGAGGCATTAATAAATACATGCATACATTCTCATACGACACGCATACGTTAGAATTCATAGACGTATAAAATATACTTAAGAATAAAAAAAATGGAAATCGACTAAACTGTCAAGGAAAATAATATACCGTAAACTGCTTTAATATTTTCATTATTATATTTTATACCCGGTCGGATAAAACTTATATGTTGTGGTAAATTTTCAAATTTAGTCTTATCGCGTATCACGAGCAATCGAACGAATGCCGAATTCATTTATTTTCTATATATTTGTATTATTATATTTTTAACAAAAGCGCTCGAATTTTATGGTTAACGAGTTCTTGCTTAAAATCCATACGTTATTATATTTAATATATCAGGTTTCAAATTATATTTATAAATAATTTATCCTGTGCTTTACAATTATATAAATATTTAAATTTAATATAAATCAAAGTTTTTAAATTTAAATATAAATTTTTTAATATTTTTAAGATTCACGCCTTCGTAATTTTTAAATTGAAATCGCGAGTAAAAAAAATATACGAATATTAAAAAAATATCGCAAGGATACGAATCGTACGATATTTAATAATACTAATATTCATTCATTTTACTTTCCAATGCATTAAAATATTTATGTAAATTTACGAGTTTATTTTAAGCCGTAAGTTTATTTTAACGATAAATCCATGGAAAGGATTCCTTTTACCCGGTATAATAATTTTATAAAATTGTATTACGTTATTACTGCGTAATTTAAAAGAATTAAAAGCTACAATTAAACTTTTAAATAATGGTACATTATGAATTTAAAAATAAATTTCTAAGCCTTAACATTTTTATTACGATCTACGATAAAAAAAAAAATATAACTTAAATAATTTAATCGAAAAAGGGGTTGTTAGAAAAAATAACGTTACTCGACACACATTTCTCAAAGTAGGTAAGATTAATTATTACAGATAGTAACAATGTGTAATATCAACATTACATTCATCGTTGCTTTACTCGCTTTTCCGTAACACTTTAATCGCGAGGTCGCCGGTCAATATTTGTTAAAACTAATTAAGCCGTCCAAACAAAAAACGACAATGCGAAAAACTTCATCGTTCATAAAAGAGACAAAAACAAGCAACTTTTGTTAGCTCTGTTCGGTAGAAAAATGGAGAAACAGTAAAACGCGCGTTTCGCTCGAAAAATTCTTGGCTCACAAGTACGCGAACGTTATACATTTGATATGCAGAAGCGGGTGAGATTGTATGAAAGCAGAGAGGCGGCAGAAGTTGATGAAAAGAAAATTGCAGTGTCAAAGTTACTGGCGTAAAATGTTTACCGATTTCTCTCTCTCTCTCTCTCTCTTTCTATCTCCCTCTTTCTTACTTCCTCTCCCTACCTCTTGCATTCTATTATTTTTGTGCTCCAGCACATTTTATTGTTGGAAATACCTATTCTTATTTTCAACCTTGATGTTTGTTTATTTTCTGGGGCAGACTATTTTAGGTCGCGTCTCCAACCTAGTTTGACTCCATTTCCACACACGTGGGTTAAAAGCTATTTGCAATTTTGCGATTGACAGGTCGGAACTAGTCGGTGACACTACAAAATGGCTTCCATTTGTCGAAAAAACACGTGAGCTATTAAATTTCACGGTGGCATCCGCCTCGTCGGAATCGAAGGGAAAACGACCCTTTGTCGCGATCGAATAGAAAAATTGGGTTGCACGACTGCACGAAGTCGCAAATAATGCATCGATGCAACGATGGAAATTACGAGGAAGGAGCGAATGGTCTATTATCCGAATCTTATCGTCGCGATTAAACGATGCGGATATTCAACCCGGTTGATCGAATAAACCCGAGTCTCGAATTTTACTCGTTTCAAGCGCGAAACGAGCACAATTTTTATTTTCAATTCGCAAACTTTCGCGCCGCTTACAACGAATGATACATCGCTTTTATTTTCCAGAGGCAAAACTCCGACTTACTTCCTCCCTCCGGATTAATAATAATCCGTGAGACAAGAGAATGATTATGCGCGAGAAACGTAAGTCACCGAGTCAGCGCCTTCTTTCTATAAATTCAAGAGACCGACTGATATACGAGCGCAAAGCAGTGAAAAATTTCTCGAGCGTAACGCTGGGGGTAGAATTTCCGAGGCAAGCGAGAAGCTCGTTTTCCTACGCGTTCACGCTCCATACCCTCGCACACGTACACCCACACGAACACAACCGTACAATGTAGGTCCGCGAGTATTTTTCACCAAAGCCAAATGAAAAACGACCCGTACACGCCGACGAACACTCCGACTAATCCCACTGACATCGAATGCAAAAGACTCTTCTTCTCCGCGGTGGCGCATATCGTGAATAGCGAAAAGCCAGATAGAGAAACTTGAAGAGAGAGAGAGACCGAGAGAGAGAGAGAGAGAGAGAGAGAGAGAGGAAGGTAGTATCTACTCCCTGGGAAGCATCGCGCGTTGTTGCTTCGCTACCTTCCGGCGGCTCCGAGGATATCCCCTCGCCTCCCGAACATCCGAGTTACAAAACTACGTCTCGAGGCGAAGCACCGGAGCACCGAAGAACGCTGGAACGGGAAAAAAGAAAAAGAAGGAAGAGAACGAAACTAAAAGCGCATCGAGCGCGTCAACACCGACACCGGCGGGGCGGATAAGGATAAGGAGAGCCTCTTAATCAAAAGACAACCCTCGAGCCGGATTGTAATCTTAATTGACCGCCACCCCCGAGGCAGAGCTCACCTGTCGTCGTAGACGAAGCCCGCGTAGAGGGTGTTGTAGTAGAGGGCCGCGGCGACGAGGGCGCAGGCTACGGCGAGGACGTCCATCTCGCATCCCGGCGACGTCTACCTCCTAGCTCGTTGCAGCTAGCTTACCAGGGGGGTAACAGACCGCCCTGGGCTCCGAACACCGGGGCCGGATCATCGGTCCGTGGAACCGCTTTGTGCGCGCGACTCGCCCCCGGGGCCGGCTCGATCCTGTGCAGGCCGCGATCGCCTACTGGCTCTCGCCCTCGGAGCATTAGGAGCTTTATATCATGCCCGAGAGAAGCATCGATCGGACGGGCGCCTGCGCTTTTGCGGCTTGCCTCCTCCTCCTCCTCCTCCGCCTCCTCCGCCTCCTCCGCCACCTCCTCCTCCTCCTCCCGGTTACCGCCCCCCCCCCCTCGTCCCGGCAGTCGCGCGCACCTACACCTAGACGGAGCGAGGCCCAGCCTCCCTCGGAACTCGGAAAACGCCGGATGTCGCGGCTCTCGAGTCCTTCTCCACGGGGGCGGAGACGGACGCGGTGGTCCAGGGCCCGGCGTCGTCGGGTTTCCAAGCCGCGTCGTCCGCTCGTCGGATTTTCGATTTGCAATTAGCCGGCCGTTCCCTCCTCCTCCTCGTCCTCCTCCACCTCCTCGTCCTCCTCCTCGTCCTCCTCCTCGTCCCCCCCCCTATCCACGGTGCTAATCCGCCCGTTGCCCGATGTCAACGATGCTCGACTCGACGTCGAGTGCTTTCAGCGAAACGCGAGATACGCGTCCGTCGGTCGCGAGGAGAAACTCTGGATAGAATTAGCCCAACGAATTTTCCCATAGGAATTTTCCTCCTTCGCGGTGCTTCGGCTTCGCGTTACACCCGAGCGTTATTTTTTAATCAACCCTTCCCGCGTTGCTCGATAAAAACACGTGTTTGCGTACTTGGATGCATCTGTAACTGCTGCCGTAATAACGTACGAATATAACGGCCGAGGAAAATTAACCATCTCCGTGTATCTTGTCTTTGAAGGAAAATGAATATTCAACAATTTTTTGCGTTTCGTTGGCGTCCGAATGTATTTTGCGTTCGTTGTTTTTTTATATCAACGACGAATGGTTATTGTATCGTAACGATGGAAGTCGTATGTTTTCGTAAAACCAAACGATAATTATTAAATTACTACGCGAATGAATACAAATGAAAGATTAATTTCAAGTATCTTTGGTAAACTGTTCTTGCACCGAGCGAATGCATCGTTCCCAAAGTTTATTGTACCTCCGCAGATAAATACTTTGCACCAATAAGACCCGATTACTTTGTAATTCGATTTGGAAATTTCTTTTATAAAGTGTCATTGTTTCTTAACCATAAATCTTATCTAGGACTATTTTACCGTAAATAAAAGACTCGATATCTACGTGTGTCGTTAAATAACTAATTACGTATCATAAAAATAGATATATTCCGTTTTAAGCCTATTCTTTTTTATACTTCGTAAAAAAGAAAGTTAAAATAAAACTATATTAAAGAAAATATTACCGATTAGTAATAACGCGTAAATACGAAACGACTCGTAATAATAAAATGCGCGTTTGACGTTTACTGTAACTCGTAAATTCGATCAAACGGTACTAAAACGCATTTTTGGCCATTGCAAAATGTACGTAGGATATAATATAATTTTTTTTAAAAAATCGTTAATCTGTAAATATAATCTTAATTGAATTTAAACTATCGATAAGTATAATATTTTTAAATTCCTCCTTAAAATATCCTAAAACTTTTCAATATTCGAGCGCTTTATTATATGCAATGTATGTATTTTTTACAAAAGGAAAAAATCACGATCCGGAATTTAATTTATCGATGTAACGCATCGATTATTCTAGAAAGTTAAAAATATACGGTATAAAAATAAAATTACCTTGTATTCTTTAAAAAAATGAATACAATAACTCGACGGATTAATCTATATTCGAAAAAAATAGTATCATCGTTCGTAAAATTGATATAATTTCAAATATAATGATACAATTTCGTAAGGAGATTCGCCTATGCCTAATAATTAAGCCGAACGTATATTTTGTGGGTAATAAGGTATTTTCAAAGAAACTTGACCTACATTACAAAAGGAATACCATCCATATTTTTAGTCCATTTATATTTAGTCTAGTAATACGGTACGATATTCCTCCAGATATTTTAATAATTCCAGAAGCTATAAATTATTGGATAATGAATCAAATGAAGCGTTCGTGGAAGATGGAATAGGATAGACATAAAACGAACGAGCATTCGTAAATTTTTAACGTTGGAACGATCGGTTCTCTCTCCGCAACCGATCAAAATGAATTAACGTTAATTTACAATTTCAACATTCATATTTTAATAGAAAAATAGTATTTTAATAGCGAGAAATATTTTATTTTCCGACAACAACTCGATCGTCTAATTCGCTAATACCTTCGTTCTTTTACACTCGAGCTACAACAAACGGTTCACGATTAACGAAAATTACATATTCAAAATTAACGCAACGCCACAATTACCTGTTACTAAATCTCCTCGAACTAATAACGTTATTTAAAGTATAAATAGCTAACGAAAAGCCCAGTAGCACCGCAATTAACTTTTCACTTTCGAGCCTTGATTTCGCTAAGGTAACGGTTCACCCCTGAATTCCTTTTATCCCCCCAAAGAGAACGGATTCGATCCCGACCCCGACGATAATAAGCCATCACAGCGTTCGCCACTGTGACACTAACCAGCCTCGGAACAGTGGACGCAATTTTCCTCGGGAAAGTTTATTGAGTTATCCGAATCTCGGCTTCATCCCCCGGAGAAAGACCCTTATTTTATACGTACGCAAGAACAACTATCAGAGATAGACTCGATCCTTTCTAAAAACGAGTCGATGCGTCGACTTAGCACCCAGTCAATGGCGCCTCTGAAACTAACGGCAGAGCAGCGAAAATCACTTCTCCTGGCTTAATGTACAAAAAGGAAAACAAGTTTCCACGCGGGGTTTCTTATCCGATCCGGACTCGTCCGCCGCCGACGTCGCCATCGCTTAAAGGGGCGAAAGCTACGAGTTAGAGTCGAGCCCAATATCACTGCTATAAACAATGGAACCGTGGAATTGGAAATTGACGTTTGAGAGACTTAAGCCTTTGTATTAGCATTTATCGATCCTTGCCTATTAACGTATCGACTTTGCTTTTGTTCCGTCGCTCAAAATATTTATTCAAATATTCCCCGCGTCGTACTTTTGTATAATATTCGCTTTTACCTTCTTTTATTTTCGTACTTCAACCGGTTGAAGTACGTTAGGCATTATTTTCGTCGGTATCGAAGCAACCTCCAAAGTTAAAAAGCGAAAACTCGATCTTTTTTATATTTCTGTGAGCGCGTATTTCATAAGTTGACTCGTTAATCGCGGACGGATACTTCGTACTTGTCTCAAATTATAACCGACGTCGATAAAAGTATCCGCAATTTTATTTATTTCGAAAATATAACGTTTCGACGATAAAAAATCCGAATAAATGTAAACGACGACAAAAGATGTTAGGCAGCGTTGCGTGATAATATTTTTATTTTCACGTGTGTTCCTACTTTTTCCTAGTTTTGAAACGAATACGCTCGTTTTTAGATAAAATTACTTAGCAAAAATGTATAATGTAGAGCAAAGTTTATCGTATTCGCGTTCGGAAAATTTCGCGTCGAGGGAGTAGAATGATTCTTGCTATTTAGAATATAAAAAAATATATAAGGTAAATACAACGGTAAAAATATATTACATCGAGGGAAATTCAAAGACGAGTAACGACGATATCAAAGTTCTTACGTCCGAACCGAATATCGTATCAAAATCGTCGTTTATATTAACACGTGTCTTTCAACTCTGCGATTTTCCAATTTTCCGCAACGAATATAGACGTTGTTTTATCATCACGCGATCGTAATGCATATTTATATCAAAAAGTAGGTATTTCGTTAAATTTCAAATTCGTGTCCGCGCGGAACTAAAGTTGACGTATAATCGTGTAACGGAATAAATACACACACCTACACACACCTACACACACACTTGTGTCAACAAAAACCAAAGCGTTTGCCGCAGTTTCTGAATCGCTGTTCGATCGCATTCCCGTAGCGCAAAGTCCTCAAAGCTACGTTCGAGTACCGAACTTCAAAATATTGACAGATGCGTCGGTGGTCGACCATTCGACAAACGATAATTTAATCTCGAATACACCGAAACGTTAAAGAGTATTATTTGCTGGAAAGGAACCAGATACGAATCTCTTTGAAATAATAAGGTGTACTTTGGGAAATCTACTATTTTCCATGCATTTATTAAATTGCGTCATTTTACGTTCTTTGCTAAAATTAACCCGCGTGAATTTTACTTACCTCTACATACACACGATTGTACACACGAAAGCAATCGTTCACAATAAAATTTAATTTTGTATCGTTCTGTACGAAATTCTATTTTCTGTTTTATTTACAAGGGGATTTTGAAAGTAATTAAATTTATGCGATAATTATGTACACATATCGATGCAAACTCAATTTTTAATTCGATAAAATTTCTTAAAAGTGACATTAAAATCAATGTTCGCGTTGAAATTATTTTATAACGTCTTCTCGCCGTTCGTTAACGATATTTTCTATTTATGTGCAAGTTAATAATTTCAGTAAACCATTTCGGTCATATTTATGAATTTAATCCGTAGAAGAAAAATAAATTAAGAAAATAACTTTAGATTTATTTCAAGCTGTACTTCTACGTAATCATTGCGAATAATTTTTCTCGCGCATAAAACGAAGAACAATGAAAGTTTGATAAAAATCGTGTAATTTTTATTTTTAATTAAGCGCTAAAATTTTTATTCAACAATTACGACGAGGTACGATCTGGTCTTGAAGTATTCTATAGATCAGAAAACAAATTAATTTATGCAAACGTAAGCATTTGAAAAAAAAATTTCATCAAATATAAAACAAGAAGTGGATACAATTTCAGAAATTTTTCAATTATAACAAAGAGAAGGTTGAAAATTCGTAATCTTATAGCATTATAACATAATTTTAAAAGCAACTTCGTTATAATAAAATTATAGAAGATACGTATTATGCAAAAATATTCAATCTAAATTTATTTGAACAGTCATAAAAAGATAATTCGTTGATATTTTCTCGGTAATGCCAATTTAATCTATGTACTAAATTTTTTAATCTTGTAGAGTCAATCGTTACCAAACAAAATTTAATTCTAATGTTCACAAATATTATCTTTAAAAAACAATAATCATTCATTATTTATCGACTTCAATAAAATACAAATTATGTGAATAATACAGTCACAAATTGAAACAGGAATTTTTTTAATTTCAAAAATAATTATCTGTATTATAATGACATTCAATTGTGACTATTTTTAAAAGAATTATAAATATTAACTAACGAACGATTTCCCGGTAAATTTTTAACAATATAAAATGCACGAAATTTCGTCACACCGATGAACCAGAGTGAAACCCTTTAGACCCTAAAGATGAGACGATACAAGTACTTGTCAAATGTCTAAAATGATACATTATCTCTCGTTAATGTTTTTTCAATGATTTAATAAAAAGCGATAAATTGAATTTTAATGTTAAAAAAATTATCGAATATTCTACCTGAATATAAAATATGACATTCCACAAGTATGGTAATATATATATTTTCAATTATTAAATTACTTTTACGTTTAATAATAGAATTTCAGTTAACTTAATTACAATTTAAGTGCACTTGATTTTTTAAAAATTAATAAATGCAGTGAAATAATTATAATTTTTCAAATTCTAAATTAATGAAATTTGAAGTGTCCAAAATTTTTTTACTTCTCTTAATTCATTTTTTTCCCATGAACTCATCATTTTTGCAAAAATTTTAACAATACCTTGAATTTATTTTCGAATCGATTTGAAGTATTCATTCAAAATTTTCATTCGTTGCATATTTTAAAATTTCTATTCATAATGACTTTTTTTTTATTTTAAACGTTTTATTCAAAATTTTTACTACTTTTCTTAAAGTATACGTAAATATTTTAAAGAAATAGAATATTTTTATAAAGTTTATTTCCAAAAAGAAATAGATTTTAAAATCAATTCAATTATTTTTATACTTTTATAAATTTATTTAAAAAATAACTTACTTATAAATACATATTTCAACAATAAAATAATTATTTTAAAAAGATAATAAAAACTTCCAAACAGTAGAAAATTCACTTAATAATGTTTCAATTTTCGCATGAAATTATATAGACATATACCTTACTAAATCTGTAATTTTAACTTTTGTAACTTAAATTTATAACTTAAATGTTAACTTAACTACGTTTCGCATATTGTACGTTAATTTTCTTTAAATAAATGTTAATTACTATGAATTATCTACATATTATGAAGTAAAAGTTTATAAGATCGTTTCGATAAATAAATAAAATTTATCCCTTTCCAACTTGAAATGACCTAATAAAATCAAATGGTTGAAACTACAATTCAAAAGTATCAATCACAAAATCAGAAATCTTGAAATTACTAATTACGAACAATTTCGATCTAAAGTTAAGACATTTATAGTTTTAAAGTAAATTCATCATAAACTTTACATACTCGAAGAAAACTACATTTTTAAATTATTTACATTTTAAATAAAAATAGAGTTTTTTTACATATTAATGCTTCTATATATTATATGTACTAAAAGTAATACAACATTAAATATATGACGAATTAGTTGATATTTATGTTTTTTTAAACTGTCAAAAATATCGACTCCAATCAAAACTCTATTAAAATTATTCGAAATTTCCAACTTTAGTTGAGTCTGTTAACTAATAGAGACAAGAATTCTATTTGCTTGTTGGAAGATTTAACTTAGTTTCACACCTCCGAGTTCAAATATAACAGATAATTGTTTTCAAGTAAAAAAGTTAAAAATTATTAGATACTTAAATCTTTTTTCAATGTTTTACTGGCAGGACATGAAAATTAAAATTCTAAATTTTATTTCATAAATATTATGTTAAATTAAATTATATACCTAAGATTTATTAAAATAAAATCCCAACATATTATTTTTATAATAAAAATCGATACAGTATGTGTATATATATATAAATTTTTTTTCAGTATTAACTTTAAATTTTAATTACGCGTTAACTATTTATTTTTAAATCTTTTGTAAAAACAGTTACTAACAGAATTTGAATTATTAACAAAGAAACTTTTTAAAACCTAAAAATATCCAGAACCGTAAATATCACGTATTGTTGTTATATCGATAAATTATTCAAATTTAAATATTAAAAAATAAGATTACAGAATCATATAAATTGAGAATAACGTAATAAAATTATATATAAATAAAATTAAAATTATATTTACTACAACAACTCTAATTCCGTATCCTTAATAAATTTAAGCTATTATTAAAAGTAATTGCATTTTCAGTTAACATATTTAAAAAATAAGCTTATATTATTGAAAATAAATTTTAATTCAATTCTCACAGATTCGATTACAATCGATAAACAAAATTAATTTTCTAATTTAAAAGAATTTTTTATCTATAAATATGCTTTTAATTATTTTATATAGTTAAATAAAAGTTTCAAATATAGAACATTAATTTATAAAATACTTTCAAAATAAATAATAAATCATGAATAACCTTAAATATAATATAAAACATTATTTATGTCGATAAATTTTTTTATATATCTTTAAGTATTAAAATAAAAATATTATAATAAATAGTTGGATAGTATACGACAGATTCAAAAAATCTATAATTATTTAAATCAGGCTGTCCTAAATCCATCATTTTTTAATTAATTAAATTACATAAAATGTTGATACATCAATATTATAGTTACTATATAAATATATTTATTACGCGCGAAAACGTAAGTGGGAAGCAACCCGAGGAAATGTAGCGTTGAAAAAGGACGTTATAGAAATATCGAAAAAATGTCGATCGAATATGTAGCAAATTCTGCCGATTCATTATCGATCTACTCGTTAAAGGCCCATAAAAAAACATCGCCCGTATGAACTTTAAGGAAAAACACGCTTCTCGAATCCCGGGGAAGCGAGAAAATAAAACGTTCGCGGTTCCCCTCCTCCCTCGAGACGACGTACAATCAGTACTATCTTTACGTTGTGTTGTGTTCCTTCGAAACACGCAGAAACTTGGTTATAAGACCAGTGCTTGAGACTCGGACTCTGAAGCGGTTGGAAAACTGTCGAGTCTAGAAGACAAGAGAACACAATGACGAAAAAGGCAGGATTCGTTACAAGGTCCGACTGTTCGGAAACTTTTTATAGCGCAAAGATCTTGGTGAGATTAGATCCCACGTAGATCCCACATGGAGAAGTACGAGGTCCTTTTTGGACGCGTACAACGGTACTAATTTTATGGAGGCGCCTCGAAAAATATGAACACGGGTCGGGAGACGCCTGGAATAAGCAAATAAATAACAATAACCCGTTAGAATTAAAAGTAGAACGGAGAGGCGCAAAGGGGATAAATAAGGAGTAAAGGTGAAACTCGCGGGATCGACGGACAGATACTATATATGTACAACAGGGACGAAAGTCGAAAGTTGTGCAACTGTAATTAAATAAGTAAATCAATTAAAGTGAAAATAAAAGTGTCGCTTGTCTATTCCCAATAATGTTAGTGCATACATTTATACGTACATACAATATACGATTAAACAAATATGTTATACTTTTAAACTTTGAGGTACAAATTAGTTATAAATTATTAGAAGCTTCTAAAATCTAAATCTAAATTATTTTTATGCATCGTATTTAATATCTGTGGAATGAAAGAATGGAAAATTTGTGGGACGGTGTTTCTACTGCGATATCAAGCTTATTTTTAGAAATTTCTTATATGATTATACATCAAATTTTAATTAAATACTTGCATTATTCCAGCTATAAGTCGCTTAAGTTAAAAAAGCACGATAGTGTATAAAAAATAAATGAAAGAGAGTTTTTTATATTATATCAAATAAATAACTTCTTGCAAGTTAAAGCAACATTGAAAATTAAATCAGAACTAGATAAAAGTTGTTAATCCGATGTAAAAGTGATAAATTTAAAAGTAAAATGTTTTGATACTTTAAGCTATGTACCGAAACATCGATCCAAAAATTCGCGCTAATAACATAAAAGTTGATTACCAGTACTCTGAAATGCTTTAATTATAATTTTTATTAACTCCCTGAACAAGAATAGAGCGGTAATTCAGTAATTTTATGCATCTTTAATAAGTCTTTTAAATGATCAATTTAAAAAAACGACCATATCTCACGTAAAAAAGGTTTTTATCGCCAACCAAGCCATTGTTTTCCTTTGCTGATATTATGATAGTAAAATAATGTTAATTACGTTCATATTTCCTTTTATACTACAAATACTTGGCTACACTATCATTTACTTTATATTAGGAGAAAACGATTTAGAAAAAATATATATTTACTTCGATTAATGATGTTATCTTGGAAACTACTATTATTCAAACTGTTGACTAAACCTTCGAGGATTGTATCACTAATATATTAGCGATCAATCTTTCAAGCATTGAAAGTATCCTTATGATTATTTTACTTATTATTGAGTTATTATTGGTTTACGGCAATCATATTATTTATTAATACATCAAAATTATAAGATAGTTGATTAGTTTTAGAAGCTAGTTATTAAGTAATTATAACACAATTGTCTGAGTTGAAAGAGCACAAGGTAATTGAGAATTTTATTATATTCCTTTACGGTAAAACACTTTTCGTATATAATTCTAATTATCTCATATAGAATACTTAAAAAAAAATTTAATTTCATAATCAAAATAATGAAATTAAATATTAATTTTATAAAATCTAGAAACTTTTTTTCATTTTCACATTCATTTATTTTACTACAACTAAAATCGTATTTAAAAGAATTTTAGATTGTGTAAAGACTATACTATTCTGTTGTAAAACACAAAAAACTTTGTGAATATTTGCATTTTTATCTAAAAATTTCTGAATTGTGTATATTTAGAATCGAATTGAAATTTCACTTTTAAAGAATAAATCACTGAACTAAAATACAAATTTTATAATGTTTCTTATACATTATTTGTAACGAGTTTGATCATAAAATAATTATAAAAGCAGAATTTTTAGTAAAAAAATATATATAGAACAGCAGTCAAATAAAAATATGGTAACATTGAATGTAATACAACTTCAATTTTTTCTAATTTTAAATAAATCTTGTCTTGATAAATTTTAAAGTGAATGTCTTATCTGTAATGATTTTTGCTTATATATAACGAAGTTTCTCTAATATGAATATCTGAAAACTATTGTAATAATAACAAGATTAACGAAAGAAAATTTAATAATAATATTTCAATAAATTAAATATTTATTTAACATGCAGACGAGATCACCTTAAATTTATTCTTCATAGTTAGTTTATTTATAACTTTTTATTATCGATCAATTTCTTATTGATTAAATTAAATTAAAATTTATGTACATTAAATTATTAATAATATTAATGAATAATATAATTTTAATGAAACAAAATAATAAATACTATTAAAAAATTTGATAAATTAATAATATACTTCTTTTTTAATCATTTCGTTTTATTGGTTTAACTTCCTACATTTTTAGATATTATAGATGATTTCTTATATATTTTATATTTTCATCTTACAATTATCATAAAATATTTATAAATTAATATTTTCATGCGATATTGTAATTTCTATAAAATTAATAATAACTTAAATTAAATAAATAACTTAAATTTACTTTATTTTATTAATAATTACTTAAAATATTAGTGATTTAAAATCCACTATAAAAATGTAATTTAGTAGATAATTTTAAAGATTATATTTATATTATGTATAAAATCATAAATGTTAATATAATAAAATATTAATTTTATAATCTTGTTAATCAATAGAATTTTTCTTTCAATATATAATTTCTTTGTACAAAGAATTTCATTTTATAAAATTCATGTGAATATTTTCGTTATAATACCTTATTATAAGATATAATCTGATTAAAATATTATAAAAATATTGGTATAATATAATATACTAATTTAATATCATTCATATTTTATTTATATACTAAAATTTTCTAATATAATATATAATATAGTCAAATAAAAATTATTTATTTATAGTTAATTGGCATAAATCATAAAATAAAATATATATGCTCGAATATATTTACTAATTACAGCCTTTGTAATAATGTAAGAGTGACAATTTTACAGCTGTAAAATCATGATGTACATCAAGTTTTACGTTCTTTATGCATTTTTACGAAAACTATAACTAATCCGTAGGAAAAACGAAATTTTTAAAATAGATACGAAGAATATTAAAAAATGTAAAACAAATCTACAAATACATAATATATGTCCATTTGTATATTAACTATATTTTGTCAGCATTATTAATTAATTATTACTTATACACTGATTAAATTGTTATCTTCTACATTATTTCTCCTTAGAAATAAATTATAAGATTATTTATTATTGCATTTAAAATGTAAGAAATAAAATACATTCATACAATATAAATAAAATATAAATAGTAAATAAAAAATAAGACAAAATTAGTTAAAAACAAATTATTTCTGAAGTATAATTTATTAATTGAAATTTTTAATAACAAACATGTATTATTTTTACTGATTTTTATTGTAAACTAATTATTACTAATAAATTTCACCATCTAATAATTAATAAATATATTCGAATTTTGTTTAAAACTGAGAAAGCAATTCATAAATGTATTTATTATAATTCAATTGATCTACAATATAAAATGTATGTCTTAATTATAATATTTACTTTTTGATTATAATATATATCAAGTCGGAAGCAACAATAATTCTTAATAATATTTTCATGAACTCAGTTCAGTATTTTCATAAAATTATAATAATTAAAATAAATCCTTGAAATTAAACCTTATTAATAAATATTGAATCAATTCTATATCATGTATCACTTACCTACATAGTATATCTTTTATATATATATATATATATTTAATTTAAAATTCAGTTTCGTTTCCTCTATTTGTTACTACTAGCGCCATCCGTGTCAGAAACTGTACTAATGTACAAACCAGTCTCAGCTGATATGTTTTAGAAGTATTTATAATCATATAAGTTTTGTAATGTAAGATTTACAATAAAACAATTAGTTAAGATAAACTTAATTGATATTTTATTACTAAACATATAAAAATTGTTTTTAATTTTAAGATTATTCAACTTTTTTTTTATCATTATAATTGAAAGATAAGTCGATAAATTTAGATTTTTAAAGGTTAGGTCAAAATTTGTAAGCAAATACTTTTAGTCTTTTAGAATTATTTTAATATAATTGTTTACATAAAAATAGTAATAATATTATTTTTCAGATAATATGGCATGTACATCACAAGCAGTGTTACTTAATGTTTCCAATAAAGGATGTAAACTGTTTAGAAATTTTCATTTTAATTCGGTTATGTGCTTAGATCAGAACTGGAGACAAGAAAACAAATTAACCTGTAATCCAAATTCTTTTGGCCCATTAACAAATCTACCAGATTATTCATTTGCAGATCATAGAGTAGTTCCATACGGTTCTGGACAATTAAAAAGAATCAATAAACAAAAAGATATACTTGTGAAAATGAAGAAGATGATTGGTGAAATCGATTATGCAGTTGAAAGACATAAACAATTACAAGCTGAGCAAGAAAGAAAATCAAAATTAGTTTCTGTATTGAAACCAAAGAATATAGCTTATTTTGAAGGAGTAAAATCTGAAACAAAAATATAGTTGTAGTTGAAGAGTGTACAAATAATTGAATAATAAAAATTTTAAAATATCTTGTATATACTAATCAATAACCTTGTAAAATAAGAATTATACGAATAAATTGATTAAATAGATAATAATTATGTTTTTAATTTTGACAAGTATTCAAATTATTAAAAATAAAGATTATATATAATTTTTTTGTTTTACAAAACTAATAGTTAATCTAAAATATATCTTTGAAAGAAAAAGAATTATGCATAAATTTTATTTTATAATTATATATATTTACCAACTAGCATAATAAGAAAGTAATTATTTATTTAAGTGAATAAATATATTAACGTTATATATTCTGATTTATCAGTTCGATAACATCAATAACTAGTTGTGATAATACTTTAAAATAAATATTTAATATTTATTATTTGTATATTATTTATCTTTCGAAATATACAAATTTCATTACTTTATTTATACTAATATCTTATTTTTTGTTAGATCGAGATATTCAACTCAATGCATTCAAAAAATCTATTAAAACTTATACTTTAATACTCCAATAATCTAATACTAACTTATCCATAATTATATACATCAATTTGTACTTATTTCTAATCTTTCTTCCTTTTTGATTTGTAATAAAAATCTTAGATATATAATTATAATTTTTTTACTATCTTATATCAAATGTAAGATAATACTTATCCGTTGTCTCATGAATTATACTTATAAAATACCCTTTGGATTATGAATACGGTGACCTTTCTAAAAACTAAATCCATAAGAATAATGTTGTAACGACTTTTATTTTTACGTTGCAATATTTCTCTGTATTATTGTCCATTAATCATATATTATAGTTATTGCAGAAAAAAATAATATTAATTAATATAGGTATCCTTAACCGAAGTAGAACTACATATATATTTTTTTAAAAATTAATTTTACATAATTTGAAGATTAAATCGGTACAAAATATTTTGCTTTGTTTGTATCCTTAACTATAATATTTTCAGTGAAACAATAGCAGATGTTTTACACATTCGAATTTATTAATAGCTGAGAGATGAATTGTGTGAATCAGCGAAAAACCAGATAATTAAGAGACTATTTAAACGTATTAAGTCAGTTATTGTATGAAGCAGCTGAATTCCGCAACTAAACATAAAAGTTCTTTCCAACGTTAATGTACGTTAATTAATGCGTTAATTGCATAATGGTATTTGAGCATCGAGAGATCAATTTTCTGAAGAGATGCGCCCCAAATAATAGTATTAAATGGAGAATATCGAGTAAACTTAATTAACCGATTGATCTTGTTCGTATCAACTCTGAAGACACAAATTTCAACAAACACCTGTTATGTGTTTTCTAATAATCTTAAAACAATTATATTTTACATAATATCAATTTTATTTTTATTTTATGTAATATATCGAGCAAATAGTTTTATATTAACAATTAACTTTTTTTCTCCTACTATTAATATTATGCATTATTATTCAAAATTATACAGATTTTATATATTAAATAAATCTGATTGTAATTTTACACATCATATTTTTTTTAAATACGATATTTATAAAGTTTAGTTATAATTTTTAAAACCAATATAGCAGCAAAGTTTTAAAAATTAATACTTTTTTACCATTATAAATTAACTAGTGATTAAGCTCTTAATTACTGTTATTAATATTAATAGAATTTTATAGTGCGAATTTTTTTATATCTTATTTCTATTGGATATTTATAAATACAATAACTCGTTAAAATTGTTTTAACTGATTTAAAATAAGAGCATCTTCGTTCATTAGTAAATAATCATTTCAAATTTATTTTAATCGATTTTATAATTACTTAAATATGTTTTACGAAGAATAATTATTATTAATATTATTAATATTAATTTAGGTATCATTTACATTTGGATCTAATTTTTAGTTTTATATTTCTTTTGTAATTTTAAAAATTTTTTTCTAGAAATATTTTTGTTAGTAATGTATTTCTTACTACATTTTATCCATATAATAAAATGCAATAAATTTTTATTTATATCGTTTGTTCCATATTCTTTTAATATAATCAAGATTTATTTTGCTTTGCTTCTTTTACTTCTAAAAATGTATCATAATTTTGAAACCTTAAGATTTTTGAAATTTTTATATTTTATGTCTTGACCACCGTAATTTTTATAATCATCTAAATTATAGAGTATTTTAAGCCGATTGGATATTGTAACACCTAATTTAATCTCTTGTACTTTTTTCAACTTTTTCGACGTTAAATTTATTTAATACGATAGTTTAATATTAATTCTTATTTATTGCTAACCTTTTTTTAACTCTCACAATTAACAACGCTTATTCCAATCGCAATCAATACTTTGAAATGATTTAATATCCAAAGTCCGTACGACAGTTTCTATCGTCGTTAACAAGTGGATACGCCGCTATAATCGCAAGTATATTGTTTATAATGCGTGCATTATTATATTCGAACCAAACACTTGTAACAACCAAAACTTAAAAACAGAAAAATCACTATTCGTATTATCGTTATTATAGAGATTCTGCACTTTGTTTTATCATAATTTTTCATAAATATATTACTTCCCTATACTCTAATATGTACACAACTACCTCAATGATATCTATGAAAAAGTATAGAATAATTACTCTACTTTTTACATTAATTCTATCGTTTCTTAATATTTTACTCTATAGAACAACGAGAATTTACAAACAAATATCAACGCGTTCTCTCCTGGAGGTTCAAACGGTTAACTATTTACCTCAAAAATATTTTACCATAGAGAAATCCATAGTCGTATAATGAGTTGTGTATTTGCACGATTCAAATTAACCGGAGTGTGTTCGATTTCTGTCGGCTGTCCGTGACTAGTTATTCGCGCATGTACATAAAGTGGAAATCTAGGATCGCGTTGCGAAGAAGCGATAGAGACTTACTTGGCAATTTTAATAAAATATACGATAAGGACTCTCGCAAGCTTTAGACGACTAAATAGGTGAACTGTTTCTTGTTTGGAACTTAGTAAAGATTTCGTCAGTGATTAACTAAAGTAGTCGGACTACGATGCCAAAGTTATACCATTACTTGATCTGCACCGATTATGCAACCTATAAAATAAATGTATATTACCAAACATCTTATTCGTTGGTAAAGTCAGGAGACCTTTTTCAAAAACGTGTAATCACATTCGTATTAGAAATACCTTTGATCCATACACGTACAGAGAAAACTGTGTCGATGTTTGCTTAGAAGTCAATTAAAAGATTTATTTAAAATAAATACACGCGAAGTATTTTGACGGAAGGATTATTATTTAAATTTTAAATACAACGATTTATAATGCGATGAATACATTAAAATAAGTTTATTTAACGAAATTCTGATGTATTATGGTGTTATAAAAATATAGCGATTTGTAGTAATTTAAACTAATAATGATAATATAAGCAAACATTTGAATTTCGCATTATAATTAAGCGTGTCAGCTAATTAAAAGTTAATATAATATTTAAAATACTGTTAAAAAAGTTAATGTAATACTCGCTTCCTTGTATTAATCTCGGAATATAAAATATGAAATTGACAGTTCTAACACGCTGTAATTTTGAATTTTTTTAATTTTCAATTAATCCTCAAATATATTTATTATCCATTACAAATACGTTATTAAAATATTACATTTTAAATTATCAGCTAACGAATTAAAATTTCAATTTATTATTATATTACTTTAACATTATTTATTATAAATTTTACAAACATTTATACATTCGTAAATGACCACCATTATATTGAATTTCCCACTTGTACATTCAATATAATTAACTGGAATTTCTAATTCAAAGTCATAAGCAGTCTATTTGGTTGTTTATTCGGGACAGGTCAAGAGGTACTTAAAATTAAATGAACCATAGGCTTTTCTACAATTGATGGTTATAACGTAAACGTATAGTTGTATAAATAATAAGAAAATTTTTATAAAATATATAAATTATAAATTATAAATTTTGGTGACAAATAGATGGTAAAAACCGTTTTAAAGATGAAAATTGATCGAGTTTATAATAGATGAACAAAGATCATTTTTTATTAAATAACATTTTAATTCTTATAAAAAAATTAGATGTTTTTATAGATAATTTAAACTATATATTTATAATACACTTCCTCGAATAGACTTTGAAAAATCTCGTACGTGATATAAATTGATCATTATGTTAATTAATTAAAATGAAATATATATCTGATAATTCATGAACTGAATTAATTTAATAATAATAATAATTTGTTCTAAATTTATATTCGTATTTATTAAAGAATTTTTTCTACACAACCGATAGCTTAAAATAACATAAAAGAACATATTTATCAACACCGTTATTTTATCTCAAAATTACATACCATTGTATCAAATTTTCTATAAAAAATTAAAAAATTCTGGTACTACACTTTATACTATTCTATAATATAATAAAAATAATTTCATTCTTATTTCTCTCGATCCGTTATTTTAAATAATATTCTAGTATGGAAATCGTATCTAATGATCTATGCAAATTATAAGACTCGAAGGTAATCATTTTAATAATAACAACTCAAAATTTTAACTTGAATTTACAATTTTTAAACTTGATATTTTTATGTCAAATTTATGATTAACTATTCGTATAATAATTTTTGTAGATTTTAATGGCCACTATTTAGAAGATGACGATAACAAATTTTTCTAAAATTAAAGTAAAAATAAAGCTTCATTATGCATAATAGACTGGATTCGAAACATTGTTAATTTTATATATTAATAAACGAGAAGGTATCAACTTTAAATATAATTGATACAGAAGCGTTAAATTTATATTTAATATCGATTAATTTTTTAAACATCTAAATTTTTTAAACATCACGATTAGTTCTTATAACGTTGCATTGGAAATATAATTTTAAGGATAATTTTTCGATTGATTCAACTACTACGCAAAAATGCACAGCTATTCGTTTAAAACTTAACAATCCATTATAGAATAAAGGCAAATTGACCGATTCGAGGAATTTTATTAAACCTCATCTCATGCAGATATAATAAAAAAAGCTGCAATTCTAAATGAAACAAAATTCTACCGGTAACCTCATCGAACAAAACTTATCGAATATTACCAATAATATCTCAAAACTCTTCCAATATCCAAAGATAATAAATTATACTGGATAATCGAAGGAAAATTAGTTTCTCTATTTACGTTATGCGTGTATAACTTAAAATATTTTAGGCATCTTCTCGAGTAATATATTTTCATTAATAAGTAACCATTTAGCAAGAAACAGTTGCAAATAATAATACAAGTTTCATCGAATGTACCATTAATATGGAAGAGCGCTAATGAAAACTGGTTTGGAAATATATAATAAATACTTTTTCTGGTTACTTGGTGGGAAAATGTAATAAATTCACGATGAAAATGTTAATAATTGTCAAACTAATCATTTCATCATACACTAAAAACTAGCGTGTGATTGTGTTCCTTTTGCGTTGGTATACATAAGAAAATTAGTAGGTGGTCTGTAACGTGCGGAAAATTCATTGGAGATTGCTGTAAGCGCGTGTGAATAGCAAATTTATTACTGCGGTATTATACAGATATTGTATATGCGTAGTTAGACTTCATTCTTCGCTTACTATACGTTGCCCTCTCAAACTGTGAAAGCATTAGGTCATTAACTCTGAAATCATATTTTGCGAACGATCTTAAGACAATGCAACCCGATCTTTATAATGAAGGTCTTTTTTAAGCTCTTTTTTAAGCCCTTTTTTAAGCCTTTGCTTAAGCTGCGCAAATACGTACAAGGAGTTTCATTTTTTCTTTCATAAAGCGACTCGAAAATACTATTTGTTCGATCGTGGAATTCATGGTGGCATTAAATTCACTTTAACTAGGCTTTCTTATAAATAAATAAGATCGATCGTTACTAAAAATATATACGTAACTTTAAAAAATCTGAAATTACTCTAAAAATATTTTAAAAGTTAATAAAAACATTGATTGTTTTTTCATACTAATATGAACTACGAAGCTAATTTAAAATTTCCATAGCTCATTAAACGTCTATCGTTTCTTCAAATGTAAATATTGCAATTAAATAATTCAAACGTTTTCCTTACTTTCTTGAAAGTTAATAATATATTGCGCTCAAACGAATTAAGCCTGAGCTCGGAATATTTTTAACAAACATAATCTAATTATCCAATTCTCTCTATTTCTATATAGATATTTACTGAAATTGAACATTTAATCTTTGAAGGCAATTAATTTATGAATAAATAGCTTGAGTTCAATTAAATAAGGATAAGATTACGGTATACTGTACCAAACCATGTAATTATTATTTATTAATTCTATTTTTTCTTTTAATAAAAATATTGTTTTTTTTTCATCTCAGCAGTAGTAACACATTAACGTTATTTAATTTTAATAAATATAAATAAGTACATTCGTAATACTATTCGTAATTTTCTGCAACCGCGTATAAATTTTATTTGGAATTATAAAACTCATTTAGTTTGTTATGTTTTGCTTAAATGTATGCTATAAATAAAGTAAAATATTACGACTATAAAATTGTTTAAATATTATGATCATAAAATGATGTTTAAAGTTTTCTTATAATTTACATACGATTATCATTACATGATGTATATCTAATGTTAATTCGTAATACAAAAATTGATATTAAAAACATTAATTTTAATCAAAAATAACAGCAAATGTAATTAACTTATGAAATTAATAAAATTTAAAAGTTTATTTTGAGACAGTATTAAAATTAATAGAAATATCAATAATTGTTAAAACAACATCTTATTAAACATTTTTTACATGTTTTAAGTTATAAAAATTAAATTTTATACCTAAGAAAATATACACTGGTAAATTTACCTCCGTAATATGTTTTACACATAAAATTACCATGTTTTTACAGTATTTTTATATTTTTAAAATATAAGTTATCAAAAATATTACGTGTACATTTTAACGTTAGTTTATTTAAGTTTTATTTGTTTATCCAATATTTTCCTTAAAACCTAAAAAAATATTGTGTTATTTATTGAAAAAAAAAACATCTCTCAAAATACATAGATTTATGACGGTAATGTATACGTTTACTCGAAAATAAATTCTTATAACATATTTTGAGATTGACTTTAAGATTCTCGAGAAGTTTTTATAAATGTTCCTAAAAGTTCCAATGAAGTGTAAATTTGGTTTCGTCACTGCGTAATTCTGAATAAATTTTAAAAGTTTCCGATGAAATAAATCATAATTATTGGACATTGTCGAGTGGAGAAGATACATTTTAGTTGAAATGGAACTTTAAAATGACTAAGTCATTCAAAAACCAAACTATACACGTGACCTAATTCGAATTTAAATATTTTATGATGCCATAAATAATGACGAACTCCACACGAAACATATATTTATACAAGTGTAACAAAGTCTTCCACAGTTAGATTGCAGGCAAAAGGAAGTGATTTGTTGTGACCCGATATTCGCGGAACACTCGAACATTGGCGTACGTATAATCATTATCATCGACGATGCATATGGTCATAATTACTATCAATGAAAATAATCCGTGGTTACCAGCGTCATGGGTAATTTTCTAGCGGACCCGGATAGATAACCGATGCTAAGAACAAAAAGTAGCAGAAGAAAATGAAATAACGTAAACCTATTCAAACTTATTCGTGTGTGATTGTGTGCGTGTGCTTATATGCCCGCGAGTGTGAATACATACGTATATATATATATATATATATATATATAAACATATACATGCATTTATAAATAGGTAGATATTTATACAAAGCCACAAGTTAAAAGTACACGCATACTAAAGGAGTATTGATATTCAGCCAAGCACAAATCCTCCGAGTTCTCGTTGAATCAACGATCGAAATCGCGAGCAAAAATTTGCAAAGTCATATGTCGCCAGAAAACGAATAAGTCGTTCGTGTGAATCACGGTATTATTGCAAAGGCGTCACCCTACTTTTACACACGCTCACACACACACATACACACATTCGCGATCCACTCTTATTTACCTCGTTTTATCGTTTTCAGATCTCGCGACGTCGCCCGCGCAACTTGTATATTATTTATACAACACGCACCACCGCATCGGGTTTTCGTATCCCCGAGACCCTTTAGCCTGCATATAAAATTGCAGGTTGATCACGTGTAATCATGGCATCTGTGCTGCAACGTACTTTATATATACTTTGTTCTAAAAGTACATAGGCCTCGTTATCTCGTTACGACGATTGCCTCTTTAAATGTAAAAGTCTAACGGATGGATCATTTCAAAGAAACTGCTAATACCGAAACGCGAGATCTCATTTTGTTTGGATGTAAGGACCAAGGTTCAGCCGAGCTAAGAATCCTTGAACACTTGGCGCCTTCATCCGAGCCAGGAAATCTATTTACTCTTCGCCTTAACGGATTTCACCCGATGAATAATTTTCACGTATTTAACTTTCAGCGAGACACTTGGGACATTCAATTAAATTTTAATCACAGCTTTAATTAATCAAAATTGCACCTATCGCTGACTCCGATAAAAATATTCAGTTTATTATTGTACGGTGATTTGGGTTGTTGCGATTTTTCGCTCGTTTTATTCCCCGCATTCTTATATCTCCAACGGTAGACGTTTCATTTAAATATAAAGTAGAATGATTTCATTCGATTGGAATATCGAACGCGGATCCCGAGTATTCTATCAAAATTAAAATCAGGAAGCTATCGATCGTAGCAAAATCATTCGTAAGAAAGCAAATATCGCTTTAATGCGCAGGTGAATTTAAACTTTTCATTTGAGCAACAAAAAAATCACGGTATAATTTCCTTGTAAATTGCCTCTTTTACGCGAAGCAAGCTCTGAAAAATAAACGAAAACGTTGCTTCCAACGTATTCTTTACGTTTGGTTAAAAATCGATCGTACGGTATTTCCGGACTTCCAAACGAAAGTATCGATCGAAGGATCGATCGATCCCAACTCGAACTCGAGTCAAGACTCGGTTTACATTCCGAGAGATCCGAATACACTCGAACCGAAAACATCTTACCAAAATCCACGGAAAGAAAATTCTCCTCGAAATACCGTCGGCTCGTTGTTAACGAAGGTTACGCTCGAGTATCCCGGAAGATGATCGTAACCCGTACTCGTAACGCAACGGTAACAGGTGCATTATGCAAACGGTACGATCGATTTCCCTCGGACCCGAACCCGTCGAGGACGCCTCGAATAATAATCGCGTTCGTTGTCGGGGCGTTTACGTTAGCGCATACTCGGACTCGGATCACGCGACCACGTCGAAGCTTTCGAGGCGACGATCGAAAAATGGGAGCGCGAGAAAGCTAATAGCCGGTCTGCCGAGGGAGCAAAAAGTTTTTAGCGCGTACGTCGAAGATCGAGAGATCCAGGCTAACGAGTCTCGTCGCTCGCTCGAGGATGATCGGGACGCGCGCGGAGTAGGGAAGAATTTCCCGGGAGTCTCTCGAGGTGAACGTATGCGCTTCGGATATACGTATCGACGTCGGCGTCGACGCCGGCAGTCGTCTCGGCGCGAGCGTCTTCCCCGTACGATCGATCGTTGCGCCGCGGCGATCGTCATGGGCAGGCGATCGTGCGCCGTCCTCGTGATCCTGATCTGCGCGCCTTGGACCGAGGCGCAGGAGTCAAGCGATTCTTACCTGCAAAACGTCGTCAGCGAGCTGAGGATAATGAACGAGGTCCCGATTCCGGGTTCCAGCGAAGGATCGCAAGTGCTCCAGGATCGACACGCCAACATCGCCCCGAGACTCGGACTTCAGGCCCAGGTTTTTCCTCGAGGCTTCTTTATCTTGTTTAGCCGTCGCGATCGACTCCCGATAACGATATCGTTGATCGATAGGTGGCTGCGAGGAGACCCCAGTACCAGGATGAGGCCCCGGAGGTCCTTGGTTTTACCCCCTCGGAGCTCGCGGCGATGTACACGAGGGCCATCGAGAGGGGGACGCCGATCAAGTACGGGCCCTTTATAAATACGCTTAATCACCAAATACCAAATATCCAAATTGACGGTCGGTACGAGGCAACGGGAAACGATCGACCTCACCCTGGAGATCCTCAGTACGCTTATTACTTTTATCCGCTTCAAACTTTTCATCACGAGCTGCCCAATCACCAAGGATATAGGATAGGGGTATGATGGTTTTCACTGTGCATTTTATTTTATTTTATTTTTCGTGCGACATTGTGTAAATACGTCCCTTAAATCAAGATGTTATCGGCTAGTATCGCATTTCGTGGAAATCAATTTGTATCGTTAGAATCCCGTGTACAAACTGACTCGATACTTACGTTTTTAATAATGTATTTGCACATTTTTTACACCTATCTTTTCCCATCTATGGAAATTTACGCGGAAACTTCTCGATTAATTTTTCATAAAATGATTTACCCCGATATACATGATTGCCAAAAAATGTAATATAATGATTAATAGCGGTTCGAATACGAGAGCATTTTAAAAAGGAAGAAGAAAAATAAACTGCGCTCGTCGAAAAATCGATAAGTTTCATTCGGTTTTTGCGATTGATTATCGCTCCAGTTATAAATATAAATTCTTTTGATAGTAGCTGTCGTGTAAAAAATTAATAAATGCAAATTAAATATTGATTAGAATTCATATTTCAATCTCCTCTTCCTTAAAACTGGTTACGTCAAATAGATAAAGAACTAGTTATGAGCAATTCGATTAGGAAAACACGTTTAAAATAAAATTAAACGTATGTAATCTGTACTCTTAATCATAAAATAAATCCTCGTTTACACTAAAAATATACGAGGTAAGCTTATATTCGAAGCGATCGTATCGAGATTTTTAACAACAAAAATTGAAAAATGTCAAAATAGATGACAGATTGATTTTGCTCTATCATTATTATTTTTATCGAGGTTAATAATCGATTCGCGAGTTTCTTCGTAATTCCACGCATTATGCCAAAAAAAAACAAGCATCGTATTTTATTTGTATTTAAAAAATATTCATTGAATAATTGAGAACGATGAACAAATAAAAAAAATAACTTGTGCTTTACTTCGAATCATCGTAATTCTATATTTATTTCATAACTCTATTGTAGAAACTGATTCGCTTTAAATTTAAATTGATTGAAAAAAAATTTAAATGTTCCGGATAATATAATAAAAATCAAAAAGGTAGTGATATTATTATAACTCAATATTACTAAGAGGTACTTGGTATAAAAGAAGAGGATGTTAAATTAAGTATATTTTTTCTAGTCTAGAAAAATCTATTTAAAATTTAAAACAGTTTAAAATTTTTTCATCCGAAACCTACCATAAATAAAGTTTTCAAAACTGTACACCTTTTTATACCGATTCAAATATATTATCTAGCGTAATAACTTTAAAAAGAAAATTTTATGCATGTTAAATGTAATACAAGATAGTATTTGGAAAGATTACAAACCTTAATAAAGTTTTTCTTATGAGAAAACTTTGAACTGCCGTTACTATGAATCCCTAAATACATTTCTCATAAAAAAAGTTTTTTCAATAATTTCCTTCGAGTAGTTTTCTTGAATTTAATTTGTAATATATAAATTATTAGAATATATACATACATTTAACCTTATTTTCACAGTATATTTTAGAAGAAAAATATTCGAATCTAAATAAAATATTATTCGTATTTATAATAATATTGAATATTGGTAAATGTAATATATTTAAATTTCTATTAATAAAAATTGCTTATAATAAAAGCTACTTATTATTTTAACTTGAACGATTATAATTAGAAAATTAACATATTTTTAATTACAATACCATAAATTTTAAATAAGCTGAAAATTACCATAAAAATTATATAATTTATTAAAGTATTTTTTAAATTAAAAAATCAATTTGTTTTTTAATAATATTCACTTTATTCTTTGTAAACGACAATAATTTTTCAAAAAATTATCTAAAATTTCAATCAACCTGTAAAGTACAAACTGATTTCCAATTTTTATTGCAAATTTACTTTGAAAAAAATTTAATAGAATTTTTTTATGAATTAAAAAATATTCTCTAAAAATGTCACTAAATTTTTGAACCGTTATTAACTTATGGCATAAGTTCACATGTAAGTTGAAATTTTAGTTCAAACTTCTTAAAATTAATGGCTATCGCTTGTAACAATTTATCCAAAGTACTTAAAGTATTATCAAGTAATTTATTTTAAAAAATATTATTATGTAATTTTTCTTTAAAAAAATATGTAGAATAATGAAAAATTAATTGATTTCGATCGATAAATATAAAATATTGTACAAAAATACAAGAATAAATAAAAGATTTTTTATTCGTTTATTTTGATGATTAATTTTAACGGGTAATTCAGTTTATAATTAAAACGATTAATCACAACAATTTTAATATAACAAACATAAAAATCAGTTGAATAGAAATTATATAATAACACAGTTATGCAAGTGCATCCTCGATTAATTTACAGGAATTTATGTTTTTTTTATTACTCTCTGGAGTTCAAATTCATACTTTCAATAAAATTATCGAATCACGCGAATAGTAAAACATGATAAATTTATGCAGCTCATCACACGTCAGGCCGCAAAGTAAGTCTAATCCAACAAAATTATAGCAAATTCAAGTAACTTTCTATCTTATAGAATATTAATATTTTAAACGTAAAACTGATCAGTCAAAAACGTTGGACTTGTAAGTTGATGGGCTTGTCATATAAGCTAATGGAACTAACTGCTTTAATTTTGCTATAGATTTGATGCAAAAAGTCTGATGCAATCACTCGCTGACAGAAACATAATTAAAGTTTTAAACAGACCACGCGATTTCTGTGCAAAATTGCAATGAGTTTATTACTCAGCGGTTTCTTTTGTAAAATAGCGAAACGTACAGAAATAACTATTTTAAGCGTAAATTTCTTGTTCTTTCTATTGGTTTAACTGCATTTTCTAAAGATTTTGAAGGTCGCGTATTATGAATCAAGATTAAAGTTTTGCAGTTTTGCTTTTAAGATTAAGGAATATTTTTTCGAAAAATTAAATCTATTTTCGATTTACTAAACATTAAATAAATTTACCTACGTATAAATATTTTAAATGTGTCATGATTATGCTAAAGTGAAAAGTCGCTTAAATTAAATAATAAATCTCTATTTATACGTATTCTAAAAAACAGTTCATTAATTCCATTTATACGTATGATAATTTTAATTTATAATCGTAAATAAATAATATAAAATAATATTTTATATTATTCATAATAATATAATAAGAACTCGATCGATTTGCTTCGTATGCAAAAATAAACTTTATCGAATATAAACATTCATATTATTTGTGCATTTCTGTAAAGAAAAGCTTTTACCTCAATTTGTGCATTACATACACAAACACTACAGTATGAAAAATAAATAGCAAAATTATTGTTTATTCATTCCATGCATAAACATTATTATTCAGAAAAAAATTGTTTTTTCCAAAAAAAATATGTACTATTAATTAATACAAATTTAAAAAGTTACGTATAATTAATTTGCATGTATATCTGTTTGTTCTATAAAATTTTTATCCGAACGAATACACGATTCTAAAAATATGGAAATACATACATAATTTTACGCGTTTCTTGAGAGCAAATATTTAAATATCGTTTTACTTCGTATAAAATTATTATAGAATAGATTATTTAATCAAAACGTTTATATATTTAACTTCATTTTTAAAAAGTAATTTTAATCAAATAAATTTTAATATCGTAAAATAATATTAATATTATTATTTTTATCGTTGAATATACATGCAAATTTTGCTTTAACGCATAAAAAATTTAATTTTTGTTCTAAATTTTAAAATATTTAAATTTTTAATAACGTTAATTTTACACATGTGTAAATTATAATTAAAATAATTTGTACCTTTAAAATTTGACTAGAAATTTGCATAAACTCTTAAAAGTTTACCTTTATTACGAGAAATTTGTGAACTTTAGGGTCACTAAGATATTTGGAGTAAAAACATTAAAAAAAAGCTAATAAGTATAAATGGAAAAACTGAGAATAAAGAATAGAGGAGAATCAATAACGTTACTACGAATACGGGAAAATAAAATGCGAATATCACCGAGGTGTAAAAAAAAGAGATAACGATCATTGATACGATGAAATGATAACAATAATAATAAATGAGAAAAAATGTAACGACATCGCGTCAACTATAATAATTAATATTCTAAAGTGTTAAATTTATACCAAAATAGGTCCATTGACCCTCCGTCGGTTAATTTTCTACAAACCTAGAGATTACAATCTTCTCGTTCCAAAGTGTGAAAGCAGAAAGAGAAGAATAAAAACATTAAAATACAAGTCCGCTATACCTAATAAAATGCAAGACTTAATAAATCTCATATACAAACGTCGCTATTAATTCAATACCTCAAGAGAGTGTCCGTTTAGTTTTTAGACGTTGAGTCAAATGCTCGATATACTCGATATTTTTGGTACGAATACTCTTTACTGATAAGAACGACGGTTATAATGTCATTTTACGATGTTTACGATATGTCCAGGAAGTGTGGAAGAAGCCGCCTAAAAGTTAGAAAACAAGATCGGACCGTTCCTGCCAATCGTTAGGCTGACGTTGAAGCGGTGTAATCAATTATTTAAAAATATTAATGTGATTTTAGAATTTACATACTTATTACCATTTGCCTATAATTAGTTTTAAAAAATATTGGTCGAACGATCGTTTATTAAATTATAAACGAAAAAATGAAAATTCTACTTGTACGTAAAATATTGAAAAAATAAATTATTTAGATGTTGAAAAACGGTATACTAGAAAATCTAGAGTTCGAAAAATATAGAATACTTCGATTGTAAAAAATATCATTAAACCGTTGATAATACAGGATATAACACGGAAGACATTAAGATACCAAAATACCACTTACATTCTCATTTATTCCTGATGTTAAGTGGTTCAATAAAATTATTACTTGCGAGAAACGCAAATTATGTGCAAAAATGTCATCGTTTTTTTTTTTACTTTCAGCCTAATTTCAAGTATGACTCGATGCCAGCTAAAAGCAGTAAGAAAGAAATGAACGCGATGAATCCGATACTCGTGGGCATTAGCAGTTTCATGGGAATGGCTTTATTCTTTTTGCTCAGTTTATTTTTTTATCCTCGATTTATGCATTTCATGCATTTTCCTTTTTTCGCAACATCCAGAACGATCTTTCATAATGAACTCACACACCTTACGGCTTTTGTCACGGAAGCTATAGAATACTATAATAAAGCTGTACGAAAGGTAATATTTTCTTGTATTTTCCATATTTTTCACCTTAACGTTGAAAAAGCTTTCGAACATTCATAAAATAATCGTTTTCTTACAGAGATCAAAACATTCGTCATCCATCGAATCCACGAGATAATACATAGGAATATTAAGTTTTAAATCGGTATCGTCGTTAAAAAAAAATCAATAATGTCAATAAAGCTTTACCTTGAATCAAATTATCTATCGATATTTTATTACAAACGATGGAATATCCGTACAAGGAATATTTTAACCTTATCAAATATGTTTACTTACTTTAGAGGACGAAAATAAAAATTAAGCATATAAATCGAAAAGATAATTGTTAAAGATAAAAATTGGAAAATTGCGGGTAGACTAATTAAATGATAACAAAGTATTTTATATTAGTGTCCAGTGTCTTGTTTTATTGATACAACTCTTCCGGATTCTGCAATATTTGCTGTATACGTATGTATAAATTTTTATTTACAAAGTGTCGAGAAACCGCTTCAGATCCGATCCGCTATCTTCGTCAGTTAGATAATTACAGTCTGATAATGGCGCATACAATAGAAAGAAGCTTAAGAAAATAAAACGAGAGTTTAACGATGAATTTAATAGTTGTAAAAGTTATTTTTAAAAACCTTCTTATATTTAAATCACGCTAACAGTGGCTAAAGCCAAGTATAAAATTAATATGTATATGCGTGTGTACGTATATATATACATATGGATATTCATACATATATATCTGTTTGTGTGTATGTACGTATCAATGCATAAATATATATATGTATATATACATGTATAAACTAACGAATAATTCGAGTTAAAAATTACAATGAATTTGACGTTTGCAGCTTTGCAATTCGGTTGAATTGAAAAATGACACATATTTATCGTATCTCGAACGAGAATAATCACGGTTTCGAGTGAAAAATTGACTAGAAAAATAAAATAATAAAAGAGCGATAGAGAAAAAATGAAAAATCAATTTCTCGTGCGTCGATCCAGTAATACATGATATAATACAAAAAAATTATATAATAATTAAAATATAATAATAGAAGGCATCGATGCCGTTTCTTGGTGATGACGAAGATGATATTTAGATAATTAATTGTAAGGTAAATTCATAGCAATAGTGTTTTTTTTCTTATCCTAATTGTTGTCGAAAGATGTTGAGGCTTTGTCGATACTAGTTATTGTGTTATATAAAATGACTTCGATATCGTTGGATTCGATCTCGTAATGATTCAATCCAATCCGATTCACGTATAAGAAAAGGTATAAAAAATTATTATTTCTCCAGAGATAAGAGCTGATTGATAGCCAGGCAAAACACGTGACTGGTAACGAGCTCAGTATTCGAAGAAGGCTAGCGTATCCTAAATGATCCTTCTCCGACCAAGTGTCACGCAAAAAGTTGTTCGATAAAAGTACATCAGTCTTTCCTTAGGAAATATTCGCTTTTACGTTCGCGCATTCGCACCAATGCCTGTGTAATCAGCCGCGCACATCCTCCACATAAATAAGTTCAGGTTTCGCTTATAATGTACCTCTCGCAAATACGGAATTACGCGCATTGTCTTTATGCGCGTATTTTCTAATGCTTATACATGATTATCATCGGTATTTTAGATAATTATTATTGATTAAAAGACCTAGTACTTACGACATAAAATTTTCAAATTCGTAATTGATGCTTTGGCAGACAAGCTCTTTAAAAATATCATTCGATAGTTTCTCTAAAATATTGCTAAAAATGCTCATTGTCCTTTAAATGTATTACAAATATTTGTAAAAATATAAATATGCATTTTTTTTCTTATAGGAGATTCCTCGTCGTGATTATGCTCAGTGACTCGTAATAATCTTTAACAAAACTTACAATTTTTTCCTTATCAGTCTATGATCGGGGTTTGGCAAAATACAGTCGACAATATTTTAGAAAAACTTTTTGCCAGATTTTTGCAGAACATCGTTGTCCGATATTTGTGCGACAGAAATGATCCTTCCCTTACTTAATATTTTCCTACCAAATTGGCCAATTTCAAAATTGTCACTTACAAATATATTGGATCTGTTTCTCTTAGGAAGTTGGCAGTGGTCCGACACAAATTAGACACGGGTTAGCTGGACTCTACTTTGCGCTTATTGTACATGAAGCAAAGTGGTATAAAGCAACTTTTTCGCAAACGATCTCTACTCGTGCGCAATTTTTTGGCGCTTCACGGTAAAGTGTTTCATGCGTAAAATCTAATCGCAATTATTCGTTTCTCCAAATTATGATTCCGGTTCGTTTTCTTCTCCAAGGTTGTGCAAATCCAAATAATTAACGATCCCCCGATGCAAGAACTCGTACTGAGGCTGTAAACATCGTTAAATATTTCTGGTTAAACACGTTTCAAAAGCGATCTCAGTCCACGAGCGAAAGGTACTTACAAAAGTGCTGATCATCCCATGCCTCTGCGACCGCAGCTTCTTAACCGTGGTAAAAATGTCGATTCGCTTTTCGATGCGCAACTGTTGAACGAGGATGCTCAAAGTAACGAACATCGAGCTTCTGTCAGAGCCATGATTGCAATGAACAGCGAGTGGTCCACTAGATTCCGTATTGTTAGTTTGGGTCTGATCTATGAGTTCGATGAGACCTCTCGTAACTTCCGGTACTTCACCTTCCACCGTTGGCCAGCCGTGGTATTGGTACTGGGTAACTACCACATTCTCGTCCACCTTTGTGTTGGATACGCACAATTCCCTGCGCGTAAAGTAAGGGCAACTCTCGCTTTGAATGTAACGAACGCGGATATGTTCGTAAGAAACTTCGTCGTCCGGCCAATAACGTGGACATTTCCTTGGCCCTTCCGCCAACTGCGTGGGTTATTTAAAAATAGAAAATAAATTAAACCAAAGTTTTACAGCGTTAACCGTTAATTTAATCGTTAACGATACTTACATCCGAAAGCATGACGATCGTGGATATGCACTGTTCCGATATCATTCTCCAGAAATCAGCGATAGTGGATTCGAGAGGATCTTGGGTTATGATAAAGGATTCTGAATTGTCGTAACCTTCTATGAACGAGGCGTTGATGTAAGTTGAATGTTCCTTTCCGGGTATCGGAGTTAGAATAACTCGGTTTCTGTCGTAAGGTATCACCAACTCGCTTCTATTTTTGTTTCTGTTTTCCTCTCCACCTCCCACCGAAAAAGATTTTCGATCTTCTAATACTGCGCTAATTTTCTGAAAATTGATAATTAATTTGTTAATACTAAACGATTGAGCTAAACGATTACTACAAAGAATCGAAGAACAAGGTTACGATAAGTCGTACTAACATCGTACTCCTCTTCCATGCGACATTTTTCTTTCCCATTTTCTCTTTGGCGAAGTTTTTCAACCGCAGCTTTCAGTTGGGTCGCTGCTATTTCGGTATCGCCGTACTGACCCATTTCCATCAAAGCTCGATAAATAAAAATATACTGCTTCAAAGACTGCACTAGGAAATTTCTTTGATGTCTCAAGTCGCATACGGTATTAAATATGGAAACTTGACCCTCTTCCGCCAATTGCTGCATCAGCGAATCTAGAGCGACCAATGTTCCGGTTCTTCCGACACCCGCACTGCAGTGGACCAAAATCGGTCCTTTCTCCAGCGAATAAGCTTCGTTCACTCTCTTAACAAACCTTAAAATCGCGTGAGGATGTTCCGGAGCCATGAAATCCTTCCAAACCAAAAAGTGATACTGGACGATCTTTCGCGTGTCTCGTTCTCCGGTTCGCGTCATTTTCAGCTCTCGCACAACGTAATCGGAATATTGATATTCGCCCACGTGTTCCACGGTTATATCACCAAAGTTTTTCGTTTCACTTTTATCCGGCCAGTACTTTGCACATTTCGTTTTCGAATACTCTTCTAAATTTGTGAGCATAAGCACCAGTTCGAGATGTTGCTCCCATATCATTCTCCAATAATCACAAACCGTATTTTCCATTGGGCCCTGGGCACAAATGAACTTTTTGCGCTCCTTGTAACCGAGAACGAAGTTCGCGTTTATGTAATCCGAGCCACAAATACCGTCCATCTGAGCTAATCGGACGCGAGTTTGATCGTAGCATTTGATATCGGGGTAACGATTTTTATAAATATTCTCTCGTGCCTCCGAAGCTCGCGTCGTTCGATCGGTGAATCGATCGGGTAAAAGTTCGAATTCGTGTTGAAAACCATAGTCCGAATCTCTGTGACGTTCCAGGTAAGATTGTAGCAATTCGCCTTTTGGTATGGGTGGCATATCCGGTGGGGTTGCAGCCACCAGTTGATGTCGACCTCTCAAACTTTGACACAAATGCCTGCGAAAACGAATCGTTCGTTATTCATCGAATGTTTCATCTAAAACTCTTCGAACTTACCGAAAACTGTTCCTAAGCGTTATAATTTCCTCGCCGCGTTGCTGCACCCGTTTCGAATAACGATGCAGTACGCAAAGTGTGATCAAAAGAATAATAATGATTAAAATAAGAACGAGCGATATTTGCAATATAACGGCGAGAGTTGTCATATCTTCCACGATCACTAATTTATGATCGACGCCTCCGTACAATGGAGGCAAGTAACTACTGTAAGCGGCAAGAAGTTGCCCTTTGCCAGATCCGTAAACTATAAGAAAAATCCGAGTTAATATTTACGGTAGAAATGGGTTGACATTAATTTAAATTCCTCTCTTACCGATCACTTCGACAAATGCGGTATAGTTGGCTTTTTCGTCTAATAGGCCGTCGAACGCGGAAAGCGGTAAATTTTCAAAATCGTCCTTATTGGCGATATCCTCTCTTCTTTTTCTCGAAACTGCGTCCGTCCGATTAACAAGAGGAGTAAACGTGGTCGAACTATAATTTTCAAGTTTCGAAATATCGATCGCGCTTAACTGAGGAGTCGCTTCCGATGTCTGCGTATTAAAAGTTATATTTACAGAAGCTGAAGTTGGACTCTGGAAAAAATAAAATTAACTAAACATCAGTCTTCGTTGGTAAAAACGTAAGCTTTCGAAAAAGAATTAAAAACGCACGAACCTCTGGAACAAAATGCAACAACGTTGGTACAGACTTCTGTCTTAATCCGATACATTGTTCGCAAGCGACGCTTACGTTCTGACTTTCTCCGTTACCGATAAATACTTCGGGAGGTAGACGATTACTATCGAACATTTCTGCAAGATATGCTCCACCTAATGGTGAAGAGTAGACGTACTGATAAGAAAATACTGAAATCTCTTCCGGCGGTGGTAAATCAACCAGTGTTTTTTGAGGTGCGAGTTTTATAATAAAAATTCTATAGCAACAAATAGGACCGTTTCTTTCCGAGATTCGTGGCATATATATCTTAAATAATTGCTTTCCCTGATTTTCAATCTTGTGCCAAGATCTTGCGTTTAAATTTTCGCGGTCGGGTACGGTTACAGGCATCGTACAGTTCGCAATGGCTTCGTCCCCGTAAAATCGCTGACGCGTTTGACAAGACACGCGAATCTAAAAAGCACAATTTATAAATATCGTTGTCAAAAATAATTTACGAGCAGTAATAATTATTTCGCTTTCTTCGACTTACCGTATAATTAGTATTAGGCGGTAATTGGTTTTTTCTAAAACTGTTGTACTGAAAGTCTACGTGATCTATAAATGGATTTAAACGTTCGTTTTTCATTCGTCCACTTTCATCTTTAAATATTGCTCTGCCGTTTATTTCGATTTTATATTGTAAAATAATACCGGTACGTTTCCGAGGAGCTTCCCAATTTATCGACATAAGACTCGTTCTACTTATATTATCGAAACGACACGCCACGGAAAGATTTTGCGGTGCATTTGGAACTAAAATAAACAAGTATATTAAAAAATGGTAAACTTATTTAAAATAGATTATTCTCGAAAGAAACGAAACTATCTTACCTCCATCCAAAGTTTCAGCTTCGACTTCTTTACTCCAATTACCACATTGACGCGTATATTCGTTGCAAGCTGAAATTTTAAATTTGTACGTCGTCGCTGTTTCCAAATATTCGAATAAATATAACTGGCTTTGCTGAACCGGAACAACGGCTTCTCTCGTTTGACCTTCGTGGCTTGCCACTATGATATAATAATGGATATGTTCTCGAAGATCCGGTGGAGGATTATTCCAAGCTATCGTCACTGTACTAGACGTCATACCGTTCACATTTAATTTAGGTATAAATATAGGATCTACGGAGAAACAAAAGACCAAACATTTTTAGAGGTTCAGGACAAGCGAACTTGGATCAACTCGATTATGTACCGATACGCTTTTAAGATATTGAAATAATTAGAGAAAAAGAGCGAGTAACTATGAAATACCTTTTTCTAGCGTGGTTATCCATCTCGGGTCTATTTGCACGTGTGACTTTCCAACTTTGTTTTTAGCGGTAATACCAATTTGGTAAGCAGCTCCCTTGTCCAATCCTTTCAAAACGAAACTCGAATTCCCACCGTTGATCAATTCAGAATTATACTGCCACGAGTCGGTGCCATTTTTCATATACTGAATAAAGTAAGTTTCTATGGGCTCGTTGCCATTATTAACCGTCCAATTCAAAAATATACTTCCAGCACCGACGGTCTTTAAAAAATCGATGCTTATCAAGGGAACGTCGATCACGAAAAGATGTCTCTGGGCTGCGACGGAACCATAAAAGTCTTGAACGCCGCAAGAGTACGTTCCGTTATCCTTACGTGTGGCACTTTTGATGGAAAGTATCAGAGAGACGTGAGTTTCGTTTATTTGAATCCAACTGGTCATATTTTTAAGTCGTTCGATGTTATCGGAATCGTTACTTTTGGACCAAGTGAAGTTGAAAAGAGGATCCCCGTAAAAGTCACACGTCAAATTAACCGCGTTCAATGCTTTAACTCTAACGTTCTCGCTAACGGATACCCTGGCTGGTTCTGAAAAAGTCAACGTCGATCGATTACAGCGTGCAGGCACAAGAGTACGGACACAACTCACGAGCAAAGAACTTATTCGCCTACCTATGACTCTTATTCGAATAGTTTTCTTAACGTTTCTACCAGAAATCCAAGCGTGGCAAGTATAATTGCCGCTGTCTCGTCTAGTGGCTTTCTTCAGGTCGAATCTTTCAACAAAATCAGACTCTTTGACCGAAGTTAAGTTCCTGTCCTCGTAGCTCCACCAAATCTTGGACGCTGGCTCTAAGGATTTGCACGCGAGATGAGGCGTACTGCCGGCCTCGATACCCTTTGGATCCTGCGACACCGTTATTTCCAACAACTCTTTGCCGTTGGACCCTGCGCTAGACATCCCCTCCGATTCTACAATAACGAAAATCGCATCGGCTAAAATTTGTAAGCTCGGGGGGAGAGACCCGAGTCGCGAGAGTGCCCAAAGGATGTGCTCTGAAGTGTATCGTACATCGAGAGGGCAGACTCCGCGCGGGTTTGCGAAGGAAGATCGGAAGGAAGAGCGGAAGGAAGAGCGGAAGGAAGAGCGGAAGGAAGCTGATCGAAAACTCACTGTTGTCGTTGTTGTCAGCGGTGACAAGCAGTAGGCTAGAAAAAGCGGTAAGGAAGATCGCTGGCACGGCGCAGCTTCGTCCCGTCATCGACCTCATCTCGAGTTTGGCTGTCAACTTGTCTCGCTCTAAGAATGAAGCGACGCCCGTCGTCCGGGTTCCGGCGTCGTCGTCGGCTCTGGCGACGTTGGCGTCCTTCTCAGCGGTGCTCGGCCCTGCCCTCGGCGCTCGACATCTCCCGTCGTCGTTCTCTAACTTTCTCGCTTACTCTCTCTCTCTCTCTCTCTCTCCGTCTCCCTCTCACTCTCGTACACGTTCGCTCTCTTCCGCTCCCTCTCTCTCTCTTGCTCGCGTTCTCTCTCCGTCGCACTCGCAGCTCCGCCCGCGGTCGGCCGCCCCCGAGCTCGACGAGACCGGAGAGTCGCGCGCCCCCTTACCCAGTGGCCACCCTCGCGAGCACCCCGGATGGAAGACCAGGAGATTTTGCGGACGTTGGGTTTGGACGGCCACCGACTACCCGAGCCCACTGAACGCACACGCACCGACGGCACGATCGGGCGATGGCTCGACGAGTCGATGCTCGATCGAGTGAACAGCTGCCGTCAGTCGTCGGCTCAGCGGGCTTCGCTCTCGCCCTTCTGCCCCCTCGCTCCCTCCCTTGGTCCGCACTCTCTCTCTCTCTCTCTCTCTCTCTCGAGTTTATGGCTCCTCTCGCTTTTCACTCGTTGCTCTTTTCCTTTTTCTCCGGCTTCGGCGGCGTCGTCAAGCGGCAGCCGGCTGTCGAAGATTGTCAAAAACCGCGAGGTAAAAATCAGGTAAAATACGCGGCTCGACTAGCTTTACCGTTGCTCTCTCTCTCTCTCTCTCTCTCGCTCTGTCTCGCTCTCTCTCGCTCGCCACCTATTCGTTTCTTTTTCCCCCCTCCAAACGCCATCGCTCTCGACATCGTCCATGAGAACGAATAGTAGTAGTACGCGCGCATCGGCTTCCTAGGATTTTTTACGTCGTTAGTATCGTTAAGAATCTGCATCGCGATGTACTGAACTATGGGGACGGAAAATCTTTGGCTTCGATAATCGTGTATTTCTTACGTGGGAAGAAACCCTTCGAACGTCGCTACGCATTCCCCCGCTCCTAAGGAAAAAGCGGCGAACGACGAGACTTACGTTGCAACGTTTTATTCCGTTAATACGTATAACTTCCTTTACCCACACATTTAATAGCATCTATTTACTTTAACGCAGCAGCTCGAGCAGTTGGGAGTCACTTACCGCTTACATTATTCTCTCCCTCCCTTTCTCTCCCGTTCTCTCTTCCCTTCTTTCTCTTTCGCTCTTTCAATTTCTCCCGATTGCGTCGCGCAAGATCCCACGTAACGTACCATAAATGCATTGTCAACTTAAAAGTATTTACGAGGATATTCCATTAGCTTAATAAAAATAATATTATTGTCCAATATCCAAGGGAGTTAACGAGGATCGAACGATAATCGAATTTAGCAATTACGCTCAGCGAAACGTGAAATAAAAATAAAGATCGATGTTGGAGGAGACGCGAAAAAAGAGAGAAAAAAAACGTACATCGATATCGGATACGAATATACAAATACACGTCCAACTTTTCAAAACAGTTCTTTCCATCCTTCGCTCCTCGACTCGCTCGCATCCGATCGCGTACAAAAGAGCCTCGACGTTCCAATACAAAAACTTATTCCTAACGAGATAAAATATAAAGAAGCGCAGCGACGTAAAAAGTTAAAAGAGTTGAAAAGTCGAAGGCTCGATAGAAATAAAATAATACCGACAAATACAAACGTAATCGGCTTCGCAAAGCCGAGAACGTTCAACGATTCCAAGCGCAGCGTCTGTTACTCGGTAATGATATACAAGTATACGGCATCGAGATCGTCGCTCGAGGGCGAGAGAGCGAGGGAGCGAGGGAGAGGACGAGAGAGAGAGAGGGAAGCGACCGACTGCAGGAGCCGTAACCGTAAGTTGTTATAAGCCGTAAAGAGTCTGGCCGCTGGCGATTCGATAGTTGACCGAACCGTCGCCAGGTGACGCCACCGAACCCTACCCGCGAACACGGCCGGATTAAAATACGCGCGCTCGTGTAGATGCGCGCGAGTAACTGTGTGAGTCTCGGCTTCGGCTCCCGCTCGGCTCGACTCTTCGGGCCAGTGGCTTATGGTATTGTATACATACGCTCGACGTACGTCTAACAGTTTGCCGTTGATGCTTGATGGCTCGACGTGTGCGCGCGCGTCCGATTCGTGTGTAGAGCAGCGATCGCAACCGCCGCAGGAGACGTGTGGCTCGTGTGCGCGTCGGGGCGGCTTTTCGAAAGCTCGACGTCCTCTCCTCGGCGGTGATCGCAGGTGGAGAAGACGCGAGGAGACCGTAAGGACGTAACCGTGATACCGTAGCGAGTAGATCGCGGCTCGAACCAGAGGAAAGTGAGGTTATGTAATTGTTGTTCCCGTGCTCGCGGGCTCGATCGCTTCGACGCGCGAACGTCAACGTCCCCGATGAGCAAGAGGACGAGGACGAAGAGGATCGCGACGATAACGACAACGAGGACAACGACGAGGATAATGTACGGACCAGGTGAGTAAGTCGGTAAAATCGGAGGTAACGGTGTCGTCCCGGTCTTCGACGACGACGCGCCGCGCGTTCTCCGGGTGAAAGGTTGCGGTACCGCTCGGTAACTCCGTGTCCCCTTTCGTACTTTCGCTCGCGATCTCGACACGCGGCCTCCGTGTGGAATTTCCTCCCCCTGGAGCGGCTCGGTTAAAATCGCCAATCGCCGTCATCTCGATGTTGCACCGTACGACCGTAAGACCGTACGTACCGCTCTAGCGTTCGACTACCTGTTGTGACGTTTACCGCTCCTCTCGCCGATCGGTCGCCCGACCGCCTCCACCTCGGCTCTGCCGCCCCCCCCCCGTCGCCCCTCTCCGCGCGTGCGCTCCTGTCCCCCACCTCCCCCGGGCCGCACGCGCGCGCGCGTGTACTCGGTGCACGCTTCGCCGAGAGAAACCGGAAGAGCGTCCTTCCACTGGCCGAAATCAAAATCGAAAGTCGTTGGCGAAAAGACGGGGAAACGAACGAGATCGCGAAAAGGGATACGGGCCGATGGCGGGGGCGGGGGCGGATGGGTGGACGGCTGTCGCGATGAAGAGATAGGAGCCGGAGCGGGGAGATAGAGAAACTCGTTCCCCTTCTCTCGGATGACGACGACGACGACGGCGGCGGCGGCGGCGGCGACGGCGGCGACGACGACGACGACCACGACGACGACCGCGACGACGACCGCGACGACGACCGCGACGACGACCACGTCTACGACGACGATACTACGATGCTCGACGACCGAGGGAACCAGCCGGAGATCGCGTCTTGCGGCTCTGCCTATGGGCCCACACTCCACGGACGAGGCGAACTGCCTGCCTCTCTCTCTCTCTCTCTCTCTCTCTCTCTCTCTTCGTCTCGAGCTCGCGCGCTCTGGAAAGCAGTGGGGAAAAGAGACTCCACGAGTTTAGTCTGGCGCGCGCTATCGCGTTTAGTGTGCGCACGCTTTGCGCGCTCTTGCACGTACTCCCGAACGCATATCGCACACATACGCACCGCGTGTTCCACTTCTTTTTCCTTCTTTCACCTGTCGGCGGCACGCGCTCTTATCTGTCAGCTCGCTTTGTCTCTGTCGGGCGTCGAGTCGTTTCGCTAACTGGCTAACTGTCAATTGTTGCTCGCAGGTTCACCAGAGTGTTTATATTAAGTGGACGGTACGCGTGGGTGAGCGATGGGCAGATAGATAGATAGATAGATTGATATAATATAAATATACGCGTACGCGTCGGCGTTACCATATCCGAATATACATCCGTCCGTCCGTCTATTTATCCATCCATCCATCCATCCATCCATCCATCTATCTATCTGTACGCGTTGCATACGCACACACATATATATATATATATTTATAAACGTACGCAGGTACGCATTTGTATATATAAGGAAATTGGCTGTGAGTTTGCTGCCTGCTGATGCGCGCCTGTGTGTGAGAATGAGAGAGAGAGAAAGAGGAAGCGCGCGAGTTAGCGGTATTCAACAAGTAGGCAAATCCGCAGCTCTCTCTTGGAATCCTGGTCGACCGGAGTGAGATGAGAGTAGGATGCCAGCGGGCGGCTGCAGGAGGTGGCGACGAAGCGAGGACGAGGAAAGGACGCGCGACGACGGTACGACTTCCCAACTGAACTGGCTTACTCTGCAGTGGATTTCGGAGGCTGTATGGAGGCAGGGGGGCTCCTGCCCCGCCAGCCCCAGCAAGGCCCCCCTGGCTCCATTCCCGGTGCACCCGGCCAGCTCCAGGCCAGGGCGAACCTCAATCTGAGCTTGCAGCAACAGCAGCAGCAGCAGCAACAGCAGCAACAGCATCAGCACCAACAACAACAACACCAGCAGCCCAACAACCAGGCGCAGCTGCACCAAGACCTCGGTGCGCTCTGTCAGCAGCAGCAGCAGCAGCAGCAACAACAGCAACAACAGCAACAGCAACAGCAACAACAACAGCACCAGCTACACCTGCAACAGCAGCAACAGCTGCAGCAAATGGGTCAGGCACCCGGGATGGGCGAAGTGCTGCCGCCGAAGCGACAAGCCGTGGTCGATCGGTTACGGCGCAGGATCGAGCTCTACCGGCGGAGGCAGACCGACCTCGTCCCCAAGTTCGACCAGACCTTCCACGGGTTCTGCGAGCAGAACATCCAGGACACGTTGGTGTTGAAACAACGCTTCCTCGACAGCAAGGCTAAGCGCCAGGCCAAGAAAACCGACAAGAAGCAGAACGACAACCTTGGACTCTCGAGTATTCATGTGGTGAGTAGAATTTTTGTCTTTATTGTTATTGTTGTTCTTTCGACGACAACCGTGTCATTTGTTTATCTCGCGCGTACGGCTACGGCTTCTTAAAAGAGGAATGGAAAGGAAGGAAAGGAAAGGAATGGGAAGGGAATGGAAAGGAAGGGAAGGGAAGGGAAAGGAAAGGAAAGGAAAGGAAAGGAAAGGAAAGGAAAGCAATGGAAAGGAAAGGAAAGGAAGGGAAGGGAAAGAGAAGAAACACCGCCGCATACCGATGCGCGTTTGTTTTGAAAGGAGGCTCTTTCCTTCCTCGCTCGTCCTCCGTTTATGGTTTCCTCGGGAAAGCCGAGAGAAAGAGATGGAAGAAAAAAGACCAAGGAAGTTGAAGTAAAAGGATAGGTTCTTTCTTCTTGGAGAACTTCAATGGGCCGCGCGCGCGATCCATTATAAACTAAACGTGGGAAAAGCGGAGAAAGTCTCGGCACCTACGAGCGTTTTCCTCGCTCTAGTCCTAGTTCCCGAGAGATTAAAAAAAGAGCGTGATAAATGAGAAAGAAATGAACAGCCGACACCTACGCGACGCAACAACGTCGTTGGAGCGCGCGTCAATCAATTATGAAATCGCGGGACGCGCGGGTGGCGAAGAGAACGGTAGAAGGAGGAGTAGGAGGAGGAGAAGGAGGAGGAGAAAGAAAGTAGTCTTACTGCCGGTGCGTTTGGTCGGAACGGCGGCGGTGGGCCGAGGAGGAAGAAGAAGTACAAGAAGAAGTAAAAGAAGTGGAAGAAGTAGAAGAAGTAGAAGAAGAAGAAGCGTTTTAAAATCGCTCGCGCGCCCATCTCGGGGATCTCCGGGATCTCGGGGATCTCGGGGATCTCGGGGATCTCGGGGATACATTATCGTGGCGGTCGTCGCCGCCAGCCAAAGCAACGCACAGGAGAGGAGAGGCGCGTGTATACGATGGCGTACGTGCGCGTACTTTTCGTTGCGTTCACGAGTAGTAGCCGAGAGAGAGAGAGAGAGAGAGAGAGAGAGTGAGAGAGCCGAGGAGCCGCGCACCCGCGCTCAGCGCTGTTGCCACCTCCTCTCTCCTCTCTCTTCCTCCTTTCCAGCCAGTTATAGCCTCCCTCTGAGCTCTGACACGCTCTTTTCGGCTCCAGCTGAGCACTAATCAGTGATTCTCAATCGCTTTTCAACTTACTTATCCCCCCTTTCTTTCTGTCCCGCGAACGACACGCGCGCACACGCACACACGCACGGCGTTCGGAACCTTTTTCGATCCGCTCCACCTACACCCGAGTGTGTGTGTGTACACGCGACGACTACGACTACGACGACTACGACGACTACGACGACCCCCGCTCTCCTTCTTTGCCCCGACTTCCTCTCGCCCTCTTCCCTCGTCTTTGCTTTATTCCACCTTTTCCTTAATATTATTATTCGGCTTCTTCTTCGTCTACTTGTTCGCTCGCCTCGCCCGATGTCTCGCTCTCGTTGTCTTTATTATTTCGCGATACGCGTACCGACACCCATCGCGTCGCAATAGGCTCGGATAATTCCGAGGTCGAATTTTCTAGTAAAAAGCCACTTGGGCATTGTGTAAACGATATGTTTCTTAAGTATTTTTCTTCCTACTTATCGTCGTTCGCTTAGATGCTCTCGAGCATTACATTTTTATTGCGGCTGCTCGAAACTGCCACGCAACTGCTATTAATACTCGAACTTTAATTAAATCTAAAGCGCGAAAATAATCGGAAAATAACTGTCTATCCGAACCGATTCACGTTTCGGCTCTTCGGAATTCGCTCGGAATAGGAAAATCGCTTCACCGAACGAGCGATCCCCGCTTTCCCAAACGATTACCGGCACGCGTTATTTTCGGAACTCGCAATGCCAAAACAACCCTTCCTTCCTTTCCTTCCATCCCTTCCTTTTTCTTATCGGTCTTACATACTTAAGCATGACGTTGATCTTGTGGCATGCGCACGTTATAAGATGCGTCACGCGCTCTTGTCGCTTTTAGTCAGCCCGTCTGCTCTCGAAAGTACGCCCGAACGACCAAACGTGCCTTTCGATTTTCGTCTCTCGTCCTCCTTATTATATTCCTTTATTTTTCCCTCTTCTTCGAGCTTTTTTTTACGAGAAAATTTGCTTTCTTTGGCCGCTCGAATAATAGCCCGGATTAGATAGAATGGAGCGAGGACGTAGCGATGGAAGAAAGATTCGACCGTGAAATTGGAACGAACGAATACCGATCGAAAAGAAAGTTACGTTAATTTTTCTCGGATAAAAAATAGATTTATCATTGATGTAATATTTAAATGGTATGCGCGCTACGATTCTATCTATAATCGAAATTTAAATCGAGAAACTCGTGCGCGTTTACTATTCAGCGATTTTTTTTTACCTTCGCGTTCAATTATAAATAAAATTATCTATATTAAAACAGTTAATAGATAAGCCACCAGGCAAACAAATAATTGTTAATTTTTTCTCGAGTGCTATCGATACTTCGTAGCAGCTATATTTTACAAAAAAAAAATATGTATTTCAGAAATGTTTTTGATATTTTACGTTAAATCCGAGGATAAGATTTTTTCTGTATAAAAACATTTTTATTCCATTAGTAATAATACTACGACATAATCTTGTAGAATTCTAGTTACCGGATAATTTATTGGTTTTTACTCTTTAGCAAATACATAAAACAAACGTCGTAGCATAACTTCTAATTTTAAATAACACGATCGTTACTTTATTTAAGTATTTATTTGCTTATTTTTAGTACAATTATAATCAGAGTATAAAAATTCGTGCATTTCCGATTTTATTAACGTAAACTTCAGCATAATTAGTTATATTTCTATTAAAACTTAACTTGTAAACAATTATTAATTTAATGTATAAATTAACTATTTGTTTATTTCCGACGTATTTACAATTATCTGTCGGATCGTCCATTTGAAGAATATCTATTTAACCAAATATTAAAAAAAATACGAAAATCACGACTACCAATGTGAAACATGAAAATTGAAAGATACATGAAAAACAAAATAATCTCGAAAGTGTTTACAACGTTGAGAGTATCCACATGTATCAAAGAACAATCATTGTAACGCTGCATGAGAATGTTTCGTTCGCCACGCGCAGCTCATACTTTATTTATCGATTGTCTGATAAACAGCGCTATTAGGATTCTTACATTCGGCGCCTGAAACGCAGAGATAATACTGGTCCTACTCGCTTGGAAATAAAAGAATAAAGGAAATTAAATTAAATTAAAAAAGAAAAAAAAGTCGAGAAGATGCTACGCGTGATGCCAAAGCTGAGAGAAAGAGAGAAAGAGAGTAAGAGAGTGAGAGAGTGAGAGAGAAAAACTCCGATGCAGTAGTCCGATCTCGTTGTCCAGCTTAATTGTTCACTGTTTATTTCTTCGACGCAGATAATGAGCTGATAGCTCTTAATCGTTTGCTTCATTGCTACTTGCCAGTCTTTGTGCTTTTGAGTCGTGATAATTAATACTGCTTTTCTACACGAATAAAAATGCTGTACAAAATGTTCTCTTCGATGTGAACTTGTTCTGGAAATATAAGATTTCCAGAGAGAAAAGATTATACGTTCAAACTACCTTTTAAATAATACATTATAACGCAGGAATTCATTTATCGGTGATACGTTAAACGTTCGATCGAGAGTTAATTTAAGAGATATTTTTTTTTAATTTCTAAATTAACGACGAAACCAATGATATTTTTTACGCTAATACGAAGAGTAAAAAAATTATCTCGATAATTCGATAAGCGATCTGTTTGCAAATATTTGTATGTATTTTTATATCTACTTATCTATCTTTCCATCGCATGCTCAAAGCAGAGTATTAGAAAATATATTATTAAAAAGTAGTATAATTTATTCTCATTGAAATTGAAATTCAAAAATGTGTACAATTTATTGTTTTTAGACGTATTAATTATTCGATGTAAACTTGTAAATTGTGAATCGATAAGAATGAATATCTTTTCTAAAAAAAATTTCTTTTGTTATCCTTAGCTACGAAATTTGCTACATTTAAAAAATCGATAAAATAATAAAAATTTGATCGTACGTTGATTGTGATACAAAACCGGAAAACTAATATTAAACTATAATTCACAATCGATGCAAATTATTTCAATGGTAACTTAAAAACGGTCGTTGGTTTTTTAACGAAGAAAATTATTAAGGAAAGTTTTTTTTAAAAAATATTGTTTATATTGTATAAAAGTTACAAATTTGATAGCAAGAATTCTAAAATTTATTACAATAAAATTTAATGGAAAATATTGGAAGTAATTGAATTTCATATTTAAAAAATAATATAATCTGTTTTTTATTTACGGTAAATATTGAACCACAATAAAAAATATCGATTATTTATAAAATAAACTGTAAGGCTTAATTTAATTAAATATGCATGAATAATCGAAATTTAGATATAAAAAATATATTTTTTTATTAAAACCATTGTAAAGCTTCTTTTGTGTCTAAAAATATTTGGTATTTTATAATTCAGATAAACTTTATTAATTCAGTGCTCTGTTGTAGCAAACCATTTTTTTTATAATGATTTTTTTTTATTATTACGATAAACGCTTTAAAAGAAATTCAGAGTATATTTTTCAACGAATTGAAGAATCGTAACTATATTTTAACGATATAAAACGATTTTTCTTACTCATAACGTTAATGTTCTCGAGATCATTTATAAAATTATGTAACCCTGCAAAGTTATAATGGAGAAATATGTTCTTATAAGCCTTACAATAAAACGATACCGCATACAAGGAACTTTTTAGTTTATAGATATTCCTGTGTCCTATATTAGCAGATGTCCAATATTACCGCACTTACTCTATTCATAGGAAATAATACGTCTTTATGCTCATACAATAAGCGCACGCGTGAGGCAACGTGACGTCATGTGAAATTTCAAACAATGTCAGATGAATAGTAAGGTACATATCATACTCTCTTTGCATTTTTTTACAGTGATAATACAGGGATAAAGTTTTTATGATATTTATTATTGTTTATTTTTCACGCCGTAAATATAATATTCGGATATTCTGTGCACGAAAATTTCGATTTGTAACGTTTAAACACACATTTCTACGTTAAAAATGAAATACCCGAAGAAAGCGAATGAAATTGTTGTTAAACAATTTATTCGTATTATCGGTTGTATTGAAATCCCTTATTAAAAAAATTATTTTAAAGTGGTTTAAAAAGACATTATTCAATAGTTAAATTTATTACCGATGTAATAAAAAATTTATACAAGTAACGAACGCTGATTATGAATTTTGATCAAGTTTTAAAACGTGTTCTCCGATACTAATACATGAAAAGCAGAACTCAATTTGTTTTCTAAGGTCTAAGAACTCTGAGATATAAATTATAATATCGTGGAAAAATGTATATATATAACGAACAAAAGTCATAACTTCGTAATTGGTCATCTTCGAGATTATTTAAAGTGGAAACGAACTTATTATTATAAAAACTTTTCAATTAACTTAAAAACTAAGAATAATATTGAGCTAGCGTAAAAATAACATGTAAAATCACGAACGAATTAGTCATTTTAATATTAACATTTATGATACTGTTAATTGTTATTAAATATTCTGAAAATATCATTAAAATACCTCGTTACATTCGTTATTAGGGTTAATGGAAATAAACTGCGAGTGTTTTCATTATTGGGTGTTAGAAAACACCTTCTAGTTTTATTAAAATTCGTGACTCAGAGGTGAGACACTCTTCTATCTAGCGTTTAATGACAGTAATATAACGTTGCATGGATCGAAATGTTAATTCATTGCACGACATGTATATCTAATACGAGATATAAATTATCCACCGAGATCACAAATTGAACTTTTTGCGTTTTCGTATTATAAATTATACGTGCAACAAAATAACAGATTTAATATTCCTTACAAGTTTATATTACTATTACTAAAAACTAGGTTCGAAACAATTAATTTTCTATATTTTATCGCTAACTCGAATTGTTAATATTAAAATATATAGATAAAAATGATTTAAAATGGACTCGCCGTGACTTTTTATTGCCGCTTAAGTTTCGGTTTTTTTTCTTTTGATAAATCGAAACCTGTATTTCGATGGAATTTTAATTTAATTTAGATAATCGGAGGTAAGAATTCGTCGACATTAAGCGATTAACGTATTAGTAAAGTAAAAGAGAAAAATCCAATTTCGATATTATTTCATCTAAAAAACATTAATACGAAAGCGATACTTTGAGAAAATAACACGATATTAAAATATTATATTACGGAAATCAAACGTTGTAAATTTAATGGTTATTCGGTAGATCGAACGCCTAAAATCGCTATAAAAAAAAATTAAAGTTTATTTTCATTCTCAGCGACGTTTTCATCGAGAAACTAGTAAACGACACAAAAGATAAGGTGCATTAATAGCTAAGCCAGGTAGTCGTTGTTTCGTCGAAAAGTGACGAAATCTCTGAAATAAATTAATAATTATGCATAGTGCATTACGTCACTTATAGAGGGGCAAGCGCAGTTACGTATAAATACAAAATTACTGTTGATTCGCCTTCGCGATCCGCTCGATCGTCCATGCACACCTTTCATATTCGCGAAGGTTATTCAACACGCGCATCTCGACTGCGAGCCGATCCTGATTCGGACTCGCCTCGGCGTTAACGGACGCAGGAGAAAAAATGGGAGACAAACGTTTCGAATGGCTCGCGTCGTCGCTTTAGGATCGTAAAGGAGTCGAGGAGCCGACGAGCCGAGGAGCCGACGAGCGGAGGAGCCGAGGAGTAGTCTAAACAACGGCACTCATCCTCGTTGTTTTGAAAAGGAGCAAGACCCGAGTCGCGGAGGTATCAACGCGGGGGCTCGGAACCAGAGGAAAAAATCGCGTGCGTCAACTGGTGGCGTCCGCGTCAGTAAAATTTTGGCGACGCGGGCGTTTTAGAAATCGCGTATCTCGACTTGTCGGCGGCGTGTTTTCGGCTGGACGACGTCGATAGGTGAGTCGAGTCCGCAAGCGAGTTTTGGTAAGAAAAACGAAGAAAGAAAGAAAGAAAGAGAGAGAGAGAGAGAGAGAGAAATGGAAGGAGCTCTCGACGAAATAAAACATTATAATTTTAGAGGCCGAATTCGTAAAGGTATGACGCGAAGGTCGAAAAAAAGATCCGAGGATGTAGCGACGCGGAGAAGAGAGAGAGAGAGAGAGAGAGAGAGAGAGTCCCGGCATCTAGGCTGTGAACCACTGCGAGAGCAGGAGGCAGCTGAGCGGACAAAGAGCGAACGGTTATTGCAACAGGACGACAGTAGTGTGGTCTTGGAGCAATGGCGCCGCGCTCTGCCTATGCAATCTCTCGTCGTCGTTCTCTTTCCAGAGCGTTCACTCTCACTCTTTTCTTCTCTGCTTCTCTCCGTATGCGGCGGTAGTCGCAATCGCCGTAGTCGGCGTCGTCTAGTCAGGTGCTGATTCCATCGGCTGCGAAACCTCTCGAAATCGCGCGCTGCCCTTTGACCTTTCCGCGAGCAGTGGCCCCGCGTTAAGAAACGTGTCTCTTTGTACCCTCGCACGAATACACACACGAACAAGTTTTCGCGCAAGGTTAGTCACCAGGGTTAGTCCAGGGTTAGTCCAGCGTTAGTCCAACGCATAGAATCATTCTCGATGGTCTTTATTTCGGCTCGCTTACTCCCGAGATGAGCGATGCGGAAAATTAGAGGCGTTTTCTTTTCTGGAATCAGAGCGAACGATATCGGAAATAACGCGGATCCTTAATTTGTCGGTTGAAACGATCGAGAGTGGCTTGGCCACTTGTAGTATCGGAAAAATACTTTGCGCTCTTTATTCGAGAATAAGGGAGCTGATAAAGGAGTTCGAGCTCGACAATAACGATCTATTTTTTTTTTCTTTGTGCGAGGGATTCTATGGACCAGATACCCTCGGAGAAAATTAGAAGCGATTTTGGATTTTATTTCAACTAATCCGTTTTTATTTTTATATTATTCTCCTCGGTAATAAGTAGTTTATTTCTGTGCTAATTTTATATTTAAAATAAGCTTTGTTCGTGTTTACACTTAAACTTCTATTTCAACATTATTAGTGTAAGTGAAATTCGAAACCTGCATGACAAAACTAAAAAAGTTGAAAACCGTAGACTAAAATTAAATTAACGCCGTATTATTTTTATCGAGTCTTCTCTTTAATGTTCTAAACGAGTCTTGAATAATTTTTCTAAAATATTTACATATAATAAATTGTGGACGGTGAGAAACTTAATTATCAATATTTAATATTATTCGTTACACAATAATTAGAAATTAATTATCGCGGTTAGATTAAATTAAAAGTTTTGACGTAAAAAATATATGAGTTTGCAGTTTATATCGTTAAAACTTCAAGGAAACAATATATTTTAAGACCAAAAATTTCTTTTAAAACGCAACTTGTAACGAATAGTTAAAACCTGTGAGAACGAAAATTATTACATCGCATCCTATAAAAGCATGAAAAATTAAAAAATTACAAAATAAATATTACATAAAATAAATAATTAAAATATTGTTTCGTGGTTGAAAAAATTCTTGTTTACGTAAGTACATTCGAGAATAATTCAAAAGTTCGTAGTAAACAAAATTGATTTAAATTTATGTTTGATATTTTTTACAATTATCGCAAGTTATTTTGTTTGAAAAATTTATAAATAAGTATAGTAAGTTTAATAGATAAATTCATAGAATTGATAATACATTGGGTATTGCTCATTCCAACAAACATTCCATATACATAAAAAGATAGAATAAATACGAATATTATACATCGACACGTAACAGTTTAAAACAAATAATTATATATACATTTCAAAGTTTTTTAACAAAATAATGGTTCGTATTAAAATAATTATTTATGAATAAACTTGTCGGCATAAATCAATTTAAGTTTAATATTTTACTTTACTTTTGAAAAAATGTTTTACTGTTTTAATTAAGAAAATACTGATTAAAGAATAAGTATATTTTAGTATTTTAAAGCAGAGAATAATTAAAATCTTAGTTCCTTAACTATATTCACAAGTGTATATACTTTTTTATGATCATAGAATGACATTAAAAAGAAAAATACGTAGAAAATATGAAAAAGCTTCTGAAATATATTCAACGTAAAAAAGTTTAAATAAAACTTGTTTTAATAATACGAAAAGTTTATTCGGTATAGTTTCCTTTATTTAGTAATTTTACATATAAATAAAATTAAATTTTCAAAACATTCTTTGCTAATTCAAATGTTTTAAGTGTCAGATTCTACTTTTGATTTATATATCTTTTTAAAAACGACTAATTAAATTATTGTAAAGTCAAAGTCTAGAAGCGAAGCTCAATGTTTCGTAAAAGAAATATGCACAGAACATATGGAATTCGATTCGCCTTTAAATATGCACATTTGTTTCATGTGCTTTTTTATATCATGTCGTGAGCGTGTCAAAGACACAGTAAGAACAAACCTGCCATTCTCTCGGTAACAATTCCAATTGACAGCCGCGCGGTGGCGCACTTGGCAACGCCTCCGTTAAACACATACACGAGCGGCGCTCGCAGTCGAAACATCCGGATAATGAACTCCTCGCACACTTGCCCACATGCACACATGCAAACTTGCACACTTGCACACTCACTCCTGTCCGTCCGTCTAAGAATCGCTACCAACACCTTGCGGTTAATGAATTTGTAGTATATCGCATCGCTCTCTTTGTTTGTCCTACTCTTTTTTTTTCTCTATTCTTTTTTTCTTCTCTTTTTTTCTTTCTTTTTTCTTTTTCACAATCGCGGCTTTAGAAAACTTAATCGTTCGATCCAAGTGCGCTTTTTATCTGGCTCGGAGTTTCTCCTATGCGCGATTCTCGATTCTCGCGGTGTCCTTCTCTCGGCTTTACCAGTAATCACATTGGTAAAGATTGCGAGCTCCGTATCCGAACTGTAATCGTATATTCCGTCGTCTGTCGTCTGTGTCGTCTGTATTGTCTGTATTGTCTGTATTGTCTGTATTGTCTGTATTGTCTTGGTTTTTTCCTCTCTCTTCCATATAATTATGTCCTCGAGTAATTTCGCGTTAGACGACCAACGCGTATCCAAGTATTTGCGTACCCGTTCCATTGGCACCATCGATAACTTATGCTTCCAAAAGGAATCTTTTATTAATCATCGAATAAATCGATCATCCATCGAAAACAATCGATCCGCGGAGACTTGATTAAGAAAACTCCGATTCCTCTACACTTATATTTTTAATATAGAAATATGAAAAATACAAAAATATTCATTCGCGTAACAATGAAATAAATGTAAAAAGTTTAATGTGAAAAAAGTCAATTCCAGTACATTAAAGACAGTTATATGTAAAAAAACGTTTGTCCTTTACCAAATAGAAAAACGACAAAATAATGAATTTAGAAATATGCCGTGCAAGTATATTTAATATATTGCATTAAATTAAGTATTAGAATATTGTAAAATTTTTTGAACTAGAATAAAGAAGAAACTTGTAAAGGAAAAATTTTAAATATAAAATCTCTTTAATGTAAGATAAAAAAACTGGAACGTAATGGAAGCGTTTAAAAATATTATGGTGAATATAAAAAATTGCAGGTTTATAAAATTAGAAATCAAAATCTACATAAGAAAAATATTTATAGAATTAAAAATAATAAAATAAATATAATAAAAATAAGGTATGCCAAAGGTAGGAACAATATTTTAATACGAATATAAAAATATTTAAGTTATTTTACACAAACCTGTTTCTAGGGCAAAAGGTTAAAATGCACTTTATAAACTATTATTTATCGTAGAAAAAATTTAAATATAAATATTAAGTGAAAACTTAATAAATCCCAAATTTCAATGAATAATTTAAATATTTATATATTATTTTATAAAATTTAAAAAAGTTTATAATTTAATATAATAAATGCACGATATCGATAAAAAAGTATTTATTGATTTATTTATAAGTTGACAGTCGTAAGCTCCTTTAAAATTATAAGAATAACGCGTGTGATGCGATATTTTAGCAAATATAACCGATCGAACTCGAATACTTAAATTATTTTTCATAAAAAAAGACAGACTTTAAACTTTTATATTATCATAACAGTTATAAAGAATATTATCCATATCAAAATATTTGAAAGCTCAACGAATAATTTTAACAAATAATATATTATTGTCGCTCGATAGTCACCTTAAAAATGTATTTTATAAAAGAAAATTCACCAAATTGTTAACAACGAAAATTATTTTCCATGTATTCGAAATGAATCGAGAGTAGGAGCGAACGAGAGGAGCCCTTGAATCGAATGACTAATGGATGCTGCAAAGCCGGTAATATCGCCTTTACATTCGCGTTTCCGTTGACCCGTTCTCCGCTCGCATCTCCAATATAAATCGATCACTGCTAGACAAATAACATCTGTCTGTAGTGTACTTTGTTAACGAATAATTTTGCACTCTATTACTGTATCGACAACGAATAGAATCACTGCCTGTTTCGTCTATTAATCTCGAGTGCGACTGTCAGAAAAGCGTAGAAGATTTAGCAATTTTATTCTACATTCGCGAAAGATGCGTAGAGTCGGTGGCTTTGTTATCGATTTAAAGATCAATAAACGTAACTTGCACCGAATAATAAACTCGCGGTAAAACAATGAAACAAATAATGTTATTAACAAATCCCATCGTTTACTTTTTCAAGTGCAAGATTAAAATATAAGCCCATTAACGGTTACGCATACAATTATATATATATATATAAGGTTTTACAATGTTTTTTTAGATAAAATTAAACGCGCGGGTTAATTTAACAGGCAAAGAGAATAAACAAACGAAACATAAAAAACGGAAGCTGCATACATAGATATAAAAGGTCCGCAATCAGCAAAATTTCTTTTTAAGGTACTGTGTAAAAATATGTGAACACGCGTAGTTACGAGAGCCAAATAAAAATGAACTCTACAGTAGATTAAATAACGTTTGTCGAAACGCAAGGGCTCGTTGAATAACTCGCGTAATTCACCCTTCCATTCTGAATTTGGGCGTGAATGTGACAGTTGGTTTATATACGATTTCGAGACTGATGGGTTCACCACGGCTGGCTATTCACATCACTAAATGCCAGGAAATTACGAAAATAATTATTATCCGCTTAGCGTACTCTCATCTCCTCTAATACACAGTTTGGTAATATTCGAGTCTGTCGTGTGCCCACTTTATCTGATCGCTACATCAGCCTTTAATAGCGTAATGCAAAGTCATATTAAAATTGTGCTTTATCGAAGGTCTACGTGGCAATATAGGAATGAATTATTCGAATATTTTTCACCTCGTTTAAGTTGGATTCTGTACATTGATTATTTTCCTCCTCCTCCTCCTCCTCCTATATTACGTTGTACCAACAATAAAATCAGTCAAGTTTTTTTTTCCATCGTTGGATCGAGACATTTCACATTTTTTCTATAAAAACTAAATTAACGTATATAAATTATAAAGGATGGCTCGGTTAGTCTTGAAATTGGTGCAAATTTTTAACATATTACGAATAACTTATCTATAAGAATATTTTATATTTTTATTAACGGATATCGATTACTTAAAAAAAATTAAGAGATCGATCATTCGACAAATATTTTCTTTTTGCATCTTGTATTTGAAATGCAAATTTTAAACCACTTACAAAATGATAAATTGATTTTAAAGAAAAAATGCCGATGCAACACATGAGTTTTTGTTGCATCTCGGTTATCATTTTTCACGTTGTGAAATTCATACCACTTACGTTGTAAAATTATATTATAAGAAACAACTTAATCCGTCGTTTAAAGCATTTTTTCGTAAAGGTTAAAATTATCGTTAAATTAATTTAATTAAGTGTCGTATCGCTCGTGTTTTAATAGACGTTTAAATAAACGAAAGTAATAAATATAAAGCTTATATCAACAAAACGTAACAAAAGTTTTATTCTTTAAATTATTTTTTAAGATACGGGGCAGCGTCCATGAAAATCGTCGTAAATGTCATTTATCGAATAATAGATAGGAAGCGAAAAATTATAATCTTAGGAATTGATTTCAAATAGAAAATAATCGCTCTACAATACACGTAATAAAGAACCGAGTTTGTTAATTGCAATTAGCTTTATAACCAATTATTACTCCAATTCGATTATTATCGATACACACATTGTAGGTATTTTCGAACGCGAAGACTTATATAGAGTAAACAAAGTAAAGCGCTGGATAAAACCAGATCGATGCATAATTGTTTAACGTTTACAAGCATTAGTTACACGTAGTACTAGTATCAAAACCAACATAACTCGAAAACTTTTCCTTCTCCGTGCACGAACGACTGCGTTAATTGCTTGATAGTATTTGACAATTTGGGAATACCTGTTGTGTGTATCGGGATGCGCCTCGAGGTATTGGTATTAGATCAAAAATATCGAGTAAGCTTGTTTCATCGAGTTTGCTCGTGTCAACTCTGAGAACGCGAGGCGAAGGAATAACCGTCGGGTATTCCGCAATAGTCTTCAAACTGCTATTGTATATTTACTATTACATTTACTCTACATTTACTTCACATTTATATATCACGGACATTATTTATACCGTTTCATTTTTACGTTATTCCGAAATATTCGTATTCGATCGATATTGCGAAATCGTTTATTATTCATTTGGAGGATAATAAAACAATCGGTGAAATACCGTTGGACAAATTAAAATTATTTTACAAACTATAATTATCGGTGTCGTTAATTTTTGATCGAGCAATCGAACCGTGTCGTAGGTAAAATATATATATATATATATTTTTCACATTTCTCTCGTTTTCCCGATTATTCGCATCGACGTTCGGCCAAAAGTTTATACCAATCTTGACTCGTAAACGTTGAACGTATGATAAACTTGAGTAAGTTTGACTTTCTAAGTTTTTCGTAATTATTTTATTATTGTATCCAGGCTTTTTATTGCAACGATGAATCAAGAGAGTTTCCAAAGAGAATTCGATAAATGTTCATTTTTTCTATTTCAAATTTAAACGTTGTTTCGTCACTCTGCAAAAAAAAAAAAAAGAAAAAAAAAGATTCCACTCGAAGGAATTTTCTCTCGTTATCTCGAATAAAATTTATATTCCGTATACGTTTAAAATTATCGCCTTGTGTTATTCGTCCACGCGAATGACGTCACGAAAAATCGTTGTTGTAAATTTTTGTTTTGAATAATCGATCGTTCGAATTATAAGCAACGATCGTATATCGGTGCACATTAGTCGTTCGCGACAAGTTCGCAATTGTTCATCTTCGTAACTATCGATCTCGATACGAGCCACGAGCGTAAGCATTTTTATCGGCGTAAATAGAAATTTTAATTACCGCGTAACACGGAGTAATCGTTCAAACAAAACGTAAACCGAGAAAAATATAAAATTTCGAGCGATAATAAAAACATGGCTTTGCGTACAAACGATACTATCTCCCCTCGAGCCTCGAAGGCATTTAATAGACGCCTGTTCCTAAGACTATAAACGTACAGGGTAAGCATCGGGGCGTAAGCATCGGGGCTGCCATCGGGGTAACCATCGGGGTAACCATCGGGGCAACCATCGAGGCAACTTGTCCAGGCTAATGGTAACGGTACAGACGTTATTCGAAACGCAATACATCACGAGAGTTTCGATTTCGCATGGAAATTGATTCGTTACGAGTCGAACGCGTCGTCATCGTCTATGTAGTTGTCGTAGTCGTAGTCGACGTCGAACCAAAGACAGGAGAAGAGACGCGAGGCGCCGGAGGAAGGGCCAACCGCTGCCTGTGGAAAATTCAACCGTAGGGTCGGGAAGACTGTAAGAAAGAAGAAGTAACGCTAAATCGGTGCCGCTGTTACAACCAAGAAGCGAACTAGTCCGGCGCCGCTTCTCGGGCCATTAATGGGGGGGTCACCGTCCGCAGAGGCTCGGGTACGAGTTTGCGGCGTGCGCATTCGTACGATCGGCGCATGCGCGGAGCTCGCGTTACTCCGCCCTCGGTCGGCGTGTGCGCGTGTATACCTGCCGAGTGGGAAAATGAAAATGCGGGTGTCCCGGGTGGGGGTAAGGGCAACGACAAACGCGCCTCTGCGAGGAGGACGACTACGACGACGGCGACGACGACGGCGACGACGACTACGACGACGACGTCGAACCGAAATTACGCCACGGCCACTTTGTCGATAACTAGGCGACGTTGTTGTCTTCCCCCCTCGGTCTCTCGAGGGTTCCCCCGCGTTTTCCTCCGGCTACTTGAAAATAATCTGCTTTACCGTCCGGATTAACACGATCGTCCGCTAACCCCTCGACCCGTACACCGGCAGCGCGCCTCGTGCTTCGAGAGCGAATAAATTATTTCGGACACGATGATGCGGTCGCCGCGTATCCGTGAGTATGTAATCGACGTTAAATACGCCGAGTATTGATTCGATCGGGTGCACAGTGGCTCCGAGCGTTCGCGTCCGGACTTTGGTTAATAGCCGATTTTCCAAAGGATGCGTTGTTCGTCGCTCGTCGCTCGTTTCTTTTGAAATTATTCCCCGAAAATAGTTTGATTACATTTCGCGCCTCTTTTCGAGTACTCGCCTTCTCGCGTCATTCGATAGCACTTAAAATTGTTTGCGTTTTGAAAGCGTTCTTTGTCATCGACGCAAGTCGCAAATATTACAACTAGCGTTAAGAAATCCGATCGGCGTTCGTAACTCTAGACCCGAGAAACCGAATAATTAAAAATCCTAGTGAAATTATATTCCCGTAGGCTTTCTTTTCCTCTAAAGGATCCGTGTCGATGTATGGTTTGTAACGTCCACGAATTGCTTACGGAATAAAACCTAAATTGTTTATTTATGATCACCGCGATTGATCCGGGCGATCGATATCTCAGGGTCGCTCTCGACCAAATATCTTCTTTTAAAAAGAAGGAACGATCGAACGAACGCTTCCCGAAGACGTGGACAAACATCGTGACTCACGGCGCCTCTTTTTTCTCCTTTTCTCTCCTTTTTTTCTTTCTTTTTTCTTTCCTTTTTTACTCGATGCTCTCCCGAGCTGTTATAGTTAGCGCGCGCGCGGAAGAATACGAAAAGAATTAGAAAAGACGAACCGAAAAAGCTCGAGTTGCAGAGTTAAGGGAACGCGGAGGTAACAAAAGCAGAAACGTTGGAGGAGCGTTGCAGGAACGCGAGGAAGCCGAAAGGTGAAACCGGGACCTTGAAGCCTCTCGTTGTTCGAGGAGGAGACCGATTTTGTAACCTCGACCGGGAGACGACGTCCTTAATTCGATGGCGAATCGCGCCGGGAGGAAAAAATTCGGTGGGTCTAGTTTAGTTGGCCGGTTCGTAAGAATTCGTAGATATTTTTTGGACAGCGGAAGATTCCGTTGACAAGGTGAACTGTCCCCGAAACGAAGAATAATAATCGAAGCAGAGAAGTGGGGGCATATAAGGTCGCCCTGTCCATCGTGATTTTTGCATTCTTATTAGAATTACAACTCGTAGACTTCCACGCGTATTTTTGCCTGTGCAATTTTTCTTACTTTGCGAGTCAGCTGTTTGGATCGATCGTTCTTTTTTATATTTTATTATTTATTTTCATTAGTCATTTACTCGTTGCGAAATAACATTCTCGATGGTTATTCGTTTTAATTTATAATAGATTTGTTATTTCGATTTAAATAATATTTCTGCTTAAGAATATATATTTTCCTTGTTTCAATTTATCGTCGAAGATAAGAATTTTATTTTTACTTCTAAAGAAGTCAATTTTATTTTTTGATTACGCTCGTTTCATTATTTTCTATATTCCGATGCGCGAACAACGCTATTTCTTTTATTCACACTGACGCGCCAAAGTCGTATTTAATAAAAAATAATTTTGCTTTACAGTTTTATTTTTATCTTACCGATACGCCCGTGCCTGTACGAAATTAACTCGTGAAACCAATTTTAAGTAATTTCAACAATTCAAATATTTGAATTTATTATCAGCTTAAACATTTCGATTCCATATCGTTAATTTTATTTGAAATATAAACTTTCAGCGCGCAGGTCCTTCCAAGATAAGATAATTAAGATTCTCGTCGATCGCGATCTTTTCTTACGAATACACGATAAGTCGCTGCTGTTACGCGCGGTCAGGGAAAGTAGTTAAATTTTGAAGAAAATGGACCAATAATCGCGATTGTCTTCGACGCTATAAAATCTCGGTGCCGTACTCTGGTCCATTCTCCTTTCACTTGGTTATCTTGCTGCGTACTCTTCGAGGGACCCACTTTAAAACGAGCGTTGTTGCTCGATTCCTAACGTAAAGTCTGATCCGCTCGCAAAGATGTTGATAATGTAAACAAGAATTTTCTAATACTAAATAACGATCGCGCGAATACGAATAAATATAAATTTAAAAACAATCTATGAGTTAACGAGTGATAAGCAGCGCTATAGTAACGTCAGCGAGAGAACGAGAGATTTCTTTTGCTCTACTTCCGCAACCGTTTAAAAGTAACGGATATATAAATGTGTGGTAACGATTTGATATCGTTTTCTCAACATGTCACATAATTCTATTGTATACAGAGTCAAGGTTAGTGTAAGTCAAACGCAAAAATTATCAGACCAAGCTCGTAAGTTGAAACAAAAAAAAAACATACGTGTGTATACGAATGTAATGGAATAATAAAATTTTTAAACAAACTGTAAAATCATCGATAAAATGTAATTGTCATCGATAAAATATTTAAAACAAGGAATATTCGAGAATCGTCTCGCTTCGAGACTCGCGAGATTTCTACAACGAATAACGTATTGAAATTATTTTAGGGAGTCGCGCGACCAAATACGTTTTTTCTGGGTCGAATGTTTCGAATGATAAAAAATTTTAAAACGATCGATGTAATATTTCGTTACATAAAATCGTACGTTTTCTAATTTTCAACGTTATTCATCCTTAAGTTAAATTAAATATAAAAAGACTTTACATAGATAATTATCCATTCGACATTGTATACATTTTAAAAATTATGATTCGATTAATGAAGATATCGTAAAAACGAGATCAAAGATAAAATACCCGACGACAACATTTTCGGTGGAACGGGTGATGCGGTCCTTTTTAGATCAACAATTAGTTTTAATGTAATTTAACGTTCTCACCAGGAGCGTGTAACGTATCGTTCTCATTAACATTTTTTGATCGCTTGTCTCGAACGAGATCTCGCGTCGTCGGTTCCTTGGCCCAATCTCGAACGCCTCGATACTCGCGATAAAAGGTAAAAAGAAAAATAATATAGACCGAAGCGATGACACGGTAAAATGTAAACACGAAACGTAGCTTCGTTCATCTTTCGCGTACACAATATTTCGGTAAGACCTATTTTTGTTCGAGATTCGTTGGAGATTCGTTGGAGATTCGTTTGGAAGTTCTTTCGTATTTAGATCTCGAGATATCTTACGAGGCTCGTCAAGGAATTCATCGCCGAGTCAACCTCGCGAAAACCAACGTAACTCCGGTTATTAAAAATTTTTAATTAATTTTCATTCCTAATTTAAATTAAATTACGTTGTGCGAGTCGAGTGAAAGGCTCGCACGCGTGTTTTTTAATAGCTCCCGCGCTCATCCGTGGATTTCATTCGAATCGCGAACGACGCTCTAATCCCATAAGAATCGTAGCGCCGTCGAGTCGAAAATTGGGTCTTTGGAATATTAGGACAATGGACGAACCCGTTTACGTTTCTAATTCGCCTCTAATCTCTCTTCCTCAAAATTGAACGGAAACCCGTAACGGCGATGGAGATTCGCCCATTATCGGCTTGGACTCGCTCAACCTCGAAACGCCGGCCGCGTCTTTTCTTTCTTTATCGTTACCTAGGCTCCGACGGAATCGGATACACCCGGAGTATCACCGTCCGAAATAAGGCCAAAAAATGGTAAAAGATGGTAAAAGATGGTAAAAGGTAGGAAAAAAAGAGAACATAAACTCCCGACGCCTTCTCGGAGAAAAGGACGCGGAGTGCGACGAAGGAGGCGACGAAGGAGGCGACGAAGGAGGCGACGAAGGAAGCGACGAGGAACGCGTACCAAGTTCGTAATCCGCGGCACGAGTCGCCGCTCTCGGCAGCGGCTAATGCGTTATTTTTAATAGCCTTGTCGCGAGTACATTTTCTCGCGCGAAAGAATATAGCGAGAGCGATAAAGTAAGTATCTGTGCCGATATTCGAGCTCTCCTTAGCCTATAACAGTTGATTTCTCAAGGCTCCGCCGTCGCCGGCGCAGCTCACGGGGGGAAGCGAGGCGACGATACGCGGCCATGGCTGAGCGCCACTGCGGCCGCTGCGCCGGTATAAAGAAATGTTTGTAGTCCGATTAGTATCGAGGGGCGTGTACTGCCAGCCTCGCGCACATCAGTTGTCAGCTGCGTCGCCGTTGCCGCCGCCGCCGCCGCCACCGCCGACGACGACGATGCCGACGACGATGCCGACGACGACGCCGACGCCGCCGCAAACAATGACGACGCCGCGAGGGGCAGGAAGGAAGAGAGGGGGAGAGCTTGTTCCTCCCCACCAAACGTGCACCGACCGCACGACCAGCACGAGACGCACGACGACGTCCTCCACGTCCGCGTCCACGTCCTCTTCGTCATCCGCCTCGTCCTCGGGTTCTTCCCGTACTTGCGTTCGCTCGACGCTGAACAGTTGTCTGTCGTTCGCTAATTAACGACGCTCGTCGTCCCGTGAACGGCTCTTAGGCGACACGCGTACTTGCCCCTGATGTATCCCACCTACGTTAGAGCCAACGGCCTCGCGTTCCTCTCTCTCTCTCTCTCTCTCTCTCTCTCTCTCTCGCGCTCTCTCGCTCTCTCGCTGACTGATGTTGCTCCGAGTTATTGTTCCACCTCGATCCTTCGGCTCGCGACTGCGGCATAAAGCGTTTCCGGGCGCGTGATTCCTATGGCCCTTTAAAAAGAAGGATGAGTTTTTGTTTTTTTTTTTTTCGATAACGCACGCGTCCCACTCGTGTTATATGGTTTTCGAATTTGTGGATTGGTTTGAGAATATTTCGTTTTCCGTGCCACCGAGTACTCGTACATTTTTTGTCCGTTATTTTTCTTTTTTTTTCTTTCTTTCTTTTTTGTTTTATAATCACTGGGTTCTTGGTTAAAGATTTGGTTACCCTGAAATTCGTAATCGGCGACGGGAACTTTGTTTAATTTCGCGTTGCCGTTGAAACGAGTAGATTTAAAATATTTAAAACGATAAAGAATTTTATCCGGTCGCGTACGACTCGAATAATTTATTATGCTTAAAATAATTAAAATAATAAACGGATAAAATATTGTTAATAATTAATTCTTAATTATCTCGATGAGAAACTGCTTACATTTAATTATATATTTATCTAGCGTAAGTTTCGATACACGCGATAAGAATCAAACGAAGAAGCACGTTTTATTCGCATTTTTTTCGTTACGACTTTATTAGGAAATATGCTCCGAAAGTTTTATTAAAATTCATTAAAACTTTTGCACGAGTAATTTTGTAAAGTTGGTAAAATATTTTGAGCATTGTACGTAAAAAGATTTAATCTTGTATACTTTAAATATAAATTAGAATTACGATGACTGTAATAAAAAGCAGCAAAATTGTTAGCGACAGTTTTATCGTAATTCATCTAAATCCTATCTTAAAATCTTTTTTTTTAATTTATTCGCACAATTTATTCGGACTTAATCTCGTATTATGTGACCACGCGTAATAGAAAAAAGGTTTATATTTTTTGCCCGTAGACGGACCTCTCGAATGTTTCGGATTCATGAATTGTAAATAAAATGAATCTAAATTACCCGATGTTGTGATTTTATAATTTCTATCATCGCCGCGAATCGAAACTTGCTTATTTATTTAGGAAAACGTAAAAATTCTATTTTCATTATCGCGATCGTATACTGAATAATACATTATTATAAAAGCGTAATTCAATTTATGCAAAATTTAAATTCAGGCCTCGTCTGTAATATTTGTGAAATCTTTTATTTAGTATATATACTGTAATAGTACGGAATTTATTTTCGAAAACGTCCGACGACTATCTTACGATCTCCTCTTAATATTTTAACTTATTTTTTAAATGTTAATACGACCTAAAAGATCGCAACGTTCGCTCGAAACTAGTTCGTGGATCGGTTGAAACGTTGAAATTGAAACGACGTTAAGTACGGAAAAGATGCGAACGAGACTTACACATCGGTGACTTAATAAACAAAAAAGCTATTTCAAGGCTTTCTTATCAGCGATACGCAACCGCATAGCAAAGTGGGACAGTGATTTGATTTGGTGGGATTTTTGTCGTGGGAGCAAAAAGGAGTATTCGTAATGTTGGTTAACGCGTGTGTAGAGAGGTTCGACCCAGATTCGTTAAACGGTCTCGAATATTTTATGCCCCCTAGACCGAATTTACCTTATAACCCAATTAAACCGTATAAAGAAATATTACCTATATACTAATAAAACAGTATTTCTATTGCTTGCGGCAATAAGCGCAGGCTTAGCCACCTTGCGGATGACCCCCGCGTTATTCTCTTGCATACTGAATACCGACCGTTCATAGCCCCCCTCTTGTGCCAATCCCATACATCTGCTTTTATACATAATTTAATTCCTGCATAATTCCTGCATAATTCCTGCATCAATTTGTAATTTTATATTTCTCTATTGAATCAAGTGTTTTATATCTTTTATTTCCAGTGCACTTCATTTAATGTTTTATAAAATTGCTCTTCTCCTATTATATCATTCTTTTATCGCTTTACTCACTTTCCTTATGAAACAATTTTTCGATAAATTTTTCTTAATTATTTAATTACGCTTATTTAATATCGAGAATTATTACCATTAACCGTTTGAAAAACTTTCCATTGTTTTGTTTTACCTAAATATCTCAACATCGTAGCTTTTTTACTTCTCTTTTTACCCTTGTTCTCCCTAGTCTCGTATACTTGAACAAACCCCTATCGTTTTCCTTGTAAAGTTTTTTGAACAAACTGCGTAGTTATTTATTATTATTAGGTAATAAAATATTAGTTTTTAAAAGTATCCACTCTTTGAAGTTATTTTTTTTTTCATATTTCTATATTAAAAATATAAGTGTAGAGGAATCGGAGTTTTCTTAATCAAGTCTCCGCGGATCGATTGTTTTCGATGGATGATCGATTTATTCGATGATTAATAAAAGATTCCTTTTGGAAGCATAAGTTATCGATGGTGCCAATGGAACGGGTACGCAAATACTTGGATACGCGTTGGTCGTCTAACGCGAAATTACTCGAGGACATAATTATATGGAAGAGAGAGGAAAAAACCAAGACAATACAGACAATACAGACAATACAGACAATACAGACGACACAGACGACAGACGACGGAATATACGATTACAGTTCGGATACGGAGCTCGCAATCTTTACCAATGTGATTACTGGTAAAGCCGAGAGAAGGACACCGCGAGAATCGAGAATCGCGCATAGGAGAAACTCCGAGCCAGATAAAAAGCGCACTTGGATCGAACGATTAAGTTTTCTAAAGCCGCGATTGTGAAAAAGAAAAAAGAAAGAAAAAAAGAGAAGAAAAAAAGAATAGAGAAAAAAAAAGAGTAGGACAAACAAAGAGAGCGATGCGATATACTACAAATTCATTAACCGCAAGGTGTTGGTAGCGATTCTTAGACGGACGGACAGGAGTGAGTGTGCAAGTGTGCAAGTTTGCATGTGTGCATGTGGGCAAGTGTGCGAGGAGTTCATTATCCGGATGTTTCGACTGCGAGCGCCGCTCGTGTATGTGTTTAACGGAGGCGTTGCCAAGTGCGCCACCGCGCGGCTGTCAATTGGAATTGTTACCGAGAGAATGGCAGGTTTGTTCTTATTGTGTCTTTGACAGCCCTTTGTCGAAACTAAACTGACTTCATTCTACAACTTTGCGTGTAATATATTCGTTTCTGCGAAAGAGCAAGTAATACTGACTAAACATATATTAAATAGAAAACACAATTTCAAACTTGGCGTTTATTCGCATAAATAAATTATGAATCATTTTTTCGCCACAATTGAGCGATAATGAAATTCCGCGAAAGTAATCCATCCGACTCGCGGAGAATGATGTAGTTACTTCGTTTCGAAACGCCAAGATCCGTTTGTATAGTACACATACGGATAGAAGAGACTTTCAGCCGAATGGAATAACATTGCATATTGGTGTCATGTCCTAACGACGAATCGACTACCTTTTGCTTATCCCTCGCTTTGGCTCTGTCTGTACCTTTAATTGCATATTCCTATTACGTTCGCTTACTTTTAAGTATTAATAAGATAATATGGAAAATTAATGAAACAAAATATTGCGTACGTTCATAAATCTATTTAATTACGCTTGATTAATAAATATTATACTACATAAATGGTCTGTCGATCTTAAGCATTATTTTATTAGTTTCTTTTATTTTATGCTTAGTTACTTTACACGTTAATAGGTATAATTTTCATAAAGAATAGTAATAAACAACGAAAACGTTTAAAATTCCAATAAGTAAGTACTTATTATTAATCGTGATACGGACACATTATGCATTTTTTATTCAAATAAAATTGATATTGAAATTGCTTCGATATTTTTAATAATTTAAAATAATCGATATATAATATACAGTGATTGGTTAATAATTTTCATTTACAAAGAATCTTAATACAATCTCGGTACTTTTTTTCGCGAAATAATATTTTATTTTTCAACTAAATTAATTTCGTGTAAAAATAATATTTTTTAACATTCGTATGTATTTTACATAATTTTCATACGATTACAATTTACAAAGAAAATTATTACTTTAAAAGTATTAACGATGCATTTTCTTAAATTAATCTTTTTTATGTTTATCGTTGGGTCGAAGCATCGATATAAATGTATCGATCGAATAAAATATTGTAAATAACGACACATCCGTTATATTTAACTTCCAAAATATTTTAGAAATAGTACGATTTCATAAACTTTATGTAAGTTAAATTTAGATTTTTAATTTTGAGTCTGTAATTGGAATTTACATAACTGCTTATCATACATCAAGTAAGAAAAGTAAGAAAAACTGTTTATTACTCTTCCTGTAATAAAGGAATTATGTACGTATTCTCTACATATTTATTAAGTATTTTCTCGATGCAAATTTTCAGCTTCCTGAATATGTAAAAAAAATTTTTTTCATTTATCTATAATAACGTTTGTTTTTTATTAATAAATATATTTATATTTTTGTATCTACGATTTTATTTTGTATAAATTGAACGAAAGATCGAGATTCTGATAAATATAAGTTGTTATGTGAGAATAGTCGACTAAAAATAACCAATACATCATTTTTCTCTTCATTCGATTTTTAATTCTTTCAAATTTTTATTCCTATAAAATTTCGAATATTAAGTATATAATTATCATACATTATCAATTTTACAGATTTCACAGTAATATTGTACAAATTCAAACATTTACAGTTTTACAATATTTATCTATGTAGTTCAGAAAAATAGAAAATCAGACAATTTTAGATTACTTTCCTTGAAGAGTTTATTTACCGATGCTTCGAATTATATTTATCTTCATCTGTTTTGTTGTAAAAGATGGTTGTGACATGTAAGATGGAGTTCTTCAATACAAAGTTGTAATCGAATATATTTGATCATGGTAAAAACCTTGACGTACATCGTAAATTTAATTAATTTTTGAGTTTAAATGTGATAAGCCTACTTTGTTTACAATTTTTTTTCTAAAAATAAAATTACGTTTACTCGTACAAAAATAACTTCTTATCAGTCGAACTCATGAGTTGGCAACAATTTTAAATAGTTTTTTCCCCCTTTTTTTCGAAGACGGTAAATGTTTCTTTATTTATTAGCAACATAATTAAATTTAACCTAAAATTTTAGATACAACTCGGTTGAAAATAAATTTTAAACATTATTAATTCATTTTTACGGTAAAACAAGATTTATTATAACGAAATATAGTTAGTCTTGGGTGAAACGGATTCGATTAAAGCAATATACGCCATTTACAGTTTACTATTTTATTCCGTGCAAATTTAATAAATGATTTTGGAAATAACGATAAATTTACTATACAACCGCGAGTGCTGACAAATTTGACTAGCGTAATTTCTAAATTATTATGTTGAGATTATAGGGTAAGTGGGTCAGAGTTTAGTTAAAAATTAACAAATTTCGAGAGATTACTAATTCACGTATTACAAAATCGTTCGGGTCGTTGCGATGTCTCCTCGAAATTGTGTTATTGCGTAACAACATTTATAAACTTAAATTTCAAACAAATCCAATCGAATATCTCGTGAATTAAAATATGCTTTCGTCATAAAATTGGAAATCCAAATCGCGTTCGCTTATTTGGGGTGATATTTTATAAATACGTACACAAAGCAAAAGCGAGCGTAGCGTGGAAGTGTAATAAGTAAAAAAAGGTCGTGTTTTATCCGCTGAAAACGCAGGAGAGAATCGTTGATAGTTTTATTGTTTCTCTCTATCAATTCACTGTTGATTCGCGAGAGCAGCGAGTTGGTGTGGCCGACCGACTAACAGCTGCACCACTTGTTTTTTAGCAATCTCGCTTGCCAGAGCTCTGATGATTTATTTTCAGTGTGATCGACCCAGCTTCATGATATTTCATATTTATACACTGCACTTAAACAATGTCGCGAATATTATTTATTTTTCAGACTTTCTTCTGCCTAGGAAAAATATTTTAAACTATTGATATAAGAATGTCTCATCACCGGTGATATGGTGTATTCACCCAATTTGCTCATGGATACGGAAAAATTTCAATCTTTCATCCTACAGTAACGAGAGATAATTGCACTACTCGTGTTATTTATTTGTTACTTAGTTGTTTACGATTAAATCGTTAAGTAAAATCTGCAAATCTTTTTTCTAGTTAGTTCAATTATTGGTAGTTTGTCTGGTTATTTGATTTTACACTTATACGAAAGTCTCTCCCCTCTCATCTTACTCCCACCTTTCTCAATCTCTCTCTCTTTCATTCACTTACTCACTCACTCACTCACTCACTCACTCTTTCATCTGACGCTTTAGTCGAGCGACTCGAGTATTGATTTCTCGCAAAGGCTTATATGTAAACTTCACGCATTAAGCAACCTTTCGTAGATTAAGAAACACATCGACGTGATACCTTGGTGTAAGACTTAATAAGCTACTTAACAATTCTAAAGTTGTTTCTAAATGCAAAACGTTTTTATATGTTCTGTTGTAACGCTTATAATATACTTGTATTATAAAGGCTTTATTCGACGATTCCTCGAAGATGGTTTCAAATATTTTAAACGCTATTTTTAAAGAAATGATTCGTTCTTTAAATCGTATAATAATTTAAATAATAATTAATTTTTAAGTATCATCTTATACTTACCAAACGTACATAGTGTAATAATATATCTAGTTTGCAGAAAGTATGTAGACTGCACTTCCGGGCCGTTAGGTGAAAGTAGTAGCGAGTCGAAAGTTCTATCCCTCTTACTTTTTTTTCTTTTAATACGTTCGTTTTTGCTGCTATGATCTAGTTGCTATTTGAGCGAAGAAAGCGTAGATCGGAAGAAGAGCACGTCAACTCGATAAAGAATTAGCAAATGTCATGATTTTTAGAAACGCTTATCATCCTTTTCCTTTGCGATCATTTAATTGGAACAATAAAAATGTACTTTGTTGTATACGCTAGAAAAATATCGCTAATGTATTTCTACCTTGTATTTCATTTAATTTCATTTTTTTTTTTTGCGCCGTGACTCTGGTACACTAAGGCTACTTCCGTTGATTTCCACTTTCTTACCGCTACATCACCTTTAATTCGAATACATTGAAAGGTCTATTTCGTTTAAATTTTTATATTCTTTGTGAATTATGTAACATTTTACTTTTTTTTGATAAAACTCTGAAACAATTGTACGTACGAAGTAATATACTTATAAGAAAAATACTTATATAATATATTATATTATATAAAAATATAAAAAGAATTTAGTCTCGAGTATGCATCACATTATTTTATGAATAACTGATACTACGTGCAGTAATTGTAAGAACAATAAAATAACGAGAAGCACTTGTAAATTAAAGCCAAGAACGAAATAATTTATATATATAGCGTATTTATAATTAAAGTAAAATATTTAATAAACTAAATAACTTAAATTATAATATTTAAATTATAAAATATATTATTTTAAAATAATAGTATAAAGAATTTGACGTATTAGTCAACGATGTAAATGCAATGTAATAAGAACCTACATTGGCTAATAATTCAAACTACAATTATCTGTTTAATTATAAAGGTTGAAAATGTAAGTTTTATGAATGGATGAAGATAGCTAAAAGTAGGATGCAGGAATTTTATTGAGTTCTTGGAAAGTTGTACATTAAGAATAAAGAGGTTGGTTAGATTCTCAGGAAAGACTAAAAAGGATTGTAAAACTACTCGATTTTATAGCTACTTAGAATTTACATTTTCTTCACATCCCACAAATCTATATAAATAATTATTTAACGCAACAATATTGTTTTATTCGAATAATTTTAGGGACTTTTGCCATTCGCTAAAATTATTATATGTATTCTTAATCGATCGCTGCAGTGGATTATTTTTATAATTAAAGTTAATACGTACGACGACAATGGTTTAAAGCATTTGTTTGCATGTTACCATTGTTATTTACAAAAATGATTATTATCCGGAAACCCATACTATTTAACATAAAAAATATTGCATTAGCAACATGTTTGCTGAGAAATTACATAAAAATTTTGCGTATACATAATAAATTTTCATTATATGCTTCATGTAAATTTTACCTTAAGGTCGGTTAAAAAAAGAAGTAAAAGAGCTTCCAGAATAGTCAATAAGTTAAAGCTCGTGTCTTTTCATATACATTTTATAATAAGCGTATTTAATTGCGATGCGTATTTCGAAAACGAATACCGGTGTTTATAAATTAGTGTTTAATAATAATTTTGATATTTTTTGCCTTGTACGATAACTATTTATATAAACTTTTATAATAACAGAAATGATTATTGTATAATAGAAAACGTAAAAATAAATAAAATACTTTAGTTAAATAAAAGAATAAATATCATAAGTATACTCGAAAAAATTATTATCGTAAAAGATTATTCATAAAAATTATATTATTAGAAAAAATATAATATATAAAAAGTATGACTTTTATGTGCGAAGTATTTTAATTAAATGAAAAAATCTTAAATTCTTAATCTTAGTTTGCATATAAATTAAAATTTACATTTAAATTGAAACAATAAAAATTTATCTAAATATAAGCATTAGTTTATATGCAATAAAAGTGTAGGTTTCTATAGCGATGTCTTATTACACAAATAATTACATACTGTGCGAATAGTACTTGGAATAGGAAGATGATATCCGTATCGGTCGAAATACAACGAATTGCAACGCCTTCTCTAAATATTCTACGTAGTTGACTCTTAACTTACCATAAAATACAATTAAAAGAAACTTTTTCAATTTTATACGGTATTTTATTGTTTTAAGGTAAAGTAAACAAAGATTTTATATAAATAGAAAATACCTATAAACTAGATAAAAACAATGCGACGGTTAAAATGAAAATATAATAAAGCTTTAAGAATACGAGAATATAATTTAAATATAAGTACTATGGTAGGAATTTAGAAATGTATTCTTACGTAAAATCAACATATAATAATAAGATAAAAACTATGGTTCGCCTATGAAAAATAATAAAAAAAATTTTAATTTAGACGCAAGAATATATTTATACCAATGGTACTTTTTCTAAAAATAAAAGAAAAATAATATGTAGATTGCTACTTCTCATAAATTACGCAATTTATGTTGGAGAAGGTAGAAAAGTGAGAGGGTGACCCTAAAAATTGCTTTAAAAAAGTAGGTAATTTACGGGAGGCTGAATACCTATAAAAATTTTTCCCAAATTTAAGAAAATTTAATTAAACTAAAGCTAATATAATATAATTTACGAGGAATTTTTCATATTTCCTTGGAAAGTGTAGAGATATAGAAATGTATGGAATTCCCATTTTATTTTGAAAGTGTTTTAGGCAAATGAAAGAATCGTAATTAATTATTGTTATCAAGGAGACTTTTATTTACGCAAAATTAAAATTCACTATCCCATCGTGATACATCAATTATAATCGTTAAAAAAAGCTCCAGGAAAATCTTTTAATAATTAATTAGTTTAACGAAGTTCAGCTTCAAAGATTTTTTAATCACCTGTAGTGAAAGTTCCCTTAAATAATTCGTATCAAACGATTTTATATTCGTAACGTTAAAATATTTATTTACAATTTACTGCAACGACAGATCGGCTCTTCCACTTTAAGAAAAATCGTCGTTACAAATTTTCTCTTACTTTTAATATTTTTTCGAACGCGCACTCAATTACGTCTTATTGAATTATTCATACGTTTAATTTAAATTTTTTAATTATCATCGAAATCTAATAAAAACCGTAGTCGAATCAAAGCTCTCTCTGTGTGCGCGTGTGCGCGTGTGTCTTATATAATAGGAACCGGGTACAGCGAACAACTTTGTTTGCGAAAGAAAAGGGCAGCGAACTCGCGTTAACGAGGTAATCAAGTTCGATTTTTTAAAACAATAATAAAACTTATTAAGATAAAAATGTACGGTGGAAAAAATTCGTTAGCGAGGTTGGATTCGAAACGAGGGCTCGGTTTTTTTCACATATTTTTCACGCAAAAAATTTGGAAAATAAAATCCTTGAGATAAAAGAACATCGGATATTCGATAACGTTAATTTACGCGCGTAGTATATCAGAGGTGCAACGCGCTCTAATAACTCGATGTATCTCTTACAACGGGGATATTGGATTATCGGAATTAAAAAAACAAACGCAAAGAAGCGTACAAATAGGAGTAGGTAACGCCGATCGAAAGAGGATAGCGGAGCGGGAGCCTTAGAGATTTTACGGAAAGAGCGACGTCGTTTATTCCGTGAGGCTAACGCTCCAATGGAATCTTGTAAAACTGAATACGTACGTAAAAGTAGTCGGTTGCGTTGAATCCGCGGTGCGGTGTCGCAGGGAAAAGGAAAAGGAGAAGGTGGAGGTGGAGGTGGAGGTGGAGGTGTCGAAGGAGTAGGATGGAGTAAGAGGTGGAGGAGGAGGAGGAGGAGGAGGAGGAGGAAAGCTCGTATCATCGTTAAACATACGCAAAGCCAGAGTACGAGTATCGAGGGAGTCGGTGCGATACGCGCCGGCGTTACGGCTCCTAGGCGCAATATAATTGTGCGGTAATAAGAAGCGCGGGTGTCGTCGTCGCCGTCGGTGGCTGTCTGTAGTAGGTCGCAGCCGCGTTGCGATGGGGGCCGGCCGCATCGCCGGTGGCTTTTTACGCCACTGGGATCGATAGCCCAGGAGGCCAAACAGTAAACAGCCGGTTGGTCAGGACAAACTGGTGGGGCCTCGCCCCGACGCGGCAGTTCGCGCGCGCGAAATAGAGCCGCGCTCTCGCTCTTCCGCACCTCCACACACCTGCGGGTGCGGAATCAATACACTCTCAGACGTTCGCTCCTACAACGCTCGACTCTTCCGACGACTACCGACTCTGCGCGCCTGTCCGCTTCCATCCCCACTCCGAGCCTGGAGCGGCTTACCTTTCACGCGAGTTATCGCGCGCCGAGCGGAACCGCGGACGACCGAACATCCCCGAGATCCGACGACCGAGAGAGAACCGAGAGGGAACCGAGAGCCAACCGAGAGCCAACCGTCCGCTCCGAGATTTTAAAGGACCCGTCACAGTCCGAAACCGGAATTTCCGAAAGAGCTTTATTACGCGTTCGCGGTTCCCTCGGGACTTTATTTTCTCTTTCTCGGAGGATGTCGCGCTCGCTTGCTCGAGGGTACGGGGAGAAATGTGGTTGGCGCGGCGGCGAGGAAGTCGCGCGCGCGGTTGCTTCGCTCTTCGTTGAAACCGGCGATGCGCGTCGGGAAATTCGGCCGCCGAGTCTGGCACGCGCCACCGAGCGAGAGAGAGCGAGAGAGAGAGAGAGAGAGAGAGATAGGGGCTCGGAGATCAATAAAGTGGAATGGTGTATTAGCGTCGTCATCGTCGTCCTCGTCGTCTTGGTCTCGTTGCTCGTTGCGGGTACTACAGCCGCTCGCTCGAGATTCTTCTCAAACGCGGCTTTCGCGATTCTCGGACTCTCGGCTCCGCTCTCCGTTTTATCGATGCTATCTCGTCCTTCGGCTTCTGGATGTAAGTCCGACTCGGCTCGTTCAGCCCCTCGAGCGGTCTCGAGTCGATGCGTTGGTGGTCGTGTGTACGCGTTGGACGGATCGTGAGTTTGCTTTGCTCTCGATTCCTCGCTCTCGTGGCATCGACGCTAACGTAAAAGCAAGCAAGCAAGCAAGCAAGCAACCAACCAACCAACCTAGGCTTTCGATACTCGACTTTTACTACTTGGGTATAGGCGAGAAAGTGAAATTTTCCAGGCGATCGCCGCTTTGTTTTTCTTTCTTTCGAGTGTTTTTTACATCCTCGAAGAGAAAGCATTGTTGTAATATCTACAATGTTTAACAAAGGTGTTTCTCTTCAAACGATTTTAACTAAGACAACTTGATACTCTAAGAGTTTTAATACCTGGATTAACGTTGTTTTCTCGTCGGATTATACCGATCTCTGATAATATTTGAATAATAAAGAACGACAACTAATTTGATAATTTTATTTGTCCCTGCATAATCGTTCCTTGAAATTTACATGACAATACAGTTTTTCAAATTTTTATTCCATTTTAAAAAAACCTATAACTTATCTATTTCTGATCGAGTGGAAAGTCGGAAGCCTCGTTGCGTAATTTGTTTAAGAACAAATTTCGAATTTTTCGAACGCAAAAAATTTTCTATTTTTGTATCGGGTTTAAAATGCGAAAAAATTTTTTAACTTTAAGAGAAGACCGTATGAATCTTTAAAGTACGATAAGCGCATATTTTGTCACTATCGTCACGTACCGTTGAGATAAGAACCGATAGTTCTATTTCACTGTTTTATAAACCTCTATCTGTTGGCTTCGGCTTAAACTTTTTATAAATGTTAACGATTCTTTTTCGAATGCTCGCGACTGGTAACGATTCGAACAATCTTATCGTCATTTTTTTTTTAATAAATTTGAGAATTAATGACTGATAAAAAACTTATATTAATTGAAATGAGAAATATATTACGTTAAATACTTTGAAGTTTAATTGTTGTTTATACTGTATTAGAAGAAAAATAAAACCTCGATAGTAGAAACATTTTGTTTTAAAATACTAGAGAAGTTTGACATTTATACAAAAAAAAAAAAAAAATGAAGATTATTATTGTAAAAGTAGTTTATAAATTAAAGTAAAATGAAAAAGATATTTCGACAATTTTAGCGAACACGGAATTAACTTAATTAAGAATGTATGCATTCTTTTTTAAAAAAATGGTTAATATGTTTAATATCCGTATCAAAACCAACGCATCAAACTGAAAAATCTAAAAAAACAAGCGTGGGATAAGCGTAACGAGACTTATTTAAGCAACTAATGATCATTTCATTATTTAAAGAATCCCGCTATACGAACAATAATTAGTAATGATTACCCATCCGGTTTGCGTAAATTGGAGACAATTCATTACACGGAAAACTAGAACTAATTACCAGAAGGACACATATTTCGTCATTGTTCTCGTATAACGAACGGAACAAAATGTCGAATATAAACTTTTTTTCATAGGCACGAATTTTCTATATTTGAACCGTTTTTTTTTACACCGACGATGTTTCAACCGTTTCTTTTTCGGTGGAGTAAACGGACCATTTTTTACATTAATATTTTAAAAACATGCTTCTCGCTGTACAGAAACGTGCTTTTCCCTCCGACGGTTTCAATGTATGCATTACTTTTCATAATTGAATTTTAAATAAGATAATCATTTTCTGAAAAACTGATTATGCAATCCAATATGCGCTAACCGTCGTCCATGGGATGAGAAGCCGAATGCACGTAACTAACCCAATGCGCCATCATGCGATGTTACGTACCTTCGAATAATCCCGATGCATCGAGTTAAGCTTTATTATTTTCTTTTTCTCCTTTTAATTTGTACGAGAACGTACGTGAAATTATTAAACGGGAAATACTTTTGCTCCGAATTACTCCGAATACGAATCTCGTGCATTGGAACATTTTTAAATCGGTCGATAAATATTACCGTCCGTCCGTTCTTCGATCGATCGCTCAAGATTTAAATTTCTTACCCCGACAAATAAATGGTTAACGTTTAAAATATTTTCCGTGCAAAACATTCGCATCGATCGTATTTCCAACGCGAAAAGTTCCCAATTCGTTGCCCGTACACGGTTTTATTTATTCGCTCGATACAATATTGATAGCTCCAAACGTTAAAACGTAGGCGGTGAATTCGAGTAAGGAGCTGATACAGCAAAAGTAAATTCGAGTTATAATCTAACTTTAATAAGTGTGTCGGGTGTAAGTATCGGATCAATTAGATACAGCTTAAACTGTAGAATTTTCTTTGCTCCGTAAATCGAAAATAATTCCATCTCAAACTTCAAGCGGGTTCGTTACTCTTCGATATCATCGAACCTTCCCATTCGCCGCGCGCACATTTTTCCAGACGCGATCATCCGAATTCCGCGAACGGAGAATTCGCGCGAAGATAGGAAATGTTGCAAAATAAGAATCGCGCGTTCGTGTACCGAGAATCCAAGACGATCGTAAACAAGATTTTAGAACGCTTGGAAAAATTGATAAGCTTATTCGCGAGCCCGTTTTTCCCCTCCTCGGCGATAAAAGTCAGCGCGCGGTATATACAGCAAAGGAAGCAAGAGGGTAAAATGCATAATGTGGAACGATCGGTGAAAAAGCGTAGGCCAGTAGCGGAGTGGCTCTCAGCTGGCTTAAGAGAGCCACGCGCATCGCTACGGATCCCAAAGTCGTAGGGATGATGTTCGAGTAGCGGGGGATCGGACTTTGGATTCGCGCGCATCCGAAAGCTCGAGACTGGCACGCGCGGAAAGAAAGCCTCGGGATCGGCTTGGATATTCCCCCTTTTCTTCCTCCACCTCATCCTCCACCTCATCCTCCACCTCATCCTCCACCTCATCCTCCACCTCATCCTCCACCTCCTCGTCCGCCTCTTCTTCTTCATGCGACGTAGACGCGTGGATTTGGAGAATGCGCGTAGAGTCCAAGGGAGAGAGAGCGAGGGAGAGGTTGTGGCAACGGCGATGTCAGCGTGCGCGGGGGGAGGGCGAGACAGGAAAGTGCCTGGGCACGCGCACTGTCCACCTGCTGCGGCTCTGCGCTGGCACGCGCCAGAGCTGCCAACTCGATGCTTCTCTCTCTCTCTCTCTCTCTCGGTCTTTCTCTCGTTTCCTCCCTCCCTCGCTCTCTCCTCCTGGCAACATGTCAGGAGACCTCTCTCTCTCTCGCGGTGAGCGCGTGCCAGCGGCTCTGGGCGAATTTCCCAACGGCTTTTTCCCCTTTTCGCCACAGTGTCTGCACACACGGGCGCGCGCGCGCGCGCGCCCAAAAGAGAGCGGTAGTCGTCCTCCACCTCCTCCACCTCCACCTCCTCCTCGGTCTCGCTCTCGCTTATCCGGATTTTCTCAGGCCTGTGGCCGAGCGAGAGGGAGCGTCGCGACGGAGAGGGAGCCGACGCCGAGTGGGAGGGAAGTCGCGCGCGCGCACCAGTGACACTCGTCAGCAGCCGTCGTCTCTCCTCGGCGTAGTGTCGGCGGCGTTAGAGCCCCCCGTACGTCGTGCGGTCTCTCTAGCGAGCGCACGGCCGCCAGTAAGTCAGTTCCTCGAGCGAGAGCAGACCGCGAGTCACTTGCTTATCACCTACCTTATCTCGCCGCTCGAGCACAGCTGACCGGAGTTTTAGCCCACCCGGCGATAAACACATTGTACTCTGCTCTATTATTTTCACGGCATTGACATCTTCCCCGTCGCCGTCGTCGTCGTCGTCGTCGTCGTCGTCGTCGTCGTCGTCGTCGTCGTCTTCGTCATTGTACTCGTCTTCGTCGTCGACGTCGTCGTTGTCGTCGTCGTCGTCGAAGCCCCAAACGCACCTCCTAGCATGAGCGCCTCCACGAGGTCGAAGGGCCCGTGGGTAAGGGCCACCCGCGTCGCGGCCGGCGCCTCCTCGCTCTCGCCCGGCGATCGGTCCGCGTAAAGAGGCCGATCGGGAAATGCGGGCCCGCGGCGGCGGCGCGGAAATCGTGGCGCGATCAGCTGTTTCGAAGACGGGCGCGCGCCTCCCGCTCCGGGCCCGATGATGCTCCTCTGGGTGCCGGCGCGTAACGCGATCCCCGGGTCGAAGTGCTGGTGTTAACGACCTTCTCGCGCGCGTAAAGAAACTTTGTCGAGAGGGAGGGGGGAGCACGAGAAGAAGGTACCGCCGAGTTTGTTATCGTCGTCGTCGTCGTCGTCGTCGTTGTCGTCGTTGTCGTCTTCGTTGTCGTTGACGCGCGAGCGGACTCTCTCGCCTCGCCGATAAGAATCAGCCGATCGGAATTCGGGCCCCACCGCGCTCGGCGCGCCTCCCGTCGACGGACGATCGTTATAGTTATAACAAGGTGACCGACGCCGATCGCCGTAATCGCGCGGCGCCGGCTACGAGACGCGGTCCCGGGGGGGTAATCACCGACGATCGAAAATGATCGGGACTCGCCGATTTTTTTAGTCCGGCGCGCTTCGAGCCTCGCACTCGATGCGATAGTGCCAAGTTCCAGGCGTGATCAGTGGTAAAAGTGTGTCACGTTTCCTGACGAAATGGACGGAGTGCGCGTGTCGAGGTAAATTCACCGTGACGGGCCGAGAGACACTCGCCGCTGGTGGCCATCGTTAAGGAGGCTCTCTCGATCGTGGTACACAAAGAGCGCACCGGGCTCATCGCGGTAGAGACACACTCTCTCTCTCTCTCTCTCTCTCCTCTCTCGAGGGGGCTACATGGGAGTGAAGTTGGAGCGGGCGGTTCGCCATGCGAAGGCTCCTCGCTGCCTCTTAAGCTGAAGTGAAAAACGAGTGAATCTCTGGAAAAACAAAGAGGCAGAGGGATGGTAGGCCCCCCTCGTCCAGGGCTCGAGCTAAGAGTGCCGTCCCTGTGAAGAGGAAGCCTCTGTCTAACTCTGTATGCCTCTCTCTGCCTCTCTCTCTCTTGCTCTTCCTCTTTCTCCGAGTCTCCGGGAATCGCAACGCAGATCTTCTGGAATGATGGTACGTTCAGTTATCATCCGCTTAACAAAACGAACGACTTTTTTTCGCACTTTCACCCCCGTCCTTTCTTTCTTTCTCCCGCCCTCTTTTTATCCGCTCACCCCTTTAACGCGCTCATTATTTCGCGAATTTTAACCAAGGATAAATAACTAACAACGAAGAAAGGGAAAAAAGGGAATAAAGGGAATAAAGGGAAGAAAGGGAAGAAAGGCAGACATTTGGGACTTTTTTTTTAACGCCGAGGTACGAAAACCTTCGTAGATCGTTATTTAAGAGTCTACTTTTTAATTGTGCCTCAACGACATGTTCAAAGCTCGTAAGCTTCGTTTTTGATATACGTATTTTTGCCGTACGTACGTGCCGAGCAAATAATATAGCATTAGCTTATCTCGATTCTGCACGTATTTAAATATTTAAAACCAAGTACGCTTGGTTGTTTATAATGCGTTTTTTCCAACGGATAATTAGGAAAATCTTACGATTTTTAAACCAAAAATTTTATTTTTATCTAGTTAAAATTTTCAACTTTTTTTAAGGAATTTTATTTTTTATATAAATAAAAATGTGCGCGTAAATTATCGTTCGTAAAGTTTACGTTTACCTACTCGAATATAGATTACTGTGCTAATAAAAAATTATTATCAATTTATGTTCGTTCTTTAATTACTCTAAAACATATAAACCTAAAAGTTTTTTATTTTTTTATTATTGATACACATATATTAAAACAAATTTCAATTCTTTATTTCTGACGGTTTCGTTTGTTATGGAATGCGCAATATTCGAATCATTATAATATTTAACCTAGTTTCGTGTAATAGATACAAAAATAGTAATAGGCTACCTTGGTATAAACCTGACGATTCGAAATGATTAAGCTAATAGTTGATACGTACAACAATAACACTGTTGTTGTTAGATTAGCAAACTTTTACATTTTAATTTATTTTATAGGTGAAAATAACGATTTTAAATTTTTATGGACTCAATAATAAGTCAATGTACGAATTATAAAATCTATTAAAACCCGAACAAGCGCTACTTACATCGTACGAAAAATATCGATAAGACTATTTAAAGAACGTTCGGAATTCTGTATAAGAATATTAAAAAACTTTTTACTTTTAAATGTAAAATGCGAAAAGAAATTTTTTTTGTTAGTTCGCGTATCCGAGTAATCTGGGATAATACTTTTCAGATAAATTATTAGATATTATTAGCGTAATTTAAGCGAGATTTCCAACAATAACTTACGATAACAAAGGAAAATTAGTAACTTCATCGGAGGAAAAAATATAAAATTTTTTGTATAGTAAGAACTCTATACTTTTACGAACGATTGATTATAGGTAAAATACTTTTAATGCTAAAAAAAGTTTATAATATTTTTTCGATCATTTTTTTTATTTTTTGTGAAAGATTATAATAAAAATTTGGATTAAATTCTGGATATTCATTTTTTTATGTATCTGTAATTAAAAAAGAAATAAACTAACAAAATGTTGTTATTTTTTAAATATATTTCTTTTAATTTACTTGGAGGACATAATATAAATTTGTAATTTTAAATATAAATTATATAATTACATTTAAATATTTACAATTTAGGCTTTTTACATTTAAAAAAATAATTTTTTGGTTCTTCCGATAAATTTTAACCTTATATATATATATTTTTTTTTGTTGTAACGTATAAATTTGTACAGTGAAAATTCTGCTCTTAGCAAAGTGATACACAACATATTGAATTCTTGAATATTTTTACATGTAAGTTCTATTAAATCGCATGTATAGGTGCATAATTACATTTTTTTTATAATATATATTATTATTTTTATAATATGTACATAATTATGTTAATAATTTGTACCTGAGTCAGCGCTCTTGTATTAACCAGCTATTTTATGATGTCAAAAAGATATGCGTAACATGTTTTCACTTGTACTAGTGGCTATGTTTTAAAGTCAGAATTCACTGTAACGCAAATGAGAAAATCAACTTTTATAATGAATGTACTTTCAATCATATTACACTGGATTACAACACAAAAAATTATAGTATTTCGAATAGAAGTAAATAAATTATTGCGGTTTCACGTGTGTGCGTTATATTTTATGAAAGCATTAGTTGCTAAAATTTAACCGACTCTTTCTTTATCTTAAATCGGTAAAAATTACAGTTATTTTTATATGAAAAATGAGAAATATTAATTGAAAATAAGTATGGAACGTTAAAAAGCATCGATGTATTTGAAAAGAATAAATTTTTATGCAAGGAGCGAAAATAATTTTTATTAGGTTTAGAAAGATTGATTACTATAGTATTTAGTAAGTATGAAACGGTAAGAAAAAAAAACAATTAATAAGTACATTACGATTAATTGCCAAGGTGCATCGTGAAATAAGATTTCTAACTTACTTTTTATTACATATAATAGTCTTTAATTATTAATGTATGGTCCATCGAATAAGTATACTAAATTTTATGTAAATTTTCATTTATTTCAATGTATCATTATATAGTTACAATCATTTAGAATAATTTATTTACCGTAATAAAATGCAAGTAGATTATTAAACACATTTCAAAACCGTTAGTTAAAGTAGCAAATTATAATTATTTGATTATCAAAATAATATTTTATCTTAAAGCATATTTCGATCGTTCGCTGTAAAAAATTTCTCTTGGAATGAAAAGAACGAATGTACGAAATATAATTTTTGTTTTAACGTTTACGTAAAATAATTCTCCTTGAATAATAAAAAATGATCATAAATTATTATTTAAACATATTTTTTAAAAATTTTAAAGTTTCAAAATTATATCTACTTATTGGATAGTGCTGCATAATTACGCATGAGTCTAATATTCAATCTCGTACAGAGAAAAACATCGAAGTAGCACTAAAAATAAAACGCTTAGTTCTAAACATTCCTTTCAGTGAGTAAAAATTTTCTCTATTGGTATCGATTTAGTACACAGTAAATGTAACTATTTTCTCTTCTCGGTTATAAAGCGAATTACAAAAAGTATAACGAGCACTATCCTAGATTAATAATTACATGTTAATAATCAAAAACTTTATAAATATTTACAATACTAGGATTCAACAACGCGATCAAATACGACACTGAATAGAAAGAAACTGTTTCGTTCTTTTATATTATAGAAACGATAATTTTTTCCCAGAATTTAGAAGATAAAAATCGTAAGAATATAAGAAAACGTTTTAGGATAATAGAAAAATCGTAGATGCGATTAGTTTGCACATAAAAAGACATAAAATCAAAATCAGGTTAACACACTCCGGTAATTCCGATTCTGCTAAAAATCGGATAGAAAGAGGTCATGCCGTATGCTTAAACTGTTTTGTATTAATTAAAATACCATACATTTTCGAAGAAAGCCCCGTAAAAAAATTAAAGACTTAAACCGTCGAAAAAAATTTTGTATCCAGTAAAAATTGGGTTCGACTCGAAAAAAAGGTTTCTTTTACGAATTCTCTTCAAGAATACGTTTATTTCGTTTAAATCGTCGGATAAAATGTTAACCTTATTCAGTAGTCATTATACCGCATGAAATCTAAATTGATCGTATTATAGAGAGGGAGAGAGAGAGAGAGAGAAAGAGAGAAAATAACAATTGCATAAAATCCTTTATATTTACTTAATTAGGTATAACGTATTATGATTAGAACGTTCGCGATTAATAATTTGTATAAATGATCGATCGTGAAAAGCATAATTGGGAAGATCTTGAGCCGATAGAAGAATAATAGACGGATGCACTCGGATTATGATATGATTATTACGTAAACAAAATTTTTTACGATTGCCGTTTATCCGTTATAAAAATGTTTTATAATCATTAAAGGCATTCCACAATAGATGCTTCTTGCTTTACCGCTCGCTTCTTTATTCGCTATTGTGCTTCGTTGCTCAGTTCACATTATAGCGCATTTGCCATCGCAACTATATACGTATTGCATTACGTGAAGTAAGCAACGAAGCGTGGCAACGGGAAAAGAAACAATCAAAGCAAGAAGCGCTCGACGCGGAATGCCACTCTCTTATTGAAACGTCATGAAACTATCTTTGGACCATCGACACACAATGGTCGAGAATACCAACGATGCGCACCAGTTGCGAAAGGCAATTCGTACTCGGTAAACTCGCGTCCAAACTCTCGAAACCGCCCGCCTAATTTTGCATCCTATCGATTCGGCCGTTGCTCGCGATAAGCGCGACCTTTGAACCTCCTCCCCAAGGAACGGAACGCGTCCGTACCAATTGCACTTGACTCGAGGCGGACTTTACTACGCGTAACCGTCCAACGCACACCAACAACGGTTCCATCGGCGTCGATCGCGATCGGGGAAGGCCAACCTCGACCACGACCGCGTCTACTGGTATTGGTCTATTGGTATTGGTGCTCGCTGCCCGTGGACAATAGATATCCGCCTAACGTTGACTAACGGCATTCTACCTCTTGCTCGCTCGTTCGCTCAATTATAGGGAGGCAAAGCATCCGTGATGCACACACTCTCTCTCTCTCTCTCTCTCTCTCCCTCTTCCTCCTCGTAGTCTCGCTCGCACACTTTCTAGCTACGTGGATCTAGACTCGTTGTTACATTCTCCGGTGCGGTACGATATTCCGTTGCACCGAAGAAACGGTTCGTCGAGCTGCGCCAGCCGGACTCATCCGATCACGTGATCCTCGCACGAGTCCCTCTCTCTCTCTCTCTCTCTCTCTCTCTCGCACTCGCACTCGCACTCGCAGTCGCGCGCGTCACGGGCGAAACTGAAACTTCGATAGGAAAAATCATTGTTATTCTAATGTAAGTAACTGTGATCCTTTGCGAGCGAACGCGAACGTGAACGGATTTCGTAAACGAACTTACGTACATCTTCGAATGTACCGGACGATCGTTTTCCGAGCGGGTTTCGTTTTTTAGATACTTTTTTTTTCTCCGGGACAATCAACGCTTAGGAGGAACGTATTTAGTTACGGGCTGGGAGTTTTAGAGGTAAAGAGCGACGAACAATGACAAAGCAAAGAGGATAAATCGATTTCTTTTAATGGTCGCGTCGATATCATCTGTCTTTAAAACGTTGAAGACTTCATTTGTGCCTTATCTTACGCTTAAAACGTCAACATTGTGTAAAATTGATTTATGTAAAATTGATGTGCCTTTACTTTTAGCGAAAATATTTTACACAAAATTTATCCGAGCTTGATTTATTTAAATTTTTCTCGACTCGATAAAGACCAGAATTTTCGTTGCCATTTTCGTTGCCATTTTCGTTGCCATTTTCGTTGCCATTTTCGATGGCTTAAACGCATTTAAATATTATCGTTCGGAAAAAATATTTTGCAAACTCGAAAGAGTGACATTCCACGCAACGAGAGCTAAATATACTTCGGCTCATTACAGAAATTGAGTCTCTCGTGCCTAGTTGAAAACGATTAAATTTTATTTCCAAAATAAAAATGTTGCTGAGTCAGAAATTATTAAGACCAATGAATTGTGTTTGTAAGAAAATGCACATATAAATTCATATGATTCACGAGATATATCGTTTAAGTTCGAATGTGCAAATATGCTGGCAGCAATGGACATACGAATAACTAAACGTACGATAATTCAATCCGCTGTTCCACTCTAATTAGACTTTCTAGGATTTCTCACTCTGTTAATTAAGAGTCGTTCGTTAAAAGTTAAAGTCGGTTTATCGCAACGAGAGTAATCGCGTTCGAATTTCTTACCGTTCATCCGACAGGGTTCGTCCTCGCTTCCAAAAATTCATAAAGCTCGCGCTCGACTGATGGATTACGCGGGTCCCAAAAATCACGGGAGATAAGGAAAAGGAAGGAAAACGAAAAGACAGGTTGCCGTTCGTTTAAATATCGGCGTTTTCAGACGGTCGCGCTTCCAACTTCTTCATTGATGGAAGTGGGTCGAATTCGAGCATTGCGTCGTCGCGTTATCCGTTATCGTCGTCCGTTCACGAACGAGCAAACGAGCGACGTCGCTGCCAATGCCACCGCCACAACCCTTTTGTATAGCTTGCATTACGTTGCGCTCTTAAACGTCGGTCCGTCCGTCCGTCCTTTTATCATCTTGGCTTTGCCTCCGATTCGTGTCTCGGTGTACGTAAACTTCTCCGACGCGATCGGGAGAGGCTGGCCTACGTAAGGACAAGACACTTACGCCTAGAACTAAGATATTGGATTTTCTAAGTGCATCTAAATACGCATCGTCGCTTGTTTATGTCGCGTGAAAAGTTCATTTTTTCTTCGTTAACCCATCGTCTTTTCTCCTTTTCTTTTTTTTGCTCGTATTGCGTTTTATCGTATAAGAATACTTACCGTAATCATTGATTTTACAAATATTAGAAGTAGGTTTAATACTCGTTTCAGTGTAAAATTACCGGCTATAGAAATTTTTTTAATTTACTTAAGAATTAGGTCATTCTTAATCGCGTATCGAAAAATTCTTCGACAATTATAAACATTATTAATTTATTGAATTATCTTATTGAACGACGGGAGAAAATAAGTTTAATATAAATATGCTTACGCGTATAACTAAATGATAAAATAATTTCAACGAACATTTTTTTACAAAATTAATCAAAACTTTTTCCAGTCTATTCTACGTATTCGTTTTTAAATTTTCTTTTTTTCCATAGCACGATGATGAGAATAAAATATACGTATGGTATCGAAGTCTCATCCCTCAACTTATTCAACTATGAAGTAATTGAGATCTATTCAGAAGTCTTTTAAATTAAATAATACAATATCGGGAAAAATTATTGCCTACACTCGTATTTCCTTATTATATTAAAGATAAAAAAATTTTTTCTCCTCTCTTATCGAACACAACGTGGATGTATTTATTAATAATTTTCAAATACTAAACTATAAACAAATTTTTAAATTAAGTATTAGTATCGAAGCTTACAACGATAACAACTTCGAAAAATCTACTACTATTTTCCGCAAATTTCGATCGAAATTTGAAAAATAAACGCAACACGTATCGCTTATAAAAGCATGTAGGTTATTTTAAAAATCCAATCATTATGAAATTTTCTTCGATACTATCCATATCGGAGCTTTGCGTTATATGTTGGCGTTAAAGCGAACGTTATAAATGAATTAGATTTCTAAAAACAAAAATTAAACGTTAATAAATGCCTTTTGTAGGTTTCGTGCGTTAAAGAAAAATATATTGAGATTAAATATAAAAATTATATTAATATTGTTATATCAAGTTACGTGATAAATTACTTTATAAATTTCAACCATACGGTAAAATTTCTTTTACGTGATACGTATTTTTATGAAATTATAAATAGTTTAAACTTTATTATTTTCTTTTGAAAAAAGAAAAAATAAAACATAATTTATGAAGTAGCGACAATTTTTTAGCGATGATCTAAACAATACAACTTAATTAAATAGAAGTTTCATATTATTTAAATAAATAGAAGAAGCAACAAACGAACCAATTTTTTAAAAATTAGATTTATCGCTAAATATATAATCTTATGATTTAAAAAAGATTAACGCGATTATAAAAAGAATATTCGAAATATATAAAATAAACTAAAAAAAATATTAATCTTTGTTCGTCAGCGCATTCCAATAAAATAGTGTAAAAAAAAAATTGTTTTCGTAATGAAAAATGTTAGTCATTTTTAATGTTTTAAAACGTTCTTTTATTGTAAAATCCAATTTATCGATTCGAAGTGTTTCTCAAATTCGTTAAATTGTGTTTCTCTAACTAAAAACAGTTTACGTAAATAAATGAATCTTTTCGATCGAATTCATTCGACTATATCGCTCAACTTAATTGTGTAAAAGATCTTAATAAAAAAGTAGGAGGTAAGAAAGATCGGAATAATAAAACTTTTGTCTCGGCTATTTTTATACTAGTTTTGGCGTACATAAACAATATGAAGGTATTAGGGAAGAAAAGTTTCAGGAATAGCTCACATTTGCGATGTGCTACATTTCGGTGGATTAGATCAGTGACCGTACGTTTTATTAGATATGTGTACTGTTGAGGAAATTCGTGCGCAGTGCACAAGAAAATTACAAATGCATTTTATTTAGCAACGCAGAGACGCACATTTGTATCAACCAATGTACAGTTAAAGAAAAAGTCGCTTTACCGTATATTTGTGCAATATTCACTTAGTTGGAGGTTATTGTGTGCGAATTTTGTCTTCGTTGCTTACGAAACAGAAATTTTGAACTATATTTTTCAAATTTGTATATACGATTCGTGGTTTAATCGCGGTTATATAAATTTTTTTTAAAACTACTTATTTCGTATATTTAGAATAAATAATTAACGATGTTACGAGTAATATGTATTGAAAAGAACTTATAAGGATAAATGTATTTTCTTTATCAGTAATATCATTTTAAGCTCAAAATAGAAAATAAAAACTTTGTATTTATTGTATATAAAAACACTTATCTGGAAATATAAATAGAAGACATACAACAATTATACTGAAAATATGTTTTGTAACTAACGAGGAATGTCAAATTAATTTTTCCTTTCTTTGTTATATAATTTGTTTATGACTTTGAATCTAAAATAGTATTGTTTAAATTTCATGTTATGATTTTCAATTTTATTATAAATTTATAAATTACATACCGCGATCGCAAATTGTTTTTCAAGAATTCTTTGTAAAACGTTTCTAAATAGTTTATAAGATTACCTAAGATTTAATCATCATAAAATATATTGATAAAAATATAAAATTAATTTTACCAATTTTAGAAAAAAAATCGGTAAGCGAAAATAATTTATGCTTAATTATAAGTAATTAAACGTAATTACATATCATTGTATATTATTATGCTCATACGTGATAAAAAGCGGAATAAAAATTGAAATACGTGAAACAAAATATAAATAGTATATCGTGTTAAATTTTGTAATTTACACTTTTAATTTCATTAAAATAAATACTCCAAAGCGGGTATCAGAAAGATGTTTAAATGTATATCACTAACACGTGCTTATTTTTAAATAATAATGAATTTAAAGCAACTATCAACATTTGAACATCCTCTTTAATCCTGAACGTTACAAAATGTTTGCAATTCATCTTTATTAAAGTAAAATAAATATAGCTAAACATCATTTTCAGACAGACTAATAATTATTTACACGAAATTTATTCATAATTAAATGTTGAATATACCGATGAGAGTCATAGTCTAAAATAATAATTTGGTTAACAGCTTTTACTTTAATGAATACCACATTAAAATATTGACGCTACAGTTACGTATTCATATTCAAAGGTTCGCATTACTATGTACGTATTTATGATTAAATTAAATTTATTCTAACTAGCAACAATTTTGTTTCACTGTATTATAAATTCTTATTTTGTTAATAATCATGTATGATATGTAAGCAATATATTATTATAATAATATCAGCTTATTAAAACATAATAACTTGGAAACCAGTACGAAATCTTATACTACAGTTTGTATCTATAATTTTTTATGTGCGTGCATAATAAAAACTTAAATATTATTATTTAATACCTTGATTAAAATTAAATTATAAATAAAATGATTTAATAACTAAGTTTTACGTGTAATTTAGAATACGATAAAGGATATATTACATTTTATAATCGCGAGTGCAGACATATTTGAAATATGTAAATAGGTATAAATAATAATTATATGAAACTATAGAAAAAAGTGTATTGAGAAAATAATAATAAAATAAATATTATTATAATAATTTTTTAACATTTTTTTATTTTATTTAACTTTCATAAAATAACTTAAGATGTATAATCAACTCGATGAACGGTTTAAATATTAAAACGTTGGAAGTCGAATAATAAGAATTCCTTTTCGCACCATGCAAAAATTACGGAAACTTTATGAAATTTCTAGATAAATTTACTACTTTAATTTTACGTTTTCAGAAATTTATTTTATAGTTCTCGATAATAGTTATTTGTTACAAAATATTCAGCAGTGGTTGGAAATATAGTTATCGATTGCCGATGCAAAATCTATTTTAATTAAAATGTCGCTTTATTGTATTCTCATATTGGCAGTCCCAGGAGATAAAAGTTTTTGATACTTGTTATTATAATTGCATATAAACCGAATAAATACGAATACGTTCGGCGCTTGTGTACGGATCCGCCCGATAACGATAATCGAAATTTTTATACGCGAGTTTTTTTTACATTACGTTCGAGCTTGTTTGCGTAAAAACGGTGAAGCGATCAATCCACCGAGATTAAAATTTCGACCATGACAACACAGTGTGTGTGTGTGTGACGTTCCTATCGCTCGATGTATGTACAACGTAACGTAAAGTAATCGCACATCCAAGATGAGTAGCCAAGCTAGACATGCAACGCGCAAGTGTTCTTGTTACTAGAAATAAAAAAATAATTGATAAACGTCTCCGTGATTATAAGCGTCCCTCTGCTCCGGTGCAATCGTTAAACGATAAACAAACCAAGTACATTTAAAGTTTATACTTTACGTACGTGGTACTTTATACGGATATTCGAATCGGGCTTTGCATATACAACTGAAATAATTACGCCTTCGGTCGCGATGTGTTCTCGTATTTTTTAACGACACGTGTGTATTAAGACTTCCGGATGTAATAGATCGATTATTTCTCGGCGGCAATTCTTATAAAATGCTGCCCAATAGAGCAGCCGATAGCTATTGATTACACGACTGCGAGTTATTTTCCTTTTCTTAAACGCTTTTATTTCTTTGTATTCTAGGTCTCGACTATATACTATAAAAACAAAAGTATAACTTTATTTGTCAATTTGCACGTGTAAATAAGTCTTATACTTTTACCCGCAAACGGATCGTCGTTTATTATAGATGCGACACAAATCTGCTTAGTACTTCTGATAAATATTAATGTTTTTACTTGTTTATAAAGAAAAAAAAGAAAAAAAATGTAGTCTGCACCGAAATAAATTATTACCCGAGCAAAATTGAAAATTGTTTCAACGTTGTAAAAAAAAAAAAACAAGATTTTTACATCCCCAGCAATTTAGTAATTTCAGAGAAAATAAAATTAACGTTATAAACAACGTGTATTCGCGAATGTAATAAGTGCCAAATAGTTTTAATTGTAACTTAGGAGAAGAAGAACGCGTAAGAAGGAAAGATAGAAAAAGGTGGGAGTGGAGCGTCGATCTCCCCTCTCGCTTTCTTGCTCTTTTTTCTCTCTATCTCGTTCTCTTTTTATCCGTCTCTCTCAGCCCCCGATGAAAATACCCGTACAACATCTAATAATACAGGAGCGCGAATATAAGTCGACGATCTAACAGCTTCTTGCTGTACAAAATAAGGCGCGCTTGGAAGCAGGTTACGAGAATTACAATAACCACAATTAAACTCGAGCGCGATTCGTTTCTAATCATCTTCGTTTCATACTTTGCCTAATAATTTTCCTAGCGTTTCCCATCTAATTTAAAGTCGGAGGAACTTTCGAGAGCTTTCCTTTAATCAAACGAGAAAGAAACAGTTTCTACAACTGTAAAAGTCAGACGATCGTAATAAAAATGTCTTTTGAAACAGTGTTTGCTCTGACTTTATCCAATTGAACGTACTTAAGCTATGTCCCTTTGTACAATGTAAAGTGCATCAAGAATTTATTTTATCTATGCCACTTTATTTATGAATATTTAAAAAAAAATTCTCAATGGATTAAATTAAATAAACTGAAATATTATGTGTAGTATATGAATTATTCTATTTTTAAATTGAAGTTTATAATAGCGCTTTTTATTTCTTTACTCGGCTCTAGACATAATTCAATTAATCATATCAATCGGATGTTCGTTCATCAGAATGTATATTCGTAATACAGGTTCCCATTGTATACGAACGTGTAATTTTTATACCATTAAAAATATTATCGTTAGATTTATTATTTTATAAATCTAGTTTGCGTATTATTCGCTAAAACGGTTAATTCACCGAGTCAATATATCCGTGTATAATAATTTTATAATAATTGATCGAATCAAAAAAATTCCGATTTTATGAATATCTACTTAAATTCTTGGAAGATTTGAAATTCTTTTGCTTTATCGACGAGTTATTTTATTAACCTAAATTGAATAATAGACAAAAAAATATAGTTCGTAATCAATTTAATAATCTATCAAAATAGACAATTTTAAATCGTATAATATTTTAACGACAAGTCGATAAATTTTGTAGAGAAATTTTTAAAATTATCTTCTAATAATATTTAATGATACGTATGAAATATTCACGTAAATCTTTGAATAGTGGTAGATTAACGTTCTATAAGGGATGAGTGAATTTTCTTAGCACGAATCTAAGTATATTTTTATTATAGTCAATTACGTATTATGCGATCGATAAAACAGTCTGGTGTTAAAGATAGAAGCATGTATATACTCTTAGAATAAAATTAATTTATTTAATAAATCTAAATATTTTATATTATCTACTATTATGAACATTTTTATATTTTTATCAAAAAAATTTTTTTCAACGAATAAATAAAAATGAAATTAAATATTTAAGGACAGAATTGAACAAAAGCGATTAATTATTTTTTTTTCAATTAACATTGAAAAATCTAAATAACAATTCTGTGTTGAAATTTATTTAAACTTGACTCGTAACTTTATCATAAAATTTATTAAAATGATGATTCGACTCGAAATAAAATACGTTACAAGTTTGTAATTTTTGGTACAATAATTTGTAATGCAAAAGAAAATACTTTTTAATTTTTTTTAATTTTTTAAAAGTTTTCGTAAACAATGAAAATGTTAACTTTTATTTTTAATAATTAAAAACCTGGTATTCAGTTTTTTATTATATTATTTATGATTTTAATTATACCTATCGACGTATCGAATTTTATATCTCGCGTCTGTCGCAGTGTAAAATCAATACATTTGGTTAATAATATTGAATGGTAACAAATATTATAATTACAATTATCGAATATTATTCAAAATTTTATAAAACTAATAATATAATAATTAGATTAGAATACGCACGTATTTATTTTATTCTAATATTTTAACAAATGATCATAATTAAAAAAAATTGAATTATAGCGACAGAATTTATCATTAACATGGATTAAAATATCGAAAAATTTCAATTTGTTTGATTGAATAGCATATATAATTTGTAGGTTAGAGAGAACGTAATATACATATTTATGAATGGAAATACAGAAAATTTGGTAATTTACGTTTTTTGTACCGGTAAAATTCCGAATGATGGATTTCAAACGAAAAACACAAATGACTAAATTTTCCGTATTTCGTATCATAAATATGCATATAACGTTTTCGCAACACGCAAATGATATTTGATATTGAATTATACTTTAAATAATCGAATTGATACACAAAACGCTGAGCTTTCTTTAATTAATCTTCGTAGTCGTATTCAAAGTTGGCGCTTTCATTTTTTTAGTTAAACATTTTCCTCCTCCTTCTCGTTTCGATCGACCGGGATTATTTCATACAAAAATATTTTTAAATTATCGACACCATCGTCCCGCTACGATTACAAACAAAGCCGCTCAAACGTCGGTGTGTAAACGTCGAGCGTGAATCGACCGATTTCGATGATTCGCCCCGAAAGCCTTTACTCACGGTCGGATCGATTGCATCGACCGCATCGATCGCATCGATCGCATCGATCGCATTCTACCTTAATAATCGCTCGTCTAATAAAACACTAATTCCTTGATTACAGCAGCAGAAATTCCTGAAGCGCACAGCCGAGGACTTGGAGTCTGCAGGAGGTGGCAGCGGTGACGGAGGATTCGGCGAACCTTCGGTGAAGCTACAATGTACTCAGTCTTTGAGCGCCAGTGTACCTCATCACGGCCATCCTCAGCATCAGTCCGGTAATTCAGCACCTAATCCTGGACCTAACAATAACACCGGTGGACCCGCGCCTGGACCTCAGTCCCAGCCTCAACCCGGACACCAAGGTTTGTTTGTTCTTCGCTCGATTAAACCTTGTATTATCGCAGCTGCGTAAGTTCGATGGGGTTTTTATTAAGGAATATTTTCAAAGGGCGCGGGGTTTTTATTTTTTTTTCCTTCGATTTTTTTTCATCGGTTTTACATAAGCTACGGTATAATCTTATGGTATAATCAAAGTTTAAACATAAATTTTTATACGGAACGGCTCGATTTTTACGGAGAAAAATTTTATCGCGCAAATTTGATTACCATATATTTCTGTAAATGTTGAAATTGCCTTTGCTATAGCAAGATTTTATGTACCCAAAGTAATACACAGACTGTATGCGGAAATTGAATTCCGGTCGTCTGAATTATTATAATCCAACGGAAAACCGTATCGCTGCCGTTCGGTTGATTTTGAGATATTCTGTTTAGCTTGCATGGAATTACAAGAGCTTACTATTGTTATCTTGATTATTTTGATTAATCCAGTTTGTTTATGTATCAAGATTTCTTCCTTTGAATCGCGCAATAATCATTTAATTTCAAATAATTATGAAAAGTTTATATTCCCCTGTAAGGAGGGTACAATAATAACGATAAAGAAATAACGTTTCCTTTTATTGTGCCTTAATTTTATTTATCTTATCTTAGTTTAAATTTAAAGCGAGATTAGACCAGATATGCATTCCCTTCCGAGCAAAGCTATGTACAATGATTATAATAGTTGTAACCAGAACCGCAAAATTGTTGGTTATTTCTGCAAATGTTTTCATTGTCACAAATTGAGAATATTCTACTTTTTAAACTACTAGTATGTATTATAATTATTTGGAATTCGATAAGACTGGAATTCTCGTCATTCTATTTTTTATTTTTAGTGTATAATAATAACAATAATAATAATTAGTTTTTTAAATAAAAATAATTAAATTGCAATTATATGAATTATACATTATTTATTAATATATTCAAATAAATATCTATTTATTATTTTTTACACAATTTATATATAACTGTAAGACACTTTTTAATTTTAAATTATTATATAATACTAAAAATTCGTATATTATTAATAAATATCTAGATATTACTAACGTAAGTTTTTCTAATAATAAATTTTTATTAAAATTAACTAAAATTATAAGTCATTTTTTAACTATTTTGCACAAAGTAAAAAAAAATTTCTATTTTTTGTAACATCGTATTATAATTACTATAATAACAGCCAATATATTTTAATAATGTATTAATTGAAAATTGTGAACATATTTTTAACTAGATCAGTCGGATAAAGTCAATAACATCTTCTCAAGAAATTTCGTATTCGTTAAATTTCTATATTGTCTTATAATGATAATTTATTATTCATAGAATTTGAAAGAAAGATCAATGTATAATCAACTTTATTTTTACCGCAAACTTAATTACTATATTTTTTAAAATAATTAAAAATTAAGTTTATTTATTAAAAATATTAAATTTTACTTGATAAAAAAATAACTATCATTGTTCTGCTATATTTTATCTTACATTGCAGTACTATTTGCATTTTAAAAGCTGGATGAGTAGTACAATGAATAAAGGAACATCTAAAAAAAATTTCAAACTTGATTAAATTACCAAGCTAACAAAACTTAGTTTACATTTGTTGTACAATAAAATTAATGCTAATTTCTGTAAACTTTAATTTCTTAATATGAATATTCAGTGTAAATTATTAAACATTAATTTTTTGGAGTTAATTTTAAAATATATCTGATGGTTCGCGTTAAGTTTTAAATATTGATATTTGATTACGAGATCGAAGACCTACAGACGTTTAATATTCAATAATCTTAATCGAACGAGGTTGATTCGACACAATTATAATATTTATAAATTTTTCATTCTAATCATTGCCTAGTAAATAACAACTCTTAATTCTAAGCTTATCGATAAAAATTTCTTTTCTGCTGAAAAAAGAGGAAATCAAGTATTTGAGAAAATACTAATTATAATTTCAATATATAATAAAAAAAGCGTTATAAATATTGTATTGTACAAGTAATTCGATAGATAGCATAATATTCAAGTGAAAATATTACATTTTTTAAAGATGAAACGCGATACATAAATGCAAAAAGGTACTCCGCGAATATTTTGAAATTATTTTATTTCTTTCATCAAACCATTTAATCTCGTTCAACATTTTTAGTAACGAATTTATCATTTTTGTAATAATAATTTAAAAAATTATTCGATATGTCATTTATTTTTAGTACTTTTAAAACCGAATTCGTGTTTAAAATGATTAAGCGTGTTGTACTTCATTTTGACAGGTGAAGATAAACCAATCGTTAGTTACGTAAATATTGTACACCCAAACGAATTATTAATATCGTGGCAATGCACTTACACGATGACAGCGATATTAGCATGAAATACGCGGTAAAAGACGTTGACATCAGCACTCGTCAAACGTTTGAAACACCGAAACATAAATTAAAGTCGATTCGGTAACGTTTTTAGGCGGAGCCGGAAATGGCGCCGGTGGCGCAACCGAAGGTCTCACGAAATTCTCGGTCGAGATCGTGCAGCAGCTCGAATTCACGACATCGGCCGCGAATTCTCAAGCCCAGCAGATCTCTACGAACGTGACGGTGAAGGCATTGACGAACGCCTCGGTGAAGAGCGACCACGTCAACTCCTCGGCCTCGCCGAAAAGCGAGCCCAAGGTCGCACCGAATGGTCCGACTCCCACGGCTCCGAGCGCCCCGACGGCACCATCATCGGTGCCCACCTCCGCCGACATGATCAGCAGCCTCGTCGAGTGCAAGCAGGAGCCCGACAACGACTTCGATCTCGAGCAGTGCGCCGCCGCCCTCGAGAAGGATCCTTGCTTCCCGGGTTTCGTCGTAGACTTCATGGGCGACGAGGCAGCGGACGACGACGCCTTCAAAGATCTCATCTCCGAGATCTCGGACTTCCATCCCCAGATGGACTTCATCAAAGACCTCGACTTCGAGGAGAAGGCCCTCGACGGTCCCAGCAACGGTCATATAAAGCTCGAGGACGACAAGGAACAGGCCCACGCGGCTCTTCACGCCCAACAGCAGCAGCAGCAGCATCAGCAGCAGCAGCAACAGCAGCAACAGCAACAGCAGCAACAACAACAGCAGCAGCAACAACAACAACAGCAGCAACAGCAGCAGCAACAGCAACAGCAGCAACAGCAGCAACAAGGTCCCCTGGGAACGCAGTATTCACCGGCGGCGCGACTTCCTTACTCGGGGTTGGATTTCAAATCGGAGATGAGCCCCGCGGCCCAGACGCTCAAACAGATGGCCGAACAGCACCAGCACAAGAGCCAGCAACTTGGAATGACCGGTTTCAGTCCCGCAGCCGCGCGGGGCCCGAGTGCTCGATCGCCCTACGCGGAGTTCGGGCAGTTCGGCGGTGGACCCCCGGATTACCTGGGAAGTCCCGGCGGCGGATACCACAAGAGCAACGGTGCCGCCCCGGTGCCGGTACCTGGTCCCGTGCCCTTCCAGGCCCAGCAGCCGGACGTGTTCGGGCAGCAGGCCCAGTTCGACATGGGAAAGAGGCCGGTCCCACCGCAAGGTGCGGCCACCCCCGCGAAATCAGCGACCATTCTAGGCCCCGCGGGTCCGGGTTACAAGCAGCAGTACTCGCCCTACGGGAGCCCGGGTTCGTTGCCTAATCACGGCAGTCCGGGTTACCCGCTCCCGCCGAGGATCCCCCAGGCCCAGGGCGCGGGTCAGGGTGCGGGACCTCAGGGCGGCTTCAGTAGCTCGACACCCCCGAGGCCACCTTCGGGCTCCGGCACTTCCACCATACAGATTAACCAGGCGCAGCAGCTGCACATCAGCAACCCCTCGCATCAAATACAGGTTGGTTTTTTTTTTCATTCCTGTCTCTTTGTTATCGTTTTCTTTGTCATTTTAATGCGCCCTGTGTATTGTACTTGAATTTTCGAAGCGCGACCGTCGACGAATCAAGTAGGGTTTGCACGTTCCTGATTCGAAAATGCGAGAGAGATTTAACGTCGATGTTTCTTTGAAACGTTATCCGGCGAAAACATTTAAGCGTATTTTCAACGATTCGTACAGCTTTGAACGAGTTATAGTTTCGGAATGAAGGAATTACGTATAAATTCAAAAGGAAATGGCTTTTGTTGTTAATTAGTGCTTTTACGCTAAACGAGCGGGACGATACGAGAAAATGTGGTTTTCGCGAATACCGCGAGGCAGTTTAAGTTCGGGTCGGCAACTTACGTAATTTCATTTCAGAATTTACGCGAAATAAGTAAAACGAATGTTGGATCTCGAGTCGACGCAACTAGAAAATAACAGCTCGTAACATCGCTCGATAAAAAAAAATAAATGTCTATCTCGAATCGCCGATCTCCAATTCTCGATAGAAACGATAAAATACATTTCCATAAAAATACAGATGATATAATAACGCTGGGCGGTAAAAGAAACTCGGTTGAAAGGACAAAGAAGACGAACCTATTGGAAACGTAAAACTAGACATCGACGAATATTTAAAATCCGAACGAAAAAAAAAAAAAAAAGAAAAAATAAAGGAAAAAATCAACGACGCTCGCCTAGACATCCCGTGTATTACTCGGACAACCGACGCGTCGCGCTGTCGTCGACCGCGCGAGATCGAAAGTGAGGAAAGTAAAGATAAGCGCGGCGAACAAAGTGCGAGCAAAAAACTCGACAAAGCGAGAAAGAGCGTCGGCATCCTGTCGAAATATTCCACGGCGTTCGGAGCGCGCGAGAGAAGCTTCGTCTCTCTCTCCATTTCTCGTCCCGGCTCTCTCCGCCTCTCCGCCTCTCCGCCTCTCCGCACTCTCTTCATTTCTCTCCATTTCTCTCCATTTCTCTCGGGGTCCCGTCTCGGTTAAATCGAGCGGGCGATGACGTCGCAATGCGTCTGCGCGCCGGCGCTAGCGGCGATGGACGGGATACCACGGAGCAAGCAAATTTTCGAAGGAGCTTCTCCGAGGGGTGGGAGCTAGCGAACAACTTGTTGCGCGTCGCGACGCCTCGTTCCCGTTTATTCCTCTCTGTTTTTCCCTCCGCCTCCCCCTCGGCACACTATCGACGCGTCCCTTCTTCCCTACCGGATATAGTGTCGGAACGCGCGCGCCGTACGGGAGGCGCCGCTTATCAGCCCGAAAGCAGAATAGAGCTCGGTGAACCGAGTGCTCCGGTGCCGTCGACCTTGCGCCGCGACGCCCACGGCGAAATCGCGTCTCACCGGAGGACGCCCGCGACTCCGCCTCACCCACCGCGGGGAGTTGGACCGAGAGGGTAATCGAATCAACGCGACTTTTCTCCACGCGTCCGAGCCCCAGAGGAGGTCCCGTAGGAACCTCGAGAAATCCCGTAGAAATCTCGAGGTTTCGTTTCCGTCGTAATTTCGTTCCTTTCTCCCTCCCATCCGTGTCTTCATCGCGCGCACCAACGAAATTCGGCTACGTAAGAAAAATAAGAGAGAGAGAGAGAGAGACCCGAGCCGAAACGACTGGTCGAGAATATAGATAGACGTCGTTTCGTATCCGGTAATCCTCTTATCGTCACGTTTCGGACAATACGTTCGAGACCCGGATGATATCAATTCGACAACGATCAACGCCTTTATTACCGAGCCACGGAGCCGAATTCGTATACGCATATACATATACATATATATATATATATGTATACCCAAGGAAATATTTTAAAGCCGATGTGCTGCCAGCTTCGTCTCGTTCCCACCTCTTCGTTAATATATTCCATGTATTCCCTTTATTTGGTTTCCGCTCTTTCGTTCCTTCGTAAAGCCGGGAGATACGTTTTACTCGTCGCACGAGCAATGGTTATTCAAGTAAAGCGATCGACTCCTCGACCCTTCTTACGATTTCCGTATTAGAATCGCCTGATTTTCGCTCGACGCTTCGTTCACGGGATCGCGGCATTAGCATTTAATTAAAAATCAAAATTATACGATCGCCGGTACGACTACGGCTACGACTACGGCTACGACGACGGCTACGACGACGGCTACGACGACGACGACGACGGGTACGACTACGATAACGGCTAAGAAAAGGAAAAAGAAAGGAATCCAAAAAATATAAAAAGAAAAAGGAAGAAAGAAAGTCGTAACGAGTCTCGCTGTATTGGTGCGCGTGCGCAAGCGCTATCCGTGTATATCGAACAGTGGCACGCGGCGCATATACGCTCACCTCCTCGCCGTGGAGGCGTACGCGCGCGTATACGGACACGCGCGCGAGCAACTCGGTAATTGTATGTGCCGAGAGGTAGGGCATAATGTGCGCGCGGCACATTCCACAATGGCCGTGCATACCGGGCGCGCGAGGGAGCTGAAATCGATATTCGCGGCTGTGCGTTGTGGTAACCTTCGGGGCGCCGTAACGTCGTCGTCGTCGTCGTACCCGTCGTCGTACCCGTCGTCGTACCCGTCGTCGTCGTCGTCGGCGGCGGTGGGTTGACGCGCACCGGGTGTCGTTTACGGGAGAGGCGAGGGAGAGCGAAGCCGGTCGGAGGAAGGAGAGTCGGTGCGATACGCGTACGCGTATTATTTACGCGTTTCCACTCCGGGCACCGAAAATCGAACGCATCGCGCGCTGGGAATCGATTCATCCGACTCTTCCCCCCTTATTCCCTGGCAACCCACTGTCCAACTTACGCACGCGCACATACGCGAAGGGCTGCGAGTGTGTGGGTGCGTGGGTACGGGGTATTTGTCATCGCGGGCAAAAAGTACCGCACGCCGAGTTACGGGATTCGCGAGCCGTGGAATATAATTCGGTAACGCGGATGGGCGAATGTTGCGCTCTCTCTCTCTCTCTCTCTCTCTCTCTCTCTCTCTCTCTCTCGATACGATACCTCCAATCATCGTTCGGCGTTTTCTCGTTATTCCTGAGAAAATTGCTTCTGATCCGAGTTCGTTACGCGGTTGACTTGCGCCGGTATCCAGAATTATATTCATTTTAAATTAGCCGTAATACTTGCTCTTGGTAAGTAACGCGTTATTCTCGCAAATAATTAATCCATGCCATTATTGAAAATATTTATTTTTTTTTTCGTTCGATCGTTACCGGCGTTTATCGTTCTTTCGTTACGTTCGATCGGCGTAATTATATATTATTTGCGCGTTTATTAACGAGCACCGTAAAAAATTAAATTAATAAGTATCCTTTCGAGGGGGGAAAAAATCGAAGGAGGAAAAAGGAACGAACGACTCTTGGTTCGTTCGACCGATAAATTCAAAGCGACATCCAATCGTATATTCGTTAGGAATAATCCGTTTCGAGGCGAACGAGAATAATCGGTGTCGTTAAAAATTCGAGCGTTTACGATAAATATAAACTTAGCTTAAAACCTTAAAATCGCGCGCATAAGTGATATCGAAACGAGCTTGGGTTCATCGCTAACGTCGACGACGAATAATCGATCGACGTTCGCGTCTCGTGCCTCCGATGTAGGCTAACGAGAACTGGTTCTCCAAAAACAATGTCGACTAATCCAGTACCGGGGGATACGCGTTGTAATCGATCCAGTGCCAACTTCGTAATTAAATCTCCCTTGGGTTCTCTACTACCCCTCTGGATTCTGATTTCGTTCCGTACGCGGTCGCGGTCGAAGATTTCCCTCCGACCGTTTACAAAGGTCGAACGAAGCAACGCGTGTATATAAAGCGACGACGATAAGCCCACGTTCGGCTTCTTCCACCGGTGCAGCGTTGGAGCAAAGACGACGACAACGACGACGACAACGACGACGACGACGACGACGACGACGAAGACGACTCCTAGGGAGGCGCAAGGGCGACGGCGTCGGGACGCGTTGGAAATTCTAGTGTCACGGTCGAGTTAAAATTAGCTAGTCAACCGGATTCGCGCGTTGCCTCGGGGCTGACGCACTCGGTCATCAGCCGGTCGTACGTGCGACCGAATGTAATCGCTTTTGCGCCTGCGCATTACCGTCTTTACCGACAGACCCAACGTCTCTCGTACGGCCCGATGAGGCGCGTCGTGCGAGCCTTGGTCGAGAAGGGGGAGAGGGTACTTGCAAAATTCTCGTTGCTTTATGTGGTTCGCGATACGCGCTCGGGCGTACGAATGCCTTTGTGAGTCGCCCCTCCACCCGTTTTCCACATCTTTGGCGCGCGTTACGCAATCCTCGATATACGCGTACGCGCGATAAATTTTCGCTCTACGTCGGCGATACGTATTTTACAATCCACGGCGATCCTTGTAAAGAATTTCCGGTCGGATCGTCGTTTCTCGAAGACTCTGTAACGCGTCGCTTCCCTTCGCCTTTTCAAGATCGCGTCGGGCGTTTCGATAATCGCGATGATGCAACGACGAAAATTGATCGTCGCGCGGATTAGCGTGTTCCGACCGTTTTGGAACGATCGTTGAATTGATTTTACGTAACCGATTGGAAGCTCCTCTTTAAACGCGGATCGATAACGCGCAACGTAGCATCGATGAAAACGTCGGGTGCTCGGAAGCCCGACTGACTCGGCAATTTTTAAACTCGAAAGACGCTCGCTAGAATTCTTCGTTCTCGGATTGGGAATCCGCGCGAGCCTTAATTTGCGCTGCATCGAGTGCTCGAGCTACTAATGCACGGGTTTGTGATTTAAGTATAGAAATCGAATTCTACCGGCGTCTTCTGGAACCTATAACCATATATTTGATTCAGTCCAGATAAACGCACGCCGCTTAAAAATAGTCCCTGGCTTCAAATTAAAACACTACATGTTCGGGTCGGTGTGACGCGCGTATATGTCTTTCAACTCGTTCGATCGCGTCATCAACTATTTTGAAACAAAATATATTTTTAAGCTCATTTTCTTTGGATAGATTTTTTACAGATAACATTTGCTTGGCTCCCGAATTTAAAATATCCCGAGAAAATAACGTTTTGTATCGTTGTAATAACTGTTTAAATTATTATCCGATGAAACTAAAGATAAGGCGTGTAAAAATTTTTGGCTGTAACTTGCCTCTTAAATGTATATTATTATTATTATTATTTGATTTCTGTAAGAAAAAAGAAAATGTCGAAACTTGTTTTCGATGTGTGCACATACATCGGAATTATTTAACCGAGTTGTGTATCTTAAACGTGTATCTTCGAAAATTAAAAGAGATATTTTTGGGCAATTATTTGAAAACTAACTCCTAGGCAACAACGTAGACAATATTCTGACGGTAAGGTAAGCTTTGAACTCTACTACTCAAAGACCAAGGACGCGTATCGCTATTTTCGCATCGAGTTTTGTACTAGTGCCAACACTATATAAAATCGATTAATCGAAATTAATTATTTTTGCATAGTTTTGTGCGTTAGTTTGGAATTCGAGTTAGCATATTCGGCAGGTTAAGTCATCCGTATTACGAGTAGCTTCGTTCTAGTCGTGAAAAACGAAATATTTGGTTTTTAGCGACTTAAAATCTCACCGAACCGTCTATCCCTTTTTTTTTTGTGTCGTTTGTATCGAACGTTGGTTCGGTGAATCGATCGATCTAAAAAAACTGGCAATCTATTCGAAGCCTAAGAAAGTAAAAAACGTTGGCTCGATCGAAATTTATCGAATTACGCGATAATTAATTTATTTATTTGAATAATGTAATTATTGGACGGTGAAAAGAAAAAACGACGAGCGTTAGGAATTCGTTGACTTAACATTGTATAAACAACCAAGTATACAAACAAGACGTCGGATTTTCACGTCGATCGTTTAATAAATATCTCCGAGGAAAGTTTTGAAATAACGAATACATAAAATTTGTTCAAATTCGTAATCGTTGCGTCGCTCTTTCGCATTATTTTGCCTCGCAACTGCACACGGCATTGAATTCTTCCAAATCGAGTATTATTGCATTGTAATCGCTTCTCTTTAAAAAGAAAATTAGACGTCCCATTTCGAATCGCGCATATCGCGCCAAGAAAATAGAAAAACAACTATCTGGCTAATCTGATACTATAGAGAGAGAAGTGCGTCGAGACGATAGAATGTAGTGGTGCCACCGCAACAGGAAGCGAAGACCAAGTCGAGTTTAGCATCGGGCTGATTTTGTACTATGCGTGATGGAATCGCGTCGGCACGATAGAACGCGATGATAAAATAGGAAAGCTCGAGTTGATTATGTTTTGAGCTTGGTATTTACGAAATCTCAAACGCGTAGACAATTGTATTTTATAGCTTAGAAAATGAAACAATGGAATAATCATGGGTGATACGATACCGTTTAGCTTCCTCAAATTTTGTTGTATATTCCAGCGTTGGCTTATATGTATTTAAGCTATTTTGAAGTCTTCAAACTTACAAAATAACGATCGTTATTTATTTTTCTTGCGATCAAAGCGCAATTTTTTTAAAAGATAAGTCTTATAATAAATTGTTTTTTAACTTATTAATTTACTCGATAATCTACTCGTGGTAGAAAATATCGATATCGATCGAAACAATAAATTTTAACGAATATCGCGTTTTGAATATTAAATGTTTGGATATTTAATATTTTGTAAAGAAGAAAAATACAAAGGATAAACTTAAAACAATGTAATTTACGGAACGCGTATATTATCAAATTTGTTTATTAAAGAGAACTTCAAATTAGCGTTTCATGCGAGTTTAAATACTTAAGCTGAACTAGTCATGTAACGTTATTGACTCATTGTTGTAGATGCTTAACGAGGATTATTAATTACGGTCGTACCTTAAATCGGTATGGATATAAACATATTTTTGTACTATTTACCAATTAAATTTCCGCTTACGTAAAATATAATTGTTCGTATTCTCGGTGTCGTTTAATTCATCCATTACAAGAAACCTGAAAAAAAGTTGTTTATTACACAGATAATTTATTATGTAATTGCCTTAATTTATAAAAAACGTAAAAAACGTAAAAAACGTAAAAAACGTAAAAAACGTAAAAAATTCAAAAGCTAGCGCGAGTAAATTTTGCGAGGTTGTAATCAAAATACAATTATGTTAATAATGTCTGGGCATTACCAGAATCTATAATCGACTTCTCGGAGACATGCTTTATTTTAAATTGACCGGTATCTCAGCTCTGGAAAGATCTCCATATTCGATGAATTCTCAATACCGAACGCTCAACTTCCATGAATCTTCTACTTCTATTTAATATATATTCAAAGATTTTCAACGAGATTTACAACGGACTTTTCTAACGGTCGATCCAATTTATCCGATTGGTGATAAATTGCTTTTTTTTACTCGGTGATACGTCTACTTTTCTACTTTTAAGGTCATTATTCTCTTAAAGGATCCATCATCTTTTCCATTTTACTTATAAAGTTTTTAAGAGTTAATAAGGTTTTCTCGTGCACTCGTCTCATTATTTTATCGCGAAATATCGTTGGCCAGCATCGATATTCGATATTTCTATCAAGGATTTTAATCATACTTTTATCAAATACATTTAGCGTCTCAAGGTGTCGATTGTGTCGATTGTGTCTCCGCTTAATTTCGATGCCCTCTATCCGTCGCCAGTGGAAAATAGACCGATTCATTTTTCCTTGTACCGACGCTTGGACTTAAAAGGATTTTTTAATTTTCCGCTGCACTCGGATGTAATCGAACGTATTCGGTATCTTTCCACGTTTTAAAAAGAATACATAACTTTGACGTATGATACGCACACGGCGTTTACGGCACCTACTAAAATGACGCCGTTAACTGTGTTTTGCTCCAAGAAAAATTTAACGATTACCGGAGTTTTTCTTTGTAAAGCATCGAGGAAAGAGGTTCCTTCTACCGGTTTGCGCAATAAACCCAAGGATAACTTTTACCAACTCTACGAGTTATATCTTATTATTCTGAGTGTATTACCTTATTATGCTACTCTTATTATGCTACTCTTATTATGCTTAGTGTACGCGGAGTGTTTTAAAAGTTTTTAGTATCTTTCGAAGGAATCGATATATGGAAATGAAAAATATTTTCAGAGCACTTTTTCTTAAATTTGATACCGTACTCGGATACATTATTTATAGAAAAAACTATCTTCGCTTGGCGTTTATATCGCTGTATCGCACAGCTGTCACTTTGTAAAATGATTCCCCCTTTTTGTTTAGAAAACATCGCGCGATAAATAACGGTTTCGGTATCGTTTAAGAATAAATATTCGGCTTGCGTTATTCGTTAGTCGCGGTGAAATATCCGTTGAGCGTTGTTTATTCGACCTCGCAGGTAACTCGAATTTTCTAACTCGCGGCATGTGCATACTCTTTGGTAAATTTAATACGCAAAGTATTTTATTTACAATGCTAAAGCGCCGACTACTATATTTTCGCATACGAATTTTTCTTAGCGTGACTCGTAAAAATTGTCGCCTCGCGTACAAAATCACAAATTCTATCTCGGCGTTATTTAAGCCGAGCGAACGGCGCGCGTCTATTTTATGTAACGCTACTTATTAATAGTATTAATTATCATTTATTTATTCGCCACCTCGGTTTTGTTATTTAAAGCAACGCTCGGCGTATCTCTCGCGAGAATAATTCGCAGAGGTTATTCGGTGTTAGCGGAATAAGTACGTCCTTGTAGCAGCGGTTGACGCAATAGGTTCAACCATACCATTCCGAGCGAACGAACCGCTGTCGTAAACGTACGCGAGTCGAGCCGCCGCTACGTCACCTTTCGTTATAGTTGTCCGCCAGGCACATATAGGCACATGTAGGCACATATAGGCACACACAGCACATGCGTCGAGCACCAGACCCAGAGACTCGACAGACGTACGAATCGGGGCTTCGTACCCCGCCGACAACCGGTTACCGTTTCTCCTCTTCTCTCTCGCCTCGTCATTTTTCTCTTTCGTCTCCTTCTCGAGCGTTTCCTTTTTTCGCCTGGAAAAATGTAAACCGGCGATCGCCTCTCGAGTTTGGAACGCGAGTTTGGTACGCGAGTTTGGAACGCGAGTTTGGCGCGGGAGGAAGGAATCGTTTATTTAATCCTTCCGAATGGATGGATCGATCGATCGATGGTAATTAAAGAGCGGCCGTTCGTAACTTCTTTAATTACGCGAAAGAGCACTTATCTTTAAAAAAAGTTTTTTCTTTTTAAGGACGGTAGGTTAATAGAGGAAAGTAGCTGCTCCGGTCGTCTCTTTCATTCATTCGGATCGTTGGCTCCGCCTCCGCTAGCTTTTTTGCTAGCGAAATATTATAGGCGCTTGCGCGTTTAGTGGCGCTCGATCGAGAGGGGGTAAAGTGCTCCACTCCGCACTCCGATCCAACGCATATTTCGGATCGCGCCGTGCGAACTTTGGGGGTTGATTTATTATGTATAAGTCTATTTCTACATTATCGAGTGTCATTGCTCCAAAAGTCGGTGTGCTAAATTTTGAACGGATCACGTACCGCGCTCGAGAAATTCGAGTGTTTTTATCGACGCGCGAAAACAACTGTGCCTTCGAAATTTTATTGATAAATATCGGGAACGAAGAGGAGAATGTCGTCGTTAATGACGAGGTTTCGTTTTTCGAATATCCGGATGAGAGTTAAAGGCGCTTATTCGACGAAGAAATTCGAAACGCAAAGGATATAAATCATACGCAACATTGTTTTATTTTTATGGCTTTGATTTCGCTATGGAGCAGCGCGGGAGACCCTTTTTTTTTCTTCTAAATTGCTTTTCGCATTTTGTCGGTAGTACGCTAGGCGAGCAGTTAGTTCACGAGCTTCGCTCCCCTTCTGTCATTCTACAAAGTGTAACAGCCATCGCGTCGCAGGATTAAATCGCCAGCTTCTATTCCATAGCACGGTCGATATACTACTACGTGCACCTCTACAGGAGAGATAGAGGGAGAGAGAGAGAGAGAGAGAGAGAGAGAGAGAGAGAGGGATGGAACGCGGAGAAAGAGATGGGTAGGGGAAAAGGAGTTGGCCTCTATGATGACAGCTATTGGTACACACAACGCCAAGCTCTAAATAAAGCAGATTTTCATGACTTTTATTCCCTTCTTCTCTATCTATTTATCTTACTTTTACTTCTATAATAACTCGACTTCGGTTTTTCATTTCCAGGAGAATAAGTGCAAAAATATGTTTTTATTCGTAGCGCTGTTATTCGCGATATTTTCATAAAGTTAATTATTCTTTGTATTTTCATAGTTTTCGGATGTTTAGATTTTTTTTCATCGAATAACCTTGAACGAAGCATATAATCTTTTCTTTTATTATCTCTGGATCCGGAATTTTTTTTATATCGTACTTATGGAAAAATTTTATTACGGATATTAAATTATTTAATTTATTATTCGTTCTTTTATTTTGTAAAAATTCGTTAATTTATCTCGTAAAGTTTTATAATTTTATTAATTTTAATTTTATTGAAATAGACTTTTGACATCGCTCTTTTGAAGATAATTTATGCATAGTGATAGCGATTAATTCGATCAAATCATAAATTATTATCAAAGTCTAGGATTTTACGTAATTTTTTTTAATGCACTCGCAGACTATTATGCAACGATACACTTATCTTTTCGTTAAAAATAATGCGACCTACTATCTTCGATATGCAACGTAAAAATATAGATCGAACTTGAAACGTTTTAAAAAATTGAAACGCGTATTTTTGGTTCAACCGCGAAATCTAGTTTTGTGTAAAAAAAAATAATTAACGTTGGCACTTGTACGTCGTTTCGATGAACAATTTATATTTTTATCAACGTTCCTTCGTATTATTTGTGAAAAATGCTTCGGAGGAATTACGTAAAGTCTTCGCAACCGCAGAGAGTAAAAATAATTGAAATTAATTTTTTTTTTTGTTATAATTAACGTTACTCGAGTTATACGGAAGGAAAGAGGAAGGAAGGAGGAAGGAAGGAGGAAGGAAGGACGGAAGGAAGGAAGGAAGGAAGTAACCGGGTTGGGTGGGAGAAGGAGTCGCTGGTAGTGAGGGTAGGAAGGAGGAAATATGGGAGAAGTAAGTCGAGTTCCGAGGCAGAAAAGACCCAAATTATGCGAATACACCCGAACAATGCCCGACTTTGTTATTACTCGGGCTGTTTGTTTTTGTAAGACAAGACTCGACGATAGCGTTGATACAGCCGAGGCGACGCTTATCTCTTTAGGGTCCGAAAGTTGCAGAGGAGCGACGCGTAAAGTGCGATAGGAGGAAAGAAGAGGATCGATCGGTGCGAATGGGCGAATAGTAGGCGCGCATGCCAACGTTAGCAGAGCCAACGCGAGAAGACGGCACTCGGGATCCTTGGCTTTCCTCTCGTCCTCCGTCTTTTTTTTTGCCTTTTCTCGTCTCTTCTTTTTTCCCTTCCTTTTTTGGCCTTTTGCACCGCCCGTGCGGAAAATCATCTTCTATTTATATACCCACTCGCACTTTCAAAGCCAATCGAATTCTATTCTCGGAAATTAATTGGTTTTAATTTCATGGATGATTCACAGGCACGATCGGACGGACGGACGTTGCCTTTTCTCCTCCTTTGCCCGGTGAATGTGGAGAATGAGCAGCGGAAAAGAAGCTCGGAGAAGCCCTTATCCATTCGCGATCGATATTCGAGAGTCCTCGTCCCTTTTTCCGTTCATCTTCACTTGACCTTTCGAGCTCTGTGTTACGATAGCCTAAATACCACTGCCAAGATCTCGTTTCTTTTTAATCAAATTGTACGCGGTGATGGGCGAGCAGAATTTTATCGTACCTAAGAGTCGCTGCTCCAAGATGGTAAAAGAATATTCATCCTTTCTTTGTAAAGCCATTTTTTTTAGGTGCGAAGCGAATCTCGCGATTCGAAAGATTAGGCGAGGAGAAAAATTATTGAAAAGTTGATTTTGCCACCGTAAATAGAACTTTTTTTAACAATTATAATTTTAAAACTCTTAGAAAATATGAATTTAAATAAGAAGTGCCAGTCAACCTGACCGATGACTAAACTAAAAAAACACGCGCAATCACGAACTTTCATAGCAAATTTACATATTCATGTAGAAGTAGAAAATATACGGATCGAGTCAGACGTATTTAAAAGAGAAATATATATAGTTACCCACGTGTTTTCTTCGTTAGCATTTTCCAGTTGTTAATAAGAAGATCTAGTTTATACTAATTTTATATTTTTACGTGTATCTTGATTTGTTTTTGAGATAAGATACGTTATTTAAATGGACGAGATCATCCGACACGAGCGTATTTAAATATTACGAAAAAATACGTGTTATATCAAAGAAAATATTTTTACCCAGTCGAAACTTTATTTACCGATATTAATACTTCGATGATATCTTGAGCTACGTATACGTTTGTAATAAAATATAATAAAACGTATTTGATAAGGTTTCTACATCCTTCGGTATCAAATTTCGACATAAGAACAGTCTATTAAATTGCAAGTTGAACATCAATAGTATTGTTTAATAAAATATTGTTTACACAAAATATATATAGAAATGTAATTTTGAAATTCTTTAAAAAAATGTTTATATATAAGTAAATTCAATAATAAAATAATTGATCTATCTAATCTTCGTAAATCATACATTATTATTGTTGTTGTTGTTGTTGTTGTTTTATTATTATTATATCTCTATTCATATATTGTAATCATCATACTTTATCAAGTTTTTTAAAAATATGTTTGAATTGTGATTATTGTTCCAGTTTATATCACTGTGAACGTAAATAATTATTTTTTGAATCGTGAAAGTATAATATCGTATATTTTAAGATTTAAGGAAATTTGAAAAATCTCGTTAAATAATGAATAGAATTAAAAAATAGATAATATTAGTGTTTAACATTTGTGATAACGATTTAGTATAATAAAAAATAAGCGTTATTAGGAACGGCAAAGAGAAAATAAAGGGTTGCAAATTAGTTTGGTATAGCTGTTCTTAGCATACAAAGAGCTGAAATGAAATTCATCGGCCCAAAAAGTCTTGTCGAGTAAAATCTTTTAGTCCTGGAGCAGAAGATAATATACGAATACAACATCCATTATTGAAATAGTAATTTCAAATATACTTTCTGAATCTTATATGAATTAAAGATTAAAATTTATTTTATTACGATAATATCCAAAAGTTTGCAGCTAATTTTTTATTAAATTTCGCAGTTTAAAATTTGTCAAATATGAATTTATTCATAAGTCTTAAAGATGTTTGTAAATTAAAAAAATCTTTCGCAATATTTTTCGCAAAAAAGATTCGACGTTCGAATTATAAAAAGAAATTCATAAAGAAAAAGTTTAAAATTCGCGCAAAGCGAGATTCTTATTTTAACATTTATATTTTAAATTAAAACTTTTTTCAATAATTAAAAAAGGAAAAAATTATATCGAATAATTTGAAAAAATTCAAACGGTCTATATATAAATTTAGCAGTTGACGAAATCTTTAATAAATACTAACTTGATTGAATAACTTTTCTTATCTTCCTTCCCCTTATAAAAGCGTTCGTGTTTTTCTTCTATCCTATTCGATCCTCTTATACCGTTTTTATACGCTATCGAAGTTCGGCCAACTTCGGCTAACTCGCTAATCGTTATCTCTTAAAAATAACAAACAAAATGCAAGTAAATATACTTACAGGAAATTGTAAACATGGGTTATTTCGGTTAATCCTAAATTGATTATAAGATGAGCGAAGTTTACATCTCGTCTTAATCCATCGAATAACAGACCAGCGTAAATCGAAGTTGACAAAGTTTTTTCTCTCTCGACGATGTACACAACGACCGAACACCTTGAGAAACGTGCAACACCCCACTTAAAAACAGATATCATCCGCAAAATATATTCTCACAGTAACCCTGCAACGTACCTTTTTTCTCCCCTCGTTCAAAAAATACGTTTTATACGTGGCAGGTGTCCGCGGGCCAACACATGCAGCTGACGAGCGAACTGAAACCTGGAAACGTGACCGTGGCGGCTCAGCAAGGCATGTACTTCAGCCAGCAGCAACAACAACAACAGCAGCAGCAACAGCAACAGCAACAGCAGCAACAACAGCAGCAAGGTGTCCCTGTCGGTCCAAACGAGGCTTACTGCACCGTCTCCCAGTCCCAGACGATCAACTTCACGCAACAGAGTCTGAGACAAAGAGCAGCAGCCGGTGCCGGAGGTGCGGGTCCAGGGCAGCAGCAGCAGCCTCGTCCCCATCCCGGACAGCAACAGGCGGCTGCTCAAGCTCAGCAGCAGCAGCCGCAGCAGCAGGTACCCGGACCCCAGGTCTCCGAACAACACGCCAAGCTGATCCAGCAACAGCAGATGCTGCGCGCTCAGCAGGTAAGTAACCTTGAGTAAGGAGCGCGTCGAAAGAGCGAGAAAGAGAGAAAGAGAGAGAAAGAGCGAGTTTTTTTTCTCGCGCTTTCGTCGTCGAGCGACTCCGAAGGAACCACGCGCAAGGAACAACAACCCTCGATCACCCGCGTCGATTGTGAACGTATCCAGGTTATGCAGCAGCATCAACAGCAGCAGCAACAGCAGCACCAGCAACAACAGCAGCACCAGCAGCAACAGCACCAGCAGCAACAGCACCAGCAGCAACAGCATCAGCAGCAGCAGCACATAACCGCGGGGATGGGCGGAGGGATCGTGAGGCCACCGCCACCCGAGTACAAAGCCGCCCAGGCGCAGCTGATGCACGCGGGTATCGGTATGGCGCAACAGTCGAGGTTCGCGAACGCCGCTACGATGCGTCGCGTTACTCAGCAGCCTATGCCTCCTTCGGGTAAGTCGGACATCGGGTGCGAGTGGAAGACGGCTGGAGGAGTTGGAGGAGTTGGAGGAGTTGGAGGAGTTGGAGGAGTTGGAGGAGGAGGAGGAGGAGTAGGAGGAGTAGGAGGAGGAGGAGGAGGAGGAGGATCCACGGACGGAGGTTCATGGAGGATGCGCTCACTGCTTACAGGTCCGATGATGAGACCCCAAATGGCTCAACAGACGGCTATGCACGCGGCTGCTAACCCGATGTACATGGGTGGCGGTGGCGTCGGTGGCGTCGGTGGCGTCGGTGGTGTCGGTGGGGTCGGGGGAGTCGGGGGTGTCGGTGGCGTCGGGGGTGTCGGGGGTGTGGGTGGAGTTGGGGTGGGCTTGGCCGCGGGTCCGAATGTGGCCGCCGCCAGCGGCATGAGCGCGATCGGAGGCATGCACCAGATGCAACAAAGGCTGGGATACCCGAGGACGAATAACCAGCGGCCGCCGAACATCAACATCGGACCACCCGATACTCTCGGCAACGGTATCGCCTCCCGCGGGAACACCCAAAATTGGCAGCACATTTTCATGCAACAGCAGCAGCAGCAACACCATCAAGGTATCGAGTTCGATCGTTACGCATTTTTTATCGATTTTGTTACGACTTTGACGTTGTCGAACGTCGTCGAATCGATGCTTTCGTCCGAGTATCTTTGCATCTCGCGGACGCGTTTCAAAAATTATATCGTTCGCGTTGGTTTTTACGCCGTAAAGGATACGTTTGAGTCGGTGATTTTATTTTCCTATGCAAAAATTGTAACCAGAATACTTTAATATCGTAAAATTATACGCGATAAAATTCTTTCCGAGAAAATCGTGATTTATGCGTTTATAACGTACGTAGATATGTTTACGTTACGTAAAAAAAAAAAGAGGAAAAAAAAAGAGGAATGAAACTACGGCAGAATATGTAATAAATTTATCGAAAGTATCTATTTAGCATTATTAGCGTATATTTATCATAATAAATCATAACGGTTACGATATCGTTTGATAAATTAATATTTACATATCTTCTGAAACGCGTTAAAAATTATGTCCATCAACGCGTATTTAACTCTAATGAAAATCCATTTACTTAAGATTTATGAATCGAGTCGAAAGTTGTAATCGAAGAAGTGGTTAAAAAAATACAACGTATTACGTCGAGTTTCGTTGGCCGCATTTTGCATAAAATCGCAGTTACAAAAGCTTTTATTTGCTATTGAAAAATGAAATGAGTTAGTTCCCTTATACGATATCACGCGTATAATTTACAGCGCTCTAAAACTACATCCGTTAAAAAAATGCAAATGATTTAAAACAATTTATCGTTATTAAGTGTAACACCAACACGCGTAAAAGTAACGCGTACAAAAGTAACGCGTGCAAGCGCGAGGGAACAAAGTAAAAGGGTACAAAAACAAAAAATGTTATTCCAGGCGGCTTCGGAATGGGCGGCGGTGGTGGTATTCAAATGAGCGCAGCGCAAATGCAGCATCAGCAATTGTTGCGGTCCCAAGGTGGTGGAGTAATGACCGGTGCCGGGATGACAAATACCGCGTTACAGCAACAAATTGTCGTGTCGCAACAGCAGCAACAACACCAACAGCAACAGCAAGCCAACAATCAAATGGGAATGCAATTGCAAATGTCGCAAACACAATCCGTTAGTACCGTTGTCGTCTCGTCGGGCAATGGAACTGGTAATTTGACCACTCGCTTATTTACATTAAGATACCTTAAAAATTCTCCTCGACATTATACTTTCAAATTTTACTTCTCTCTTTGCGATTTCGATACCAATACGCTATAATCAACGATAATATAATCGAGCGATAAAGAAAACAATAAGCGAAATCTCGAATTAGCATAAATGTTTATTCGTAGTTTTTTAAAATTGCTCGATGCATCGACAAACGACAACGACGTAAAAATTGAAACGCGAATGAAAAAACTTGGCGTTCATTGCTCGTACCGAATATCGTATCGATTGATTTTCGCGCATTGGAGAAAAAGTAAAGAAACACGCGCGGATTCGAGAAAACCAAGCGAATCGCATTGTTACAATGATCGCATATCTTATTACGGGCTTCGCAGGTTCTCCGATACATCCGCACCAACAGTACGGCGCGGGCAGTCCAAGTGCTCGGGGCGCTTTGCAGCCTCAGGTTCCACAGCCTCCGCAACCGCAGCAGCAGCAACAGCAGCAGACGGACTCGTCGGTGAACGCGAACGACTTAGGATTCGACTTTCTCGACAATTTGCAGACGGGCGACGCGTCCAATTTCAATCCCCAAGAGCTGCTGAACTCGCTCGATTCTGGTTTTAATCTCGATTCGATTCTGTAAAAGACGCGCGCATAAACACATGGTGGAGACTTTGTCTCTGCGACTGTTGCGCGAAAGAACAGCGGATGTAATCGAGTATCGATTTGGAAAATGGTCGATGCGCGTCGGATTTCGCGACTTACGAAGTTACCTCCGACGCGGTACATTTTACATTACATCCAAGCTAAGCTGTATCTTAAAGGTCGCGGAAATACGTTATAGAGTTAATTGTAATAAGCTTTTGTTCATTCATTAACCGATGGAGAAACACGCCGCTGGAATAGTTGGAGCGCTATTCTGGAGGGCACAACCGTGTCTATGCGACGCGGCATCTTGCAATTTTAGAATAACTCGGGGTGTGTCTTCTTTACTTACAGTAAAAATATTACACTCTCGGCAGCAGAGATTTTGAACTCTTCCTCCCTCGCTCGGGGAATCAGTTTGATTTGCTCTAATTTACGTGAGCCGACACTCGCATTCTCACGCTTTCTGTTTTTCTTTATACTAGTGTCAATTATTAATAGTAGCGCTAAAGCATCGTTGAAAGTTTGCTCTTTGGATGCATTACCGTCAAATTTTTCATTTTTATCGCTCATTGTTTTTCTGCCGTGTCCGTCACATTTGAGTTCAGTTTGTAAACGGTTTATTTTTAAAAGCCTTTCCTTAATTTTTCAACGATCGGCAGAAGCGATAACGTTGTTTTTTAACAACGCAACAATCGTCTCTTTCGCACCAGATGAGCATTTTTCCTACGATTTCTTCGAAAACGCAGACACTCACCGATAAAGAATACAGCAAAACTCGATTATACCAAAGGTATCTTTACACACAGCGATGCTCGGACTCCTTCTCTATTTCATTATCACGGTACAACACGCCTTTGATACCAGGATCCGTAAACTCCCTCGAAGGGTTCGATACGATTCGTTCGATTCGTTGCTACCGCGAAAGCCGATAACGCGATAGCGGTAATTAAAAAATTACCCAACCCTCGATGGTCGGGCACATTCTTTCGGAATAATCCCACACTCTCAAATTTTTCAACGTCGTTGGTATGATCGGTCCAACGATTCGAGACGTGGAGATTCCGAAGGAGAGAGACTCTCGAGAGGAAAGGTCGGAAATTTGACGAAACGACGCGTCTCTGGTAATAAACGATCGAATCGTGCTCCTCCGATCGCTAGAGAAGTCGTACAAGCGAGGAACGACTCGCTCTCCGACCCACGGATCGGAATGTAGGCGACCTGACCTTATCTTTCACGACCACGGATCGACGACTCGCTGGACGCAAATACTCGCTCGGTGCGATCCAATTCACGGGGATAGCTGTTGATCCCGCGGTAGTTTTTTTTACGTAAACGCTACCCGTCGTGGAAACGATTCGTACCTCGCGACTCTTGGAACGGTGTACGAAAGGCCTTAACTTAACGAACGAGTTCGAGGTGAGCTCGAGGTGAGCTCGAGGTGCGCTCGAGTCGCACTCCCGTAGTTCCCGGGTGTCGGTAACTCCTCCGACAGGCGCCTCGGCTCCCGGTGCCAGGGTGAAAACGATTTCGAAAAATCGAGCTCGAAGGATGTTAAGCTCCGAGTGGATGCGACTGGAAATTGCCATAAAACGCCGAACCTACGAAGCAAACCTGAGCGAAGAATGTATTTGCAGTGGACGTCGATGCGTTCACGCGTGGAAGCATCGGATGCGCGGAGACTGAATTTTTCTCAACGACCTTACATCTTTAAGGAGATTTATTTCAAGTGTATCACGTCAACTAACAAATTAGCGTTATCCCACGAATAACCCTTGGAAATTTACTTACCTTAAATTGAGGTATTAGTAGTGGACTGTATTCGGAGCCTTCGTTCGTGCTATGCGAGTGATAGTAATTTACCAAGACTACGGATAAGCCGGGAGTCAATTGTTTCGATCCAATTGGCGTGCCATGTAAATTGATGGCCTATTGCTATATTACAAGAAATACGCAGACTCCGGGAACGCAGCGGAAAAGATTCAAGCTTTCGGGATAACGGTTGACTGGTAAGTACAAGTATTACATAAGTTGTAGATCGTAAATGATATCTTTAGCCCGAGCGATGATAAAACCTTTGCTTGTAATTGTGAAGTACTGTATTTTTACGATTCATATTTACCGGGTTACGAGGAGTTACGTATGAACTAAGAACCAAAGTTTTCCAAGCTTAGAGAAACGAAGACGCGATCCAAAAGTCGACCCCGTAGAGTTTTCTAATCATTGTATTGCCGAGAAAAAAGAAAATTTGTTTATTTGAATAGGTTTGATCGAACGTGCAAAAATTGAAGATATTTTATTAAAATTACGAATCAACGATCCTTTTTACAGATATATTTTCACGATAATTATATTTCATCGATTGATAAAAGAAAAATAATGTCACAATTATAGAATTATATATATATATATAGAGAATTATTATATATTATTACATATAGATATAAGTGTAAAAATTTATAATGGAAACGTAATATTTTAGCAGAATTCTTTAACTCGCATAATCCAGTTTAAAACAGTAATAAGAGAAATAAAGACAAATAGTAGAAAGTTTCGTTTAACGTTTTGTGGGATGTGTGGGATGTATACATCGATAGCTCCCATTCGAAAGAGAAGCGTCGAGACCTTTACCGTTTCTTCTTTAACGCACGAACAGAGCTATGGAAGTTGGGTATGATTGTCTTGACCTTGCGACGGTTACTTCCACCATCGTTTCTGAGACTATGTTTTTGCTCGCTCGTACTCGAAGAGTTAGCAGGGGCGGAGGATTCGAGAGCATATTGTATTTGAATCTTTATTTCCTCTCTGGATCCGCCCATGGAGTTGGCCCCTTTCATTCGAAAGATTTATGCCGGATAAAATCATGCATTATAAATATTTTCGCTCTTTTTCGAATTCAATCGATCCTTTGAAGTCTCTTGAATTCTGAAAGATATAGCGGATACGATTTTTTCCGAATCGCCGAGTGACGATCTTAATTGTACAAACTGTTAAAGGGTTAATTCGTATATCGATTCATCTCAGCCGCTTTTATTTATAACGTAAATAATTGAATTTGAAGAATATTAAATAACGTTTTTAAAACAACCGAATGTTATATATCGTACGAAAAGAATAAACACGATTGATATCTATATACGATGATGATAAAGTTTATAACACCATTTTATAAAATTTCCGTCCTTCGAAAAAATATTATCGAGTAAACAAATAATACGAATCGGTTAATCAGAATATAAATATGCACTGTTTTAAATACCAAACTATTTCAAATGTTACTGTTTAAAAAAGGAAATCACCAATATTTCAGTTTGTAAATAACGATATCGTACAAATTGGTATACACGTATAGGAATGTGCGATCGATCGATTATTTATATCTATGAATAATTTGTCGCGAAGGATATTTTACAAATAATACGAAAACTAACATTAATAACGCAAATAAAATAATATTCAGCATAAATCTCAGCTGTTATCTCTGAGATCTGGCAATATATAAGATAAAGTTACGAACATAAATCGTAAAACTCGATATAGTAAAAGGATATAGAAAATTATACATTTATGCGTTCTTAAATTAATTGAGATTTCAAAAATTGCTAATCAACCAAGAAGATTTTTTTTTACGAGGGCCGGCGTTTAATTGTCTACCACTAAGTTTCATCGACTAATCAACTATACCACCCAAACATTCGACGTGAAATAATCGTCTGGAATGGTGGTAGCAAAGACTAACTGCTTTCTTCTGAAATACTTATTCGATCGCTATCTTTGTTGAAAACGCACAGCGTATAATTTGCATATATTGAAGACTGATTAGTCGAAATGGGCGCGACTTCGAAACCGGTATCTCCTGAGTTCACTGCGTATAGCTTCGACCTTACCGAGAATAGGAGATACAATACTGCGCATTACTTCGCGGTAAACTCGCAAACGACTGCTTAGTCGAATAGCCAAAATAAAATAAAATTCAAGAATCATGTCTCGATGATAGGAGGAATCTGTAGAGGAATCGGTTAAAGAGTTTTTCCAATGAAATATTTTTTAGAAGCAATAACGAATCATTTGTAAATTAATAAATTGATAGCGCGTTGAAAAATCGGAAAAATATTTTCGTGTAAATATAATGAAACTTGCTCCGTTGAAACATCGAATGCGGTTTTCTCTTTCAAACTAAAAGTATAAAATTATCAAAGATACATTCTCGCTATGTCTTTTAAAGTATTGATTTGCTCGTCGGTCGAAACTCATCGGTCGCATTTTAACAACGCTCTAAGATAAAAAGATTCGGAAGGGCGCGACGATACGCGATCTATGAAAAGTACGTTCGATTTTTATAGAGCACTGATTGTATAATTCCGGGTCTATTATATTCCCTCGAACATAGTGATATTATAGAGCTCTTTGTCATCGATACACTTCGTAATTAGATTGATAATTTGAGAATAATTAAGTTATATTAAGTTTAACGTTATTGTTCACGAGCTCAAATTTCGCTAACGTTATAACTAATAACCAAACGATGAAACCTTTATCGTTTAAAGGAATCCTTCACTGTGTAATCGTAAAAGTCGGAGCAATTTTAGGTTACCGGAAGAGAGATAATATTAATACGAGTTACTTTTGTTCGTAACGATATCTTCGAACCTTTTTTAATCTATTTTCCAAAAATATATCTAAAAGAACGTTACAAGTATACTTGATGAAAAAAATAATGTATTCGAGGCGGAATAAATAAACGGTAGAGTCGGTAATGATCCTCGATTTTATTAATAAATTTTGTTTCGTATTTTGAATACAAGTATCGATAATATAAGTGAAAACAGTAGTATTTTAAGATCAATTATAAAAAATGTTAAAATCCCATAAAAACGTATTTATTTTTAATAAAAAAAAAAAGTATTACATTTTGTCTATATATTACTGGTCAGTAGTACGTATGTACAACTATTTTATATTTTATTGCATTTAAGTGTTCTGCTGTAAGCTTATTATTATCTCTACTAAAATAAAGTTACTCGACTTTCCTTTTTAAAACTGCTTGCTTTCATCGATCGAAATTGTTTATTATCATATTTAATTTATTATTTCGACCATAATTATACATTCTTTCGTTGATTACATACTTTTATTACACACATTTATTTTTTACAGGCTTTCTAATTCGATGTACGCGATTTTTGTATCTTATATCTCTAATTTCCCTTTCTAAAAATTTATCGCGTCTGTTCGTACTATTCATTCTTGCAGAATTAACACTGTATATATTTTGCGAACGCGCTCAAAGAAACAATTTAAAAATACAAATACATAGTATTTTACATATTTTTTAAATCCTTTTATTTTTTTTTGTTTTCATCCCTTTGTAAATCGATTCCTGTTGCGTGTATTTCTTCATCAATGGATGCTTCTTTTAAAAAATATAACGCTTTGTTCAAAATGATATTGTAGAGGAATGGAATTGGAAATTCTATCCGATAAATTGTGCTTATTTCGAATACGTCGCTTTTACTGCGTCGCGCACAGAGAGTTTGCAATTATTTGATACTCGAGTATGTTGTTGATACTGCAAGATGACAATGAATATTGCGAAGTACGTCAGTGGAACGAATAGTACCGCGTACATTTATGTATATCTAGGGTTACCTTAGCTTCGCGCAAAGAGAATGGGCATTTTGTTGTGGCTTGTGAGTTCGTAGCTTGAAATAATATTCTTCATTAGCACGGATAGCGGTAAGGGACTTCTCGTATTTAATGTTTTGAAGGTGATCGTGTATCAGTGGTTGCAATTTTGTATTACAAGAATTCGTTGTAGCATATTACTTTTAATTTATATCTTCGATGAAACGTATTTTCCGAGCGATGTGTGTTTATAATGGAGATGTCGTTAAAGAAATTATATCGTTTTAACACCGTCGCAGCTTCGTAGTTGGGTTATAAAAGAAAAATTAGTTCTCGAAAGGATTGGTATGATTTATTAATACTAACGTCGAATTACGACGACAGACGTTATATCGATAATTAATAAAGGCTTACCGAAAAGAAGATTATTGTACTTGGTAGTTTGACAAAATCGTAAGTAGTAGAAGAAAAAAAATTGATTATCGTCATCCACAGTCTTTGTTATTGATTTCGAAATAATACTGTCTTGCCTCGAAGGAAATCGCAAAGTATGAACGAGACGTTTACTATATGTAACGGTCTTTATACGTCTTACTTCATTAACCAGATGAATTGTATTTGTTACTAGTACGTTCGGTCTATTTTTCAAACAAGATAGAATAGCTATTGTTTTAACCTTCGAGTCGTATCTAATTGAATTCTTGGCATAAGATTCTTTTTTAGCCCTACCAGAATAATATCCGACGATTGTCCTCCGAATGCGAAGAAACGGTTAGAAAATTCTAGAAATATTTTCATGCTTGAATCCCTTACGAGTTTAATGTAAACAGTTTTAATTAAAAGGCAAACAAATATAGCCAAGAAAATTACATTTAATTATCGTTTAGAAATATTTTTTTTATTATTATTTTTTTTTATTAATAAAATACTACGATATTATACTTGAATTTATATTGATAATTTACAATTTACATCAAATTTATCTTATTAAGAAGATTTATTATGTATAGAAAAAAGCGCTTGATATTTTTGATTACGAGATAAACTTGATTGAATCAATCGATTGCTTTCTATTAAAATGTCGTTTGCAGCAATAAAATAAATACCGACGTTACGCTTTCTAATAATAAACGGTTTGCAATTAATAATCGAATTTCTTTGAATAGCTTTTCTCGCTTAATTTTTAATAAAAAAATATTCGATATCGTTTGCAATTCTAAGATAACTTTATCATCTTGTTGTTTATTTTCATCGTTGCAGTTATAACACGAGACAAAAATTTACGCCACTCGATCAATTTTAGTAAACGTCGAAAAGCTTTTGGAATCATTTTTGTAAACATCGATAAAAGAATAAAACAAATTAAGTATTTCTCTCGATAAATCTTACCGAATGTTTACCAACAACAGCATCGGTAACACTAATATTTAGACGTACAAACAAATCATCTTTAAAAAGCTTATTGTCTACTTTTACCTCCGTATCTTTATTCGGGTTTGAAGGAATTACTCTCTCGACCGTTCAATCATATTTCGAGACGTTGTTTCCTTGATTTCTGACAGGTTTGGTCTTGTCTTGTCTTGTCGCACCGATAAATAATATTTAAATTTAGAACCATTAATAAAGCTAATTTTAATTTTAAAGAGTACCCTACATTCGTTTTGTATTTTTAATCTTTTTAACGTATTCGTTACTCGTATAAATTTTGTACGATTTTTTTAATCTCGCTATTAATTTTGAATTCAGCTCGCATCGAAGAAATTGGTCTATATACTATGAACATAAAAGACCTACACTTAAAGCAATCTATAAGAAAAGACATCTGGTCATCTCGGTTTATCGATACTTTTCTTTTAATTCTTCGATTTACTCTATGAGTGTTTCAACGACCCTCGGGATCAAACGACAAAAAAAATTTCTTTGGCTCTTAAGTATTTACTTTTCCGGTACCTGTTGACTTCTGATTTATCTGGAACAGCTTTTCTATCGTTTTCTAATCGTCGCGTGCACATAATAAGTCACACTTTTCCAGCGCCGATGATTAATTCGAAATTATTAATTTTATAGCCTCGTAAAAGGCTATAAAATGATCGATAACCACGGTTCTAATGCCTATATAAAAAAAAAAAAAATTATTTCATTTTTCTATCTATATTTATATTTATTTTCTAGAATTTTTTTTACATCTTTTTCGATTTAATTTAAATAACTAAAAATCACTCTACAAATATATTATGTTACACTGTGAATATTCTATTCCAATTAAATGATTTCTGTAATGAAAATGCTCGGATTGATTTTTTATCCATAGTTTGGTTTTCATTAAGTCAACTCCTATTTGATATTTCATGGCATTGTTTTGACACCCAATTTTATTTTCTCGTTAAGATGTTAACAGCGATTACTTGCGATTATTTGCGATTCATAGAACGTAAATAATAATAATAATTACAATAATTAAAAATTATGAAAATCTCTTACAAGTAGTATTATAAAACTTTTGAATTATTATAAATTATATCCTAAACTAAGTTTACTAAGTTTAGTTGTGTTTAAATTTATACCAAACAATGTATTAGATTATCGACGTTTTACTCAAGTATTAACGATGTACTTTCTGTGAAAAGATAAACATAAATGAAATAATGATATAGAGTTTATATTCCTTATAACAATCGATAAAATAATTTAAGTAAAAACTTCATCTATTGTTGTCGGTTGATAATTACGGAATATATTTCAGTCTTGTGAATAATATATAAATTATAAATTTTGAAAATATATCTCTGTTATATAAATAGTTATGGCTTGTAAAATATTTCATACCCGTTTTCAATATATATATATATATCAATCTTTTAAAATTTACAAAATTTCGCAATTATAAATAAATTTAGCCTATCTATACTTTTACCGGCGTAATTCATTATACATCTAACGAGTAAAAATCGAATTTTAGAAATTTAATTAATTTTTTGTAAAAGTTTTGATGAGAATTCATAGAATTCATAATAACGGTAAAAGATGATTTTATTTAACCGCATATGTAACCTAAAAATATTTAACCGCACGTTACAAGTAAAAATGTTCAATTTTTGTAAATATTTACGAACGAGCAAAATATAACAAAATTAACTCGTGTTTTATGAAATTAATTTTTTATATTTACTTTTTATAACAGGTGTTGATAGTATTTAATAAGCTTTCCGATTTATTCCGGATAATATACAGCTATTTATTTAAAAATATACCCAATTATACAAATACCAAGTATTTAAGTCATGCTCATCTCGTATCACACCATCGCGGTTCAAATACTTACGAATGACATTTAGAAGCTATCGAGTTACCTCCAGAATACGGGTAAGCGTGCACTAACCGATGTGCCAGAAGAGACGCCAAGTATCGGCAAGTCGACGTCTTCAACGATGCGAGGTGGTATTAACCGAGACACAAGCTAGAAAAGTCGAGCCAAGAGTCTCGAGAGTTGTCACAAACGCTCGAGTAGATTACGGTTGGTAGTATCGACGTTGCCAAACGTACCGCGAGTATCTTGGTCTACTCTAAATCGAGGGATGACTTTGCCAAGGAGGTAAAAAGTTTAATAAGCTCCTAACGAGTCTCCGCGATAAAACAAATATATCCACCGATCAAATCTATCCAAAACAGCTACGTCTGAACCAAACCGTACGATAACGGTTACTTGGAAAAGTAACCAAAGAGCAAATCGCTCGTTTTTCTTTATAATGTTTGGTTGATATAATGTAGATCGCATTCAACCACCAAATAAGTATCGAAAGGTCCACAATCGATGGACGTTGAAGCTTGATCCGCTCGAGGCTGTACATAAACGAGACTCCGGTGTTTCGATCTTTGCCTTAAACCGATCCAGAGATTTTTCTCGCTGGTCATGGTTACGTCGAGAGCCATCGTGTGGTTATACATCGTAGTTCGCTAACGTACAAACTCGATCGAGTTTGATCTTCGAACCGCCGAAATTAATCCGAGATCGGACGAAGGTTCTTCTTCCATGCGGGAGTAATTGGCGATCCAACGATGTAAACGACGGATACTAACTCGCAAATTCTAAGCTGTTCGATTAGCGTTACGATATCTTCCGGCCGCCATGTTAAAATGTTTAAACTTGTTTAATGTTTAATGTTTAAACTTACTTTCTAGAGGATTATAGAAATGATTGTTATTTTTCGCTTACTTTATTAATAGTACTGCATATTTTGCTATGCTTACAATTAATGTATTTAGGTTTCTTTGACTTTGATCGGGATTTCTTCTTGTGTGATGATGAGATTGTGTCGAGCACGAGAGAAGGGCTTCCATAGGTTGCCTTATCAGCTGTTGTTGAGGTATCCGGTGCATCTTTGAAAGTCAATTTACGCATACATGTGTCACCAAACCGCATAGCTTCTATGTCCTCTTCTCCATCCTTGCGCGTAACCTTCCGGCCTCTTAGCTCGTAGGGTTTCTCCCTCTGAGATGCAGATCCCTTCTTTGCACCATCCATCTTTTTTCCCCGTGATGTTGATCTGCTCTGGCCTCTATGTCCAGCATCTCTGGGTCTACCTTTGGTTGCTCCTGGGCTTTTCGAAGTAGCTCGCGTTGACTTTTGCCCTCTTGGCGCTTTGCTGGATTTTCCTGTTCCTCGTCTTTGCGTAAGAAAGGTATCGTATATAATATCGCGCTACGCTCGGAAGCAACTATGCAGATTATTAATCATCCCGCGATCGACCGATCGAAACTACCGAAACAATGTGGCCATTGTCGAGTCTCGTACGTCCGAATTCTCCAAGATATCTGTCCGTATAGGTGAAAGGACGGTAACCACCACCGGATGCGGAATGCATCATTGTCTGTTCTTTAGACTTGGGTTATCCGTAGTAGTTATCCGATGCTCTCATCGCCAGTCATAAACAAGCGGATCGAGTATAATGCAACGCTGTAGTGGCTAAATGCACCGTGTTAAACGCGCTTCGAGAAATTTGGATACGATAATAATTAAATTATTATTATTATCAAAAGTAGTGGGTGGTAGGTTGTAAGGTTACCGTATCGTTATAATCAGTTTGAAAATTATGGTTGCGCGTTGTTACAAGCGAGGAGATTGAATCTGGAAACTGAGTACACTTTGAATTTGAAGTGCATTGGGAATATCGTCTGATGTATTTGATACTTTCGGTTGGACAAACTCGTTACGAACGCAACGTTCGGAGATCGATGTATGATTTAGAAAAGTTGTAAGTCGTTGGATGTAATCGTGACATCGGATTTTTAAATTCTAAACATTTGAAAGGATAAATGTCGATAGTTATCTTTTTTCTCGATTTCTCAAAGTTAACGATTTGTCTGGCGTCTTCGAAAAGGAGATTTTGACATCGATCGTAAATTCTTAAAGTAATCTTTATAATTGTTAATCGTATCTCCGTTTATAAAAAGTATAAATAACACGAAAATTACATTTGGGTTAAATTCAACTATGGTTTTAATAACTCTATGCGCGAAAATAATTACTCGAAGACAGGGATACGTGATTTATCTCCGATTCGCAATAGTTTGATAATAGATTATGTTCGTATCGTTCCATCTTGATTCGAATACGATATCTTTCCACTTATAAACTCTATTGTAATAAATCTGTAGCAATAAAGCGAGTATAGCTTTTTGGTCAAGCTCTCGATATCGAAAGATTTTTGACAAACCTAAAATACTATATCCAATCCATTCATCTTTAAGATTAGATTAAAAAATTTATAAAATTGTAAAGGGAACATTTCAATTTGTCTCGTATAAATAGCTTGTGATTTATTCGGTAACCTATATTTTATCTTATATAAACTATTTAATACAAATTGATCAAGCTTAATAATCTTTAAAAAAAATTAAAAAGAAGTACCGAATGAAAAAACTAAGCGACGTGAGTTAAATTATTATGTCGCACGTTTATATTGTAAATAAATAAATATACGCGTTAAATTTTTTATCTGAACTTTTAATAATGTTAATAAAAAATATAAATTACTTGGAAACGATGAACAAAAGAAACCTGACTCGTCGTATATACAATATATTACAAAACTATGATAACCTTTAAATAATAAGAAAAGGGAAAGATTATAAAATTAATCAATATTTTTAAATATAAATAAATAGATAAATAAATGAATAAATAAATAAATAAATAATGCTTTTAAATTCATAAGTTTAAAAAATCTAACGTAATAAATATATTTAATAAAATAAAATAAATATAGAAAAAAGCATTTGCAAATATAAACTTTGTAATTATCTTCGATTCAATTTATAAAATGTTGATTATCTGCATTGTAAATCTTTTCAGAATGACATCGTAATTTTCTCCCCTTCTTTAATATTTTATAATGCTATTCCAGCATAAGCCGATAAGTTTAAGTTACCCATACATGGAAAATTAGGTATTTGATAGCCTAATGTCGCGTAAGATACAAATCATCTAAATTTAATTAATAATGTAATTCAGTTTTAAATTTTAGATTAAGTTGTACACACGTGAATTTCGCGTGATAAATTAATTCTACAACTCGTATACAAACGCAACGTGTATTTATAGTATTTGATTTTTTACCATCTCCATCCCCACCCGCAAAATTTAAAAAAGAATCAAAATACTTATCAAATTTTGAAGATTCACAAGTATTGTTAAAAATTAAAAATCAACGAACAGAGTTCGTACTTAACAAATGAAGAGCAAAACGAAATGGAAACATTAACTTTCGAGGATTTAACGGAACAAGAGAAGCGAAAATTGATACGGAATCATTCATTGATTCCATTTCTTAAAGAAGCTTTGGATACATAGTTTAATAATTTTAAATCGCATAAACATTATAGAATGCGATCGAATCGTTACCGAGAAACTATGAAAGGATTCGTATTATGAAGGAAACGCGAAAGTTTACGCGTTACGAAATTTTTGAAAAAACCAAGAGATTTTCAAAAAAGCATTTTTACAAAAAGTATTCGAGGTATAATCGAAATAAAAGATGAATTATTCTTGTTGCAAAATATGGCGAACGCTACACAAATTCTCAATGTCGATGCAGTTTCTTACGAGAATTTTCAGAAAGGGAAAAACAAAGATCAAATAACGAAGAAGAAGAAGAAGAAGAAGAAGAAGAAGGAAACAAAGAAGATTCGTTCGAATTGAAAATGAAAGTGAAATTCGAAGAAACGAGCGAGAGTTCGAGTCCAAGGAAAGAAATCAGAGACAACCAACATTTGGATTACTCGATTTACAAAAGGAAGCATCCAAAGAAGCAAAGAAAGCTCAACACGTAGAAATTTTAGTGGACAATAAAACAAGCGACAACGAAAAAGAATTATTTATCATTCAATTCTCGCATCAAAGGAAACGTCGGTGACTCGGGTATCGAAGAAGATACGCGAACGGCTTCTACGATGGAAACCATTGAGTCAATTTCATCTCTTATCTCTCTTAAATTGGACGAAAAAAACTCGACTCGTAAGTTGGACGAAATATGCGGATCACTGGTAGTACAATTACCGATTTATGATTTTTGTTGTCGTTTGAAAAAGAAGGATCCATGGCGAGATCGAGAAGTTGTTACCGTTTAGTTTCAAAATTGAAGAAGACGCGGGGGAAAAACCATCCAAAACCGTTAAGTCTATTTTATGCGTACCCGTGAAAAATGTGAAAAACGTACGGGTAATTGGATAATCACAAAATTATTATTAGTCACTGCTCCGTAGAGTCTCTTGGAAGTTTTCGTACCTCTTTGCATCGACGATACGCGATGGTTCTTTTTCACTCTGCTCGTGTATCTCTGTTTTTGACGATGTGCCAACGTCCATAGATCGGGATTGGTTTCCCAATTTCTCGTTGGTCGTTACCTCGAACGATGCACTGATCGTTCGTAGATCGATAAGAGCTGCATTATTTTCAAATTTCCGGTATCCTCTTTCGATCCTCGAAGAAACGCAGTTCTTCCGGGTAAGAGTAAAGATCATCGATATAAAAGTTATCCAAATTACATTCTATTGTAATTTTAATAATTTAAATTTAATTTTAATCCTATCTTTTCAACCAAGTATCACCAGTATATTTTCTGCTAAGTATTAAAGAACGTAATTTCGTATATCGCAAAGCGCGTTGTTTTACAAAAATAAACAATAAAAAAAAATTTTAATCTCTTAAGAGAAGCAACCTTTGTCAAGGTATAAATATGTTTAGTTAATTTTTTGTTCTTACCAAGTATTTTTATGGGTAAACTTGTATGAAATATGTAACTCAGGTTACTCCAGGTCGTAAAAGTTTCGTTCAACACATGGCCTTAACATCTTTTGTTTTATTTGGAAACAACAATGAAACAGTAGTACACAAACTATAATTAATGAAGAAACTAAAGTATTTTTGAAATTTAGAGTAAAAGCGGAGTTGGAATATTTTATAACGTTTATGTGGCGAAACGAAGGTAAATTTTCAGGTTTCGTGTTTGTTACGATTCGTAAAAAACTTATCACCGATAAGATCGAACGAATCTTTTCCAAGGATAACGCGACATTTGTACATCAAAGCAATTACAATCGATAAGATATTTTTCGATCCGATCATTTTTGCATTCGTCGAGCTGAAAGAATTCCTCAAAAAATACGAACTTAACATCCGATGCTCGCAAACTTTGTATTTTCTCTTTTAACCAAAATTCTTATCGTTAGCTTCCGTTTATTTATCATTTTTTTTTTTTATACTCGAGTGATTTCCCCTTTTCACGGTATTCGCGGATTATCGTATTCCCGCGAATATCGCAATCTGTACCACCGGTATCTACGATCGAACGATTATTACGTTACGATAACGCTCGAATGTATATCTTAGGAAGCAACGTTCGTTCGAACGAGTTAATTTTTTTGAACGAGAAAGATTTTGCGTACCATTTTGGATCGTCTCTTCGACCAAAAAATTATTCTGCTTACAGTACTTCACGATTAGATAACGTTTTATTTATCCGAAAAAGAAACTATCGTTTACCATTTACCATTTTTATATGATACTTGTATTGACCATTCGAATATTGTTCCAGTAAATTTACCATTTTTTTTTCTTTATTTTTCAGATCTGTTTGCATATTTCTTTGTAGCATAATAATTGACCATGTTATAATGTAATTAGCGGCTAGTGTATTTAAAAATTATTCTGTTACGTTAATCTAAGCGAATAAGTCAATTAATTAGGGAAGATTGAGGGGAGTGAAAACACCATCGATAGGATAAGAATAAAAAGGCAGCGACAACGGAATAAGAACGGCACTGAACGAATAATTATAGGAAAAAGCCGCGACGGTATGCCGATCATCTTGTAAATAAATGTATAGCTTGTGTACGCGCATACGAGTGAATGCGAGTGTGAGGCCGATCGATCTTTTATTTAAAGAGCGATTTTGTACAGCAGTTGCTTACGCGCGATTGAAAATTGCCCAAAAGCGGTAAAAAGTAAAAAATACACAGGTACAGCGGATCGGGCAAAACTTCGATTTATAATTCGTAATTCGATAATCAATAATCGAGAGGAGCAGACACGGATTCGAATGGACCGACGAAATAAGGAAGCGCACGAATATTCTCTTGTATTTATTTAGTTTAAGGATAATATGCGCTTCCTCGATTCGTTTCTCGGCAAAGCAAACTCTTCATTGTATAAACCAGTACGCACAAGAGTTTCTTACAATTTTTTTTTTTCCTAATTCGATCGCAAAAGTAACAACAAAAGTAACGATTTTTTATTTCAAATGACAAGAAATAACATACACTCTATCGTATATATCTATATTACGAGAGTTTGCATTTTGCTCATCTTCCACATAGCGATACATTCCATTAAAAGAAAAATAATGAAAAAATGTAAAAAAAAAAAAAGAAGAAGATGCGTTACACTCGAACGTGAAAATAGCAACCGAATGTAATGTAATTTGTAATGTAATTTTATACGTTACAGGGACCATTTAGGGTTCTATATAAAAAAATAAAAAAAAAAAACAAAAAAAAAATATAAATTACAGAAACAAAATGTACGACAAATGTATGCGTTTTAATATTCGTTATAATCTAAAGAAATATCGAGGCTCGAATATATAGTACGATTGATCAAATGACATAAATTTTAATGAACAAAGAAATCAGTTATCGCTATACGAAAATTCAAAAAACTTTTAAACGGTTCTTATTTTTATTTTCTTTCGGTAATTAAAGATTGGGACCAAAAAGAAAAAATAGAATATCTTGAAAGAAAAAAAAAATCACGAGTACGATTGTTTTTCCCGTGTACATAATGGTTAAGGATTATTTCCGCCTGTACGAAACTAAACGCTGTTTTAAGACGTTGTGTATAGCGATTTTCAATTTTATATAAATATTGGAACGTTCGGTAGGAAGCAATAATTTTATTGTCTCGCGCTCGAAAGAAGAAAAAAAAAAGTTAAGAGACGCGCGTTGGCTTTGCAAACATCCAACTGGTAAATCGTTGTGTTTCCAGCGCGGAAAAATAAACACGGGTCGAGGAACGGAGGAAAATCGGAGGACTGTTCCCGAAAAAAATGAAATTGGAAAAACGGTTGGAGGGGATCGGAAGTAGCGCAACGAGTAGTTTGCGACCGTGCACAAATAAAAGAGAAGGGACGAGGATCGATATCTCGTTCGAACGAAGGGAAATAAGAAGAGTAGGGCTAAACGGGGATAGAAAAAAAAAAAAAAAAAGAAAGTTTAATTTGTATTATCCAGCTAAGCTCGTTCGATGTTTCGAACGGCGAGGGATGAAGTTGAATAAGTCGTTGATTGTTGAAAATGTTTAAAATTTGCGTTGTGTAAAAGCTGACAATATACCGATTCGTTTTTACGTCATTCGATTAAAGTTATCACGTACGTAACGTTCTTCTTTTTTTTGTTCTATTGAAATTTTGAATATAGTTAAATATTTTATTGAAAAAATTCGAGGATAATGTTCGTAACGAGGAAGACACAACGAAGAGCGGATCGTTCTGCTTTCGTCGCTACGATATTTTACATAAGTTTTAAGAGTAGGCCACGCACTTATGCGCGTGTGTGTGCGTGTGTGTGTGTGCGTCCGAGAGAAGAAGAAAAGAGTATTAGACGGATCGTAGGTGGGAGGAGGAACGTAAGGATATTACGAGAGCTCGAGAATTAATAGGAAAGTTAATAGGTAAAGGAATGTATATGCAGTAGATATTATACCGCCTCCGATGGTAAATATGGTTAGTTTCATATAGTTAATTTTTACGATTTCTACCGCGAGTCGCATCACCTTTACAAAATCAAAGGCATCGCGCCGTGCCGTTCGTCCTTTGCTCGTTCATCTTTTTTTTTTTCTTTTACTTGTTTTTTTTTTTTTTATATATACACTGTATCGTATTTATAATTATACGTGTACTTTATTCTGAATACGCAATGTGATTGCATCGAATCAAGGACCAACGGAAATTGAGAGAAACAAACGTTTTCTTGAGTAGCCTTATTTCATATCTTATTTAATACACGCACGCGGTGTACCGATTTTTCCCGAAGAGACTAACTAAAATTACGATGTATCCGATAAAGCGACGATTCGACGGATAAAAACAATAAATAATACGGAAAAAGGATAACTGCGTGCGAACGAAAATGCGAGTAGAGGCCGTATAATTCGAGTAGCTAGACATTGTTTGTACAAAGGTTTACCTTTTCACCGCATATTAATAACGAGAAATTGATAACTATAAAAATAACAAAACAAAAAAAAAAACATAGATAATTTGTCGAAAGGTGGTAAGAGAATTCAGTTAGGAACTCGAACCGCTGTTTGGAAGCTGTAGTACGCGGTTGATGATTGCGATAAAGAAGCGACGACGAACGGTGGATACGAAGAATTATAATGATACATACGCGTTGATCAAACCAACACTCGCACATACAACAACACGGACACACAACCACAACACAACCGTACACACCAAACCTTACACATATATTACAACGGTATGAGAGTCGAGACATTTTTTCATGTCTTTGTATATTTTTATGCAATGTTGTAGAATAATATTGTTTCAAATATATTATACAGATAAATGATAATAAACGAATTTATATGCCATTTCATTTCTTTTATTTACACAATATCGCCTTTTCTATGTATATAAAACTTGATACATCCATTTATACGATTCTACGTAAAACCTCCCAAAGTTCCTCTCCTATTTCCTTTTCTTCAAAAAGTTTGTCAAAAAACTTACGTGTTAAAATATATATTTTTTATCTTCTTCTAGATACTTGTTTACAAAGTTGTCATTTATAAACTACTAGCTTTAAGTAGAAATTTTGTACCGAGGATTACTGCTTTGAGTATTAATTAATGATACGTCATCAGGAAGCTGCTGAATTCGACAACGGCAACTCGAGTGTCGGTGCTGTTGGATTGACGATGTAACGAACTTCGGCTAAACCAAGATTCGCTTCTTCTACAATTTCTGGATCGCTTTCTTGAGAAAGAGCTATTCCAAATATTTGAATGGCGTACGAAGTAGGACTGGGTGTTAAATTATGAGCGTGTGTTTCCAATGTTCTTAAAGTCCTTAAAAGTTGTAATCGGTACTCGGTATTTATTTTATTGGTACGTACCGAGCTTTTACTTACGTACTGCTCGTACAACAATATGACGATTGTATTTTGAATTTTCTGAAAAATAAATTTTACATAGTATTTTTATAAATTACATAAATTACAAGTATAACGTTTCAACCAATGCTTACATCGTAAAATGATTGTTTCAAAAAACAATTTGCACTCGAAATAATTGATTGTACCGTTAAAACTACTTGCGAACACAAAATTGCATCTGTATAATTAACGTTGTTCGATCGACCAGTACTGATTTCCGAATTATTAGTTTCTTTTGATTTTTCGTTTTTCGAATTGTGTTTCGATGATTTTTTAGGGTACTGAAAGAATTAATTGTTTATCGTTTAAAGAAAATAAAAAAACTAACTTTTTCTTATAGACAAAATTTCAACCTTTGTATTTAAAACTATCGTATTTTTCTTAACTAACGAAATATCTTCGAGTATATGTGGAAGATATTCCTCGGCTATCATTTCAAATCCTGATAAAGATTTAGTTTGTTTTAACCATGTTGTTAATACTTTGTAAGCGTGCGTTCGAACGCTTTTGTAAGATTCTTGAGAGGGTCGTTGCGTCCATTCTAAAGTTTGTAGAATGAGGCGTTGAATAATTAGAGCGGACGGCAGCAATTCCTGTTGAAAACTAAAAACCTACCAGTTAAATAACCGGAAACGAATAAATTTATTCGGATAAATATAAAAATACCTCGTAATAAAGACTTCGAGAACATTTAGCAGTCCGGTATACAACTTTGGTAATATCAACAATAACAAGTCTTTTCTATCGGTACTTCTATCGAGATTCACAGGTGTAACGGATAATCCTTGACATATTACTTGCATTACGATATTAGGTAACGTATACTTCTTTGCACCGATTCCACCAACCCTAAAATAAAGAATGAGAATAGAAATGAAACGAATAAAGTAAAAATCATTCCAATATCAACGAATATACTATACGTACTTTATTAACATAGATAAATAAATACAAATATTGCTAAATCTCCTTTCCATGGCGGTATAGTATTCGAGAATATCGTCGCATGGTATTTTTGGCAAATCTAAGATATGCATATTAGCGGTATTCTTAAGATCGTAAGGTAATTCCGACGAAGGAGTTACGAGATCTTGAAATAGTTCATCCATTATAGCAAATAAATTATTGCACAAATTTATTTGATAGAAAATATGACAGTTTGCGGCGCTATTATCAAAATTAACGGCAGCATTATTTTTCGATAACTGTTGGAACGAACGCTCCATTGCCCGTATTAATAAGGAGTAACACTTTGCTCCCGAAAATACTAAGCTTTTATCGCATTCGTCGATACACGACGAAAGAATCGAATTAAGAGATGCCTTAAAATAATAAAAATCAGATTAATACAATTAATTTTTGCTCGAGATCTTAGAAATTATACTATTTTAACAATCAATGGATAAATTACACGTAACTATCAAAGTTAATTTGTTTACGGTATCGAATCTATGGAAAAGGCCCGAAACCAACGACATTTATCCATCGAAATAAAAAATGTAATTTGTATCTAATTTTCGCATACAAAATATATAACTCGGCTGCAACATATTTACCTGGAAACGCGCGCAAGATTCCGCATAATGATAGAGTAAGACGGTAAGTAAATCTATCAGGGATTCATTTTTGTCTTTAAAATACTGTTCATCTATAATATTGATTATCTGCTTGACGATATATATGGAAATACGCTTATCGAGTTCGGGCACTTGTTTGCAGCTCGTTATTAAAGCACCGATAGTTTTGGTTACGACTATCAACTCCTGCGGTTTACTTTGCGAATGACTCAATATCTGTATAATTTTTGCCATCCAGTTTGGAAAGTACTTTGTCAAATTTTCCTTCGATATCTTGGATGCAAAATTAGATAGTAAATCCAAGCCTCGAAGACGAGTGGATGCACGTTCGAGTTTTGTATTGATAGCAGTTACGATTGTTCTTTCCGCGTGATCCACCTGTAAAACAACATTCGATAAGACAATGCCGCAGCAATTATAATCAGCAAAATACGAAAGTTACCCTTTGCCGATCGCCATTAAACAGCTCGTCTCTTAAAACATCCTCGAACAAACGGTCGTATTTGTCATCCTCGCGATTGAAAAATTCCAGCACCTCCATATTTCGAACATAACCTATGCGGAAAAATATCGGACGCCGATCCCGACGCACGTGGATAATAAACTCGTGGTTGTGTGGTTGTCGAATGTGTAGAGTTTACTGCCAAGTCGGTAAGAAAATTTGTCGCATGCGTACTAGAGTTAATAAATTTATTGACTCTCTCACGTGCGCGAAAATGCGAATTTATCGAACGGCAATATATCGCGAAATCATTTTTAAGGAAAATTTCGTTACCATCGAGTTCGGATATAAGTAGCTCTTGGCCGCTAATTACGCGGAATGACTTTCGTGCATAATACATTATTTTCAAGGTATACCGTTGGTTTCCTCTTTTGGCTTTTCCTCGTCGTTCGTTCGATTTAGCAACGAACGTTAAAATAAATTATGCATCGAGAGGGTTAATCGGTTGCAATATAAGTTGGATAAAATATTGCTAGTATTACCTCGTTCGTGTCAAACGATCACAAATTCGCAAAGTCATTGGAATATTTAGTTGTACGTTCGAACAGAATTGATACAGTTGTTTTTTTTTTTTTTTACACAAATCAAATTAGACCAAAATTCGTAACAAATCTTTGTATTACGTTCGTTGTTCAACCAACCAATGCGAGAAATATGCGGATAAAAATAGACGTTCCGATACGACGAATCGCATCGACTTTATTCTTTTTTATCGGAACCGTTAAATACAGAGATGTTTTTATTATATATTAGATGTAATATGTATCCTGTCCTGGTTTATTATAAATCGAGGTATAAATCAACGGAATAATTATGTAATTAAATAACTGGTTTTAATAATGTGTGTATGTAAAAAGGAGAGAGAGAGAGAGAGAGAGAGAGAGAGAGAGAGAGAGAGAAATAAACGTTCGCAGAGGAAATGAGTCCCAGTAATGTATTCGATGGAAGAGGAATAAATGTTTGTTTGATAAGAGGAAGGGATTTGTTCGAAAGCGTCCCTCCGTTACAAATTTATACTGTTTACGTAATAGCGTGACGATTGTTAATAAATAATACTTATTTATTATCGATATCGGATGTTCGTTACATCCTTGATTCTTTTTTAGAGAATCCTTCAAATATTTTAGGACCGAAAACTTTTTTAAACTTGGATGATTCTCGCGATTTTTCTAAACGTTAAATTTACTCTACTTACTAGAAAATATCGCGAGGTTACGAGTTTCAATAAATACACCTTACCGTTTTTAAAAGGCGTTCCGTTATTTTTTTCGGTACAAATAAACAGTTCAAGGTTTCGAGCGTTTGTTTATAATTTAGGATAACCTTGTAAACTCGTTACGGGCTTAAATTCGAGTACGAAAAAACGCGGATAAACCGGTGTTGTTCGTCGTTTCGAAGAAGGCAAGCAAATTTCCAGCATCCGTGTTTTCGAGATAGCGTACAAAGAGAAATCACGTCCAATTTGTTACGCTCTCACCCTCGCTGTAAAAATGACGACGTTTCGAAAATATTTTTAGAAACCTAACTCTTTGATAAAAAAGTTAATTAACGTATCTTCTCTGTCCCGGTTTTGGTACGTTACTTTTCATTATTTTCTTATTTTTTCGACACAGTGTTTTCGGTCTTATCGCGATTCACGATTCTTAAGAACAACCGACGACACTTTTCCAAGCGGCGATAACGTATTTACAATAAGATTATTAATCTTTTATAAAACGTAAGGTTTCGGTTTACTCGGTCTTGGTAATACGATTCAACGAATAGAGCTTTTATAAAGATATAATTACGAAGCGAGTCACGAGTCAGGAGGAGTCGATGCATCAAGTCGATTTTTAAAACGAACGTTAGAACCGCGAAGACGATCGATATTCGTCGGGTCGTTTACTCGAATCGAACGGTCTCTTCTTTTTATTCGGGCCGATCGGATTTTAGATACTCCGTTAAAAATTAATACGCAAACGCGAATTTAATAAAATAAAATTCCACGATTCGAGCGACTCTCGATCCTCGGGACGTTCCTCGGGACGTTCCTCGGGACGTTCCTCGAGTTTTTTCGTTCAACCCTTCCATCCTCGTTCCGATCGAGACGTAGACGCACTCGCGAGGCTTATAAATAAAACATTTCCAAAAAGCCGTGGGCCGCGTCGAGCATTGTCACCGAAGCCTTAAAAGGACAGTGGATGATAAATAAGAACACGAGAACAGCGGTAAAAAATCTCGTACATTTATTTATGAGGCAAAAATGTTAGTACTCGGAATTCGAGGATCGAACCACTGTTAAAATAAATAAATGTAGTAAAGCCAAGTAAAACGCGAGCGAGCTTTATTTTTTTTCCCCGTTCGATTCGTGACACGCGATATACGTATTAAATTGAAATCGAACGGCGATAAATAAAATCCTTTGCGGAATAACGAATATCTCCATAGAACGTCGGCCACGTTTCAACATTCACGCGCTCCTCGTCTTTAATAACGTGTTTAAACACTTATTTTGACACGTGTCGGAGAACTGCGCGCTCGTATTCCACGGGGTGGGGAAAGTCAACTGATTAGCACGAGGAGGAAGAACAGTAAAACCGAACGAATACTTTTCTTTTTCCCTGGTGTGGCGGCGGATCAGCGATAAAGAAAAGAGAGAGGGAACGAGTCGAGTTCCCCAGATATCGCTTTCTCCTTCTAACACCGACTCGCGTTATTTTTGTCGAACGCTTTTTTTTGTTTGTTTTTTTTCTTCCTCTCTTTTGTTTTTCTTGCAAGTGTACGGACGCGAACGGAGTAAAATGACATCGCCTCGGTGGGATTCTCGGCCCGTCTTATCGGTATTTGCTCCGGTAAAGTTTAAGCGCTTCCAACATGGAAACTATCTGAAATCTCATCGACGAATCAAAGTTAGATCGTAACGCGAGAAGCGACCGTTCGAGTTTTACGAGCAAAATTTAAAGTCGAGATGTTTTTTTTTTCCTTTCCATTCTCCGTCGATCAGCGTTCCTTCAAAAAACGAACAAAGAAAAAAAAGAATAAAAGGAAGAAAGGGAAGTTTCGTGATAATATATATAGGAAGATTTTCTTGGACCTCGAGGAGAGGAGGTGATACGCGCGAAGTTAACACCGGAGCCAAGGATGGCAACGATTCAACGGTAACGCGTTTATTATTAATTACAGTTTCGCGATACGCGTAAAACGAGATTGGGTAAAAATCGATCGTTCGAACTCTTGAAGCGAAGCGAGAATCCGTTCGACTTTCTCGAGGCGAGACTCGTCGAAAGAGAAAAAGAAGCGAAAAAGAAGAGAAAAAGAAGAGAAAAAAATGGTCAAAGTCGTCTCGAGCGGGGTCAAGGGTTAAAGAGCCAAAGAGCGATAAAGATAGAAAAAGGAGGGAGTCGGTGGGTAGACCCGAGCTTGGAAATCGACGGGAACGTGGCCGTGGAAACGAGCGGGAAAGAACTCGAAACGCTGTTTCTCGAATCGAAATAAAAACGAATCGCCCGCGTTGCCCGTAGCAATGCACGACGGGCCGATAGAAGACGCTGATAGAAGACCCTGAACCTCGACCAATGAGATCGCTTCGAGAGTCGGAGACGGGCGGCTAACCTTCGCCGTCTCACTCTAGCTGCGGCAGAGACAGTAGAGCAAAAGCTTGATTACAGTTGAACGCAGCTCTTACGGCGCTATTCTTTGGTTTTTTCGGCGGTGTCGGATCCGACTTTATAAATTCTCAAGTGCTCACCGTTGCATCGATCAACCAGAAACCGACCCGCGGACCGTCGGATTAATATCGGAGACTCGCACGGGAAACGAGAAGAAAAGTCCAAGCGAGAGGCGGACGGGGAGAGAAGAATAGGAAGAGGAAGAAAATAAGACGAAGGAGAGGAGAAGAAGGAAGAGATAAGGAAGAAGAAGAAGTAGAAGAAGAAGGTGCACGGAAAAACTTTCCCGAGGATCGCCGACAAGGGTAAACTCTCGTGTCGATTCGCATCGTCGTACGAGGCAGGCAAATCTCCAGTTGACCGCGGAGCAAAAGCACCAGCAGAAGGTGAGCGAGGCCTTTTTTTTTCCAACATCTTTTTTCCCGACTTTTTTACCGACTTTTTTCCCAATTTTTATCCCAACTTTTTTCCCAACTTTTTTCCCGTATTTTCCCGCCTCCCTCCCTTCCTCACTCTCTCTCTCTCTCTCTCTCTCGCTCGCTTACACATACGTTCATCGCCGGATCGCGATTTTCCTTCTCGCGGAAGGAAAAGGGGAAAAGGGAAAAGGAGGCGAAGTTCGACCCAGTTTGGCGGCGATCGCGTGTCGCTCTTGGAAATCCTCGGTTAGAATCGGCCGCTGCTGTTTTACAATTTTCCTCCTATCGACAAAACAGCAGCTCCGTGTCTCCCTCCTCCTTTCCCCTGGTCTCGGCGCCTCCTGCCCATCCGTCCGCTGGCCTCGGATCTTTTCTTCTCGATCGATCCGTGCTATGTAACCGCGAGAGAGAGAGAGAGAGAGAGAGAGCGACAGACTGACTGCGAGCGAGAGGAGTTCGAGTTGTCGCACGATTTTCCGTCCTGTTAATGCCGGCTGTCGTCGAATTATATTCCGCGAAACCGTCAAATTAATCGCGTTCCCGACGACGATGGCACCTTAATCGTGATCGCTGGATCGATTTCAGAACAGTCAAAATGACGGACCGCAAAGCAGTGATCAAGAATGCCGATATGTCGGAGGAAATGCAGCAAGATGCGGTTGACAGTGCAACCCAGGCTTTGGAGAAATTTAACATTGAAAAGGTGAGCTTTAGTTTTTCGTGTTACCTCGCCTCGAACGCGATGTCACTTTTTTTTTTTTTATAGACTCTGTGCGACTTCCTTCTCGATGTTTTGTTTTCTTTTTCCTTTTTTTTTTTTTTATTGATTTGCCGTTTCTTTTTTCTACTCAACAGGACATTGCTGCCTTTATCAAAAAGGAATTTGACAAAAAGTACAATCCAACATGGCATTGCATTGTTGGACGAAATTTTGGCAGTTATGTGACGCACGAGACAAGACACTTTATTTACTTTTATTTAGGTCAAGTGGCGATTCTCTTATTCAAAAGTGGATAAGCTATTCAAAATTTTCATGAAAACCTCTGTATTCTTTCTCTTTTCTATCTTTCACACTTTCCATATCGAATCACGTTCATTTTTCTCTCTGACTCTCTCTTTATTTCCGTTTCTCTAACCTTCTAGTCTACGATCTTGTCTGTTCTCAACCCTATAAAGACCTTAATTACAAATAAATCCCAGTAGCCAAATCCTTGATCTTTTTGTTTTATGTGACAGAATACAAAATATACGATAGTAGAAGGAACGCGATACGTCATTCTGTGGATTAAGGGTAATTATTCGAGAGACGAAAAGACAAACGTGAAGATGTACCGATTAAGACTGTTTTACGTAAGATAGCGGTAGAGCAGATACGTAAGAGAAAAGAGATAGATGTAGAGGTGCGCAAAAGGGAATGGAACGATAAAATGACATACCGGTTTACATGTTGATATGTATTTGCGTATGCCGAAAGCTTGTTGTGTTCTTGTTTATTATATTAGGCATATTCGCGTGCATAAGGTTCGGTTTGGCACTGGCGCTGTTTTAATAATCTAATTACTAGTTTAACTAGTTTAAAATGTGTGCAGTGAATCCACCATTTATCTTTAAGAAAATGTTTCGTTTTAATATTTTAAACCAAGCCGACAACAAATTCACCATTTTCTCTTTGCTTCGAAGATTTTGTTATTCGATAGAACTGCATTTGATAGAATAATTATATTAAAAAAAAAAAATTTAATTTTACAAATTTTTAAAATAAAAGATTCCATCCTTTTTTAATGGATATTTTTTTGCTACTAACTATTTATTCCATTCTTATGGGCCATGTGAAATTCAGAGAGAGAGATAAAATATACATTGTAACTTATCGATTATTATTCTATTAACAAAAATGCTACAAAAAAGCCAAATCTTTAAAGTTTTAGTTTTTTTTATTCATAGAATATTACATTTTCATCTTTAAAAAAACACGAACTACCATCACGAGTATTAACAAATATATAGAAATATTATATATATATATATATAATTATATATATACACCCATTATATATATAATTATTACTATTATAAATACACACACGCACATCATTTACGAATATACGATGAAAATTTATCCGCAATCACTCAAACGTTGCGTGTGCGTACATTCGTTGTACGACGGCGAAAAGTTTTGAATTTCTCTTCTGTCCCGATGTATAAATTCATATTTGTTGACAAAAAAAAAACAAAAAAAAAGAGTTATTGTAATTAATGTAATCTCGAGGAAAAAGAAAGCAAAAAATATTTATTACCACAAGTGGGATTTTCGTCGTCGCCAACTTGCGTAGAATCTTTAAAAACACAAACAAACAAAAATTTCCCGTTCGGATAAATCGAGAGGATGGACAAAAAATCCAAAAAAAAAATCCAAAAAATCAGGGATATTAATTTTTGTGCAGCGCTTTGGATATTTCCACTTAAAAAAAAACACTTAAAATTATCTAAAGTAGTCAAATCTGAAGGGTGCGAAATTTTCAGCTAAATTATCCAAATTAGAGCACTGAAAAAAACATATTTATTAGAGTTTCACGTTTTATGCAAAATAAAAGCAATGAAATTACCGGGAATTTGAGAGTTATGCAAGGTCTTATTGCATCCTCTCGCTTTCTACGAGTTCTTTATACATTTGCTTGCGCGACGATTCTCCTTTTCGAGAATGACAGCCTGTGCGCGGGTTTACTGTGTACGTTAATAAAATAAACGATGTGGAGGAAAAGTAAATCGAGAATTTGCTTTATGCCTTATATATTTAAAAATTTTCACTCTTAACAATTACGATAACAATTGTACCTATAAACTAACTAAATTATTAGTCCTTATTACATTTTTTGCGAATTTGTTATTTATCGATTTGTTGAATCCATCAAGTATTGCGTGGCTCTCGATTGATTTTATCTTTGTTAAATGGTTAATCCATAAAAAAAAAAAACATTATTTAATTTGATTTTTTAGTAAATTCTCAGTTACGTAATTTAATATTATACTTTTATTAGCATATTTAGTTACGCTTCTGAAATATGACAGATATAACTGTTGCTTTTATAATTTATGTAATAATTTCAAATTATTACACGAATAATTTCGTAATAAAATGATGATTTACTCTATACGTGTAAAATCGATTAATTTCCATATCTTGATACATCAAACCCGTAAAAATTACTTAAAAAACAGGTACTTATAGAACCGTAAAAATATGCTGCATATTGTTTTTCATTTTTCTTCTCTTTTTTCCAAGTCTTATCAAATCCATTATCTTCAACCTTTTGAAAATTGTCGGTAAAATATTAATCAGCAAATTTTTACTACTTCTTATACGTGCTTGCATAAGTTCTACATCTTTGAACGATACGCGAGCCAAATTATCTACGACACAAATATATACATCCATATATATATATATATATATATAAACACACATATATATATATATAATTTTATTCATATTTTTAACCACTTATTTTTAAAAGGTATAAATTATACGAATCGTAGTTCGATCGTAAGTTAGTCGGATTTAATTTCTGTACGCTGTAAGATGGATTATATCGTAAAGGTTGACAAGAATATATTATAATAAATTTCGATGCAGATGGCGTAATAGCACTCGAGTGATACACGACAAATAAATTTCCGAAAGTTTGATTTATTTAGCTGCATTGTGATGAAGAGATATTTTACCTCGTCTCGTGAAATGGTGAAAATGGTTGAAACGATTTATATAAAACGTGGTGAAACGTAACTTCATCGATTAGCCGCGATGAAAAAACTTTCTACACGGCTAAAACCGAAAGGAAAAATATCTCTACATAGATGGCGTATTAGTTCGAAAATCTTTGGGAAATGTAAAGGGTTCTCTTATAATAATGTCCAAGCAGTTTTCAAGTACGTTTCCAGAACTGTAATTATTAATAACGATTATTTAGTTTTGCAAACTACGCCGAGCTGAATATAACGCATCTTGCAAACTTGATTTTTCCAATAAAGATAAATGTATAAATGTACTTTTAACTTGTATCCTTGGAAACTTTAATTTTGTATCTCGGCTGCTTTTATTGTGTATTCGCTCCGAAATTTGATAAAAAATCAATATTTCTCATTAAAAAATATTACAGAAAATTATTTGTAAATTTAATTTGACGAATCGAATCCTAATTTATGGTTCAACTGGTTAATTATTCCTTGTAATAACAAATATTTACGAAAAATATACGATACGATTTTCACGAATTTTTCTTTTATTTTCGTTTAAATTGTTAAAAAAAAAAACAACAACAACAACAAAATGAAGCTAAGGAATAACAAATACCTATTTTACATTGTATAAAATTTAATACGGAAAAACGACCTTGTCGTTTTTTCGATAATTATTTAACGCGTATCGATATATAATTTTTATTGAAAAAATAAAAGCTTTGAACCAAACGGACGTCGACGGTCCGTACCTTTTAATCAATGTTGGATTATAAATAACTAATTAGCTGTAACAAGATTTTCGTCTAATCTTAGCTTTTGTTCGGTACTCGTTAATATGTATCGATTGCAACGTTGATTAAATTAAAAAAATTATATCGCGATACGTTCGTGTAAATAATTTAAAGCATTTTGTAACCAAGTTCTGAATTTCTACCAATTTCAAAAAAAAAAACGATATTAACTTTCAAATTACGGTATTTCTCGATGTAAAATATTCATGAGAGTATTTTGTACTCGATAGTCAAGGAAAAAGTGACCATGAACGGTCCGAATTATTGTATTTTTAAATATTCAAAGTTACTGTTCTATTTGTGGTATAAATTGAAACTGTTTTAATAAAAAAAAGAAGAAAAAAAAGCAAAGACAAGTTAAATCAACCGACAAAATAAATTAGCCTAAAGAAATCACATTCAATAGTATTCCTAAATTTTAATACCATAGTAAATTGATTTTCAACGTATTTTCAAAATTGTTGATTATCAACGATTATTTTTAAGTTACATTTTTTTCGTTTCTCAAAATACCAAATTTTTACGCCTGTTATCCAAACGAGTTAGTGATTTCAAAAGTTAATTACTTTTATTAAATTAAATGTCAATTTAGACACAGTGTTAGATTTATATTAATTAAAATTAAAATTAAAAACCTCATGTTCAAAGTCAGTCGAACGTATAATAAACGAGTTGCTTTTATTTTGTGAACAGCTGGAACTACTCGAAAGAACTTTATCTTTATTACAAAATACCGTGTATCGATTGTGTTTAAAAAATTGAGTACATAGACGGTAATAAAATTGTTTTTGTTTAATCTACCATTATTAATAAAAAAGTAATACGTTAAAATACCAAATGCATTGATATTGTTCTCGTTGTTCGATCATTTATAAAGATAACGTATATTTTTGTTAATTCGCTTATAGAATACGAAAACATTAAAATTTTTCCCATTAAAATTGTTTCTCAAAAAAAACAGCTTTATTTATAACACATCGCATGTTTATGATCGGGTTTTGTAGGCGTTTCTCCCCGATTTACAATTTATGTGTGCAAACGCGTCATTAGATAAATATAAGGGTATTTTGCGCAGACTCAAGTTGTTTTATCAGTTACATCTTGTAGCATTATCGACGTTAACGTAATTATAAATAGACTATGTTCGATGTTCGGAAATATCGATATTTTAAAAATTTCCGATGCATTGTACGAAACTCGTACACTTCGCTCATCGAGAAGGTAAATAAACGTTGTTCGTTCGTTTACGTCCGCCGTGTAATAAAACTAGGATAATTTGAGAATCATCGAAACAACTTAATAATTATTTAAATACGCGATCGCGGTAAAAGCACGGTAAAAAAACAGGATTATTTGTTTAACCCCGTGATACAAAGGCGCACAGTTCTTGACTGGAACATGGAGACGACGAATATCAGTTGGTAGTTCTGTATCAAAATGCATTTGCGTTATTATAAAAAACCTCACATTCCCCCACTTATTTTTCTCAAGTGCGCCATCCAGTTTTATTGCGATACGTATCGTACATGCACGGATGTTCTGTATTAGTGTGCAATGCAATTTCATTCGGGGTGATAAACCGTAAAATATATCTTGTACTAATTTCAGATAAGGTTAGAGTCAGATTGTGGTTTATAACGCAACTAAGTACGAGTGTATAGGTTACATTTTACACAGTTGTTAACGTATCATTTGAAATATTAAAGGAAATAAATTAAGAATAAAGTTATGGCAGATATAGATAATTCAACAGAGTTTAAAAAGGATTCGGATGGAAAAAATGTAGAAACGGTTTACTGCGCTTATTGTCCGTCGAAAATACTTAATCCAGGTGCAGCCACTTTTGTAAATATCGATGTAAGTACCAAATTTGTTTGTAACTCGAGCGTTCGCTTCCATTTCTTTTTCAATTTCATTTCTTTGCGTCTCGTTAATGATTTTTGCGATTAATTTACAGTTTTCGTTACCTCATATGCTACGGAAACGCGATGAAGAAACTGAAAAAAGAGAACCCATTAACGACTATTGGCTGATCGAAGATATTAATGGCTTTGAAAATATCGGTGTCTCCCACAAAGTGGAAAATGTCAAATATTTGGCATGCGCCGATTGTGAAATAGGTCCAATTGGATGGCACGATTTATCAACATTCCGTTCTTACATAGCATTGTGCAGAGTTAAGCATCAGAAATCAACTTCTTAGATTTAACGTTAGTTTTAAGTTGCGAGGTTTATTTTATTTTTGTGTACAAAAAGAATTATTTTGTATCGACCAACACCGTTGTGCCATGGTACGTGCAATTTTCCATGTGTAAATTTCAAAAGTTTGGAACGCTAAACGTTTGATTCGGACTTCCCGAACGGTACGATACTAAGCATCTTTAAATTTAACTAAAACTTCCATCGTGTATATTTTTATAAACGAGTTAAAGAGAAATTAATTCTTTGGTAAGCTTATCCAACGATAAGCGAAAACTCTGAATTTATATTTAACGAATGTCCGCACAAAATATTTATAAGTTTAATATTTACTAAGAAAATGTAGCTACGATCTTTCGATGTATTTTAAAATTTCTTTAAATTCGATGTCGGTATATAGTATATGTAAATATATACTTGGTATAAAAAAAAAAAGAAATTTGTGTGAGTTATTGTTTATATTTATTCTATATCTATAAATATACATTCAAATTATATATTTACAGATTGGATAATTTTAATCGATTTAATTAGAGTACTTAATCCGAAATTCATTCATCTCGATAATAGACTTAATAAATAGTTATTTTCACTGCCGAATATAATCAAATATTTAGTCAAGATATTTATAAAAAAAAAAAGTAATAATAAATAAATAAAAAATGTTCATTGCTGTATAATCCAATCTGACGAACGATGAGTCCTTAGCATTGACGAAAGCACGATAAAAAAAATGCTTTCAAAAAATATCACTGTAAGGGAACAAAAGTTACTCGTCGACAACAAAATTTTAATAATCTTGCACGGAATCATAATTGTAAGATGGTTGATCGGGGCGGTTTTCAGGGATTCTATATTTCTCTTCGGGTTGATCGGCATCTTCTTCGTATTTAACTTGTGCAAAGTACATATTGTAATCAGGATAATCTGAAAAAAGTGCAGACGATTTTAAGGTGGATACAGTTTGAAAAAAAAAGTTTGTAAAAGATAAGATTCGAGTGGTAAAAGGAACCAACCGTCGAGTGGCTCCTCCTTAATCCTGATGTCCTTGACGTCTTCGTCGGGCCTCTCGACTCTATCGGGGCGATCCTTACGGTCGCGTCGGTCGCGATCTCGGTCGCGTTCGCGCTTATCCCTTCTGCGTTCTCTGTCAACAACGCGTTCCCTGTCGTTGCTCCTGGACCTTCTGCGCTTTCGGTCGCGTTCGCGTTCGCGTTCTCTGTCGCGCTCTCTTCTGTCTCTAGGCCTCTCGAGCTCCTCGACCTCTGGCTCGGGCAAGCGATCACGGCTACGGCGTCGCTTCCGCGACCGACTCCTCGACCTTCGTTTGCGCTCTCGGGACCGACGTCGCTCTCGATCCAGGCGCTCTCTGCGACAAGGGCAGTAGATCGTTAGCAAGGGTGAAGAAGGTGTAAATCAATTCGAGATCGACTCGAGGTTTACTCACCTGTCCCGGTCGACTCCTCGGATGGCTTCTCGCTCGCGTTCTACCCTGTAACGCTCGCGTTCTCGTTCGTTATCCTCCCTTCCCGAGTGCTTGATATTGACGTCGGGACCTCCTCGTCTGGTGCCACCGAGTCCACCGCCGAGTCTTCGCGGTAACCAGCCTTTAACGGTCCTTGCTCTCTCAACGTCCACCAAAACTCGACGACCATCTATTTTCTTACCATCGGCATGCTTATAAGCGGCTAAAACGGTACCAATTTTCCACTGTAATTTTACTCCGAGGGCGCACTCGCTATCTACAGAGGGTCTTGTTTATGCTAAAGAAATTTTTTTTGTTTTTGTTTTTGTTCTCGTTATCTAACTGCTAATCCGGACAATATCAATTTAATATTTCATGTACCTTTTGCTTACACATTCGAGCTCGTTTTATCGTTCTCGTTTTTTTTTTTATCTAACCTAAAATAACTAATACTGCAACCTTCGAAAGCCTTGTGTATCACTGAATGTTCGTTAACCGTCGCCGGCATCGATAACATCGTTTATAATATTTTAATATTGTTGGTTTACTTACTTTTACTCTCAACGGCAATTATAATTATTATTATTATTAATATGAAATAAAAGTTTTATGTTTCATTCACTTACGATTCGTATTAGTAATACTCAAATACCAATGCTTCGATAATTCAAAATGACCATTCTATTTTATTGTCGAATCATCTATTTATTAATTTTCGTATGTAAAACAATGCACCTATGCTGTATCACTTCAGCTAAAATGTACGTGGTAAGAAGGGAAGAAACACTTTTTAACCACTTAGATGCCGTTCTTTATGAATCCACACGATGCGTTTGCTAAATCGTCATCTTACCCAATGACTTCCATTTTTATTACGTTTATATTGGTAAATTTAGGCTTATAAGGAATTCGCAAATTTGAAAGCCGGCCCAAGGAGCCGAACGTATGACACGCGTGTATGCATTTGACAGATCAAAAACGAGTAGAATTTGCAACAAAAAATGTCTGGATAATAAACGAAAGAATCCGCTTTAAACCTTTTAAATTATCTAGAAATTTTATTTTTACAGTTGAAAAGTTTGACCGTCTCGTCGTCGCGTCTCGCGTTTCTCTCGCTTTTTCTCCGCAAAATAATAAATATTTTAACGACAAATTATAATTGGATATTCGATACGACAACGATGACTCGCCAATTATTCGTCCTCCATTCTTACTCGTTCGTAAACACATCTTTCGATCAATTTCTAAACAATTTCTTTAATTTTGATTGTACAAATGTCGACTCGCTTTTCCAAAACAAAATTTATACAGCTGTGCACACCAAAGAGCAATCAAATATACAAATTTCTTAAATACCTTACAACTAAATGTTGGTATTTCCAAAAAAGTATAGCAGATACAAAAAATACCTACCGCGACTACTTACGTACGGAAGTTAACACAAAGCTTAGGAGTATTGTTTAATCGTAAAATGAACTTGTAAGTTGTAATTGACTCGCGAGGACAGAGTGGACTTGGACTATTCGATGAAAAGATGTCCAGTCTTCGTTTCTTTCAATCTCCAAAGACCTTTTATTTTCAATTTACCTGGTGCGCTTTTTTACTTTACTTGTTTTTACTTACGATATTATTGTGCGCATTACTCTTAAAAACTTTAATTTACTGAACTTAGCTTTTTTCATGGGCAATGGTTCCCGTATTAATAAAGACGTTTAAAATTTGGATAAGTGCAAATAATAAAAGAACAAAATAATTGTCTAAAACACAAAGAATTAGTATTCTATATCGAAATTGATATAATTGTATTTTCACGCAGTATTTGATACTTTTTTTTTTTTTTTTTTTTTTTTTAAATTACTAATACTCCTAAAAATAGATAAATATAATATTAAAATATCATTATTGATTTAAAAGAATATTTAAAACAAATAGCAAAAGAAAAATAAATGTTTTCCAACAAAAAATGCAAAATAAAAAATTTTAAAATAGGTAATTTTGTGCACCAATAGTTTAGAAATAAATTTAAACTTAAAAATGTAGTACAGAATTATAATCAAAGAAAAAAACGAATCAACGGTTTCGGGACGATGATAGCATGCAAATGATGAATATCAGCAGCAACCAGATCGTATAATGTATGTATGTATGTATGAAACTTCTTATCTTAAATACCAAAAACCTGTAGAACTAGAGTCCCTGAACCTTTTTTCCTTAACCCAACAATCAATTTCAATGTAGAATTCTAATTAACGATTATTTGATTATTAACAAATTGACATCGTACTCTTTTCTCCTCTTTTTCAATAGATTTTTAATTATGAGCATCGTAAAAGAAACATAGGAAACTGTAATTGCGAAGAGATTTCTAAAATAATTATAAATATAATTAAATATTGCTATTTTTAGTAGAAATTTATACAATTAATGTTATATTTACAAATTTACCAGACTAGATTTATGTTAATAAATTTTCTAAAAAAAAATAAATACTTAATAGGAATTTATCTCGGTGACTGGTAGATTATTACAATACTACTTATTTTAATACTCTTGTAAGCATCGTCGATCGTCGCCGACCGCTAAAATAATAATTCTTAAATATGATTTTAAAAAATGGCTGTTGTATGCTGGATCTTACCACACATACAAACCTATCATATCAGGCAGGTTCAGGGAATTTGCATGGAATAGTGAACGGCACTAGTTGCCGGCGGTGGCCACCACGCTGTACCAAGAACAAGATAAAAACTGCATTAATTCAAAACAGCCAAATTTTATGGTTATTTAATGATCAGTTACCATCATAAGATTTTACAGGAGTGAGCGCTCCTGGATAAGTGAATAGTAGAAGTGCCCGTACCGTCTGGTTAATTTTTGTTGTTTAAGCTAATAAAAATGTATTCAGTTTCACGATTAGTCCCTAACCTTAGATGATACCATCTAGCTAAAAATAATACTAGTAGCCGAAGGACGCGGTATATAGGAGTTTAGGCTAAACAAATTTTTTGAGCATTAAATTTCTCATATTATGTTTGTACTTACAATGCATATCCCTTTCATGTTCATACTCAATAAAGGCGTACCCTCGAGGTTTTCCATTTATGGAATTGTGGATCACGACGATCTGCAAACGATACATATAACGAGGGATATTGGTCAAACGTCTCGTTCGTCGATCGAGATAAAAGTTACTTTTTATTACGTTACCTTCTTAACTGGTCCGTGAACTTCGAATTCTCTTCTCAGCTTTGATTCCGAAGTGTCGTAATTCTGAAACGATTAAAGTTTTATCAATTTTCTTGGACAATTTTGCGAGTAACGCTAAACGCGATTCAAGTATTATCCCTTACTATTCTGGCTACAAAAAGTGTTTTGAACGGATCCGCCGTCACATTGGGAATGCCCGCAGGATCCCATACTGCGATCTCCTGCTCGAGTTTGTAAGCTACTTGTTCGTTGCGTTCTCTTCTCCGTCTTTCTAATCTTTCTTCGCTGGTTTCCACTCGGACCGGTGGAGGTGTATCTTTGGGATCCTGGAAGGAAACGCCATATTATCGGTAATAAATCAAAATGCGCTTGCAAAAAATATAGTCGAGCCGAAATGGAACTGAAACGCGATAAATTTGCGCTTTCAAATTTTTCGCTAGCGTCCGATAAAATTATAAACAACGATTATAATACCTCGAAGTGTTTCAGGAATGAACCCAAGCCGATGTATCCTGCGCTCTTTTTCTCATGAGGTAGCTTGATGACTGGAGGTAAATAAGGTATTGGATCACGAGGCGCGAATAGCGCTAATAAATTGGGTGGTAAAAACTGCGTCATGTTTTATCGTCCTCTGGCTTTCCGTTGATTAAAAAACAAGCATTTTTTTCTAATAAATTTCCGTTTACTAAAGTTGGTTTACGAAGCCAATTTATTAATCAACACATGTACACACAAAATGGCGCTTCTGAACGATTGTCGGATAGATGTTTTTCAAGTAACGTAGGGAATACTGTAAAAGTTTGGACAATACATTTCTGCAAGTACATAAGTCGGTGATAAAACCTTTTAGCCAATCGGAGTGTAAATCTCGGACACATTTATCCGAACGGGCGATACGTTCTGCCCCCTGGCGGAGAAATTTTCAAGCGAGCGGTGAAAACTTATTCTTATTTTTAAAACGTTCTTTATTTAAATATATTATTAATATTCCGTTTCGAGTCGATAATTCCGAGATTTAAGATTCATGAATATTTGCGATGTAAATAATTATATCCGACTTTCGAAGGTCCTTGAAAGTTTAGTTTTTACGAACGCATTTTCGGTTTTTTTTTTTTTAACAGGAGTTCTCTATTTGTTAAAATACTTTTTATTATATAAATAAGACATTCTAACGAAGTTGTAAAATTCCTAGCAAACTTTTGATACTTGTTAAACGAACGTGATTCAAAAGATTGTATTGAATCAATAAAATAGTCAAAATAATCGGGAACAGTTCTTCCGGTTCATTTTCAAGGGCGGTTGTACGCTATATATTTAATACACACACATACGCTTCCATATAAACATATATATATTTCGAAAACAATTGCAGGATTGGCGCAGTATCGTATTTTCAAATTATTCTTAAATATAAACGAAATTTATGGAACGTGTTTCATTTTCGCCTTTTTCCTGCGTTTCAAATATTACTCGAAAAAATTGTCAAGTACAAACTATAATACTTTTTTATATTATTTTGATAAGTCATTAAATTTTCATTGCGTTTAGTTTGTGAAAATTGAACAAATTTTGTACGTAAGTAGTTTATATTTTGAATAATAAAATTTATGTTTTTGTAATCGTTAACGAATACATTTGTATATAAATAGTAAATAATTTTAACGATATCGCAAATTCGTAAAATTTTGAAATCAAAGCAATAATTATCATAGTTTGGATAAAAGATTAAAATATTGTTAAAGTTTATAACTTATTCGTTTTAATTGACTTATTAAAATATGTTTTATCATTAAAGATAACTTTTAATTAATTTTATTATTTTATATAGATTATTGTATATAATGACCAATTTTCCTTTCAATATCATTAATATATAACGCAATTTTTCAATATATGTAATATGATTCCATGCAACGATTTATTATGTTAAAAAAAAGTTGTTTAAGAACTATTCACGTATCGATCGGTTAAAATTTACAACTTTTTTTTTATTTCCATAGAATTTTTAAATATTTATCTTCAAAATAGTAACAACGAATCGTTTTTAAATTGTTTTTCAAGCTTCGGCCTATGCAAGGTGTAATGGAAGCGAAAATTTGATGCGATTGGCTTCGACATTTTTGCCAATATTAAACACCTGTTCTAACCAAAACGGCAGACATCTTTAAAAGTGCGGAATTTAAAATATTTCTGTAAAATCGTAACGTTTGCCTCGGGAACATTTTCTCTACGCGTATTAATGCTTTAATAATGTTTAACTATAAGTTTAAGACAAAAATTGCATAGTTTTCTTTACGAATAAAAGAGAAATAAATTTTTTAAGTTAATTATCATATTCCTATCCATTAATTTTAATTCCGTTTTATTTAAAATAAAAACGGTTAAACTATATATATAAATATACATACGCATGTATTTGTTGTCGATATTAAATCAACATTAATCTTGATTCTGAATATTAACCGAGAGTTAAATTCTGCGGTGTATACATTTTTTGTTAAAAAAATTATGCGTTTGGAAGAAATATAAATTCCTCGTTGACATTTTATCGTTATTTTATATAAAAAGTAAAATTTTAAAAATTAAAAAAAAAGTACAGGTATAATAATTAAATTATATTTTATTTTATTTTATAGAATATATTTTATTCTTATATTTATAAGCGTATTAATTCCAAATAGAGAGATAAAAATATTATTTATTATAAACATTTAAATAACATTGCTTTTAAAATTTTAAACCACTATTCGCATATCGCATATTAAAATGGTTAATTCTCAAATACAGTTTGAGATCTGTCAGTTTTGTTACTTTTTCTTCAAAATTCGGTTACTGTTCTCGATATACCAAAAATGAATATTTAGAACGATTAAAATTTAACAAGTTCGTAGTTTATTTCAATGATTGTATGTTTTTATGCATGTTTGCAACGTCATTCGTCGCATTATTGTTAATAGGTGATGGGTGTATTTATTACATGATACATATAAAAGAGCGACTTGTGAATTATAATAATATATCAAGCGAAAATCTATGTTATTTTATAAGTATAGTATAGAAGCGACCGTATAATAAACGTAAATAAAATGCAGTTTTCTAGGTACGTAAAATAAGATAAGAGATTCGACAAGGATATAATTTTTTGTAATATGAAAGAAAAGTCTTTGTTAGAAAATGACGTTACTAAATATATTAAAATTTATAATAAGCATTATTTTGTTCGCTACATCTTTACTCGAGATTGACATCAGGAATCACAGCGCTGAAAATATTTCGTACAGTCTATTCGGTACTTAAACGGTCGTCAAGAAGACTTGTCACAAGTTTGTTCAATTATCATGTATTTAAGTTTAAAACATTTTAAGGTTCCTCATCACTGAATTGAACTTTTTCCGATCTAAGGCATATCAGAAAGCATCTTCTCACAAGGCGTTACCTTCTTGATGTAATTGAAAATAGAATCTAAGAGGTTTGCAGGCGTCGGATCTTCGCAACCTTCGAGTGCTGTCACTACGCAGGTTTGGAGTTTTTCCATGTTTCTGTGAAAGAGATAAGAATGTATTTATTCAGGATTCTCGCTCGAAGCGAATTCGCGGATGCTTGAAACAAAACAAAATTACGCGAGTTGCGTAATTCTTTAATGATTTATGGATCTCGTTTTTATCGTAAAAAATTAACGAGTGACAAAACTTGGATGTAAGCCTACTTTTTATTCAATAAAATAATCCTTACCGACAAGTTTTATCGTCGAAAATAAGAGACGGGATGTTTTTTATTTCGGATAAACTGGCTAAACCGTTGACAGGATTTATCGGTATTTTACTACTGTAGCTTCCGTAAGTAGTATTTGCACACTCCGTGATTGAAGGTGCTTTATTTTGGAAACATTCCGGGCCTTTAGCTGCGATGAAAACTGAAAAGATAGCGTACATCAACTTTGATGAAATTATCAAACAGATCTAACGGATCTAACGGGATTAAATAAAAAAATCCATAACTTAATTAAACGCGGTTAAAGCTGTAATTTTTATCAATTATAATGTAAGAATTTATGAATATTTTACCGGTAAGTTGTGGTATTAAATACCAGAGTTTGAAATAAATATGAAAAAAAACGTCCTACAACTTTTTTTAAATTTATTTATTGTCTCGTTAGCATAATCGTAAAATAATTTATAAAAATAGACGTTTCATAGGAATACTAAAATGTACGCTTTTAGTTTTTTGCGTAAATAAAGTTTATTGAATTAATATCATAAATAACAATATTCTTTGCATTTTATTTCAATAATGAAAATATATTCTACATCAAAACAAAAAGAACTTGTAGAAGAAATAACGTCGATCGCGTTTGGCTATATATATTTTATAGTAAATTCATACGAATAAATATTAAGTATTTAAATAATAGCTACGAGTATTATGATTCGTTTAAAATATTATTGCCATTATTAATTATTATCCACCGTTATTTTTAAATAACAATTAAATTTATTAATTGTAGATATCGTAATTTGCCGTCCAATTATAATCGGAGTTGAAGGGAATCCCTTATAAATGTGAGAATATCACTTTTCGACGAGTAATTCTACGTTCATTTTTTATTACAAAGAAGCTTATTCTCCTTAAACGTAAAAACTTTAAAGCTTTATCGATCGATGCAAAAAAATGAAAAGCTCTCGCGCAACGAAACAATGCCTCGAACTTCGTACAGAAAAGCTTGGAATTGGCAAAGAGGAAAAAAGCCGAGTAATATTGTACTCACGTGCGATTCGGTCGCCTTCCTTGAAGCATATAAAGTTAAGAATCTTATCGGTGATATTGTGAACGATCTTCTTGTTCTCCCTTTCGTCCGGATCCAAGCACGGCTCGATCGCCGTTGTGAAGTTCGCCATGCAGTTCTTGAGTATCGGCTTCTTGCGGCAATACTTCTTGAAGACCTCGTCGAGGTCACCGGTGGGTCTCGCCTTGTCCATCTCTTCTTTGAGAACGGTAAAGTTTACGAGGTTCTTGACGCACTCGAATACTTCGGCGCCGGCTTTTTTCGCGGTGTCGTACGAACCTGGACCTCCGTTTTTCTCGCATTTTCTCTTGAGGACGTTTTCAGCCTCACCGATAGGCAGATCAGAGATGTTCAGATTTTTCAATTGAGGTATATCTATGACTTCGTTGACTTTTGAGAGAGCCTCGTCCACACTTGGGATGTTCTGACTGTACGCGATGCAGATCAGCCCTAAGCCTGTAATCATCGAGAGTTGAGTTTTATTTTCGGTTACGTTATCGTATCTTATTTAGATTATTTAGATATGTCTTTATACATATTTTAACGTTCAAACTTTGAGAAGGTAGAGTAGCGGTCAAGTAAAAAATTGCTTTAAGAATCTAACCATTAGATTAAAAAATTGCGATGTTATTATATTTAAGAAAAGTTTAATAATTTCATGCCGTATTAACTTCCGCGATGATATTTAAGATTTGAATTTTAATCGGTGCTCGACGAGTATTAAGTCTTTTATTCGAATAGTTTTATAATTATTTCTTACGCGTGTAGGTAATACAAGACTCAACGTTATAAATATAACATGAATTTTTCTTGCAAAAATGATTTTAAAAACACTCGTGTCTTGTGCTTATAACAGTTCATAAATTAAAAATATTATTTATAAAAGTTCTACTTGATAAATCGAAAAAAATTAATGTTTTATTTTAATTTTTTTAAATATTTTTTTACGAAAGCGTTTATGCTAAAAAATATAAAAGAATAAATACTGAAATTATAAATATATTCCTTATCAAGTATCGTGTATTCAACGTGGAAACTTACTATTTTCGATATGTAAATTTAAAATATTTTTGCATTCATCAAAGGGAGAAAAATTATTTTTTATTATTTCAACGTATTAAATAATTATTACTTGACAATTAGAAAATCAATATTTATATTTTTAATACCGCAAAGAAGTATAGTAAAATAAAAAATATAAAAATATGTTCTAAAAAATATTCGTAACGAATGAAACCAATTGTATTATTTAAATAATTATCGATCTCGATTATAATTTTTTTCAAAGTAATTTAAAACGCGAAGATGATTCGTATAATATTATTAAAGAATTATTGTCAACGTAAATAAGATTTGCTAATCTTGTATCAATTGTATCAATTTACTTGGTTCTGAATTTTATCTCGGTTGTGAATATTCTATATGTGATATATTGAGCTTTGAATAGTTATATTTCATTACTGTATATCGATGTTTATTCAGTAATAACTTTATAATTTTAAATGATCAAATTTTATTTCATATTACGTTTGTCTTAGGATAGTGATGAATCATCGCAATTATATGTAAATTTATCGAATATCGACCAAAACTTTATTATTATAACGAATAAAGTTTTACAATCCATCTTTATCATATTCATTATCTTATTTTTATTTTATTTTCTCTCTCTCTATATATATATATATATTTATGTATGTATACGTATACTAATATTTTAGAGAAATTAGTGCACCTTCCGGACCATAACTTTTATGTGCCAATTACTTCAGAAAGTTCAGCAGGACAAAAGTTCAACAGTGAACGTAAGAAGGTTAAAATGATATCTCATCAACTTTACGTTTTTCAGACTTTGAAATGTTCCAAGTTGTGTAAAATTCTAACTTTCTTATAAATCGTCGAGGATATCACAGGTAAGTTTTTAAAATTTACCGTTACCAAGTCCATTTGTCTATATTTTGTATAGAAATTGCGTATTTACGTACAATAGTAAAAAGTTTTAGTAACCGAAGTATATATCCGGTATGGTAATTAAATTTCGTTTTCTGGCAATGAAAATACGTTTGTATCCCGATGATCATTTTATTTATCCGATTTACTTTTAATGCATTACTTAAACAAAATAAATACTATAAAAGTTAGGTATTTTTCGCGAGGTAACAGTGCAAAATGTACAAAGCAAATGTGGTATAATATTTGTAGCTTAAAAAGTGTTTGTAAATATATTGGTAATTGTAAATACAGTAAAATAATTTATTATCGTGTTTTGATGACGTACCGTTCTACTTATAAATTATTTTTATGTAAGCATAAATTAAATAGTTATTCATCGAGCGATATATTATTCGTTTCAAATCCTATCTTAAAATTTTTTATTTTTGGTAATATTTTTAAGTCATCCTATTTATACGTTGTTTAATTTACGTAATTTGTATTTCGGACGTCTAACGCAAACGTGCTTATAATAAATACTAAAAAGTAAGTATAATACAATCTTATGCATCTTATTTTAATAAAATAAACTATATTTAATCGGGTACTAGTTATTTTATTAATAACTCTTATCTGTAAAAAACGAAAAATGGATAATTATACTTTATATTTATTTAGTCGATTTATGAAAATCGTTACCTAAACAATACGATAAATACGATAAATAATGTTCGTAACATTCTATTTACGCTCCCAAATTTAAAAGAACTAGATCGCACTAAAATATGACCACTAAAACAATTAATGATTCGATTATTTTTGAAGTACGAAGAAATACTCTCTTTCGAGACTAGATATATTGTCGGGAGCGAGTAAACGAATATAGCATAGCGACCCTAAGGTCACTGGTGTGGCATACTTATCATTTGTTAGTATATGATACTATAACGATAAGTTATAAAAATAACGAATGGAGTCGAGAATTGACGAAGGAATTAGTTGATTTCGTAAAATAAAAATCAAGCTTCGGATACATTTACTTTGTTTTACACCGAATTTGCAGTTAGATAATGAGATTGTATGCAAGTTTTGGAAATGTACACTGTTTTAGATTATGCAATGCAGGTTGTTATCACATAATTTTTAGTGCATAAATTTGTGAAGCTGTGAAAATAATATACGAACAAAATTATATTACAATTTTTATCGGTATAAGAATTTTAATATTTTCGTTGTAACCGTAAAATCTAATAACATCTACTTCATTATTTCAATGGTCTTTTTTAGCAAGTCATAAACATCTCGATTAAAATTATTTTCCATTTAACAATGATTAGATTTTATGAAATAAAAAGATTAATCCATAATAATTATATATTTTAATTCATTTACGATTATTTCTGTAGAAAAATTTGAAAATTTAAATTTTTAAAATTTTAGGTTATAATAAAAATAATTATTTTAAAATATAAAACTAATTAAAATGTTTCAATTATTTCTAAATTAAACTGTTACTTCTTCATTGCACGGCTACTTTCATTTTTAAATATAGCAAACATATGCATACATGATTTACTGCAAAAAATTTATTCTACATTTTGCTATTTTTAATATATAGAATTATATATTTATTCTGATTTTAAAATACAGTTTTTAGAGATATTTTTGTAAAAAAAATTTGATGGGATTAAATTAGTATTTAAATTTACGTAATTACAACTTTCGATTCTTAAGCTATTTAACGAATATTGAAATTAATTTTTAATTTTCTAGTTGAATGACTATTTGAGGTCAATACAGAAGAACATTCATAAGATTTATTTATAAATAAAAAGTCATACCAATCATTGTGAAATACGATGTGTTGTTTATTTATATCATTATTACGATAAAAAATGAAGAATTTAGAAAGTGTAATCTTTACAAGAAAACCATATCAAATACTGTAAAAATGTACAAAAAATTCTCTTAAAAATTTATGTATCTTATTACCTTGAACTACACTTATAATGCTTATCTTTTTATTGTGACCTTCGCCTAATTTTTTCATATAAAAATTATGTACACAAATGTAATTTATTTATAGTATTTGTCAAAAACCCTTTAAATTAATTTTTATTAAAATGTACTTAATTATATTGTATAATATTGAAACTGTAAATATTCGAGACTTAATTCACTTTAATATTTTTTCTATTTATCGATGATTATATTATCAATTTTTTAATATTATCATTGGATTTTATTTACTAATATTAAAAAGAAGCTAGTTTTAATTAGTTATTAGTCATACATTATTAAATATAATAAAAATTCCAATCTAAATCCTGACAATAATAATGAAATAAACAATAGTAATTATGAAAATCTTTGAAATTATATCGTGATATTTAAAACTTGTAAGGTATTTAAATTTAAATTTATCTCGTTGCTTCAAAAATGCTAATCGAAAACGTATTCTATAAATAGTTAATACTTATCCAGAAAAACAAGTATTTTGTCTTTATACGATGAAGCTTCTAATATTAACAATAAAAATCGAAGAAAAGTATCTTAGAATTATTTTTCCATACCTCAAAACTATGTACTTAATCCACGAGTGAAATAGATTATTTAAAAATATGTATTTAGTAGCTGACATAAACTAATATATGTACGGTTTCTCTATTCGATATAGTTATTATATCGTACATATTTATCGAAAATAAGTTCTTTTACAATTTTAGTGCGAAATTGTAAATAAGGACTTGCCTATACTTAGTTGTACATAAATTAAAATATTTGAAGACGCGAAACGAACTTTGCCCTCTGGTCACGGAAGCTTATCAAAGATTAATCGGGTGTCGGTGATAAAAATGTCAATGGATGTAGAATTGACTTGATAATGAAGTGAAAGAGCTGATAAAAAACTTTTTATTTTAAATAAATTTTTATAAATATTATCATAAATCGATTGCATCGTTAAAAGTTATTTGCTCCAGTTATCGTTTCTTATAAAATTGCAAAGATTTAATTTTAACGAATACTCCACCATTTGATTTAAAATATCAAAAAAATAAAATTCTGCCGTGGCACTCGAATCAGCAGTTTCAATTTTACAATTTGTTTATAAAACTAATTTTACCCACGCCTTCGAAAAATCCATCGGAGCTCTAATTAATTCGTAGCGGAGATATGCGCTCATCTAAGGTATACAAATAGTAATAACGATTGGAAATTTAAGAGAACCGATAAATGTAAAGACGTGAAAAGATAATTAGACGCTTATCACATACAAGTCAAAAATAAAAAGTATACAATTGTGTAAAATCGTATTTGACGAGTCACGCATCCGCCTCGTATACATAAATTGAAATTTTCGTTGAAAGCTTCGGCACTTTCGTACAAAATAAGATTCCGGGATAAATTAACCTCGACGAGTAATGCCCTTGCGATATCGGGATCGCGATCTTAAATCGTACTTACCAATGAGAAAAACGTCGAACGTCCTCATGATCGAAGCCTATTCGTTCGGCTTCTGGACGAAAACGGAAACTTGGTCCGTCTCTCTTCAATTTTCAAATTAACCTCCGCAACGAAGGAACACACGCGACAAGTTGCAATTCGTTCCGAATAGATTCGTCCCACGTGTTATATATGTTTCGACAACGATGGTCAATTGCCGCGACTCTTTTAAGCGCAACGCGCTTTTATATAACCTCGCGTCCGTGTGTGTCTTTCTCTGCCCCTCCTACACACAAGTTACGTGATTTTCTACTCCGAGTATATGTGAGAGCGCGTGTACTAATAATTTCTCTTTCTCCTCGGAGATGGATAGACTTTTCGAAGCCTTTCCACGTTCCTCCTATCGTTCCTGTTCTTTTCCTTATCGATATTTATTGCGATCCAAAATAAAAGTTCCTCCTCCCGTCGTTTCCACCCATCGTTTCCACCCATCGTTTCCACCCATCGCTTCCACCCATCCTTTCCACCCATCGATGGATGACATTACACATCCATGTAGTTGTTTTCTTTAACGGACGTGGCTCAGGGGTTTTTTAATAATTAAAAAAATTGTTTACTCTTTTTTGTCGCGAGCGTCTCGTTCCACTATTTACTTTAAGGTTTTCTAATTTTTTGCCCTACTTTTTTGTATATCATAAGCAACCTTGTCTATTGAACAAACTGATTTCTCGTGACGTCATTTTTTGACCGAGGAATAATATTCTTCTAAACGTAATAATAATATTTTATCGTCGAAAGAAAGAGAAGCCGAAGACGAGGCGATTCTTATTTTCCTATAAGCACGTGAATAAAGAAAGCAAAATCGTATTTACAATAATCGAAAAAAAGAAAGTATGAAATTTCGGCGACGAAAGACATAATCGAGATGATAAGAGGATCTTCGTAATGACGTCGTAACAAAAATCGGTCGTTCTTCTATAGTTAATTAACTAAATCCACTCGTTTATAACCATAAAAACACACACTCCGTAATATCCCGTTAAACTCTTATAAGCGTTTCAGAAGTACAACGGGTACCGATTCCTCGGTAGTATAGTGGTCAGTATCCCCGCCTGTCACGCGGGAGACCGGGGTTCGATTCCCCGCCGGGGAGGAATTTTTTTTTGGACTTTTTGCCTTTTTCAGGGGATTTTTGGGATAGGGAATTTCGTTCGCTTGGCTAAGATAACGAAATTTTTTGTTTTTTTCAAGTTCTGGAAAATATTTAACTTTTATATATATAGCGATTCGAAGCAAATACTTTCTTCGGTTTTATTTCCATTTTCTAATTCGACGAGTGATGAGAATTGATTGGGGAATTATCGCGACCCGAAGTGCTTTAAGTGAAACTAACAAAGTGAATACGAACATAATTATATTAAAAAGATACTACAAACGCGTTTTATTTTACATCCATGGAATCGCATGGATGATAAATATTTCATAAACGATATATTCTTATACGATGAAACCTTTGAAGTTGATTCGATCGTTTACACCCGCTATTTTATTCAATAATATTTTGTAACGAGGTCTCGAGACTATTTATAGTATTCAAAATACACGATAACAAAATTTTCACGGTAAATAACTAACGGTAAATAACGCAAAGGAATCAATCGTGTGACTTATTAAAGTCATCTAAGCTTGTGAGTAAGCCTGATTCGATTTATCGTGTTTTTTGTCGTTGATAAATATGAAACGACTCGAGAATCTAACCAAAACTTGAACTATACGATCGTTTATCTCGAGCACGTTAAAGCGAATATTGAATATTTTTATAATTATTAAATGAAAGGTGCGTCATGCGTTTGAAAACAAATTAGTTAAAATATTGTTCAGATTTCGATAACTTTTCCGATAAATATTAAAATTTAAGTTTTATAAAGAAATGATTATTCGGTTAAAAATAACTAGATTTGTTTTTTCAGATTATTTTTAGTTTTAAGTCAAATAAAATTACAAAATATTTATTTTGCAATATTTGAACATTGTATCTCGTACAAAATACAATATTGTCGATTATTTTAAAAACCCTGATTGATTATTGAAATCAAACGTTTCTAACGTGAATTTACGGATGATACTTTTTTCCTAAAAGAAATTAAGGAATGACATCTTTATTGCATTGTAAGAATTTAATTCGTCACCGAATGGGTAAAAATTATAAATCAAAATTTTAACTAAAGTAGATACGATATAATATTTTAAATTTGAATACGTGATAAAAAAAATTTATATTAGTTTAAATATGGATAATTATATTATATAAAAACAATGTTATCGCTTTAATTAAAATTTTAAAACTTTTTTGTACAAATTAAAGTCTTTAAGCCAAGAACCAAGAATTTTTTTTTAATAGTTCATCCTTTATAGTAAATAAAAATAAAACGTTTGGTTTAAGAGCTATAGTTAGAATTTATTAAAAAAATTATTCGTTTTACATAAGTATAAAAAATAAAATCGGACAAGTTAACACTAAAAATAGAGTTACAACAGTACTTGCAAAATAAGCTTTGCTTGTAAAATTTATTATTTATAATGAAAAAATATACTACTTCTAGTTTTTGCTTTGTAGAATAATTGCGCGTACTTTTGTTAAAAAGAATAAATGGCTTTTGAAATTAAATTTATTAACCGTAAATTGCTTGTATGACCTATTTGAGTACAGGTAACAATTATTATAAGATAACTCACAAGGATAATTTTTAGTTGATTTATTTTGATTTCAATATTTACATATTTAAAATTAGATTTTATAAAAATCTATGAACTTATTCATGTGTTAATGTATTTTTGTCCACGAATTAAGAAAGTATAAAAATATTTAATTATATTCATTTGTTTGAATTAAATAACATAAATTTCACGTATAAGTGTATGTTTTCTTTGATATTATAGTTAAATATCGTGTAAGTTATTCCTTAAAAATATAATTGTTTTATTACTAAGTTTTGTAATTTTTGAATAAATTATTCAATAATATTAATTAGCGTATCGAATCAATCGTAGTACATTATCGACACAAATTTTTTGTATTCTTTTAATATTTTTCTTAAATTTATACACACGCAATATATTTAGTTATTAATAATTCTATAAAATTATACAAAATGTAAAACTTTGATATAAAGCTGAATTATTGCTTTTGGAACATGAAAAATGGTAAAAAACTAATTTTTGTTTTAAACTTTCCATAAAAATATATTCATTTTATAATCTAATCGTCTAATTTACCTTTTATACAATGTATATTTATCAAATATATTCGCTATCTCTTCTCCATTGTTTTGGTGATTATTTCCTTCCTCTTCTTACCATCGCTAAGAAGCACTGAGATATGTATTATCGTTTATAAATACGTCATACTTTGTACATCCGATACATTTCTTACATTAAATACCGTTTCTTACACTAATTTAAAAAATTGTTTACAATTTTGTGTGACTTTTAATAATATCTTACATGATAATTAAAATAATTTTCTCTGTTTTACAGATGTTTTTAAGTGTTTTTAATCAAATATATTGAAAACAAAAAAATTATAGTATTTGTTTCGAGTAAAAAATTTGAAATCTTTTAGTCTATTTGTGAGAAATAAAAAAGTATCAATCGTATTATTATCTTTAATTTGTCGTGTAAATTACATAAATCCTATTTTTTATGTGATTTAATGTTTCTAATAAATAATAGTACATAAAATATTTACTATATTGTATCTTTTAACAAATTTTAAGGCTAAATAGTTATGATTTTCTATTATTATATGACATTATATTATGTAAATTCTATTAAATAAATAGAAACTTTTTTTGTAAATATTTCATATTTTTATCTATAGGAAAATTTGACACATTTATATAATTATTGACTTATTAACTCTAAAATTTACCATTAGAAAATGATTGACTTTCCATTTATTATAAACATACGTTTATTATTTTAATTTTAATTAAAAAAATTAAGTTAATTCGTTTATTCTAATTTAAACAGTATTTTTATCAATATATAATTTATTTTATACAGAAAATTATTATTCTCAATATTAGTTGTACATTGCATCTTTAGATTATAAAAATTTATCCATAGCATTTTTATATTAGAATGGAAGAATAAATCCATATCTAATCTTCTTAAAATCAAGAACAAATTATATTTTTGTTGAATTATATTGCGATTCCAGTAGTACATAATATATAAATAGACATAAAAATAATAGTCATAAATCGAAAGATATAAAATATACGCGAAAATATTTAGAAGTATTGATATTAAATATGAACACAGTGACACATTCGGTATATTCGTACAAGATTAGTTCAAAGTTTTTAAGCTAATCTACTTCGATCAAAGAATAATCAAATAACAAAAATTAATCATTCAAACCACACGGAAGTACCAATAGAATAAGTACTGAAAAAACTTAGATATAATAGACAAGGATAGAGGAATATCAAGTCTTTGAAAGATAAGATAATAGACTCGGTAATCCGGTATATAAAAGAAGGTATAATGTTTACACGAAGGTGTTTCAAGGATTTTCATCGCTCAGGATGATCGTACGAATCAGTTTCGGGTTTCAAAATCATGTATATTATTGTCGCGCTCATTATAATACGAGCAGAACTTAAAAGCACAGTCATTGTAACGAATCGAGAACACGTATTATTAGGTATTACACGCGTGTAATAATCGGTGAGTTAAGATGGCCGTAATCGTTTAATCTGTACATCTTCGTTTCAAGGTTGTTACACGAGAGTATCGTCATTTTAAATGCAAAGTTGTGTATATTTATGTTGTATTTTATTAGAAAATATTATTATAATATGTGTACGTGACTGCGTATGTATGTGAAGACATATGTGTGAGTACAGATGAAATGTTTAAATTACGCGTCGCGCTTATTGAACAAAGCCCAATTATTTGGTAGTATTTGTAGTTAGATCGTTGTTTTACGAATTTGGATTCGTCGATCTTCTGTGAGATAACTCCGAAGTTGTCGAGGCACAGAGGAAGTTTGAAAGGTAGATAAAAACGAGTTTCCTCGAATTCGAAGAAATGTTCCGAATTGGTGTAACCGTGTAAAAGTTTTGATTTTTTATTAAGATCGATAAAATGGAAACACTGTATTTATTTATATTTTTACAGAGATCACGTTTATGAATTTTTTAAGAAGTTTAACGATTTCCAAAATTCTTCGTATTATTCCAATGTCATGTTGAATTTGGATCGTCATTTTTCTTCGCTATTGCATAAAGTTATAACGAGCTTGATTTTACGTAGAAATGGTTTAGTACCGAAGTTATGGCTTCGAACTTCGTTTATATTGAGAAAAGTTAGTTGAAGTCATTTGATATTAAATTGAATAGTCATTATCATCTACTTTCGTGTTTTTATTACGATTTTCCAGCGCGTATAAATACTCGACACTGAGAAACATATACTTTGACGTATATGCTTGGAAAAATATTATTTTTTATAATTGCAAATGTTGCACATATTAAATGGTTCAAAGAAGCCGTTTCTTTACATCTATTATTTTACACTTGGAAAATATTTTCCGTTGATAGAAGTTTCATTTTTTGACGATGATCGCAATGATGAAGCTATGAATCAATCATTATTATTTCGGACACCGCTATTATATAATAATAATAATGCGTTATAATAATTATTCAATTAAAAATGTGTAATATACAATTTTTTCTGAGATTTTTTTAAAAATCATCACTTAGTAATTTTGAAAATTGAACACTCGATCGATCGTTGATTGACTCACAATTGATATTTACATTAATACTTCGATAATGGTTTTTTAAGATTATCGTGTTTACGATGAAAATGTTGATCGGGTTTCTTAAATATCGATAGTTTAAATATGTAAATTTATCGTTCTTCGATAGTATAGGTAAAATGATATTAGTCATAAAATATTTTGAAGTATACTTAAATAGTTGGATCTCGTACGATAAAAATACAGTACAAATCGAACATCTCTAATACTCGAGACGAACACCCGTAATATTATAAAGAATTAAAACAATATAATTATAAATTTCATTAATAATTACTATCGAAACAAGAATCTTTGCACAGAGAAAGAAAAATAGATGACAGATTTATGCATGCTCTAATTATTATAAAGAATAAAAATTCAACGATCGTAATAAAAGAATTATTAAATAGAGTACAAAAATTTTAGTTACATAAATTGATCTTTCATTGAAAATGTATCCACTAAAAACTTTTCCAGATTTATGATGAAGAAACTCTAAAAACTATTACAATCCGATTGATTAACAAATAATTATTTATTCCTGAAGCAAACAAAGTTTTTACAAACATAAATTATAGTACACATAAATTTGACTTAAAATACAATTTTTCATTTTCTGTTTCTCTGAAATTAAAGAAATTGCATTTTAAGACAAACAACGTCTTATTTACTTGTTCAAAGTATTATTCAAATTTTCATAATCAGAGACTCGTGTTATCATAGAATCGGTAATTTAATATATAAAAAATAATACTAATAGCGACGATACACATAAAACTACTCTTTACAATAAAGTATTAGTCTACATTTAAGTAGTTTCATTAGTCAAGGTAATGTTTTCGAACAACTTTCACTTCTGTCTCATTAGTCACGTAATTACGTGTTATTCGACGTACAAAGTGTCCACCGAATAAGTATTATAAAAATCCCTACGAAGCTCGTCAACGAAGGAAACGATTTTTAATCCACTCAAACCGTTAAAACAAAGCTTCTCCGTTACACCATAAAAACACACTACAATATTTGTGTTTAACCCCATAAATTTCCGTATATGGATTGTCTACATATATTACTCTATACAAGCATCGGTGGTTCAGTGGTAGAATGCTCGCCTGCCACGCGGGCGGCCCGGGTTCGATTCCCGGCCGATGCAGTTTTTTTTTTTTGTTGATTATTGATTTTAAATGGAGGGTAGCTTTGGGGGATTGGTTAACAATGAGTATTTGATGTTTTAGTGAGGTTACGTGGTAAAATGGGGAAGAATTATTTTTTTTATGGTAATGTGTGTTTATTTTGACACTTTAAGAAATGGTAACGTATTTTTCCTTTTTCTTGAATTATATGTTCGCATCGACAAACAGGATTAATAAATATTAATAAGCTGATTGTTTTGTAGACTTGCGTGTATAAAATAAATTAAGGTTTTTATTACGATCACTATTTATTTCTCTGAGTACTCTTAAAAAATCTTTGCATTTACTTATCATTTTTGATGAAATCATATATAAATATAAATTTTAAACAAAAGTACGTATTCGATATTTATTGAATAAGAAGTAAATTATTTTAACAGTTTGAAAATTGTAGATGAAATTTGATCGTGTAAAATATTTTATACTTTCTAATAATCTTTATTTTTTCACGTTAAAAATAGAACGGATTTTATCGTTTGTCTCGGAGTTAATTTAAATTACTTTTTTTTCTGTTTTAACTCCCCTGTTTTATATTTTTTTATTTAATTTGTCTTACTTTTATTACGGTATTTAAATACGATTAATTAATATTTCTTAATTTAATTTTTAATGGTTTTAATTTCTATAATTATTATTATATAATGTAAATGCGAGATTCATGAAAAAAATTTAATTAACAATTTGATAATTGCACTTCCTATAAATTCTTATTCTTGTGTACGTTCAATATTCTCTACGTAACGTTAAATAAAGTAATAAAAATTATTCTAACAAGACATTATTATTATTTAAGAATAGAGTTTTTCCTCAAATTGGCATATTTTGATTGAAAATTGACAGGAATGATTAAAATAAAAATATGTTAAAAAACAATGATCGAATTTAGATATGTAATTTAAATACTTAATCGATATTAAAGCTTTTATTTACGTAATAATTTACAGAGTTTTTAAATAAAAATTTATTTTATTTATAAAAAAAGAATTAATTCGTATAGCGATATTATATTTACCGTATTTTCAAAATTCACGATATAAATATAAGAAAAAGATATTATATTTTCAGTACAGTATAATTATTTAAGTCTGATAAAAATATTAAAAAAATTATAATAAAAATTTACGATTCGTGAGTAAAATAAAAATGTTAATAAAAAATGAAAAATATAGATATTACAATCAATCATGAGATTCCATACAGTAACTAATATTTACAATTATAATTCAAGTCCATGATTCGTGACCATTTATAATACTTAATACAAATCGCCTGTAATAATCGATACTCGTATGAATGTTCACTTTTTTTGGATGAATTACTAATTCTGGAAATGGAGCGGTTGATTTGTGAATCGCTATAACATTGCCCATATAAAAAATTGGAGCTCCACTGTCACCCTAAAAAGTAATAATCGTTAAAACGTAAAATGTAAAATAACATTTAGACCATAATATCATAAATATCACTCGTATTGGAAAGAGGCTTCGTAGGATAGATCTAAATGGAATATCTATATTTCGTAAAATCGTCACATCGATCAATGACTAATATATTTTAAAATTAATTTTCAGTTATTATTTCTTCCCGATTCTATATAAAATAATTATTCGAATATTCATTCCGAAATTGATTAATCGCACAGTTTTTCAATGCTCTGCATTAATAAGTTCAATATTTTACTTATTTAATTAAATTTTTTAACGAAGCGATAATATTTCTCAAACCAGCAAAGCTAACATGAATTTTTCCATACCAATATTTACAGACAAGTTTCTATTTATTTACAGACGAATTCTCCGGTAAATAAACCAATACTTACAAATGGTAATATCGCATATGGTTCCGCAGCACTGCACAAGTGTCTTTCGTGAATAGGTACTTTAATTCCGTGTGCCGCTTCGATCTTGACTTCGCAGTCGGAATTGGACAAGAGTGTGAGCGAAACGGTGTGCAACATTCTAGGCTGTTCCTCCGTTTTGGTTAAGCCCCATCCAGCAGTTACCACGTTTAATCCGAACAGAAAAACATTTGGTGCAGTCGAAAGAGGCGATGGTCTCATAGAATTATCGACCTCCTCGGTTAACTGGGAATGCCAATGAACGAAAGCATTTAACTTATTTCATTCGATCTCGCATCCATTTTATGAAGAATTATTGTATCGTTACAAAAATCATTAGCGTTACTTTTTAGGGTGTATCAATATCCGTATATTAGTCGAAGAGACGAGGCGGATGAAGATGACAATATCTTACCAGATATAAATAAATTTCAATATTCGATCGTTAACGGTATATATTACACGTGTATACAGTTTTATTTTAATTTGCAATAGGAATTATATTAAATTGGATTGATAAACCGTTATATCTTGATCGAGAAAATTTATTGCGAACAATATAGTAGTTTTAAAAATATGAACAGCAAATAATTTTATAAGATTTTCGATCCTGATTCGTTTAAATGGTTAACGAAAATATTACGCATGACCGAAAAAGTAGAATTCATAATTTTAAATTTAAGAAAATAAGTTATAATAAACCTCGTTGAAATTGTGTAATTTGAAAGTTATAAACCATTCAACGTAAATTTGTGATATATAGTATATAAACGAAATAAAAGACGATTCGAAAACTTGACTCAATCGATAATATCAATAACATTATTATTCACCTTTATCACGGCGATATCATTGACATTATACGAGCGCCACAATCGTTTACGTTCTGTCCATCGGTTGTATGTCACCCACCATAGGATATTATATTTCCTACCGCACCTCAAATCTCTCGATCCAACAATTACTTGAGTTTCGTTTGTCTGTGAATCTTCGGTACAATGTGCAGCGGTTAAAACGTGTACTTTTGAGACGAGTACTCCGGTACAAAACTGATTCATTTCCGCTACTTCGGAATCATTAATATCCGAAATAGATACAACCGAAGGAAATTCCCTGAGCCTTGCAGGTCTAACATTTTCTCCGTACAAAGCAAATGCTAAGTCAAATAATTTTTAAATATTAATATTTTTTGTTTTAATAGATTTATTGTATTAAACTAAGGTTAGTTTTTTAATTAAATTAATAAATTTAGAAACTGTTTATTTACTTACAATAATGTATACACTGACCAAGAAGTAAATAAACTATTAACCGCATACTATAAAGATGAAAATGATCGATATTTATTAAATAAGGACTATTATTTATCAATTTAGGTAATTTTGATTTAGTTTGATTAATTCTTTATAATAGTGTAATTCTATTTCCGTAACTGAAGCTAATTTAATTATTATCATAGATTAAACAAGTTTAATGTGTATAATACTTATATAATAAAATATTTATTAAATTACAGGATAAAATATAAAATTATTGAACTTTAAAAAAGACGATGAAATTTTCAAGTTAATTTTAAATAATTTAAAAAACAATTCTAATTTTTATTCTATTTTATAAAGAAGTATAATAACCAATTTAAATCATTATAACGAAATTTTATTAATTTTTTTTATTCGAATTATATATCAAAGTTTTTTTGCGTTAGTTAAAAACAAGTAAATCAATATTGACAATAAAAGTATAATTTAATTGTATACTTTTATGTCGCAATATTCCTGAATTTTAGAACACTATCGTTAAATTTATAAAAAAAAAACTTTCAATACAAAAATTTCATTATGTTTTGTAATTAATTTAAAGCTTAGAAATAAAAAGCAGATAACAATGCCACATTTTATAATAGTTTTTTTTACTTAGTAAATATTTTTATTTATATTTAAATATAAATCTCACTCATTTTGAGATAATTTTTTTCTTGTAGTAAATATAAATTTAACCAAGTTTAGTATTCTATATGTATAAAATACGGATGATTTTTTAATCGATACATTTTAAATACTTCTATATTCAATAAATATTAGAATATGATATATAAATAATAATAAGTAATTTTACTAGTAAAAAAATTGTATTCGAAAGATTGTAGATAAATGTTGCTTTATTATATACTTTATTCAAATTAATACTGTACCAACCCGTAAAACTTATATTATCCTGCTCAATATTTGAATTAGTATTATATATTTATAAAATTTTAAATAAGTTTATTCGTATAAACTCGTGACGAATAAATAATAGCTTTATTACAAGTTATAAAACATTTTTTATTTTCTTACATAGAAAAAAATAAATATTGCATAAAAAGAATTAATAGTTTCGAAACATAAATTAATAATGAATTTTTCAGGTAAAATTTGTACTATCAATTTTGTCATTTTTTAGATTTTGTTTTAGATTTAAATAAAAATAAAAATATTTACATTTAAAAATTAAAATATTTAAATTATATATAATATAAATTTCTGTTTATAATGCGTATCGCGAAAAGTTTCAAATTTCTTTTAATGTGTATGTAAGTTAAGACAATTCATTCTCAAATTTAATATTTATCAAAACACAAAAACTAACTTTAAGATAATTCAATAAACTATATATAGTGATTAGATTATAAATGAAAATTTTATAATATTATTTAATGCTTAATTTGAAATCGATAGTTGGAGAAATAACTTATTTTTTTTCATCTTTAAAGCTATTCATATAATATCGTCTTTTTTTACATAAAATCGTATAGAACTATAAACGATAATTAGAAAATTGAAAGTTTTATCTCGTTGTTTAATAAAAAAAAACTCAAACAGATTAATAAACTCAATTGCGTCATTATCCATAGATTTTTTTTATCCAAGAAATTTTAATTTCAATTTTAGTTCAGGAAAACTTATACTTAAATTCTGCAAATGTTTAAAGCTGTATCATAAATTTTACTTAATCAAACACGTAATATAATTGAGATACAGCGGTAATTTAAAATTTACTAATTTATGGGTAATCAGTAATCGATGAATATACATTATATATATATGCATTTGTTCGTTGCATGAAAATATGATTATATTTTTGGTTATATCTAATTAAAGGAAGCACAAATATTTGCAATAGTTAACTCGTGTAATTACTTATTTGAACAAATAATTACTTATATGAAACCCAAGTGGATAATATTTAATATTGTTTTGAGCTGTCAATGAAACAATTGGTGTTTGCTCCAGAAAAAAAATTAGTGAATGTATAGACAGTGTAAGAATTTAACTTCGTTAAGTTCATATCGACATTGCGTTCATCGACTGCAAAAATACGCATATCTAAAAAATATTTCTTTAAATTTAAACTTGTTTATCATTAATTTTATTGTCTAATTAAAGATAAGTTTATTAATAAAAAAAGCCATTTATAGTTATAAAAATACAGTTTAAAATGGATATGTAAAATACACTTATAAATTATGCTATGAATTTTAAACATAGTTAATTGTAGTATTATAGACTTATTTATTTAAATCTGTCATACATGATGTGATACTACCGTTAAAGACTAGAATTGAAAAAATGAAATTGACTCAATAAAAAAATTTATTTATACAATTATTTGATTTAAAACTAATAAATAATATTATTTTATACAATAAGAGTGACGTTTTGATCTTATAATTTCACTTATTCATATTTTTAAATTAAAAATATTGTAATATATAATAAAATATATAATAAATATGTGATAATTATTTTCATTAATAATAATTATATTCGTTATTCTATAGTCACCCATAAGTTTATGTATCAGATAATTATAACATTATATTGAACTTTAATTTTATTGAATGAAAGATAATTTAATGTTCATATTATATAAATAAATCGAATAAAAATTAAACAATTCCTGAACGTATTTTGTATCGACTATTAAAAATTTATTACGTTTTTTCAAATTTTATTTTATTACTATTTCTATACGAGAAATATAAAAAAGATTTGTCACTACTTATGTTGGGATTTTTTATATATTTTTTATGAAGAATAATAGAATTTTTAATAATATTTTTATCAAAAAATTCATGGTTTATATTTAAAGAATAATTTTATTTTAAAAAAATACAAAAAGATATGAATTATAATAATCAATTCATAATATTATAAAATTTTATTTATTATAATAGTAATAAGAAATATTTTTATGATTAAATTAAAAAATAAATTATTCTTGCATACATGTATACATAAATAAATGTATAAAATAAAGAAATTTATAATTATATCCAATGAACAAAGTAAATTAGGAGATTATAAAATTCTGTTTAAATAATAAAAAGACATATGAAACTATTTTTTATTTTTATAAAACATTTATTTTGATGTAGAAAAAATATTTAAGAACTTATAATGTGTCATTTAATAAACATTTATGAAAACTTCTTTTATTTTGTAAAATTAAAAAATGTAGCATATAAATGAAGATTAAATGCTACATTTTTTTTTCCTAATAATTAGTATTAAATATAAATAAATACCTTCTTTTATTAAAATTTTATTTATTATGAAATAATTTCAAATTATTGTTATACATGTACAAAAGTTTTATTTTTTATATTAAATGGTCTAGTTTTTTTATACAATTGTTATGCGCCTTACTCTTACTAATTCCTTTTATAATTTCCTTATTTCGAAATAAGAACTATTTATTTATATACTTATTAAGAGGATATATATCTCCAAACATTACAATCTAGAATAAATAACGTTACGTAAATATATAAAATACTTTTTTTAATTTCTTATAAAATTTGATAATTTTCTATTCAATCGTGTAAACAGCACCTAATATTTCTTATACATTTTTATTTGAATCTCGTACTATGTAAAACATTTATAATGTATCTATATTTTTGTTGAATAATTCAATAGATTCATTTATAAAAGAAAATTCGTATTGTGAAATTTTAAGTTTTATTATAATAAAAGCATTGAATCTGAGTATATTTATCTTCGTGTTCATAAATTTTAAATAGAACTTATCTGTACATATAATTATTAATTAATAAATTTTTTTTATATAAAATTGTATTTAGGTTTGAAATTTTGCTTGTATTTTAAAGTATTTGAAATATTTAACATCGTAAATTGAAATTTAAAACCATTAATTAATATATCTGTTTAAATCTGATCAACTTAAATTATTTCATACTTTGTAAAAAATAATTTATTTTATATGTTTTATTTAATTTGTATTTTTCTTGTTTTTAATTTACCTTTTATGTATTTATTCTTAACTTATCTTTCTATTTATTTTGCCTCACTTTTACTACGTATGGAATAAATTAAAAGATGATTAATTAGTAATTTTGATATAAATGTTATTACTTTTTAACAATGTAATCTACTTTTATACTTCCATCTTTATAAAATATTTATTAAAATTTCGTATAAAAATTAACATTAATGTTTAATTGTCGTGTAATATAAATGCATATTCTTATATAATGCAACCTTTTCTTTGTAACTGTAAATAAAAGAATAAAAATTAACATAACAAAAGTATATTATTATTATTTACGTAGATTTAATTATTTAAAAATTCTCCGAATTTCTAAAAATTAATATCATTGTTTGAAGATTTTTAAATTAATTGTTTACTTTAGATAAGTAATATAAACTTTTTACGAATAACAAGATTTTTATTTATGCGATAACTTGTCGAGTTGTAAATAAAAACTCATTTTATGTTTTAACAGAAGATTCGAGTATTTATCGATTATATCTTTACTAATTCTTAAGAATTAGTGAAGTTACAGTGAAGGATATAAAGAAATAGAAATTCTAATTTTAGTAAAATTTTAAGATTTAATTATAATAAAAATATTAAAAAATTATAGTAAACGATTAGTCTATAATATAAAAATATATATAACAAATTCGAAACACTAGTACTGACATCAATCAATAGATTTCATACAACTAATATTGATAGTTATAATTCAAATCCATTCTTCGTTGCTATTTATAACATTTAATATAAATCGTTTATAGTATTCAATACTCGTATGAACGTTTACTTTTTGTGGATGAAAATGTCCCTCTAGTTTTGGAGCCGTTGATTTGTGAATCGCTATAATCGTGCCCATATAAAAAATTGGAGCGCCACTGTCACCCTAAAAATAAATAGCATACATATATATATAAAAATAGAATTCATAAACGTGAAGTTTTTTATATAAATATTGGGGTGTTGCTATGTAGAAAGATACTATAAGTATAAAATATTACATTTTATTTTTAGATATTAATCATTTAATTTAGATATATACCACTTTTTTTCAAAAATTTTGCAAATAATTTAAAATTGCTTCCTCTATTGTAATCCGAAGCTTCTTTATAATTTCCAGTTATTTTCAACTTTAATGTAACTACTGAAATGACTTGTATTATTCCTACTTTATTTATTGTAATATTGTAAATCTTTCATTGTTAAGTAAATTTTTTCTAACATAATTTTATCTTGATCCTTCCAGATTCTTTGCAATTAGTTCTTCTAATTCTTTGCAGTTGGTGTATTTTATAAATAGTTAACGATATTAATTTTACAGAAACAGAAATCGTTATATTGATTGAACTTTACTATTTTTGAATTAATATTTTGCTTTTTCATCTTTCTACTTATATAATAAATTATTGAAGCTTTATGATAAAAATTAACAATTGGATAAATTTTGGATCTTTTATATTTTTAAAAGACGGTTTTCAATAATTTTAACTAACATTGCAACAAAGTTATAAGATTTACTAAATCAATGCAGTTGGCATCGAATTTTCGACATAAATGTTCTCTAATAGTTACAAATATTGAATAGATACTTTTCGTGACGATTTTATGATAATACTACCTCGAAGTCACATATTGATTCAAGTGTAACAAAGTTTACGCTATTATTTAATTAATCGGATTTTTAACAAACTTTAACTCGGAACATTAAACTGACTGATTTTTTCTTTGATGCATCTTTAAATTTAATAAGCAATAATATTACAATCTGTTATCCTTAAATCACATTTTTTTTCATTATCCAACTTGTAATTATTATGTTTTTCTATAATTATAAACTTTTTTTTATGTATACGATCAGGTTCATATCATTCTTATATTTTAAATTAGATATTTTAATTTTTTTTTTCAATTAATCTTGGTAATCTTATTTTTTTAAATAACTGTTAACAATTACATTTAATAAATTCATGATTCTAATTGTTAAATATATTTTTTATTTATTTGAATAAATTGTTTGTATATAACTATTTTGTACTTCATTCCGGACGTGGACAAAACTCGATAAATCAATAAAACGTCATCATTTATTAAAGTAAATGGATTTTTGGTTTACAATATAGAATATAATATATATAATATTATATTATATTAAAATTTTTCTTTTTTAGCTTCGATCGCTAATTATATTAAATATATTTTTAAATTAAAAATAATTCAAAAAAAATTTCTACCGGGTAAAATTAACAATATATTTATATTTAAACAAAATATACTGTTTTAAGAAGTTCAACGTTTTTTTGCATTTGAAATTATTTAATCACTTTACTTTTTAACCTTCATTCACGTAAAATTTTTTTACAATATTGTATTATAACGAATCAAAAGTGTTTTCATTACAAAACTTTGCTAATAAGATGCATCTTTAAATATTTTCAGATAGTATTAATTATACGTAACTTTTTATAAAAAAATTCATACTTACAAAAAGTAACAATGCATATGGGTCCGAAATACTGCACAGAAATCTGTAATGAATAGGTATTTGACTTCCGTGCAAACTTTCTATTTTATTCGCACAATCTTCATTTGATATTATTTTTAAGCCGACCGTATGTAATAATCTAGGATTTTCTTCGGTATTTGTTATACCCCAACCCGCGGTAACAACATTCATTCCATATAAGTACGTATTTGGTGCATTCGAAAGAGTTGCTGGTCTAATTTGCTTGGAAATGTATTCGGTTAACTAAAAATAAAATTTTAATGAAAGCGTGTTTTATAACATTAGTGAATAAGATGATTTTATTTCCATTTAAGGTTTTTATTACCGAATTTCTTAAATTTAAAATTATTTTACTATTTAAAATCGTTAATTTAGAAATACATACATTTTACTTATTTAACTCGAACGATTCTTATATAAAGTATTTTTGAATTATAAAAATTTAAATGTTTTATAAAAATAGCATTATCTTTTAAAATCTATAAATATTTATGTATTACACGAAGGAAAAACATTAATGAAGATAAGGACGATTGTATAAAAAATATTAGCATAAAACTTTATAGTTTAATACGCAGAAATTAAAAGAAAAATTGCCTTAAAATTTCAAGAAATATAACAATGTCTAAATTATAAACTAAATTAATTTCAAAATAAAAACTGAATATAATTAATTTTAATTATTAATACCAATGTACATAATTAACGAGTCAATTTAATCGGTTATTCAAAATAGCAAATATGTTGATTATCAAGTTTGTATAAATATTATATCGAAGCTTTCTTGGAAAATTTATAATATAATACTTTTTATAAATTCTTAAAATACGCTAATAATTATTTACCTTAATAACAGCGATGTCATTGATTTGAAATTCAAGCAATTCGTTTCTACGTTCGATCCATTGGTTATATGTCACCCACCAGGAAATTTTATGTTTCTTACCGCATCTTAAATCTATCGATCCCGCGATTATTTCAGTTTCGTTCACTAATACGTTGCTGAGGCAATGTGCAGCGGTTAAAACATGTGCTTTCGAGATAAGTACTCCGGTACAGAATTGATTATTCTCTATTACTTGACTTCGAGTGTTTATGTGCATAAGAGATACGAGAGAAGGAAATTGTCTTTTTCTCGCTTCTAAAACGTTTCGTCCAACGATGGGTGTTCCAAATGCTGCATAAAATAAATTAATAAGTATAATTTTATTTTGTTAATAAATAGCAATCATCGTGGAATTTTTAAACAAAATCAGCAGCACAAAATTAGCAATTAGTAGTGAATAGTGAAGGTTAAGGATAAATATATAACTAGATATATTTTATAGATAAATCAAAAAGGTTTTATTTACTTACAAAATTGTATACATTGACCAAGAAGTAAATAAATTATGAGCCGCATACTATAAACAGAAAAATATAAAAAATTTATTTAAAAAATTTGAATTTGAAAATTAAATTTTTGGTTGTAATTTTTTAGTTAAATTTGATTTAATTTTGTCCCTACTTACGTTTATCCACCAGATCTGATAGTACAAATAAAAGTAATTATTAAATCATAAGTCTAATTACAAAACTATTTCTATAATTTAAAATTACACAAAGTATCTTTTAATTAAAAAAAGCACCCTAGACTTTTTTTATATTTGTGTAAGACACGATGGTTAAATATTATATTTATCAAAATGAACATCTTTATCAATATTTATTTTAAATTGTAACATTGTTAACCGAATATAACTTGTATATATTTTTTTCTTAATTCGATTCATGATGTACTTTTAAATGCAGTATACAAAAAATTATTGCCTAGTTTATAACTGTTGCCAAAATGGATGTATGAATTTTGTTAAATAGAAATATGATACTATGTAAACTTATCGCGAATAATAAATGTCTGATTATGTAAATATGTTTATATATTAATTTTAATAGTCGATGGATATATTTATTAATTAAAAATTTATTTTTAATTGACTTTTACTTCATTCAGTTTGATTAATTCTTTATAATTATACAATTATATTTTTATTCCTGAATTTAATTATATTATTATTATAGTTCAAACAAATTTAATATATAACATATTTATATTTTAATATTTCTTAATTTATCAGGTGAATTGAAAAATTTTTGAATTCAACAAACTCATTTTTTATTCATCTGTTTTTAATTTATTACATATCTAAAAGTTTTGAGTTTACCAAGTGATATAGTTCAAAAAATATATTATATATGTAAATATAAAATTAATTTTTTCAAGAAAATGTTATTCGTAGAACATTAAAAATATTACTTCGTTTTGGAACAGTATTAATAACTTTTTAAAACTATTTAACTTTTATCAATTCTTTTTTGAGTATATTTTTTAATATTTGTATTTTTTCACAATTGAAAGAAAGTTATTTTATTAGTTTTATATCAGTAAGATTTTTATGTAACTTTTTACTCATTATTCATACATTATTTTTTAATTTTAGAAAAGTATTCTATTTATAAATGATAAAAAATTCTAAAATATATAAATTTCTTTACACTCTTATAATTAATTTTAGAATAATAATGAAAAAAGTGATAAATCCATATTTAAATATAATTTGTATGTTATTAATAAGCTGTATTATATTTAAATATCAATCTTATCCCTTTTGACATAATTTTATTCTGGGGTACAATATAATTTCTTTTCTTGCAAATTTTTCAAATGCATAATGCTTAATCTTTTCTTATAATGGTTTTTTCTTAATTTATTTATGTAAATATTCTAGAATATAATTTAAATGAATAAATTTTTAGTAAGAAATTTTATTGTATAATCATCATTAAAATTCTACTTTATTTATATTTATATACTTAGAAAATTTTTATATACACATATATATAGAGAAGAAATTTTTTTGTAAAATAAAAAGAAAATTTTCAAATGTAATAAGATGATTTTACTCGAAAAATTAATTTTGAAAGTAGTTAAACCGAATTGTTTTCACATTTAATTAAAATATACGTAAGATAAATGAGATAAATCGACTATTGTCTTGTAGATATTATTAAATTAAAAGAATATAAAGATAATACCGTTTATTATAAATTATATGATAATATAAAACCCAAATCAAAAATAAATATTCCACAGAAAGAATTAGATTATAATGTAAAAATAATTATATTTAAGAATTGAATTTTTTAAATAATACTGGTAGAAGTGTGAATCATTTGCTTGCGATAATAGGTATTATATATAAAGTTACCTTTAGAATACTACAATTAGTTTAAAAAAATTATATAAATAATTTCTGAATATCGATAATTTAATTTAATAGCGAATCTGCGAATCTGCCTTTCGTTCCTATATACTTTTCTGTTATATTATAAATTTCTATTCATTCTCTCATTTATAATTTTATAATTTCATAATATACAAATAGAAAATTCCAATAACGAACTGAGATAACATAATAGTATAATTTTTCGTAGATAAACATAGATAAATCTGTTAATAGTTAAGAAGTTCTTAACACTTTTTTGCAAAAATAAATAACTGCAAATGTAGACGATTTCGTAATTCGAATTTAAAGTTTTGTGTATTTCTATTGTAAATTGAAGCATCCATTTTTAATTTATGAGCAATTTGACACACGTGAAGTGAATTATTATTCGAAATTATACGATTAAAGTTTACATTGTAATTTTTATGACTCATTGCGTTAACATTAAACTGCTGAAATGATATGTATTTATATATATGCCTTTTAATTTGAATTCATTTCTGACGCGGTGGTTTTTTTTTTTATTAAAGTCCTGACGTTTGTTTGACCACAATTAGTCTATTTTAAACTAATACATGTGGTTTTTGATCATACCTTTAGCGTTTATATCTCTGATTGACGTACAATAATTAATCTTTTAACGTACAATGAAGTGATGCTCAAAACCGCGAATTTATTACTTATGAAAAACTTCCGTTGTATTTTTGTAAGCACTGGATTGTAAAGAGGCATAAAAGTTTTACGTCTTGAAATCTTAATAATGTAATTAACATTAATCGATATTAATTAATATTAATAAAAATAGGTTAATATATGTGACGAAGAATCGCAGATAAATGAGTTTAAACAAATATAGGTGAAATTTTAAGCAACTTTATACTTGTGAGTTATAAATAATAACATACTGTATTAGAAAAATGGTTGGATCAAAAAATTGTTTTTATATAAGATGCAAATTTTATGTTTATGTATTACATTATTTTTCATAACAATCATTGCATGCGTAAGTTATTATACAAACGATTATTTACTTTTGCATAAATGAAAAAAACTAAAAAAAAAATATATGTTTCTTTACAAAAATCAAATGTAATTTTAATAGTTGATATATTCGCAAGGATAGATTAATAAAATTTATTTAATTGCTTTTATATTTTCTTTACGCAAAAGTGAATTAGTTTATCTGTGATTTTTTTATCACATACATCAGCCTGACGTTATGTATGCATTTGGTCTGGATTATTACCTTGATTATTGAATAACAATAAGATAAGTAACTTTTTTGTCAATAATTTTTGATTGTATTTACTTTATTAGTGTAAGTATTTATAATTATATACATTAATTATAAGAGTTTTCCTTGACATTTGTTGTTATTTATCGTTATTAGAGATTTATGTAACAATGAAGATTTTAAAACTTTCAGCATAAATCATAAAATTATCAGTTTTCATAGATTTTTTTTTAAAAAAAAAGTTGTAATTGTTGTTAATAATAAGAATATTACCTTTTGTATCTAATTTGAACGTCCAAATCAGTATAAAATTTATTTTGTTATATTCATACATACAATATTATTTATGTCTAAATATAAGTGGAAAAGGATAAGATATAATGTATATATATATAAACAACATATGTTATATAATTTGAAAAAATGTATAAATCATGATATAATGGTTAACGATAAAATGATTGCATATAAATTAACCACATTTGTCATTTTTAAAAATATTTTTAATTATGTAAGAAAGTTTAGTCGTAAATATAATGCAGTTAGTTGTAGTTTTTTTTTATTTTGTAACTTAATTCTCTTCTTTTATTTATACTATTACACAATAAAATAATAATACCTCTTACTTTCATAAAGTAAAAACAAAGTTTCTGAAAATTTATTAGTTATTTAGTCGGTTATAATCGTATAATTATATTTAACATGCTATTAAAGTTGAAATAAAAGTTACATCATATTCAATTCTATTTGTCGTAATTAAAAAATATTGAAATGTCCTTGTTACATAGTAGGTTAAGATCTTTTTAAAAGTTATAATAAAGACATCGTAACTTGTATTTATATATATTTTATTAATATTGAGAATAAAATTTTATAGCTTATACAATTCATCTCCAATCAAAATCATTATTTAAAATATCTAGAATAAAATTTCTATAATAAGCTATACCGGTATGAATGTTAACTTTTTCCGGGTGAAAAGTTACTTCTGGAAATGGAGCGGTTGCTTTTTGAACGGCTACAATAACACCATTAAGGAAAATCGGACAACCACTGTCACCCTAAAAAGAAACATTATTTATACATAAATTTGGATATGTCTTTCTGTAAGCATTGAAAAAATGTATAAAAATATTTTATATGTATTATATATGTACTTTTAGAAGAAATAAAACAGTAAAACTCTTGTAATTCGAATATTTATATCACAAAAATTTTCGTATCAAAAAAAATTTATAAAAATCAATTTATAATATAGTTTTGGTTAACTTTTTGTACGCATATATTAAATTCATGGTTTTTAAATAGGCAAAATTTCAAAAAGTATTTTCTATAGAAAAATATCTTTCTATAATTTTATACATATTATTTTACTTTACGATAATTACATTTTAGATCCAGTATTTTTATATTTTCTATTAATGTTCATAGGAAACAACATCAAAGTAGTATTTTAAAAACATTTAATATATTTTGCATGTCCAAGTATTTTATACCTTTAAAATGTGATATAATATACTTGAACGAATACAAAATTTTACATATTCTCGTACTCGATCGATCGAGAACTTCGTAACTTTACACAAAAGAAGGTTCAGTATGAAAAATACTTATTCATACAAAACTCGTAGCGATCGCGATAAAAATAAAAATTTACTAACAATATCGGTATTCTATTTAATTATTGTAATTAAAAGTCTAATACATATTTAAAGTTCATAAATAAGACCATTAAAAAATACCAATAATTCTTATATGTTAAAAAGGTTTAGGAAAATGTTCAAAATATTTTCGTAATTTTGATACACTTGTAACGCATACTTCGACCTCTAATATTTTCCATTTACATTTCTACTTTACATCTCTACTTATACAATCAACGTCAATACTCACATATTGCAGTAGAGCAAATCTTTCTCCAACGCTGCATAGAAACCTGTGATGAATAGGTATTTTTTGATGGAGGGTCCTTTCGATTTTATCTTCGCAAGCGCTGTTCGATAATATTCTCAAAACAACTGTTTTTAAGTATTGAGGATTCGTCCCGTCGTTTATCACACCCCAACCAGCAGCTTTCACCGCTAATCCATATACGTTTTTGTTTGGTCCATCCGAAATAGCTGCCGGTACAATATTTGAACTCGCGGCTACAGTCATCTAAAACAAATATTTTTTACGGAGTGTGTTTTTTAACGATAAGTCGGAAAATTTTTTCTTACGTGTACATTGGGTATTAACTTATTATCTAAGTGGGTTTTAAGTCATTTAACGATCATCAATGATAAAATAGGGAAACAAATGTGATTTAAACGTGCGAATAATCCGATTTAGAGATAATCAGCATTCGAGTAAGACTTTTTGCTTAAAATACTAATTTTTGCATATCTTTTCTTTTAGTATTATTTTGCAATGTAGTTAATTATCGCACATTTGGTATCTAATATCTTGATTCCAATTTATCAATGACTGTGATTAATAATCTTGGGCTTAAAAATCTATGCTTATTTACTTGCTTGACTGATTACTTTACGGAATTAGTTTTTTCAGGTAAAGATATTCACTCTAATGACGCATGAATCGAAACTATTACGTATTTTTATATTTACTCTGATATAAATTATAATAAGAATTTTCTCGATATACGTAAAAGGCTAATATTTAATTCTTATAGACTTATAAGGCTATGCAAAGATAGCGTTAATGAAAATGGCATTAAAATTTCGTATGACAACAAAAAGTAAAAAGTTTTTTCATTGTTCTTTGTAATATTTATAATTTGTAAAACTTAAAACCGCGATAAATTATTCGTACGCATTGTAGTAATTGTATGGTTACAATTTAAAGAAAATTTCAAATTTAAATACATGTATGGATAAATATGTATTGATTATAAAAGTTAATATTAAAAATCAAATTCATAAAATAATATGTTACTGATATAACTATATATTTATTTATTACTCTTATTTGCTTAATTTTAAGTTTTTAATTAAAATTAGGGATGAAAAGTAAAATGTAACGCTTGAAATTTCTTTCCATTCAATGTAAAAATGGTATAAAAAAAAAAGTATCCGTGACAAAAGTACGTTTTCGAAAGGAATAAATTAATAAATAATAAATTAAAAATAAGGCAATCATTTGCACGAAGACGATAAATTGAAATTACATTTATTATAAAATACTTTTGAAAAATATTTTATCTTATTTACATATAGCTTTCGTGTATATTTAGATTTTAACGAATTTGGTAATAAACGCATCAGAGTCGAATACTTTCAACTATTGTGTACAGATTTTGTAAAAGAAGGGTTTATAAAGAATATATATAGAATAATATAATATATATAATAATAATAGAATAATGGAACTTTTGAAATATAAATAAGAAATATATAGAAATATATATTTTATCCTATCAAATATATTCCTTTAAAATGAATAACAAATTCAAAATTATTTTAGAAATTTACTGTGTATGATATATACACACACACGCGTACAAAGTGCATACAGAATACACAAACAGTCACCTTTGATATCTATCGAATATATTATAAAAGTTAAATAAACCGAAATTAATAAAAGTGAAAAAATAAATTTCATTTCGTAGCATATAATGATTTTTTTTAAATATCTTGATTGAGTTTATCAAATTTGAATTAGTTTACTGTATAAATGTCTGATATCATCTCTATAAAATATTTACATTAAACAAAGTTAATGTTGTATTGTAATTTAAGTAAAATTAAAATTTTTATCATAATAAATAATACGATATGATCGAATAAATATATAAAATGTTAGACAATAAAAATGATTTTTAATTCATATATTTTTCTTACTATTTTGGTAATATTATATTAAATAAATTGACTTCTAGCTTCTGTTCTATCGAAGTCTTCATAGTGTATTAAAAAAAACAAAAATCAACGATGTGAGCTTATTACGTTACAATTAAACCATTACGTTTATAAATCTCAAAAAATAAATATATTAACTACCAAAATTATTTATAACATCTTACTAAAAATACTAACCTTTTATAAAAAAAATCTAATCTTAATCTACATAAAATTTGAAAATTTTGTAAAATTAAACATAGAACGTTTTCAATTTAAAAGAACTTATCAAAATAAAATAGTAAATAAAATTAGTAAAATAATTACCTTTATAATCGATATGTCATTCACATCGTATTTAACTCGTTTATTTTTACAAACGGCCCATTCGTTATAGTCTACCCACCAAAATGGAAAATGCTTTGTACCTGCCCTTATATCTACCGATCCAACGATAATTTCGATCTGGTTTAGCAATGGATACATACAATGTGCAGCTGTTAAAACGTGAAATTGAGAGATAAGTGCTCCAGTACAAATGCGAGTGTCTTCCGGTTTTGTCGTTGCATTATTAACCTTTTTAATGGCTACAACATTAGGGAATTCGTTTGGTTCGGCTCTACGAATATTCTCTCCGATCATAGGTGTTGTAAATGCAATATCAAACAGGTAATCTACAATGAGAAATTTTAAATATATTGATTCCTTGTTTTATTTCTTGTATTATAATATGTATATAAAAATAACATTTTTCTTACAAAATATTGTGCACTGAGTAAGAAAGTACAAAATTCCTAACTGCATTCTATAAAAATATAAAAGATTAAAATATATATATCTAGAAATCATATTATTAGAAAATAATAGTATAAATTAACTTTTCTTTCTAATTAGAATGTAAATTACAAAGTAAAAAACTTGATTGTTTACCAATATCTTATTTCGATGAAAATGTTCTTTAAGTGTATCATAATTTTATTACTAAATATTCTCATAACATCATAATTAATTAAATTTTAATCTTTGTATAAGAAATTTATCAAAAGTATAGAAATAACTATGTAATCAATCATTAATATATTTAGAAAAATAAAATAAAATTTTCGGATACAAAAAAGGCATAGAGGACACAACCAAATTCAAATAAATCTTAATTACTTGCTTCGATCAAGTTGTTTCAAAATAGTAACAAAATGATTAAATATTTAATAAAGTGTTATTTTTAAATTACTCATTTATTAAATTGCAGTAACAGTTATAGAAATTTAAATTATATGCACTGATGCATTTGTTGAATTATAGAGAATAATAAAAATAGATGAAAGTATACAAAATGTATATAAATGTGCAATACTAGAACAATTAAATTTTTATTACTTAAAATCATCAAATTCTATAGTTAACGTGGTTTTAAAGGTAAACATCATTATACATAAGATCAATGAACAGTAATTTATGACTAATGTTTTATTTTAAATTATAAATTACATATGTACATTTTTATTCAAAAACAAAAATTTGATAAATATTAAAAAGTATAGTTATCATTATATTATTAATATTATTAATATTGTTATGGATATTAAATTTTTTTAAATTTGTACTGTAAAATAAAACGCATATTTAATATATATAATATATTCTTGATATTGACAGAATATTAAACTGATTGATACTTACAAGTGAAATAACTTGCGATACGATAATATATTAAGATAAAAATATAGAAATATAAACGATAGTATAACTTTAATAACGAATGAAATCGAGTGAAAGTTATTTATTACTTTCATAATATATATATTTATAACTTATGAATGCTATTGAATACAAAAACAAATTACAACTTTCCTTGAATAAATTTAAAAAATATTACTTTTAAATTACTATTGTATACTTATCAATATTGTAAATAGTATTTGATAAAATTTAATAGTTACATTTAAAAAAAACAATTATTATTAAATATGTAGTAAATAGTTTTCATCAAGCTTTTTATTGTTACTGTTATTTATGTTTGTATACTTTTATCATTTTATTAAATATCAATTTTAAATTATTATTTAAAAACGATTAATAATTAGTAAGAACAATATAAGACATAACAATACAAAAATAAAAGATAAAAAAATAAAGAATAAAAAAATATTATACGTTTAAAAAAAATTTTTACTCACATACAAGAAGTTCAATAATTTTAAATTTATTCACTCTCGTAACCTAAACTAAACGTTTAATTTTGTTCTTTTCAACTTATTTTTCAATGTCTTATTTTCAGCCTATGCCACACATCTGTGATAAATATTTTTGTACAATTTGACACGTGCGATGACAATTATTATAATGAACTAACCGATTAAAATTATTTTTTACAACTTGTGCTATTATGAAATTGCTAATATCATTTATATTTATTTAAGTAATTATTGGTTTTAATAAGATTTTTTTTTATATTTTATATTTTACATTAGTATTTTATTTATAAGAAAATCTTTTTTTTAATGATATATTTATAATATATTTTTACAATAAAAATTCTTGTAATTTTTTTACTTTTTAATATATTAGATTCTTTTTCAAACAAAATGATTGCGAATTTTCTTTGACTTTACACTTGATCTTTATTTATAATTAATTTTTGGCAAGTGACACTTCAGAATCATATTTTTTTTAAATTTCATGATTACAATTTTTCTAATAGAAATTGAATATTATATATATATTCTAAAACGATTTTAATAATTATTTTAGTTAGAGCAATTCACAAACAAATACTATAAATGATACTAAATATATATAATGGTATTAAAATAGTAAAGTTTTTAACAAGTCATTATAACAGTAACATTTATATATAATTTATAAATTAAAACACTTTATATATATATAATTTTTTATTATTTTTTCAGTATAAAAATAATTCGTAAAATATAAACTAAATTCTTGAAGTAACAAACACTTGAATTATAAATACGAAGACTTAATAATAAACATTCGTGTTTTTAAACATTTTATTTACATAAAGATAAGAGATCCTTATAGTAATTATATTCGATAATCGCTACTATTACAATTTAAAGTATCTAAAATAAAAGGATTATAATACACTACACCAGTATGAATATTCACTTTATCAGGATGATTTATCGATGGTGCCATTGGAGCGGTTGATTTATGAATACCTAATATTACATCCTCAACATAAAGTGGACCTCCACTGTCGCCCTAAAAATTAAATGTGTTTATATTTTTATAGAAAAATTTAATTACTTATTTCTTATAGAATCTTATTATTAAAGCTTCTTATTTATATTGTTAAAATTATTAAAATGATAAATGAGTATGTAATCTCTTACTTTATTTTTTAGAAATATAAAACAATACGGATAACATTTTTTGATATGATAGCATTGATTAAAAATCAAATTTCTTTGATTAATTTAGCTATTATTATTATTACTATTTAATATTAGTAATTGTATTATAAGTTAATTCAATCTATTTCTTATATTTTCGTATTGTATTTTATATATAACGTTTAATGCTTACAAAAATTATAAATATACAAAATTAAGAATTAATGTAAATTAATGATTAATTAGTTATAAAATAAAATAATTTTAACAGTCGATATTAATATTTAAAAAATTGATAATAAAATAAATAATTCTTTTTTCAAAATTTTATTATACTCTTAACTAGTAAATCTATATAATTTTAAATAACAATATATTATTTATTAATCATAATTAATGAATTGTATCAAGCTTAGATTTATTAATTTAGTATAAAAAATAATTTAACGTCATCGCGAAATTTATAGTTTCTTTTAAAAGTTATCGAAATCGATACAAACAATGTATACTTACTCCACATAATAAAGCGAATGGCTCTGCAATGGTACATAAAAACCTTTCTCCGACTTCTACGTCAAAACTATAGCTATTTTTTATTTTGCTTTCGCATTGATCATTCGATATTATTGTCATAGCTACTGTATGCAAAAATGGCGAATTCGAACCATTGGTTATTACACCCCATCCGGCAGCCATAACGTCTAATTCGTATAAAAAACTATTTGGTACAACCGAAAGATCTGCTGGCTTAATACTTTGGTTCACTTCTTTCGAGAGCTAAAGAAATATTTTAGTGAAAAGCGCTTCTTTTTAATTTCAATGAGTAAAAATGTATTTGCATTATATAAGTTTTGGAAATTAATTCAAAAATTTTCATAAGATTGGATAGGAATATTTAACCATTTAAATTACAATGTTACAAACTTAATTTATGATCTCTGGGATTATAATTCGTATTTTTCGCGTGATCGCGACAGAAATACCGTTCAACGATAAATTTTTGTCGATATTCAAATTACACTGCTTAAGATTATAAGGAAGTATTGGTATTTACTTTTCAATAGCTTCGAAAATGCACAGAAATCTAATATACTCTATTTATTATGGTTTAATCCCGTAATACTTTCTTCTTTGATGCGTACAAGTTTAAGACGTGTAGTTTTTATAAAGTCGGTGGAAAAGAGAAGTAAACATTTATGGTGTCTGCTGATAAAATAACTTCTTTAGTTTCGAACGAGACACCAAAAATGGCTGCTATAAAAGTAATTGAATCGTATACTTTCGTGTTCTACAAGTCCAACGAAGATTGTATTTTGTTAGAAAATCCATTCCTGTGATTAGAAATTCAACGTCAACAAGAATGAATGGGTTTGTTAAACTTCCACGAAGTTTTCAATTAAGAAAATTTAATTAAAAGTAAAATTAAATTAAAGGCGGATGAAAGACTGACTTCTATTGCTGTAATAAATGACAGACTTAATAATTTTATCGATTGTTCGATCTATAGGTTGAAGGTCTTATTACTATATTTTTTATGAAAGTTGTTCGTTATCTTATTATAAATCTCAGCTCGTAAAAAAACTTTTGCAGTTGACAATTATTAACTATTTTCAATATTTCTTTCTTGAAACTATCATATTTTTTATATCCGATAAGAAAATTATATCTAATAGTTGATTAATTAAAAAAGGTAACGAAGATATAATTTTAGTTCCGATAGTGACATTTTGAAACTGTGGATAAAGGAAATTCAGTTAATAAAAATAAAATAAAACTAAATTGCATCTAGGTTGATAAAAGTGTAGAAATAAAAAATATATATATTAAATAAACTAAATCCAATTTAAACCACTTAAGCTAATACTTACAAAGATTTTTAAACTAATTTCCGAAACTTCACGCAATATAATAATATACTTTTAGAAGTTAATTATTTTTGAAAAATTTTATTTATCGATATACAGAATGAAAAGCAATAAAAAATGAAGTCTTACAATAATATTTTGTTCGGCTTTACTATTTTCGATAATAGAAAAAAAGTATTTAAATTATTTAGTTTTTGGTATTCGTAAAAGTATTTTACTCGTAAAATACATTTAAAAACATTTTAGAAATTATTTTTATAAATTAGACTCGTATATTTACCCTTATAATTGCAATATCGTTAACTGCATACCGTATATATATATTTTTGGCTTGAGACCAATTATTGCAGTCGATCCACCATAATGGATCATGTTTTCGACCTTCTCTTATATCCACCGATCCGACGATTATCTCGGTTTCTTCTAACATTACCACTTCTAGACAATGTGCAGCAGTTAAAACGTCGGACATGGAAATAAGAGTACCTGTGCAAATGCGAAAATTTTCCGATTCAACACCTTCGTTGTGTTTTTTTTTTATGGCTACCGCAGATGGAAATTCTCCCTCGTTTGCTGTTCTAACGTTTACCCCCATCAAAGGCTTTAAGAATACAAAATTCGGTAACAAAGCTAAAATAAAAAATTTTTTAAAGAAATTACATTTTAAATTATCGAATATCTATTATAGATGGATATTTTTATTATCCGGGAATGTTCAAAAGAATATATTTCACTTACTGAATATTATACATTGACCAAAAATGAGATAAATTCTCAGCCGTATTCTATGAAAAAATAATATAAAAGAAATATGCCTGAAATAAACAAAATAATAATTACATATCTTAGTTTTTTATATATTCTTATCGCGTAAAAAGAGATATAAAGTATTAAATTTGAATTCAAGAAATCTTATATATAGTAACTCGTTTATTCGTGATTTTAAAAAAATGTGAATGAATTAATGTAATTCAAACTCAAATAGAAAATATGTACATAAGTCAGTAATTCCAAGAAAACTCATTCTGTTTTAGCTATTGCGACATTTAACTGTCAACTATGACATGCTAAGAGTTGCTATTAAGTACAATTGTGTTATCGATAAACAATATGAATACATGGATTGAAATAGACAAAATAAATAACTTGATAATCGTCTTCTCAAAAACAACGATTTCAACGCTTACAGTTGATGAAATTCACTGGTTGATGTAATTGGTAAAAAAATGGATAATTCTTACAAATATTAGTTCTTTTAGTATTTAATCTATAAAATTTTTTTAATTACGATGTTGCGATGAAGAGAATTTTAAATATCGCGTGAGTAGAAGAGAGTGTGAGAGAGATTATAGGATTTTTGTATCAGACACTGGTTGATGATACCCTGTAATATGATAATTGACGTTAATGTTAATTTACGATAACAGAATTGAGGATGCAGATGTTTTTCTATGTTTTCTTTTATTGGGTCTGCATTTCTATATTTCCCTTTTTACAGTCGTACGTTAAGTTAAAGCAATTCGATTAAATGTGGGTATTTCACTTTCTGCATTTTTGTAACGATGTTACACTTTTTCGCACGAGTAAGGAAATATATCAAAAATATTGACACCTTGTTTTCGTGAAAATGAGATAAAATAAATTGTAAAAACTGTTTTAATAATAATTAAACTCAATACAATTTTAGTACATTATTATTAATATTTGTTTGATATACTTAACGTTCTACTGTCAGTTCCACTAATCGTTAAATATAAACATTTTTGTCCATAATTCATATAAATTGAAAATAAATTACCTTGGCATATTCATCTTTTTTCAATTATTAATAAATTATGAAAGCTTTAAATATTGAAATAAAAAATTATTTGAATATTACTCTCCTTGATTTATGTTTCTGCTACTTTTTTATTTTATTTTACTTTTAAATTTAATATTAATGTTATATTACAATATATTAATATTTTTCACAAAAAATCGTGTCAATAAATTAATATAATCTACGAAAAATAGAAGTAGAAATCCAAGTTGATCGTTAGAGTTTTTTTAACTCGCGTAAATATAATTTGACACTTTTAAACTTTAAAGTTTTGTAATCTACTTATAGTTTAGTCTATTGCGTCAATTTTTATCACGTATTAATATATATATATATATATATATATATGTATACATATACTGTACATAAGTAATCCATTATTATATTAGCTTGTATTGATTTTTATGACTTTTTTATTATAAAATTTCTAACGACGTGTATATTTATTTCTATAAATAAATTCTTCCAATTTTTTTTAGTTAAATCATAATATTCATTTACATTTGGTTTAAAAAAATTTTTTTAAAGTCTTTAGTGTTTTATATTAAATTTTTTAGTTCTATTATGTCTTTTAAATATAATATTGCAATTGTCGTTAATTGATATATATTTAATAAAAAATAATAAAAAATTTTTGATAATCGTTAGATTATTTAAAATAACTTCCAATATTTTAATACAATTTTAATATATTTAATAGATTAAGTTAATAAATTATTTGATTTTATATGATATTTTATTATCAAGTTATAAAGTAAAAAAACAATACTAAAATTATCTTATGCAGGTATTTAATAAATTCATCTTTTAAATTCTAATTTTTAGTAAATTTTTATTTTTTCTTTGATTTATACGATTCATGTAACTCTTTAAATTTACATTATATTATAATAGAAACTGCAATATTCGTTATATTTATCTAGATTCATATTTTATTAAAAATATTAAATATATTTTTAATACTTATTAACGTGACGATTGAATATTTTGGAAGATAGTAATTATACTGGAAAAGGTAAAGTAAATAAAAATAGCTGAAACAAAGATATAAAATCAAAGATCATGATTAGGTTAGATTTATATGTATTTTATTCTACAAAAGTACAGCTTTTAACTTGAATGTAATATCAAAGAAATTTGATATAATTCAGTACATTAAATTTGTGATAAATTGTAATTTTTTTAAATTTTGTACACCGAATATAATAATATTTAATAAAATATTGAGTTCAAAGCCATACATCACCACCATTCATAATATCAAGAATAAAATTTCTAAAAGCATATACACTATTATGAATGTTCACTTTATTTGGATGATCTAATAAGTGTGGATATGGAGCACTTGATTTATGAACAGCTACAATAACATCATCTATAAAAATCGGACAACCACTGTCACCCTAAAAGTTAAAATTAGATATATATTTATGTTTGTGTGTACATATGCATTTTTTAAAAAATAATAAAAATATACGTATAATATTACCATTATTACGACAAATGAACACAGTTTTAATAAATATTTAGCTTTTATATTACAAAAATAATATACAAATTTATTTGTATTATTAAAAATTCGTAAATTATCGTATATAAATAAAGTTACTTAAGTATATTTTTTCAACTAATTATGACTAATCATACTATAAAAAATGTATGTTTTTATTTCATTTTTATCTGATTTTGTGGTTAAATAAAGGCAAAGATTTTTATGTAAATATTACTTTACAATTGTTTCGAAATAATTAGAAAAAATAGATAAACTCGGGTCTTTTTTTTCATAAAAGTAACAATCATGAAAATGTATTTGTTACTCCGATAAATCTTTATAATAATATTATTAGTAGTTTAGATAGAAATTTTTGGTGCTATTACTGTTTAATAGTATTTGTTCTATTGAATATTATAATAAAAAATCCCGAATCGATATAATTGGGTTAATTACTTATGTTCGCAGTATTTAATATTGGTATATTTTATTTAACTTCTTAACCGATATCCAAATTAGTCGTAGCTATTATATTTTAACTACTTTAATACTAATTGCATAAATTTTATTCAGTGTGCCTTTATTTAGTTTTATTTAGTTTTATTTATTTAATTTATACCATATCTAAATTCGTTACACGAAGTTCATTCCTAATTCATAATTTTGTATCAGAATTGCAATTACCTGCCGAATATACGCGTTATTCCTGTGTAATTAATTATTTAGTACTCTATAAACCCTCAATTTAGTATTATATCAGGCTGTCCATTTAATTGTATAACATATAAAAATTTACTTACCACTACCAACACAGCGTGTGGATTTCCAACGCTGCACAAAAGCTCAGCGGGAAAATTAGAACGAAATTTGTCAGCCATCCCGACTCTTTTCCCGCATTCATCATTTGTTAATATCGTCAATTCAACCGTTTGCAAGAATTGAGGATTTTTTCCATCGTTCGTTATACCCCAACCTGCGGCTTTAGCCGTTAACCCCGACAAATAAACATCAGGTACAACGGAAAGTTCCGCTACTTTAACACTTGGATGTGAGTTTTCTGTCATCTAAAAAATATTTCAATAAAAATAAATTTTATACATTCGATGAGTAAATATATTTTTTTTTATAAATATTATGTATTTCAAATTATTTTATCGACAATCGATCAATGAGATTTGATAAATAAGTGATTATATAAATTATGTAAAAGTAAAAAGTAATACTTTTATTTATGCACGACATGTGTATTCTTTCGTGTACTCGTTTATCGTTCGTTTTGTAAATGAAATTTTGCATTTTGGTAACTAGACTTTACAGTATTAGAGCACTTTCGCAAATTTGAAGAGAAAGTAATAAATGAAGTATGAAATGAAACATGTAAGAAAATATATCTTACTTTCAAACTTTGAAATGTTTTTGTACATATTCTTACTTGATTTTACATTTTTGGTACGCTTATAACTTATATACGTAATTTATTATGTCCCATGTTAGGAAGAATTGATTTTGCTTTTAAATAATATGTATATTGGCTATAAGATTATAAATTATAAACTTTGTACGAATTTAACGAGATACGCATTTGGTACTATAATTTTAAAATTATTGCCTACATTAACGAAGCTTTAACGTTATTGTGGTCCATTACAGTTTCATTTTATTGAAAATACAATATTATTATTTATGATAATAGAGACGAAAACGAAACTTACCGATAATTCAGATTGCAAAAAATATATATTTCTTTTTTAGGTGCTAACGAATGCATAAAATTTTTGTTTTTTTTTTAAATATAAACTTTAACGAAAATGATCAAAAACTGATACGATAATCGATTTTTTATATTAGTAAAAAATATTGATATAAAATTAATACAACACCTTGTATATATAATGACAAATCCTGTATCAAATAAAAAAAGTTAAACTCAAATATTTATAAATTAAGGTAACGAAAATCGTTAAATTTTATAGGTAAAGTAATTTTTAAAAAAATTTTATTTTATGAATTATAACGAGAGTTTAATCGACAATTTAACTATTCCGGTATTTTTTATTTAAAATTAAATGATTGTAAAAAATAATAATAACTGTATAAAATAAATTTTGAAATCCTTGTAATCATAATTTTTCTTATAATTTAATCTTATCGATTTACCTTTATCACTGCAACATCATTCATTCTAATTTTTCTTATCTCGTCACTGCAGTTTTTCCATCGATTATAATCAACCCACCAATACGGGTAATGCTTCCTACCCGACCTGATATCTATCGATCCAATTATTATTTCGACACTATTTATTGCAACTTCTTCGAGACAATGTGCAGCTGTTAAAACGTGAAGCGGTGAAATAAGCGTTCCTGTACAGATGCGAGAATCTTCTGGTAAAGTAGTTGCATTATTAATAAATTTAATAGCAACGATGGAAGGAAATTCTCCCGTGTTTGCTGGTCTAATATTTATTCCAATAATAGGTGAGGCGATTGCGTAGTTTGATAATATATCTAAACGAAATTTTGAAATAAATACGTTTTTTAAATTATCAAATATGTATCGTGTTAAATAATAAAGGTATTACCGATAGAGATAAAATAAAAGAAACGAAATATTCAATAATTCGTAAATTTATTATATCATGATGTAACGAGAGTATATACATCGGTAAATCGGTAAATCTTCATTATTGCTCATTTTTATAGAGTATATAAATTATTTATTACCATAAAAGTTTTAAAAAATATTTATTTCTTGAAAAATTGTGAAATATGTCACTATTGTTATATATTTATGCGTAATAGATAATAAGTAAGTAGGGCATCGGTATATGAGAATTAAACGAACGAATCCATATAAAATGGCTTAATACATAAGTTATTACATGTGTCAATCTTTTCATTATTGTTTAACTTTGTTAGCGTCCATAAATATATACAATTATTATCGTTAAAGATTTTTTTGTTAATATTGTATATTTTATATTTAAAAGCGTTAAATTTTTTAAATTCGAACATTAAAACTAAATACAAATGTTTTGTCTACGAGTTATATTATACCGAAAATCTATTCATCTTTCCAAAAGTCTGTTTTATTGATTGTATTGTATTCCTGATATATCACGTCGTAACGTAACTTTTTCCAGTGAGTCTATTTCAACGGAAAAGTATCTAATGCAAAAGCTCTACTCTCCCGCACAATCTCGTCGCAATGGTCGTAGTGCAATGGAGTATAAATATCACCACCTCGACGATTAGATATAATAATACTGATTTATGTATTCAACGGTAGTTTCGACAGGTATACCCGGGAGTTCGATCGAACGTTGATTGATTTCACGCGTCACCGTTTTTCTACGAGCGAATTTGTCAAGCTTTTGCTCGTTCGTGATTACGGATCCATAATGTGTCAGGGTCTCTCGGTCTCTCAGTCTCTCGCTAGTAAACGTCTACCCGAGCCTCGTGGGTGTGTTTTGTTTCAATCTAGTTTGTTAGCGTACCATAGATTTTCCGAAGCGCTCGTCGACATTTCTAAGGAGTACGCGTTTGAAATAATATTTTGTTTCGTCCCAGATGACGACTGACAATTCATAACACTTGTTTATTATCATTTTTTACTTATCCGACTGTATCGACCGTTTCCAAGCATCTTTCAAGGATGTCTGGGTGTATTGGGTTACTCCCCTCTGGTTGGATACAGATGTAAATGTTTTACAAATCCAGTGTGGGGTTTCACCGACTGGAGTCTGATTCGTAGCTTCGTTCTAAATGTCAGCTTACGACGCCTTTGGTTGAGACGTAGACACAGACTTTTGTCATTTGATTTAAATGGTGATATAATTAATCGTTTATAATATCTTTCATAGTAGTTAAAATGTGACCGATGAACTCGAATAAAAATATAATAGAAAATTCTTAGCCTTAATATTTTCTTATCTTGATTTTTTCCTTCTTCTTCTTCACTCGTAGCTGAAAAAAGCATACGTCGATAAAAAAACATTCCGAGCAGTTACGCACGAAATAATATTTTATAATTATATTCTATTTTATTTGTTGCTAAAGAATATAACTACCGATCGATGTGTCAGTGGATACGGCAGAGTTCGACGAATTTTTTTTTTCAATCGATTTATCGATTAAGAAAATAAAAGGGGGAAAAGTTTGATAAAAAACTAACGCAAGGGGTTTTAATCGATAAATATATAATTTAACGATCAAATTAACGCACGCGTGTTTAGCTAGAATAAAATATAAGTATGAAAACTTACTCTTTATCTATTCAATAATCCATATTTATAAATAATCCTCCCCTCGGTTCGAGTGTCGATGAAGTGCACGATGACCTTCTCTCTCTCTCTCTCGCTCTCTTCCTTTTTTCCATTTTCCTTCTTTTAAAATCTTCACGTGCTTCGTACTATCTTTATCTCGTAATTTTTACACGCAATTTTTGTTCTTCACTTTTACTTCCGGTGTTTTTTTCATGCGTTTTTTTTTATTTTCTTTTATGTTTTTATTTTTTTTCTTACACGTTTCTCGTTTACGTGCAGATAACCATACCAAACAAGAGTGACCCTCTTTGCCTAGCCGATTCGAAAATCGACTTCCTAGCTGTTACCTTTCGACACCGTTCGATGCTTGTCGAGTGAAAATAATACCAGAGCCTCGAAACAACGAGAGATTCGAACTTTTTTCAAAATTTAAAAATCCATTCAATTTATAAGATAATAAATTATTATTTAATAATATGAACTTAGGTTATGAACTTCTAATAAGTGCTGCAAAAATTTGCTTACAATTTTCGGTAATATTATAAAACAATGTTTAGTATTTTATTCATGAATTTTATAAATTTTTATATACATTTATTAAAGTTCGTGGGAATAAAACGTTTATTTTTTAAAATAAATTATTCTAAATAAATAGTGCAGTTTATTTTATTTAGTTTTTAGTATAATTAATAATTTATGTTTAGTCAATACTTACAGCATATAAAAATATATGATACTTTGTTGAACATTGTAAAATTTTCCTTCAAATATTATTCGATTTCTGTACAATAAACTTCATAAAAAAATCTTCGAATTTCCAGTTATTCGGTCAATTTATGGTATTATATCAAACTATCGAATAGAATCCTTAATAACGATCGTTTCATGAAGTCGAACACTTAATGTATTAATTTCATTAGGCACGTCTCGAGATAGCTGAAACACATTTGAATACAAAGTAATTTATAAAAAAAATTATATAGTATGAAATTTCTATTAGATATTAAATTTATAATACATAGTTTGTCATATTAATTCAATTAAATAACGTATATTAATTGTTTAATTGCAAACTTTGTACTGTATTAAATAATGAACTATAACTTAATTATTAAATGTAAAGAATTGAAAAAAAAAATTTGTTCAATTTTTTACTAATAATATTCATCGCGTATGTATAAATTTTATTGTAAAAAGATGAAAAATATGATTAGGAATTTACCTGATATTAAAAAATTACAGATCTTTTGCTCTCGATAATTTGATAACTCCTACTACATAATTAATAAATTTATAACATATTAAATATTTATATACTCGTTACAGTTTACAAAACATTTCAATAATCTATCTTTTAATTTTTAATGAATATTTATTAAAATTATAAATACGTAGATAATATTACATTATACATTTTGTTAATTAGATAAGTGAAGTATTTTGCATATTAGTCTGCTGGTTTTTATAAATAAATTAATAAAAAGAAGAAAGACGTAAAAAAATAATCGATAAAAATTTTTAAATAATTATATTATAATTTTGTTCTTCGCGCATAAAACATCGTTTATAGCATAGTCAATAAATATAGTTAATCATTCCTTCGTTTTATTCCACTACGTCAATAATTTTATATTAATTAAAGATGTTTATTTAACTGCATTAGTTGAATATCAATGAAAATTTAACAATAATTTCTCTAATTTGGGCAGTTTCTTATATAATAGAAGAGATAATTATATCATATTATTTTTTTAAAATATAAAAAAAAGTACACTAAAATGAAAAGATTGAAAAAACGTATATAAAAAAAACAGTTTTACTCGTAACATAAATCTACTATTGCTAAAAGGGATTGATTTCTTTTTTTATGAAATGCGGTTTTATTCTTCTATATTTTACGCTTTTACGTGATACGATAGTTACCCAAACCATATTCGGATCGTTTTTCACTGTTATTTACCAATAAAAGTATGTTGACATAGCAAGATTTATCTTTTGTAGTCGAAAAATCACAGAATGTCTCTCGGAATTCTATTGGCGGTGGTTCAATAAATTTTTCCAAATATCGATAAGCCTGCATTAATCAACTCATTCATTCCGTAGATGTGTAATTACGTATCTGTTGGATGCACATATAAAGTATTTCCTCTGAAAAGTGACATGACTTATTTCCAATTTAATTGGGATATTTTCAATTAAATTTATCGATACAATCTATTATCTACTTAAAAGTATTACGTGTTGATTGTGGCATTTTTAATATTTAGTAATATATTTATGAGATGACGTCTTTAATTATTATTCTTCTACTTATTAATAACTGATAAGTTTCAGAACATTTATTATCAGGTTTACTGCTTACTTTAGCTTTTCTGTCGTATAACAAATTATCCTTAATATACTCACACCAGAAAAACTGTTGTTAATATATTTATGAATTCTTGAACGTTTAATGAAGTGGTTAAAAAATTATTTTATATAACTTTTAAGTCAATTCATAAATCTTTTTTAATTAATCGTAATATTTTATTAAAAAATAATTCCTACTTTTATTTAAAAGCTAAACATTGAATAAATGATAACTGAGAAAATACACAAAATATATTATTAAATTTTAATCATTGGTTCGCATTTATCTATCGAATATAACTACTGAAAGTATTTAGTACAAAAAAATTATATAAGTTAAAAATAATGATAATTATTGAGTTACCGATTAATTTTACTGTATTATTTATATAGTCGATTAATATTTTTAATAGGAGAATATATCGATAATACTTTTTTGTTCATCGTATTTATATGTTATTTATAACATTTAAAATATTTAAATATAGGTGTAAATAAGCGAAGACAATAATTTAATTTTATTTGTATGTATTTTATAAGTTATACAAGTAATTAAATATAAATTTTTTTAAGTTTCTAGAAGGTATAAAAAACTAATGTAATAAGATTGTGATCAAAACGTAATCTGAGGTCATTTTATTTGAATACATATTATGAGTGCATTTAATATACATAATTTATTACCAGGCCTGATTACTATTTAAAACATCTAAAATAAAGTGTCTATAATAATGTACGCCAGTGTGAACATTAACTTTTTCTGGATGAAAAAATAACTCTGGAAACGGAGAATTTGATTTCTGTATGCCTATAATTACACCCCCTAAAATAAGTGGACAACCACTATCACCCTAAAAAGTAAAATTAAGCCTATAAAATCTATATTCATATATTAAAAGCATATTATAAAATATTAAAGAATCTATTTTTCAAATTTGTATTCTATATGGTCTAAAATTTAAATGTCTAGGGATTTTTTTGAAACTTAATATCGTATACATAAAAAAAACTGTAGCAAATCAATCATTTTTATTAATAATAAATATTAATAATAGTATTATCATTATTTTTCGATACTTTTATATTTTAAATGTTTATAATTAATTTTTAAGATATTTAAAAGCTAAAATTTAGACACGACATCCTATACATGTTTTAAAATAAAAAAATGCAGTATATAGTTCAAAACAAGGTGTAAAATAAACATTTATAATATCTCAAACATAACTGTAAATTAGAAATATTATAATTTTGAAAAGATATGCGCAGACGGCGTTTAATTCATTCGTTTTATACATTCGTAGACAAAAATTAATACGCGTTACCGAACGATAAAATGATTATTGTTTGTACATATGCACACGTACCCGATAGTAAATTACACATGCACTTTTTTGAAAATAGTTGTAAAACATTTCTTCGAGAAATTTGTTACTCACAAGCTGCATTACTGCAAACGGAGATCCAACGGTACATAAAAGTCTTTCTTGAAACGGTACTTTGCTTCCGTGTAATTTTGAGACTTTTTTTTCGCATTCGGTATTCGATAAAATAGTTAAACTGGTTGTTTCCATTATTCTAGTAATTCTATTATGAACGGTTACACCCCAAGTCGCTGCGACTGCGGATAATCCGTATAAAAATTTATTCTCTGAATACGAAATAGTCATTGGTTGAAGGTAGCTGGGTACACTCGAAGTCAACTAAAAATATTTTGAATTCAGATAATTAATTTTGATTTCAGATAATCACTTTCTCACATATTTATCCTTTTCTAATACATATACACGCATTCATTTCATTTTTTCATTATACCAGTGAAAGCAATGATATTCGGAAAAATTAGATTTTTTAAAATAATTTAGCATAACGTATAGTGTAACCAATTTATTTTACTTTGATTTTCTTTTTAAAAAATGTACCTAATTACCCATCGGAAACGTTTTTTCAATCTTTTCAATAAAATATTAAAAAATAACATATCTTGCCTCTTGTATCTAAATTGTTGATTACATTATCTAAGGCATTGATTTTGTGTACACAAGTTGATTATTTCTTTTCTTGATGATATCTGCTTGTTTTTAGGCAACAATTTGTTTTCTATTCTTTTTAACATGTGTTTTTTATGTATATATTCGCGATATTTTAACACCTGGATTGACTTAAAAAAACTAAGACATCGACCTGCTTAGATTTTCCAATGTATGTTTTTCGAATTGAAACTTCTGTAACTACTTTTCACTTCGAGCAAATAAATAAATATATTTCTATACTACACGAACTTTTGATACTCTTCACGATAAATAAAATAAAGGACCTAGAAATTATTTGGATTAAGATATTTAATGATGGTAAGGTATTATAGGAGGTTAAATTGAAGTACTTGTCTAAGTATATCGTATTGGATGTGAGGTGAACGTATAATAAGATCTGTTAAGACTATTAAATTTACTTTCAATAATCTGCAGCTTTTTAATAACGTAATGTTTCGTAGAAATAAAAAATATATAATAAACGTAATTAAAATGAGTCAATATTTATATGTTTAAATGTGTTTTAAAAGTGATAAGCTTAACTTATAATTATTACTCATTACGAAGTAAACCAAATAGTAGACAATTATAATACTATTGAGAAAAGTTGAAATACTCCTTCTATATAAATTTCTATATTATTATTTATCTGTTTACTTATTTATATACCTAGAATCCAGAGATAGTAAAAAAGATGACAAATATTCATGTTTTCAGAAAAAAAATATTGGCGGTATATTTACATTTTTTAAATTCATTTTTGACTCCCGCGATAATTATTTTCATTTACAACTAATTTAATATTGTAATCGAATTAGTAATTGTTTTCTATCGAGATATAGAACATATTTTAAAATTCATAATGTATCAAAGTAAATTTATTATTGTATAAAATCATATTTTAATAGTACAATAATATTATATTTGTAGTTATTTTACTCGAGAGTTTATTAGACAAAAAGAAGTTAAATAATTCAAAAACATTGAAATAATAATATAAAAGAAAATAATAAAAAAATACATTAACGTTTATTGCTCAAATAATGAATTTTAAGACTTGATAAGAACATATGGTGAAATCAAATAATATAGTTAAATTAATTAAATATTCTATTAATATAAATTTTATTATTGTAATTACATTAGAAAGCTAATTTGATTAATAAAATTATTTTAATATTGTATATTTATATGTATAAAAATCTAATACATCAACACATTAATTCTATGATATAAAATATAAAAATTAGATTAATAATTTTCTTAAAAAATATTAAACGTAGTTATTCGATAATATATATTACTAGTTATTCACGAATTTATATTACAAGTTTAAAAAAATTACTTTTTCTTTATTTACAAAAAATTTAATTACAAAAAATTCTATTTTTTATTTAAATATATCACAGTGTATGCAGGTAAGAATTATACGATGCAATAATATTTTTTCACATAAACGAATAATTATAAAAATTTAATTACCTTTATAATTGAAATATCGTTTACTCTGAACTCAATGTTTATATTTTTTGCTCTTGCCCAATCATCGTATGTTACCCACCATAAAATACTATATTTTGTACCATGTCTCAAGTCTATCGATCCAGCCACGATTTGAGTTTCATTTTTCAACACTTCCTCATGACAATGTGCAGCGGTTAAAACATGTGTTTTCGATAAAAGTGTTCCAGTACAAATATGTTCTGTTTCCACATCGTCGATGTAAGGATTGATACTCATAAATGATACAACTGCAGGAAATTCTCCTTCTCTTGCTTGTCTAATGTTTGGTCCGATCATTGGATTTGCTAATGCAATTTCGAACAATGTATCTACAAAACAAAATTTTATTTGAAACGAACTCAGATATTCAGTTTTAATCGGTAAAATATAGTTTGGTTTAAAAGATGCAGAAAACATTAAAAGAGCGAATTATTACTCACTTAATATTATATGTTGATTAAAAAATAGAAATATTCTGAACCGCATACTAAAAATATAGAAAAGATTCAAATAAATTAAAAAATCTAAAAACTAAAGAATCAGTAATTATTTTTTCATTTTTTAAATATATAAAGTGATACATAAAAACGAAAAACTACCTTTTATTTATAATAAATAAGTTGATTATTTTTACAGGATATATTTTTATAAAAGAAATAACCGACTCGAGTCACTAAATCGATATTGAATGAAAATTTTATTTTTTGATTCAAAACATCAAATCAAGTACAATCTAATGTTTTTATCCTTAAAATATATTGTATTGATCGTCTAAACTTTTAAAAAGTATCTGAATATAATTCATCTATCGAATATAATTATTTCAATTTTTTTTAGCATGAATATAATTATTCTTGATAAGTATTCTGTTAATACTGTTAAGTTTCTTTGATAAAATTGTGTACAGATAATTAAACGTGTTTAATTATAGTTTAGCAAATTTATGTTGCATTTATACGTTTTAATTATACACCTAACATGGAAAATTAAAAATTATATAACTAATCAAAATATATTATTATATCATTGTCTGATAATATTATTTATACTTTAAATAATTGTAATTTTAGAAAATTAATGTAAAAATTGCTTCTAATTTAAATATAAAACATAAAAATTATTATATTTTTTAAATATTTCTAATATATAGTTTAGAATTTAGAATCTTCATAACCTAATATATTCGTGTGCATAAACTCTAAAAATAGAGAATAAATTTATTTAAATGTTTGTACATTACGTTATACAATGATTTATAAAGTAATTTCTGCAGTTTGAGAAACGATGTAAATATTCATAATTTAAAATTCACAATCTGTAATTGTTTTATTTATTATTATTATTGTTGTTGTTGTGGTTATTGTTATTATCATCATTATTAGATGAGATATACATCTTTACATTATATACCACAGTTAAACTCTAGTGAAAAACATGTAATAAAAATGTTGGCATTCGTCATACTAAATACTAATCATGCAACAATTTTTAAAAAGTCGAGCTATAAAAAAACTATTTTAACCACTTTTAGTACGAATAAAATCTTGTCAATATGGAAGATTGTAAATAATACAAATTGTTATATGTTACGTATACTCGATTCTCGATAGTCGCTAAATAAACTGAAAGACTTTTCGATGCAATATTGCAAAACTGAGTTTCAAAATTTTATTTTAACTATTGTGTTCCAGTTAACAAACCTTTACAAATGATGAAATACCGGCGATATATATCGAACAAAGTTAAGGAACACTTTAACGATGTTATCTTAAGAATTTATATGACCTGAATACAAAGTTAAGAAAAATCCTTTTAATTTAAAATTGGTCAACTGTACTTATAATTTAAATATACCAGTTCCTATACATTAGAAATTATAGTTTAAATTTTGAATAAGAGGAAATAAAGATATAAAAATTTTCATGCAGATGTCTCTAAAGTCAATAATGTTTATTATCAGTTTTTATTTAAAACATGCTTTGTCTACGTATATATAACTGCTGTTTAAAATCAAGTTGTATAACTGATAAAAACAAAAGGAAATTTACAATTATAAATGAGAGAAAGGATTTACGTATTATCATAATATTATCCGAATTTTTGTAAACGATGAAAGTCATTAAAAATTTCACCAACAGATTAATTACCTGATGAAAGGACAACGTTAAAAATAGTTTACGAAATAGCGAAAATATAAACAAATCGCTATTTCTTCACATAATCTATTATAAAAATATTTTCAATCCAAATAAATCCGAATATAGTAGAAAATGTAAAAACATTTAAACCTAACTTTAAAGTCTTTAATTATTTTTTTGAAAAAGTGTTGATTTTCTTGACTCGAACGATATTATCATTGTATAATAACAAAATACAACGCTACAAAATATTTCTTACACAGGTAAGTCATTAAATATATGTACTGCATAAATAACTAAAAGCTTAAACATCTTGACATAAAATGAAGATTATGTAAATTACATGAAATAGTATTCCTATTATGTGTTATTACAATTCCAACATTCCAAAGTAAAACTATCATAAAATAAACAATTGGTATTACTGATTATGAAAGTATATTTAGTATCCTTTTTTCAATAATTGAAAATCATTAGACGTATAAAATATTTATTTAAGTATATAATTTTTATGAATTTTTTTATATAATTTTATACGTGATAAATTTTGTAAATGAAAATATACATAATAACTAATTGAAAGAAATTATCGTTGATAGTTCGGCAAATAATTGAAGTTATTCAGATAAATATTTAACATAAACTATACTTTTTCCTGTTCAAAAAAAATTTTTCAACTACTTTTCAAAAGATACTTAAACTAATTATATATATATATATATAAAGATTTTTTAACTCAACAATTGATAGAAATTCAATAAAAGTTCTTTTATATTATATCTATTTTGTACCTTTTTACAGTTGTGTAAGTCCTTAATAATATATAATTTTTTTATTTAGAAATAATAAAAATATTAAAAATATAATTATTTTTATAAATTTGATATATTGTCTTATTATGTTTCATAAAATTAAACGTTTAATGAATACATATATTAAAGCGTTTCATAAATACGTTCGTTAAAAACTTTAATGTTTTAAGAGGGAAAACATGAATAATATTTAAAATAATATTATTATTAAATACTTAGATATAGTAATATATATTTAAAATAAATTCTTTTCATCTATTTTCTCTAAAAAGTACCCACAGCTAAATCTTTAGTTGTATTTCTAATATTTAAAATAACTGAATTGCAGAGAATATGTAAGTTTTCTTTATATATATTTTTAACGTTTAATTTGATAAAAGTTTAAAATATTAATAAAAATTTATTATTATACTTTTGCAAAGAATTTATAGTTGTGAAGCTTATTAACGCTATAGAATACAAAAAAGATGTAAAATTTAGAATTCGATATATTGTAAACTTGTTAAAATTATATATAAAAATTGTTGAAGTATAATTAAATTTTTTGGATTTTTATTATTAAATTGATTGTGAACGATTTTTTTAATACTTCCTTACATGTTTTATATATTCTATTTTTAAAATCACTGTCACTTTTTTCACAGTTTCAAGCTACATTACTATTATGAACTTAAATAATTAAAATTAATCAAAAAATAGGTGAATAAAATTTCTTTATTTTCCGATAAAAATTTTGATACATTAAATTTTCAAGTTTTGTAACTTGTATGAAATGTTTTATATAGTATTACTATATTTATTTCTTTTTTTATATATTTTTAGTATACATAAAACTTAACGAGTAAATAAATATAATTTTATAAATTTAATAACTTGTTATCTTAATATAAATTATAAAATCAAGTTCATTTATAACTATAAAGATGGATTTAATTAATTTTTTTATTCTCGTTATGATTGTATTCTATTGTTATACTTTATAACACAACATTAGTTCCGATTCGAATACAATTTTCTATAATATATTATATAGATTTGTTTGATGCTTATCAACTATTTATTTATTAAAAATATTATCATTATTCTGATTAAATTATTTAATAATAACATTATAATTCTATTATAATTCCAGACTAAAACAAATATTTGTTTTTCATTATGATTTGTAAAGAATTATAATTGATAAAAACTTTAAAAACACTTCTGAAAGAACAAATAAACGTCAAGTTCAATACATCATATTATTTAGGAGGTGAATTATGAATATGCTGATATATTATTTAAACTACAAAATTTTTATTGTTAACATTACACGTACCGCTGTAATTTTAAAAACCTCAATAAATATCGTATTTACTTAATTTATGTAAAGTTTTTAATCTAATCATTGTACTTTAAAATATTAAAGAACGTATTGTTTAATTTATCAATACAACTTTAAGGATAGACAAATTAAAAAAAAGTAGTTTACGATATTACGAAAACAGCATATGTATTAAGTTAATATTAAATAATATTTTCAAATAATATTGTTTCTATAAGTATGTATGTTATAGTAAATCATTAAATAAACGTACGTTATAAAAAAAATTATAGGCAATAGTAAATTATAATTTTTATTGCGTTTGTTTCCCTATATCAATAAATTTATGATTTATAAATAATAAAGTAATGTATATCTTAGCGATCTGTAATTAAAAAAATTAAAAATTGATGTTAGAATAAAAAGTTACACGCCGAGAAATATTGTTTAAACAATCGTTATAATTTTATAAATATTCTTTAAATTTAGACCAATATAAAATTATTATTGATGATTGTACTTTCGTGTAAAAATTAGCATTTAAAAAGTAATGTTATAAATTTCTTGTTTTTTATATAACATATTTAAAAAGATTTGATAAATTTAATCGTTTACCACATATTTCATTTTACAAATAATATCTTAAATATAGATGGAAATACACAAAATAATCGATAAATGCTTGAATTAAAATATAACATGAATTAACATTTAACATGAACGCGAAGCTGGACAACTATTACATTCTGTTATTATAATATGGACGCAGAATGAAATACTCTTGATCCGAGTGCGAAGATATCAACTGGTCCACGATTAATCGGTCTATATCTTTTTCTTTGATTCGATTAAATCACCTTTTACCGCGTTCGTTATTGCACAGGAGAACAAAGGCAGATCGGGATCCTGATGTAAGTAAAAGGACTACTTTGCAACTTCAACAGGATTACAAGATCGAGTCATTGCACATTTATATTTTAAAGCGGCTGACTACTTGACATTAATGCTATGCGTTTAGATTGTACATCGAAGCACAAGTTAGACAATGTCGTATCATAATATTACCTTGTATTTGTCACTTACCAAGAATAATCGATACCTATTGTAATTCCTCTTCAACGCCGGCACAATTTCACCGACCGTCGAGTATCGACCCATCGATGGTATATTTTAACTGCACTCGTTTAGATTAATTGTATTGTATTTAAGCGTTGATTATTTTATATTTTCGTTTTATTTTTCTAAGAGGTTGAAGATTCTTTATTTGTATCAGTGCAATTACATTTATCGTATTTATCTTTAATTTCAAGATACCGAAACCGAATAAATATTTTAGTCTACTTCTTGTTATCATTTCCTTCATTTTGGTTTCGTAATTTTAAAAATATATATGTTTTTATTGCTCTTGTCTCGAGTAATTACTAAACTAACCCAAAGCTATGAAAATAAATTTAGTTACAACGTTTTTGTAATTTTTATTTCTTTTCAATTACCCTGTTATAATCTTACTAAAAATATATAAAAAAAATTTTATGATTTGCTATTTTTGTTTAAATTTTATAATTTAATTTTAAAGCTGCGGTTAAGTGGTATATTTTTTTATAATGATATTCGAATCCCTATTTTTATAGAAATATATAAAACTTTTTGAAGGTAATATTCAATATACTTGAATGAATGTGGAAAATCTGTAATAATTTTCAAGAAATCAATAAATAAGAGAAGTAAATGATCGGTGACATCAAAATAATAATAATAATGGTGCTGAATTTATAACATAAATAAAAATATAATTTTCTCCTGTTTATCTTGTTGGTTTTAAATATTATTCAAAATGAAAAATTATGATTATTAAAGAAAATCATAAATAATACCGAAAAAGAATAGAATTTTCTACATACATCCATAAATCATGACTGACACATTAAATACTTACAAATATATTATTTATAACATCTCTTACATAAGAAGATATATATACTTTTATTTTTATATATGCTAATAATTAATATTAAAATATAGTATTAAAACTATTGTTCGCGTAAAGATGAAGCAAAAAATAAATTACTATTATAAAATATGAGTAATATAAAATAATTAAAAAATACATTTTTTTTCAAGATTTATATAATATATGATATATTAAATATAAATGTAATTTATGCGTATAAAAATTCTTGCATTAATATTAAAAAAGACATTAATAATAGAAGGTTGTCGTTAACATTTGAACTTATTTTATTATTATTTAAAGTAAACGCTAAAATAAATTAATAAAATTAAATATTTTATTTAAAATATCTATTAATATTAAAATTTCTTAATTTTCCTTTCAGAATATTTTACTACTTAATTATTTATAATAATTGAAAAATATTATTTTTTATTTCATGGTTTATTACTATTATTATTATTATTATTGTTATTATATACCGATGAAACTAGTAAAGCTTTTTAATTTGCATGAATCATTATAATAACGTCGACATTATATTATTTATAACAGTATTTAATACAGAATATTTTTAATCCAAATCATAGACATCTACTTAAAAAATTTTTAAAATCCAACCGTTCATCCTTATCTAATACTTATAGTAGAGTAAATAAGTTTTTACTGCAGAGTAGTATTTTAAAACCATACATATTCGTTTCTTAAAACATCTAAAATAAATCTTCTATAGTATTCAATACCGGTGTGAACATTTATTTTTTCAGGATGAATGGATACATCTGGAAAAGGATTGGTTGATTTATGAATGGCTACTATTTTTCCATTATAATAAACAGGATTCCCACTGTCACCCTAAAAGTTAAAAAAATATGTAGTATAATATATTATATTTACATTTTACATAGCATTTTAAAATTTAATTTAAAACTTTACTTTTATTTACTAATTAGAATTAATTTTTAATCAACAACGCTAAACCTAACAATTTAAACGTTGGTGTTGATTATAATATAAAAATTATATATGTAAATAGATTTAATTTTTTTTATTAATATACATCAAATGTTCATGCTTCAATCGTTTTTTTAATCTAATATATTTAAATTCTAGATTTAGATAATGCGTTAATGTTACGCAAATTTTTGTTTACAATTTTATCTTATAATTTCAATCGTCTTATATCAGCATAAAGAAACTCAATCGTTCTTATCTTCTTTCAAATTCATAAATCTCAATTATAGAATAAGATAAATCATAATACACAATCAAACTTTTAATCTTATTTTTTTTAATCTACCCGGCTAATTACAATTCTATAAAGCTCGAAAATAGTATAAGAATAAAGCCTTTGTATTACATTAGTTCAAACTATTATTATTTACATATAAAAAAAAACACATTTAAGAGATAAAATTTGTAATTCTAAAAAATAGATAAAACCTATTCGTTGCTATTACTTAATTTTTATCTTTCACGATTCACAATTTGATGTTATAGAATTTTTTAAAATCTTTTATAAACTCAAAACTTACGTAATGCATCAATGCATACGGTTCCGCGACCGAACATAAATGTCTCACGTGAATAGTATACTCGTCTTGGATGAGATTTTGGATTCTAGTTTCACACTCATCCTTCGATAGAACTTCCAAAGTGACCTTATTCATAAATCTAGTATGATCGTCATCGGCATCCATACCCCATCCGGTAACTTGTACATACGACCCGTACAAATCTGTGTTTCTTATCATCGACATAACTCCGAGTTCGATTATATCAGGTACAGTTTCACTTAACTAAAATAATTGTAATTAATTACTTTTTTCAGGTAAATAAAAGGATTGGTTTGAGATACTTTTGAAGCGCAATTTAAGCGCGATAAAAGAAAAGTTTACCTTTATAATACCAATATCATTTATTCTAAATTCTATACGCATACGCTTACGATGAGCCCATCGATTATATTCCACCCACCATAAAGGATAGTATCTTAAACCGCACCGAATGTCTACCGATCCGATAATTATTTGAGTCTGGTTTAATTGCGAATCTTCAAAACAGTGTGCAGCGGTTAATACATTTGTTCTAGTGATAAGTACTCCACCGCAAAATTGTTCGATTTCTAATTGAACGTGCGAATCATCTCGATTTGCTATAGCAACCGTCGAAGGAAATTCTCCCTCGCAAGCTCGTTCTACGTTCTCCCCAAGCATAGCTTTACCAGTCATAAAGAAAAATTGAATGTCTAAAATAGAAATCTTAAAAATTAATAAACTGGTTTGGTTGCGAAAAAATTCTTCTTATTTTATTCTGTACTCTGTGCAAAATGTATAGGACGTTTTATACTTACAAAATATTGAACATTTACCAAAAAAGGAATATCTTTCGAAATGCATGCTAAAATTATAAAAATAATTTATCACGTTATTGTTTTTTATTATTATTACACTTGGTAAATTCTCCTTGAATTCAAAAATTTTTCAAACATGAAAGACTTTGAAAGAAAAAACAAAATGTACAGCTTTCGAAGTAAATTTGAAAAATTTTGATACAAAACATGTTTTAAAGTATTATAAAATTATTATAAAAGTTTCGTAGAATGATGAGCAATGATATTTGAATTATGTAGTCGATTAAAACGTACAGTATTCGTGGTAAAGAGTAAAATTTACAAAGAATCCGAGTATTGCAATTACCGAGGAGTTTATACTCGAACAGGTAGAAATAGATAAGTAAAGGAGTGCGACCTGAAAAACTTGGTAATTAAATAAATTAAAGGTATGGATATTATGTGCTCTCATTGATGTTATAAAGGAGAATGGCTAAAGTTAAGGGAGTGAACCGATGGTTATTATTAATTCAATGATCGGTGTAAGTCCGAATGCAGTTGTGAAATTGCAACAGTATTTGTGTTTAAGTGTATGGTATAATGAATTCATTATATCGATTGCTTTACTATTCTGACAATACCTACGCTACAAGATAAAAATTATCGAATAAATTTACAAAGAGTCGATTCATGAATAATTAAATAGAGATATTCGTATGAAATTTACAGATACCTATAGATCGTGTAATAGAACAACGAAAATTTATTGCAGCGATTAGGGAATTTTCATTTTGCGGTTATAACACTTTAAGAATAATAAAAATTAGAGAACATATTGTGAATATTACTGCAAATATTACTTCTTCATTTATAACGATCATTTATGTTTTATTATGCAGACAATGAATCATTTTGATATTTCAATAGGACTCAATTATTGTAAATCGATATCAAAACGTTGACGCGTGTTGTACAATTTTAGAAGCACAATTCAGAAATTTCATCAAAGAAATACGATTACAAGTAGAATAAACTAAAATGCAAAATAAAAATTATAAAATTGAATTTATTATGAAAATGTTATGGATTTAAATTATAGTCAAAACTTTTTTCCTTAATATTATATAAAATTTAAATGGAGTTTTGTCATAATAACTTTTTTAATAAAATAAAAAATATATTTAAACGAATCATAATGAAACAACTTACAAATTACATTATTTAACTCATATATGCATATTCATATATACAATTTTCTATCCTAAAAATGATATTTTTTTTACTTAAAATATGTAAAGCTTCGCCAAATAAATATTTTTTTTATTTCTTCTAGTTTGATAGTCATCAAAAAATTTTTACTGCTCAAAAAACGAATGACAAACTAATGCAAATTTTTACGTAAAGTAATAAAAAATAATAAATTAATCTTATTTTTTTTAAATTACGAAATGCAAAATAATAATATTATCTTTTTCAAATCAAGAATTTTTTTAATTTAAAATCTAAATAAATTTTATTTTAAATAAGGATTTGCTTACATATTATAAAAATATTCTTATAGTCTACTTAAAAAAAACTTATAAACTGAATAAACTTATTAAAAAAACTTATTGGAAATGATAATTTATTACAATTTTTTCAATTACATAATATTTACTTATATTATTATAGAATTTTTTTAATACTTAAGCGTGACAAGCGAATCTAAGCTTTATTACAAGTTATAAGTAAAACAATTTTATAACATGTTCTAGACAAAGTTTAATGTGAAGTATCATCAAAAATAATTGATTTTTAAAATTTATTTTTAAAAAACTAACGATGAAAATATTCAAATTGAATTCTAAATACACACTATAAATTAAAAAAATATTATGATATTTAAAAAATGTTAACTCTTATTTATATATCGTTACATTATATTAGTGATTTGTAAAGTTTTCAATTAAAAATTTTCATGTTTATTTGGGGTTTTATAAAATGTATTTTATGGCATTCTTATCTTTTGTTAAAAAAGAAAACAGTTAAATTTATCACTATTCCGTGGTTTTACGAAAGGGTAAGGATAATAATATAGAACATTATTATACATAAAATTTTGATAAATTTATTGCATTTACAATATTTTATATAATTTAAAATTTAAGTTTTAATACAGAACTTCCAAAAATTAAAAGTAACTGTTTGAAAAATTAGTATTTATTGTCATTATATTAATTTAAACTAATGTCGAGAAAAATTGCTTCGTATGACTTCTTGAATAAAGGATCGGTAATAGTCAATGCCAGTATGAATGTTTACTTGATTTGTGTTAAAACGATCATCTGGAAATGGACAAACTGATTTATGAACTCCTACAATTTTGTCCTTGTAAAATATCGGACCGCCACTGTTACCCTAAAAATAAAATTTGATTTATATCAAATGTATATTCATTTTTACAAATGTATAAAAATCTTTTTTCTTTTTTTATCAATTTATATTTTACGGACTGTAAATAATATCTTTATAAAATTAGTATATGTACTTATTTTTTTGGTATGCATACTTGTATTTGTTGTATCGAGAAACTATTCAATTATAACTTTAATCAAAGTCAACTTTTAAAGAGAAAAGAAATTAGAATTTGCTAAATAACACGTAAATTAAAAAAAATACAAAATATAAACGAAGCACTACATTTATTATTGGAAATGGTAAATGGGTTTGTATAGAAAAAAGTAAGATAAACCTAAAATAGAAATAAAAGATTTGGAAAGAGAACAAATGGTTATAAATTGACACTAGATTAGGTCATAGGTTAAGTTCTCATTATCTCCTACTTTGATCAAAAAAGTTTCTCCTATGATTCATATAAGTTTGCTAAAAGCATTGACATAATTACAGAAAATGATCGACAGAAAAAATGAGCGTGTTATCCAATATTTGGTCTTATCGGTGTATTATTCTCTATCTCTCGCTTCTTTCTCATTCAATTATTATAATCATCGAATCTGCTGAAAAGTCAAGTAAATTTTTATTTCTTATTTATTAGGTAAAAGTATAACCGAGTATAAATGATAACATAGAAGGATCTTGGTTAATTTAATGAGAATGAACGATGAACTTGCATTTGATAAACTGTGAACATATAAATTTACTTTATTTGTTCGATTTAGTATAAAAGAAGTTATCGAAGGACTTAATATTTGAAACGATAATTTCAACGATTATAATACTAATATTTTTGGAGCAAAATAAGGAATTAATTAATTAATTTTTGTGGAAAACAACCATTAGATTTTAATAAAAATAAATTAATTTTACAAAAACGATATTTAATACCAATATTCATCCAATGCATATTTTAAATAAAATATTTTAATAATTTGAAATTTTAACTTATGTATATAAAGTTTTCTCATTTTTTATCATTTGGTCAGCTCAATTTAAATGTATATTATTAATTTTTTTATGTATTATCGCATTTTTTAATTTAAATAATTTTTTTTCGCATCGATACACAACAGTTAATAATAGAATAAACATTGACTTACTTTGTTTTCAAACAAATATTTAAGTGATAATCACTGTTGGATTAATTTATGAATAATATAAACAATTTTAAATATTTACATGAAAGTTCCAACAATAATTACCATAATTTATTACTTATGATTTAATTTTTTAATTTTATTAATCATTAAAAAATTCAATTATATATATATTATACCAATTTTCAATAAATCCGATACTCAATATATCAAAATTATATATTTTTAATTAATTTCTTTTAAAAGAAATCTTAAATATTTTCAAATTTCAAACTCACTTTCATTTTATACCTATCTTTAAATTCATTTACACAATCGTAGTAGATACGAGTACTAAATTTCAAGAATAATACCAGTTAATTAATTATTAGCGTAGGTACGGATAAAAAAGAACCGTAAGTTGTCTTTACTTCGTATTCGAAAATATAAAATGTTATCCAATCTCACTAATAGAATTGTGAATAAGGCTAGTTTTAATTCTTCCTGTCTATGATTTTCAAAATATATAAATAAAGTAACGTCTAAAACTCTTGCATATTAAATTGGTTTTACCTTCCAGCCTGAAGTGCTAAAATTTATATTAAATAATCGCCGTATGTATTGTACAATGTAATGTACTCACACTTTGCGTCAATACGTATGGTTGAGCAAAAGAGCATATATATCTGTCAGGAACGGCTAATGGACTTCCGCGAAGAAGTAAAATTTTTTGTTCGCAATCATTTTTTGATAAAACTTTCAATATGCCCTTTCGCATTTGTCTAGATATTGTATTAGGACTTATATAACCCCATCCAACTACTATAATATTAAATCCATCCATTTGTGCAGGTTTATAAGATGATAAAACCGATAACTGAATATCGTGTTGTACATCTGTACATAACTAAAAAAAGTATAATGTATTGTTATGAAATGGGTATTATATTTAATGATTTACATATATTTGAATTTTATTCGTAGTGATAATAACTTTTAATACTCTATAGTATTATTTTATGATGCTGAATAAATATGTGTTTTAAAAAAACCGTTTAAAATTATATTTTCAAATAATTTACCTTTATTATTGCGATATCATTGATTTGAAATTCAGGAACTAAATTTTTTTTTTCAATCCACTGATTATACGTTATCCACCATTGAGGACGAAATACTTGACCACGCCTTAAATCTTTGGTTCCAACAATTATTTCAATATCATTTAACTGTAAATCGTCTTCTAAACAGTGTGAAGCAGTTAAAACATGTCTATACGTAATGAGTGTTCCAGTACACAAGTGATTTTTTTCTCTTTCCGAAACTGTAGTGTTAACGATCATAATAGAGACAACGGAAGTATATTCCCTTGGTAGCGCAATTTTTACGTATTCGCCAATCATAGCTTTTGAACTTACAAAATCATATTGGTAGACTAAAAAAATGAAACTTTTTTCTTAATATTGTAAAATAAAAGTGTTATTTAAGAGTCTTTTTTACTTACAAAATATGAGACACTCGCAAAGAAAAAGGCTTATTTTGAGCCACATTCTTTAAAAAAAAAACGTTTTGTAAAAATATGAACATAATAAAATAGTAACGTGTATCGATAATTTTATTATCTATTTAAATTAATAAGCTACTACTAACACATTAAAATTTTAATCATAAATCTTATCAAAAATGCTTTAAAAATCTTACATTTACATATATAACTTTTTGTCTTTTTATACAACTATTTTAAAATATTATAATATGTAATACATAAGTATAGACAAGTGAGTGTACATTTATAAAGATCGTTTAAATTATATTTTCAATTACATTTCAGAAATATACGTATTATACTCTGAAAAATACATTATTTCGAATATTAATAGTTGTAAAGATCGAATTAACATATTTCGCGAAATATAAAGTTTTAGATTTTTCTACATGTCCGGTATGTACCTTGAAATTTACGCGTGAATATATTATTACCGCGCGAGAAATAAATTATATTTATTCAAATACGTTAAAATACCGAGAGGATTGTAGACAAACTACTTCGTCGGTCTTTCTCGCACTCTTTTGTAGCCTCGGGAAAAGTTCGTTCGCTTCGCCCAAGTGCAATGTGTAAAAGGACTACATTGACCAAACAAGGTCTACCTGTTAATAGTAGTGCAGGTGGATCGACCAGTGTTGTAAATCACTCTTGACTGTGTTGTTAATTTTCAGCAACAAGTTCGTTTTGGTACTTACAAAAGATTCCAAGGATCGCATTACCGATTGGCAAAATTTCCAGCCGAGCAAATATTCACCGTGAGACACGAGATTTTTTTCAACTTTTTTTTGAACTTATATAATATACTATAAATATATTATTATTAGGCTGAACTGCGTCTTCGAATTTTCCTTGGATCAATTTCTCTTCGCTCGTCTATCACTGCATGAAAAAATTATTTTGTTTTGCACGGCGATTACGTTTTTTTTCGCTTATCGCACCTTACTTTATACATTTATTATTTTGTATTAACGTCATTATTGCTAATTGATTGTATTCCAACTAAATATTCATCAAGTATGTTTGCATTCTTAATATATTGACTTATATTTTATCGTTATCATTGATTATCGCATGTCATATATCAAAAACTCTCTTTATTAATAGTTTTTTAATGAAATGTTTGTACTGTCGTATATAAAATTTAAAGAAGAGTATTAAGCTAACGTAAGACACAAAAAAATTATACTTTACAGGCGAAAACAATTGAAATTAACGTCTTTACAATTGCAAATATATTATAAAAGAGGTTCCATGTAAAATATTTACCGATTAATTTTGTTTTATTGTTTTATTTACCAAAATAGCTTTAAAAAATTGAAACAAGAAAGCATTTATTTTTAAACAAGTTGAACAAACGATGTATAAATCAGATATGATTAAATAACGGTCAATTGATGCAAATTTTTAATACTTTATATACTTACGTGAATATATTTAAAGTATGTCGCTGATAAAGTATTTGATTTATTAACTTAAATAAAAAAATTTTTTTAGTAAATTGAAAACTATTCTATTTAAAGCACAAGATGTGATAAAAATAATGTTAACACATAGAAAAATCAAAATCTTTATCTCATAATTGTAATTTCTCGTTTATATTTAAAACTTTTAATTTCTCATTTTTTTGGATAATTGCTGTTCAATGATCATAAAAATTGATGCAAAGTATTTTAAGTTTTTTTTGTAACTACAATTTTTAACAGCTAACAAATAAATTTACTATTTTGTCAATATTTTAAAAAATATTTATTGTAAATTTTGCGTATGTATTAATTATACCTATAATATTTAATAAGTTTTTTTTTCTTAATTATTGTACGTGAACAATTGAAAAGAATCTTTGCAATTCGTTTTTAATATTGGAGCAGCTTAAAATCAAAATTATTCGTTAAAATAATTAGAAACATCGCGAAAATAAGAATAAAGACATTTTTATTGTTAGTTCATTTTATTAATATTAAAAATAATAATCTACAATTTTTATACAAATAGTTGCAGTCAAAGCTTACTAAATTTGTAATCCTAATTACATCGTATTATAATTACATTATATGATTAACTTTTGAAGTACTTGTTAATCAAAACCAATCAACATCATGAATTATAACATCTAAAATAAAATCTCGATAGAAGTCGATGCTACTATGGATATTAATTTTTGATGGATGTGTTGGTTGGTCAAGAAATGGAATGGTTATTTTATGGACACCGATAACCTCTTCGTTAAAAAATACTGGATTGCCACTGTCGCCCTAAAAATAAATATTCAATATAAAAGTTTTGTACTAGTATATAACCTAAAATTTAATATAGAATTTTTAAAAATTTACAAAAAGAAATTAATATGTCTTAAACTGATTGTAAAATAATGTTTACCAATATTTTTTATTCTTGCTTCAAAAGCTATTATTTTTTCTTTCACACTTGTTATTTCTATATTTATATATTATTCGTATGTATATTAATTTACTATTATTACTTATTTATCGTATTTTAATGTTAAAAATTACTAATTATTATTATTTTACTCACATAAAGATTTTATTCAATTATTAATAATTTACTGGTAACAACAATTTAATTTACAATATTTTATAACTTTCAATTAGTTTTATTCGTTAACTTTAATTCGTGATATCGATTTTCGATCGTTTATTATTTAGAAAAAAATCTAATATTTAATTTTAAATTATGTATGAATGTACAATTAAATTAGTTAATAACATTCCAGTTATTAATTTATATTTGTTATTATCATAATATACGAATAGCAGTAATTTTGATAAATTGAATTTAATTTGTAGTAAAAAACTTTTTTAAGGATTATTATACCTTTAATTATTAACACCTCGACTACTTTGTAATTACATAAATGTTATCGATAAATTTTCTTAACTTCTTACTTACATATTGCATCAATGCGTACGGATGTGCATAAGTACACATAAATTTCTCGGGTATCTGTATCGAAAATCCAATAAGATTCGATACTTTTATCGAACAGTTTTCGTTCGACATAACTGTAAGTTTGACCGTCTGTAGAAACTGAGGAATTGTGCCATCGAATGTTTCACCCCATCCCGCTGTTACAACTTCCAACCCATATGATTCATTTTTTGGCACACTTGCGAGGGAATGTATTATTACAGTTTGAGGAACTTCAACCGATAACTAAAATATATATTTGTAAATGTAAGCGATAATATTTATAAATTTTAAATAAGAAAGTTTGAACGTTTGAACAAAGTTTTGATAGATAAAAACTTTTATTGTTTCAGAATTTCTTATTCGCGCTAAAAATATTTTTATTTTCAAGAACGACTTCGAACATTTTAATACCTTACCTTGATAATAAGGACATCGTCCTCTTCATTATGAATTGAGATATTTTTAGAATTGGCCCACCGGACGTAATCTACCGCCCAGACGGGAAAATATTTCGTGCCATTCCTTAAATCTGTCGATCCGACAATTACCATCGTTGAGTTCAGTTGTTCATATTCCAAGCAATGTGTGGCTGTTAGAACATGTTCTCTCGTGATAAGCGTTCCAGTACATATGAAATCCAATTCTTGTGGACTTCTGTCGTGATTTTTCATAATAGCAACAACTGGTTGGAATTCGTTCGGTTCCGCTTGTTTTACATTGTCTCCAACCATGGGTTTCGAAATTACGTGATTGTAAAGACTACCTAATCGATCGAATGAAATTTAGGAAACTTTTGTACAAAAGTTAAAGGAATATTTTTTACTTACAAAGTATTATGTATTGGCAAATAAACGCAAACATCTTCAGCGACATACTAAGAACAAATAAAAATTTATATCACAGAATTCTGTTACAATAATTTAATATATTAATTTTACTTTAGTATATAAATAACTTTAGAATACAAATAACTTTATATTATATACAATATATATACAATATATATACAATAATTATATACAATATTATAAAATTTAAAACTTTATAAATCACATCCGTTTTATCCAGTCGATTTTAAGAAACTGAGCTCTGTTTCTTATATCGGAACAGTTGATATGTTGTATCGCTTTTATATATATAATTATTGTTTACTAGTTTTTCTTTGCGGAAAATATCTTAATTTTGATGTTGGTAACTTTTTTATAATAAATAATCAATAGTTTCTTGGTAGATTTCGATTTATTTAAATTGGTTACGTTGTTAAGGAATAATACGCGATTACAAAATTTTAGTTTCAACGATAAAAAATACATCAATGTCTTAATTTTAAATATAAAAATTATCAAAAACATGAATCTTCTTTTTCAAAAAAAGTTTAATTATGCATTACTGATCGCGATACATTATACCTACTTAGAAAAATACTGAAATTTACTTTAATTTCTTAGAAATAAGAAGACATAAATTAATTTTTTATTGGAAAAAAGATGTTTAAGATATTTGAAAAATTAAGCGTACGTCGATAAAGCAACTAAAAAATGTTACTTAAATTGCGATGTAACAATTTTACCGACAAAAAGTCGATAACTTAGTTTACTTTGCGTCAACTTATGTTTCACTTAAAAAAAATAATTATTAATATTTTATAGAAATAATTAGTAAACATTTTTAATTATTATGGAATTTGAATTTTTATTTTTCTCTATAATATATGAAAATATAAAACGTACATAATTTATATTATATATACGTATACAGAATTACTGGAGGTTTAGTAAAAAATAAAAAATATGGGAATTCCAGATAATTAAATATCCTTAATATTTATGTATGTTTCATAATGTAATGCATTGATTTAAATACGTACTTATGCAATATTATTTCTGCTTAAGGTCACGTCTACTCTGAGGTAAATGCTCTTTTTCTCTCACTTTTTTTCCTCTCTCTATATTTCTATTTTTCTTTTCCTCTTTATAACTCTTATTCTTAAATGCGTAGAATTTTGTAAAGATAACTAGTTATAAAATTTATTAACCTTTATATATGTTGTAGACAAATTTGAGGTCGTTCGTTGATCATAAAAAATACACTGTTTGCTATTCAATAAATATACATTTCCAAATACTAACACCTTAGTTTCATTATCTAAATCTTTATTCATTTGTTCCATTCTTATAAATATTATCTTAATTGTTCATCTTTATTTCTCATTTTGCCATCTGTGAGCTTTTTTAACAAGCTCGTTCTTTTGTACATATATTCTAATTTTCCTAGCCCGTAGTTCCATTATATATACATACGTGTATATATTTATTTATGTAATAGCAAAGTACAAGAAAAAGAAATTGACACTGTATTATAAAAATATACTTTAAACAATATTTTTTATATATGTTAAAAAGCAATAATAAAAATTTCATCAAATAGATATCATTTAAGTTGTATATTGATTTTTTATTTTTAGTATATAGAAAAACAAATTTTTCATATTTACCAACGCAAGCAAAATTGACAATGTAGGAAAAATAATATAAATAAATCTAATTTAAGAAATAATATTAAATGATTTTACGCAATGATATTGCTGTCAAGGTTTTTAATGATCTAATTGTGTAAGAACAAGTCGTTAGTAATTATGTAATTAGTTAAGCACACTTTAATAAACACTCTGTTGTTTTAAAAAACTATTTTAACAAGTAACTAAAAATATTTATATAAACTTAAAATGATGCACAAAGTGGCATTTAAGCTAATTGACTAGTTGTGATCTTAATTTAAACTCTGGCAAATTGTTTACTATTATACAAAGAGAAAGAATAAGAGAATCTGATTTTTTTACGTAATCGATATAAAAGTTGAAACGCTGCATAAAATTATTATTAAACGAACGAATGCATCTCAATATAATATTTACGTTTTTTTAAAGATATAATTCTATTTTTGTTTAAAATTATTACAAATGATTTTCCCTGCTTAATTCTGTAGTAAAGATCTAAATAGGCTCTATTATAAAATTGTTTCAACACTATTCTATGCCATATAGAATAAATGATTTTAAATTAAAAAAAATACATTTGATCAAAAGAAAATTTAGCGCTCAATTATTAAGTAATATAAGTAACGTAGGTGACTCTATTTTTAATACCTTGTAAATGTGTTCAAATACACAATAACCGCTCGATAAAACTGAAAAATACAAGAAAAATCGTAGATTACAAATTCGTTCGCGTACAGTTCAAACATGGCAACATATCATATAGGTCATATACTTATTTTGTCGTACAAATAATCTCATTCTATGTATTTTAGATTCCATAAATGAAGAATTTTTACTTGAGAATTTGATGAATAAGTTTTTAGAGCGCATTGATCGAACGTATACGCAAAGTTAATCATAAGATTAATAATTTTATAAAATCAAACGACGAAAATCGCACTATAATTAAGTACTGGTTCAAATATTATTATTAAAAAATTGAATTAAACTATAAAAATAACTTTAAATAATGTTTTGAAGGTTATAAGTCAAGGAAAACTCATAAAATTGTCGTAACACTTTTTTGTGAAAAAAATTTTTATTATGCGTCAAGATTTCCATAAATAAGTAGAAAAGAAGAAACAAATATTCTAATAATTATATATAATCTTTCAAAATTTTATACATAATTAAAGTTGCTATAAATTAATTAAATGTTTCGTAATTAATATTAACTTTTTGAAACGTAACGTTTTACTTAAAAAAAAACAATACACAATGAATTACTGCGTTGTAATCTAAATTCTTATTACGTAAAAATTAAATTAAAGAAAAAACAATCACTTTTCCACGAATTTAAAATTAATTTTGAAAAAACCTATCGTTCTTTTTTACGTTTTAATAATCCCTTGTTAATTTAAATTTTTTTTTTTCTTAAAACTTATAAGCGTTGCGAATCATCAAATCAAAATAGGCGTCGTTATCGATACTTGCACTTATAGCACTGTAATAATTCAAGAATTCATCGAACGTCACCTAAAACAAAAGTCAATAGTTATAATTATATTGCTTGATATCGTAAACAAGAATATGGTTTGAGATTGCATAGTTTTTTTATAAATTAATAATAATTTTTCAAAAAATGTACATACAAATTTACGAAAAATTCAATCTACGAAATTAAAAATACTGTCTAATAATCTTGAATATTTATTTCGTACTTTGAAAGTTCTAAATGAAACCCAGTGGGTAAATATGTTCGTTAATAAATAACTAGTAGACTCGATGCGTAGATGGAAAACATCGATGATTTACCGAATTAAATATTTCCGTGACAACGATTCGAAAAACAAATTACTACCAAATATTCGGTATTTTAAAAGGAATATTTTATTCTGAGAACAGAATAATTTTTTAAAAATAACAATATAATATAATTAGATGATGACCCCGTAATTATTTAACTCGTTAATAATATAATCGTTAATCTCATAAAAAAATTTATAGGTAGTTTCATCAGATATCTAACTGTACAAATAAAATCCGGAAATATAAATGAATTAGTATCGTTATAAGACACTTTATTTATTTTTAGTGTATGTCGGTTATAATGATTTATTTTATAATTCTATTCAAATATATTGCTGGAAATCAAGATATTCGTGCTCTTATTTGACAAACGTTAAAGCAGCGATTAATTTACTTTATTAATTTACTTCTTTAGGTTTTCATACATAAATTATATTTCATGCTAATTATTGTTATATCATCATCAATTAAGTAATAAATGAAAGATTTTGCAAATATCCTGACTTCGTATGATATTTGCAAATGTCTTATTAAATACTTTTAAAAGCATAAGATACTCTCTGATTTATGTATTAGATAATTATATAAATTCTAAAATAAATCATACGACACAACATTTGTATAGGTATTGAAAAATATGAAATTACAATTCCATCCTTTGTTGCATTTGCTTCAAAATTGCCGAGAAACTTTTTCATTATACCTTCTTCGGTCTCTTCTCCACTGATATAACGAGGATGACATTTGACATTATATACGTTTTTAAGATCTTCTACATTAATTTCTCCATCGCCGGATTTATCCATCTTTTGGAAGGCGAATTCAACGAGCTTCTTTCTGCCCTCATTCATCGGTGGCTAAATAATAAAAAAGAAATAAAAAAGGGACGAAAAAAGAGAATCATTTATAATACGATAGAAGCAATATTATCAATGATAAATGTGATAAAGCGATTCTTAATAGATATTTGAAAAATCGAATTAAAATTTTTTCACATTTTAATATAATAAATTATAACTTTTATAATACGTTTATTATTTGGTGTAATAATTATATTTTAGTTTAAATCATTTATAAAATATAATAAGAAAAATATACATTATATTCAAGATTTTTTGATTTAATAATACAAAAATTATAGAATCGAATTAATCTCTAGGAATTATAAACATTTTTGTAATTTTATTTTTAAAAAATCAAATTTTCAATATAAATATTTTTTTCGAATATAATATTGTGAAACTAAAAATATATTTATTTACCTTTAAAATTAAAATTTTATAAGATACGAGAATTCATATGAATAATTTTATAGTGGTTCGAAAGTTACTTTACGTAGATATAAGATATTTAAAAACTATAATCGAATTTTTGTCAAAATAAAATTTCAAAGTCGAATCAAATATTTCCCATTAACTGCTACATTTTTGAATTTTTATCTATTTATGTAAGGTATAAAATTTTAGTCTTTGATCATTGGATTTTATATTTTAAAGTAAATTTTTAATATTATATATGAAAATGTCAATTTTATTAACATAATATATAATTTAAATTTGTGGTCATTATTTCATTCCACATTTATATTTTTGAAATCTGATCTAATAATCTATTAAAAAATCATTTCAATAGCAGCTCATAATACATACATTATTTAATGGTTTCAAACATATACATATGTATATTTATATTATGTATGCCTGAAATTTCATAGAAAAATTTAAAAAATTCTCTAAAAATTTACAAAAAATTGATTCTTTTTCTTCAACAATTCATCGGATGGATTAAACGTAATTTAAATTAAGCTCGGATGTAAATTTATTTACGGCTGAAAATTGTTGTTTTTGGCGTGCCAATGAGATTTTCGTAACTTTTTTCAATGATAACTCACTCTGATAGCGATGATAAACTCCTCAAGATTTATGCTTCCGGTATTGTCAATGTCTAATATATTGAACATTTCAGTTATTTCATCGTCCGATAGTTCCAATCCACACTCCTTTACTCCTTCCATTAATTCCCTTAAATTCAATTGCTTGTTCCCATCTTCATCCATTCGCCGAAATACTCTATATCATAAATATAAATAAATAATATTTTGCATAAATATCAAATTTATGTAACGATAAAAATGATTCTTTGCCATAAATTTCATTAATTAATCTTTAAAATAATTCCATTTTTATAAAAATTACCCCTTTCAAATGGATTTTTATAATAAATATACAAATACGAAGAACTTTTTCCGTGTGTGTATCAAACGGGTTAGTATGTAACTCAATGCATAAAGCAATCTAAAAGAGACATTATTCAAATAGAATTTTATATATTTCAAACAGAATTTATATCTTATTAGTCAAGTATTACTCAAAAACGGTGTAAATCTTCGAAACGAACGTTAATCGTATTTTTATAAACTTGAAATTTATCATCTTCCCTGAGATTTATTCGTTTATCTTTCCATGAATTATTCGATAAATTTTTATTCTATTATAATTATACATTTATACTCTTAGCACATTTTTCATCGATGCAAAATATCTCGTTACTTATAAATTTGTATGCCATTAGCCGATATTGCCGTGAACCGTGAAATACTCGAGTACTCGAGCAATAAAGAAGTAATCGATCGTTGATCGCGATACGATACCATAATAAATCCGAATTAAAATCTCTAAAGTAATCGAAACTGTATCCACGCAACTCGTGACTTCTGTGCATACAGAATCATATTCGGAACAATATAATTAGTGACGCGCCGTTAAGCTTCGACAATGGAAATAAAAGCTAGAAAAAAAAACCTTACGTTACGACCGCTATGCAGAAGTTGCAATGTATCGGAGACTTACACAGTAGAATAAGCTCAACTCGCGCGAATCGAGGCTCGCAATCTCCGCGTGACATAATTGCCTTTACCTTTATTGGCATGTCGTAACGCCGGCGTACGAACTACATCTGAATCATCGTCCACAAGGAGAGAAAAGTTAATTCGAGTGGCATAGCTAATGCCATTGCGAAAAGATAGCGCAAGGACGCGAGACATTTGCCCTCGGCGAACTTCGTACAATAAATAATAAACCTTCGAACTGTGTTTCGGTGTAAATATCGTTAATTTTTGCCGGGAGTGTCTTTACCGCGATGCCGAGTTAAATATTAATCCCGATGCATCCGACCGCTAACGAAGTTTACATCGAAGACTGTTGTTACCCTGAGGAGTACAACATTGACCGAGAGACAAAACGTAGAGAGAAGATAATCGCGTACTTCAAGTTCGAACTTAAACGAAAGTAGGTCTTTCGAATACAAAAACATTATAAAGGAAAACATTGTATTTTTTACATTGTGTCCGTTGCTGTAAAAATATATATTTTCATATTTTTTTAATTCGCGGAGGCTTACTTTATTCGCTCGTAAAATACAATAATAAGATGGCGATTTATGTAAATTTCGGTGCTTAAAAAACGTAACGATTACTTTTATTACTCGAACCTATAGTAGAAAAAATTTCAGCGTGTAATTAATTTGTCGAGGGATCGCTGCGTTTATCGTCGCGAAAAGCCGACGCGAAAAACCGACGCGAAGAGGAGAAAACTCGAAGGAAAAAATGTGCGGAAAATCTCCCACGGATGATACTCGAGGTTGCCAACGACCGATAAAAATAACAAAGAAAAATGGATGCTGGTGATATCGGATGATATCACCAGGTGACCGAAAGAGACACTCGTAAGGAGATAAAAGAAAAAAAGGTGAACAAACTCACCTGCCGAGTCCAAGGATGCCATGGGCACCCCGAGAAAGGCAGAGCAGACGAAGCTTCTCTATGATATCCGTTGTGTTGATCACGGCCCGTTGGGCCTTATTGATCATTTCGGTCTCCTGCCTGGTGGTAGCACTTTGAGGCCTGTTGGACATCCCTGGAAAAACTTGCGTCATTTTCCCAATCGCGTGTACAAAACGAAGACAGAACGAGGTGGGAGAATCCCCCACTTGATAACTCCCCCACTGGATAACTTATTCACTTTTACGTACTCGCGCACAAGATGAGAGATCGACGCGGAATTCGCGTAATTCGCTTTTTATACGCTCGATTTTTTAATCGTATATCTGTCGGTATTCGACGCATTTGTTTTAATTTAACCTGAATAACTGTTTGTATCGGTGATTGAGAGGGATTTTATTAATTACCGAATTTAATTGTAACCTGAAGTTTTAACCTGAAGTTACTTAAAAATGCGACTAAAGCTCGATTAATATTAAGAAAATTTTATTTGGTTACATGCGCTTGTTTGGTCCATTTAGACCTTTCTCATAGAAATTTATATTTATTTATATTAATTAAAATTATTTGTAGCTATGTTTTAGATGGTTTCTTTATTGTTTATAATTTATAATTCGTTGACGTAAATGATAACCTATTTATTTTTATAGGATCGATCGTTAAAGGCAATATTTTTTCGTACCGAGCTTTATAAACGATATTGAGTCAAAAATAAGATTAAAAAATATTAAAGTCTTATTCGTTCAAGAAATCGAAGAATTAATTTGCGATTATTAATCGGTTTGATTAATAGGTTAGATTAACGATCGAAACTATGATACGTTTGAGTTTGAAAATAGATAAATGTTTCGGATGTGTAGTTGAATATTTGATTTTTCGTTACAGTGTATATTTATACCTTTTGGATGCTGTATTTATTTTTAAAACTAATTTTTAAACGATTTATTTTATTGAAATTTATAGCGATTTGATTAGTTATCGATCGAAAAATAAAATTAAAGATACTTAAATAATAATATAATAAAAAATTTTACAAACTTTAAATATTTTTACAGAAAAACAATGATTATAAATTCAGGTATTATAATAATACTTTTAATTTATTAATTATTGTTAAAATTTCCGATTAAAAAATTTATTACAAATCAAACTTAAAAACAAATACATATACGCTAAAATTTTGAATAAAGTTTATTTGTTCTGTTTTTTGTTTTATTCTTTAATTTTCGCTATTTTTAATCTTATTAACGTTAATGAATATTTTGATGATATTATTTAAAATTTTAAACGATGGAGCTTTAACTGAATCTAATTAGCATTAAATTATCTTATATATTCGGGTAAATATTCTATTTATTATGTATAGTACGTGCCTACGCATTAGGTACAATAGATTAGTAATGAGTATTCGTAATGAATTATAACAAATACTGTGTGCTATCTTTTAATAAACGTCTTTAAAAGCGTTAAATATATTAATAATTTATCGATTTTTTAAAAATAAAATTACTCAAAGTAGTATCTATTATTTATTTATAAAAAAATTTATGTATCTTAAAAATGATTTAATTGTGCATATGTATCGATAGAATTATCAAATTATTTTCGAAAAACATATTTTGAATCATAAATAACATTTAAAAAAGTATGTTATGAATTCTTAAACAAAACTCATAATCTGAATAAAATTCAAAGAAAAATTGTTGATACATAGTACAAAAATTCTTTTTAATAAAATCACACTCAAATTTGATAAAAATAAATTTTATAATTGTAAATATTTTTCCAATATAACTATTTTTTAAATTTCAAGTGATTTTTCAAGAGACTTTAAAAACTTTTAAATTGTATTCCTAACAAACTGAACAATCGTAGTTGTTACTTTAAGTAAAAACTATTATTGTGTGTCGAGATATTTAAACATATTCTTCGTTCACTTGCCATGTGTATAAGAAAGTAATAATATATTACTCTACTTAGTCAATTCGTGTCAAAATTGTATAAACTAAATAGATTTTTGCAAGATAAACATATTTTTTTATTTTTTATATATTCTGTATTCATTTTTATTAAATTACTAAAAAAAAACTAAATTCAGCAAATAATTCAGTGACCTTTTTCTACATATAATTACAAATATTTAATAATTACCTTCTAATTAAAACTATATCTATAATTTTGTAATTAATGTATATTTATATACACAATTATAATCAGAAGTCATTAATTTTTCAAATTTATGCAATATTTAAATATTACATTAAGTAATTTTATTTATTTTATTTTGTTTTAAATTTTTTTTAACGTTTTTTGTTAATAATTAATCCGTTTCTAAATATTTATTACTATTTTTTACATAAAAGTTGTATAAATTTTATAGTTACGTTCTCAATAAATAAATAATTTACAGCTATTTAGTTCATATTAATGAATTCAACGAATTATATTTATTTATTTATACACATTGAAGAAAACAGCATTATACAAACCTCATTTTTTTTTAGTTCGTTGGATGATGATGAATCCGTAAACACATGAAATATAAAAGTAATAGTTATTAAATTATAATTGTAATTTAATTATTTGCAATAGTCTTTATGCATAATGCTAAGAAAATAAACACCGATGAAATTATAATATTATTGAGATGTTTGGAAATAATAAATAATAAATATGTATCGATCTTGTGTGAAAAACTATTATTTTGAGAGGTTTTAAAAAAGAAGAGTATTTTTAAAGAAATGAAAATCAAACTTCGATTTTAGTTTATTAAAAGAAAACATACTTTAAGTGTACATAAAAAATATTTTATACTAAGTGAAATTTCATGCATGTGATATGCAAAAAATAAAACTATTAGGTTTACGATAATAACAACTTTTAATATTATTTACAAATTTATTATAAACTTTTAAATTCTTTAAAAAATATAGTTATTATATTTTATAATATTGTATAAAAATGATAAATCAGTGGTAACAAAATCAATTGTAAATATTATTAAAAACATAATTAAATAGATCAAACAAAAGCTACAAAAATATATCTCGAAAAAAGTTTTTAAATTACGAAGTAGTTTCAAGATACAAGAAAAATATAATTCTTTTACAATATTCTTTAGACTTCTATATATTTCCAATAATTTTGTAATATAAATTCAAAGTTTACCATTGATCATTTTTAAGATTCCTTAAATTAATTGTTTATAAAATATACTATTTTTATAATGTGAACATTGAAAAACATAAAAATTATTCAATATCTTATATCACGCGAATTATTCGAATTATCAATGTTTGTATATTTTGGACATATTAATTTTTTGAATTCGTAAAATAAAAAATGTCCCACATTTCACATAAATTTTAAAGAAAAATTCGTCGATTCGGTGCAAGAGATATAAATTTCACGTGCATATAAAAGTGTAATTGCAGGAACCGATCGATAGTAAAAATATAGAAATAATGAAAAATCCAGCGACATAATGAATAAGTGCGACAGGCTCACCGGAATTTTCTTCGGAGAAAAATTGTCTCTACGTTGATGTCAATATTTTCGAAAAATATATTTCACCGCGCGAACGTTTGAGAAAAAGGGATTCCAGCCTTCTCGAGTACTTCCCCGGCAAAGTTTGCAACGCGAATGTCGTGGCTCGCGAAACGGTAAATCGACAGCGATAAGAATCCTCCAAGTGTATGCAAAATAGACAATGTGGCAAAGGGAAAAAGGAAGGGGAACTTCGCTCATGCTGGTCGCCACTAATTTAAGTTGAGCTGTACGTCGTATCTCCATAACGACCGGCACATCACAACAGCAGCATCGTCGAAGGCTCGGCACTTATTTCTCGATTGTCACCGCTGCTGTCCAGTTAGGAAATTAACGAGCGAGAGAGAAAGAGAGACCTTATACAAAAAACGATCTTTAATTACATACCAACGTTTTTTATCCTCTGTGTGACAAAGTATGTTAACTTAAAGGCCAACGCGCGTTTCTGCAATTTACGTACTGGAATTTTCTTCGTTATCTTCTTCGTTTTAATTTATGTACGGCAGAGTAGTCGAAGGAAAATTATGTCAATTAGCAAATCACGATAGATTCAATTTATATAATATTCGATATAAGGATAAAGCGAATAACTTATCCACTTCGAGACGAGGTAATTTTAATTTCAAAATTACGAACAGCAGTTAACGAAAGCCAAGTTCAAAGTACACCGGAGTTCATATATTCCTGCGCCCCTTTGGAATTTCCAAGTGAAACGATCAATTGACTAACGGTTGATCTCTAACATTACCATACCTTTACTGCACTTGTAATTTAGGATTCAGAAACGTCTTTACCATAAGTTAAATATTCATAAAGAATAATGCCAGGATTGTCGAGAACCTATGCTTTCGATTTGTAATTTTTTTATGTTAACTAAAAATTTGTTCGACGCTTAAATTAACCGTAAGAGATTTGTGATTTATGCAGATCAATTTTTAATCTTTTTTGCTCGAGCGTAAAATTTAATGCACACTATTGCTACATTATATATAATGAGTCGAAAGAAAAAATATTTTTTGATCGAATATTTTAAACGTTTGCTACGGGATGTTTTCAAAATAAAGTTTCGATCTTTTCTTTAACAAATGTAATAATAATATTTAATCTTTTAATAATATTTTCATTTTATTTTTATGATTTATCTTTTTTTAAGTATCGTCGCATAATATAATCCTAATTAAGTATCGCAAAATATATTCGTAATGTTCAGTTTGTATCGATAGTTTTGGTTAATTATTTTATTAATCAATTATTGAATTACTTTTCGTAAAAATAGATATTTCTGTTTGATTGTTAAATTTTAAGTAATTAATTAAATTTATAAAATTATCGAATAAACTATTCGTTAATAATCTAGACGGCTTTTAAACTTCAATAGCGAGTAATTAAATTTCTTTTCATTTTTATATTATCTACGTGTGGATAATGAATATTTTATCAAAAATTCAATACTAACTTTATATAATAACTTAGTAGATTAAAAAACCACAAAAAAAATTTAAAAATTAATTAATAAGTACACAAATATGCAATTCTAACATTGATTACTAAAAGTTTTAGATGAGAATTAATCGATTATTAAATTTTACATAAAAAAATACAAGTAATCATTCCATCATTTTTCTTGTTAAATTATTCTTTCTCTATGATGCCATCATCGATTTATTTTTTTTAAAACGTATTCTAGAATTTATCTTGAAGCATTTAGCTACCTTAAAATTATTCTAGTTGTTTAATTCATCGAGTGATTTATTATTTTTATGTGATGCGATAAAATATTAATTAACGAAAAAACCTAGTATTTAGTACATTAGAAAGTTTATTTATCGATCATTTATCTCGTAAGTAATATATTATATTTATTATAACATATTATTATAAAAAATATATTTATTTATAAACTATTGATTTTTATAATATACTTATATATATTTTTATCCCATAAATAATACTAAACGCAAAATACATTTATTCTTATATGAGGCGTTTTAAAAAGTCCAATTATAAAAACATGATAAAAATGTTTTCATTTTATAATCCGTTTCATTCTTTAATATTTTTTTAATACGCTACGAGTCAGTATTGTTTTCAAAATATACTTTTAAACTAAATTTTCTATTTTGTCTAAACATCCGTTTTTCAAAATTCGTTGTATCTAATTTAAGGTGATACCTATTTATGAAAATAAAACAAAATAGAAGGTCAGATACAGAAAAAAATGTTGATGTAAATATTTATTTTAAAAATAAAATATACAAATTAAAATATACAAATTAAAATTTTACATGCAGTATAATAATTTTTAAAATTTTAATTGTCTAGTTGAGTCTGTAAATATTATAAAATAAGCAAAAATATAATTCTATTTTAGCAATTGAATTAAATTAATCGCTTAAAAAGCGAAAGAGATACAGATTATTTAAAAACTTATATCCAATTCAATATTTTGCGTCTCTGTATTCTAATTTAAGTCTTAAATACTTGTGATTGTAAATATCATTAATCACGACTCACATTTCTATTTAATAGAATATAGTTTATATAAAACTTGTGTTTTTCACATCTATTTTTTCAATTAAATCAAAGATTCTATAATTAATAAAATATCTTGTTTGATAATCTAGTATGGCAACTAATACATTTTTAGTAGATTATCAGTAATTATATCATTATCATACTCGTTTATAAAGAAAAAAATAATAATAAATAACTAAAAAAGCCCTAAAATCTGTAAATACTTAAAATTTAAACAAAAAAAATACAAATTCATAATTGTTTTAAAAGATCTTACGATAATTTAATAATCAATAAATTGTACAATTGTTTGATAGTATATGAATATTTGAAATCACATACATAAGTTAAACATAGTAAGACATGTCTTATGTACAGACGGTCAAGGGTTTCAACCATGGCACACTTAATAAGTTTGTCGATGTTATGTATAAGGGTAAAGTTTTAATTTAAAGTGCTTTGTTTATGATTCATTTTCTTATCAACGATTTATAAAAATATGATTACAGTTAAAAAAAAAATTCAAATTGTATACTTGAAACAAAAAAGTTTTTAATATGCTACGTGAGCGAAAAAGAATTAATTTTGTTTGTCGATCGAACATAGTTTAAATAATAATATAAATATTCAACTTATATAAATTATAAAGATAAATTATAAAGATAAATTTCCACCGTTATTATAAAGATGTTTTTGTACAACAATAATATATAGCATAATTTTATACGTATAATGTTTTTATAAAATGAAATATATAATTATAGATTAGATAAATACGGAAATAAATCGTTTTAACAACGTCAACTATGCAGCAAAATACATTGCTCCTTTACTCTGCTATATTTAGACATTTACGAAAATTTCGTAAAAAATGCTATCGGACAAAATATTCGTGTATCAACGTAATATTTACAAAGGTACATACATAATAAGATTATCGTCAAAAAAAGATCGTTAAAGCCAAACAAAATAAATTTATGTTTTTAATACTCGTTAAATTTTCTGCTGACAAAGGAAAATAGGTTGCCCTATATTTATTTACCGAAGGCTGGTTAATCGATAGTTAACTTAGTACTTTCTTCTCGGTAAGTGATCTAGAATCGCTTATTTATTATACATTAAATTTTCAATTACGACTGGTCATAAACCTTAATTATCGTACATAATAATTAACTATAATTATGCCGATACGTTTTTTACTTGGATGTTATTTAGTTTTTTTTATTTTTAACAAAATGATTCAAAATTTATATTGTACGTATTTATATTAATGAATATCAAAGTATGCAAACACACATTTATATTTATGAGGTATAAAGGTAACGATTAAACTTTTTAAATTAATTTTGAAGATTTAAAAATGTAGGTTTGTAATTTATATTTATTTATAATTTATAATTTATGATTCTATAGATATTTGTATTACCAACTGTCAATACCTGCCAAAATAATATAATTAAAACTCGTAATCGTATTTTTTTATTCTGCTATGTATACGCAGAACAATAAATTTCTAACCTTACCTAACGACGTTTGTCACTGCCATAATAAAACATATTAAAACACAAAATCAAAAAGTTTGTTGATAAATTTTTTAAACAAATTTTAACGTGGATAAAACTTTAAAAGTAAATATAATAAGATACGCTTATTTACAATGAATAATATATTAAATAAATTGTGTATTAAAAAAGCAAATTATTCACAAGTGAATTGTCAATTAAAGAAGTTATTTGCTTCTGAACCAACAAAAAAAATTATAGATCCTAATATTTCAAATCAAGCTGATTTAAAACTAGACTTGGCTAAACATTTATATTTAAAAATTAAAATGTCAGGACCGATTAGTTTGGCTCATTACATGAAACAAGTTTTAACGCATCCAACGAAAGGTTATTATATAAATAAAGATGTTTTTGGACCCGAGGGTGATTTTATAACGTCTCCGGAAATAAGTCAATTATTTGGAGAAATGATAGCTATTTGGATTATAAGCGAATGTAGAAAATTTCATAACAAGAAATTTCAACTGGTAGAGCTTGGACCAGGAAGAGGGACTTTATCAAACGATATTTTGAGAGTTTTTCGTCAATTGGATATGGTGAATCAAGTTTCTCTTCACTTGGTAGAAATTAGTCCTACGTTAGCCGAAATACAAGGAAAGAAGTTAGGTTTGTTGGAGACTGTAAAAGAAGATAACGTAGAATCTGTGAAAAAGCATTATAAAAAAGGAAAAACTAAAGATAACGTCGAAGTATTTTGGTATAAGTCTATACTCGATATTCCTAAAGGATTTAATATTTTCATCGCTCAAGAGTTTTTTGACGCGTTACCTATATACAAATTTCAGAAGACGGCGGATGGGTGGTTCGAAGTTTTAGTCGATATCGATCCAAACGAAAAAACAAAAGAAAAATTTAGGTTTGTTTTATCCAAAACAGATGCTTGCGATACAATTTTAAGCAAAACTGATAATAGAGATCACGTTGAAATCAGTTTAGACTCCATGAATATAATTAGTTATATTTCTTCGGCTATAACAGAGAACGGAGGGTTTGCTCTTATCATCGATTACGGTCATAACGGCGACAGGACCGATACTTTTAGAGCATTCCGTCAACATAAACAAATTCATCCACTGTTAGAACCCGGTACGGCGGATTTAACAGCCGACGTTGATTTTTCATTGATGAAGAGAGTAGCGGTACAGAAAAATAGGTTGCTATGTTTCGGACCTGTAAATCAACAAGATTTTTTAACGGAATTAGGTATCAACCTTCGAATGATAAATCTTTTTAAGAAAGTTTCCGAAGCAGAAAGAAAACAAATGGAATTCGGTTACAACAAACTTATGGATTCCAAAGAAATGGGTACCTGTTATAAAGTTTTTTCATTGTTCCCTTACGTTTTGAAAAGTCATTTACAAAAATTTCCGGTGCATGGATTTAAGAATTACGTATGTGTAGATAAACCATCATAAGTATTTATAATTATAAGAACCAAAGCATAAATATTTCTAGTGTATATAATTGTTATACTAAAATAAAAAACATGCATAAAACGATATATTTAATTCCTTTAAAAATTGTCAGTTGTCTTTATTTCCATACTCGTTTTTCATACTTTTCTTTTATATTTTCCGATTAAATATCGCTCGTAAATTAAACTCGTTGACAAAATTTTGAATATACCGCATTACGTAAACTCTTCTTTATCGATAGCCGGTCTAACGAAAATTTGAAATCCAGAAGACGTACGAAAGAAAGTAGTTTTTTTTTTTGAAGTATTCGCTGTATTAAATATCGCGATAAAGCTGCCATTATGCGTAATAAATAAGTAATTTATAAGTAAATAATCAAAGGGAATCTCGCTAAACAAAACACGAAGGTTGAAATAGTTGCGCTTGCGTATGAAGAGTCGTCTCGAGTCGTTGAATTTGGGCCCTCGTGAAATGCACGCAGTTGTATTTCGTACATATTGTAATTCATCGGCTAAAGAAGAAGGCGGCACTACACGCGATGGTTTTTTCATCTTTATAAACACGCGTTATTATGCGAAACATTTAGTTTTTTTTTTTAAGTTATTTTAAAAATTGTAATCCGCAAAAATGAGTATGATGGGTATTATTGTCTCCGGTCGTTTGGTGAGTTTAATTATTTTTAAACGATTCCTTCAGGATTAACGCCGATCGAACTTTCACTTGGCTTCAAATCTCCGGTTCCTGTTGTGTTTGTTGTAATCTAGAATATTCTACAATTATCAAAATTCTTTTAAGATTCAAAGCACGGCTTTCACTTTTGTTTAATAATATTGAAAAGTATCTTTACTTATGGTGACAATTCGTTGTGCAGTAAAGTGTAGATACAATTTTATTATTATAAAGGAAAATTCAATCACGTTACGAATTTACGCTATAAATGAAATTTGTTACATTTTTTTAGGTCCAAACGGATTTTCAACAGATCGGAGAAAATCAGTTTTTAATCACTCTTCCCGATGCCGATAATATCAACCACGTTGTTGTATTTCTTACCGGTACAGTTCCATTTATAGATGGAATGGGTGGTGCTGGTACATTTTAATTCTGTTTTAATTAACATTTTAATTTAACAAAGGTGTTGCGAAACCCAATCATTTATATTTTAATATTGCAGTGTATTTTAGCTGGCCTGACTCGAATGCACCGCCGAACTGGCAATTCTTGGGATATATTTCAAATAACAAACCATCTGCGATATTTAAAATTTCAAACTTGAAGAGAAATCACGAGTTTGAAAATAGTAATTTAGGAATATTTGGAATAGGTAAAATTTCTCACGTTGCGCAAGTAGGTATTTCGGTAGAACCGCTCGGCATTTTGGAGCAGCAGGCGACCGAAACAATAGCCAACGCAACTAATTCCTTTATAGAATTTGCGCAAAAAATGATTACCAGTTTCCTAAACTACGTGTCTAGTTTTTCTGTAACTCAAGCGCAGATGACGGCGAATCCTACCGAAAATTTTGTACCTCTTTCGACTATACAAGGATGGTACGAAACCTTCGAAAGACGGCTACAGCAGAATCCAAATTTTTGGAAGGCATGATCGAAACACGAGGATGTCTGTAATCTAGTACATCTGTACTCTTTACTTTGTTTAAAAAACAAAAGTACTTGATACGTACTAAAGTAAAATAAGAAAGTATATTCTGCGTTTACATTTTGTTCATTATTTAATCAACTATTTTTTATAATACGTAAAAAAATTCCTTATTCTCAAAATGCTTTAATTATAAATTTGAGAATACGTCGACTGTACATTTAAACGAAGAAAGCAAACATCCAAGTTTAAATTTATGGAAAAAATTATACAGTATTGACAGGATTTCTTATATTTCAATCGATTTGGTGATCAATCTGCAACTATGGGACTAAACTATTTTATCGAAATAATTTTCTAAGTACTTTAAATTTAGTTAATTATATTTGAATTATTTAACAGTAAAATACAAATTTTATACATAATATTTTGAATTATTTCTTCAACCTTTAATTCGATTGGCTTATTTATAATTTAATATAAACTGTGCACGATACAAATATATATAAAAAATTATTATTTATATAATTTTAAGCTGTTTTATCAAAAATATGTTTCTTTTTTCAGACTTTTAATACAAACATTTTAAATTATGGTATATTTTTTTTGTGCAAAATACAGAATTTTATTTTAATTTTTAAAAAATTATACCTTATTCGAATTTTGTAAATAATTACTCTTTAAATATATCAAAATTTTGTGTTATTTTTTATATAAATATATTGTAATCGGTAATGTGATATTTTAAAAACGGTTTTTATGATTTATTTCACGAGCCACTCCTTATAATAAATTTCTGTTCTTTAAAACGAATCGATACTATCGAAACCGTTGATAATATCTATTTTAAATGTATACAATGGTATACTAATATCTTATGTAAAGCAAATGGTTTTTTTTTCGATATTACATACATAAAAAATAATTATATAAAAGATACGTAAAATTTGGTAAAAACATTTTATGCAATCGTTTATTCGAATATAATTTATTATTTACGAATTAGAATTAAAAATATTTTTGAAAATATTTAAAATTATTTACAATTTAAATGAGAAATTTTAAACACGTGTAAAAATCTATATTGTAAAAACATAATTTAATAGAAAAAAGTATACGCGTGTATATAAAGTATTTGTATTCGAAATAAGATAAGATGTCGATATTATTAACATAATTTAAAAAGGTACTTTTTATTTCCTTGTTATATCCATTAATAAGTTACGGAAATAATTGTGTATATTTTGATAGCAATAAGAAAACAGGAAAGATAAATTTAAAATTAAATTTCAACAAATATTTCTATTAGTAGACTTCAATTTTTTTTACATTAGATTTTACGTTTCTTATCACATACTTTTGTTTATCTTGAAACTATATAAAGTATAATTATCATTTACGCTCGGTACTATAAAACAATATAAATAAATTATCGATAGAGTAAACTCTCGAACAAGATCGATTCAATATCGTTATTTTTTAGAATACACGCGTTATTTTTATTCTTAACTGCAAATTCTATTCGATAACCAGTCGAGAATATATTGCACATAAATAACACTTATAAGCTACAACAACAACAAGTATAATAACATACCAGTACGATAGAATGAGTCACAAATGACATACACAAGATTCAGCAAAGTTTATAAAATTATTTATAATTCTTTATCGATGTAAGGAATAAAAATTTACTGAAATTTACTCGGTACGTAATACATTTTAACAATACTAAAATTCAAAAAACTACTCGGGATAAATAAAGGCATCTTCGTGATTTTTCTTATCTCGATAATCAAAACTAAGAATATACAAATTAATATCGTTATTTAACAACCAATGATATAACTCGAGCAGTTTCCTTCTAGCTCGTAAATACATATCTTGTATAATTTTGTTCAATTTTGCAAATATACACCAATTCGGTACACGCGTAAATCATATTCCGCAAAATACACTCGCCTCTTGGACCGTAAAATAAAAAAGCAGTTTTTACGTGCGCGTATCGCTCGAAAAGCGCACGACGATATACGACTTGCACGTACGTATATATACATGCAAATGTATATATATATATATATATGTATACATAAAGTTGAAGCGAGTAAATAAGATTTACGTACGAAATCCGAAATAGTCCGAACCGAGTAACGAAACGCGGAGACAAACTCTTCGATACCTTGAACACGAGTCAAGGATCGTAGGTTGCGAATACGCGCGATGTTATTAGAACGAGCGATCGGTCATCGGCGACAGCAACGTACCGCCTTCCCATCGAGCCGATAAATCTTAAATAGGATTAATACAAGCGCGGTACAAAGTACTCGTTAAACTCAATAAACACCGAGGCGCCAATCTCGCGGTCGCTCGAGTTCGATTTTACCGCTCCGCGCGTAAAATCGCGTAAACTCGCTCTCCGAGACGAGACTTGGAGACGGACTCGATACCGTCCCGTGACCAGACGATACGACAAAAGCCCCCAGCCGCTGACGACGCGATCAGTTTACATTAAGCTTTAGTCCGATGCGCGCGTGTGTGGGCGCGTGTGTGTGTCCGAGGCAACCTCCGCAGCCTCGACACTCCTGACTCGAGCGATCCTCGTGCGTTGCATTTTGTTTCGCGCCGTCGTTGGAGCGTCCGCATCGCATCGCGATCGAGCGAAACCCTTCGAGGAACGTCGCTGCAACGCGACGCGGCCGCGGTTGATCGTCGTCGGTCACCGAAGCGAGACGACGACGACGACGACGACGACGAGGAGGACGAGGAGGACGAGGAGGACGACCAAGACGACGAGGGCAACGAAGATAACAACGTTGCTCCGCTCCATCCTTTGACTGCTGACACGGGAGAGAAACGGTGCGCTTTCGGGTGCGCGCGATCCTCAAGGCCGTCGAGACACCCGGAGCCCGTCCCCGAGGAGGACGGGCGGGGGCGGAGTTGGAATCACGCGACATATGTCTCCTGGACGACTACGCGTCCGACGTCCTCGGAGCCGTCGTTGAGCCTACTCCGCTGGTGGTGAGTCGTCGCCCGCGGGCGCGAGGCGCGCGGAGAGAGAGGAGCGCCAGCTCGAGCTAGAGAGAGAGAGAGAGAGAGAGAGAGAGAGAGCGAGAGAGCGACGGACAGAGAGAACTAGAGAGAGAGCGCGCGAGAGAGGAGGAGGAGGAGGAGGAGAGCGCGAAGTAAATTAACGCGATAGCAGCGGAGCAGACGGCGCCGAGCTACGACGAGTCACGGGGAAAGCTCGAGGTGCTGCGCCTTTATGGATTTCGCCCGATACCCGACACCGCGAGAACACCTACACGGATCTACGTGACGTGTTGTGTATTTGTGTTGGTGCGTGAGTGCGCGCACGTAGTCGCGTAGCTGACAGCGGAGCAGAGGACGTCGTCGAAGAGCCGAGGAGGCGAGCGAGCCTCCAAGGACGACGACGACGACCACGAGGACCGAGACATCGAGGAGGTCGCTGAGGAGGAGGAGGAGGTGGAGGAGAACGAGAACTAGGACCGCGATTGCGACTGCGACTACGATTCGGTCTAGGATTACGACGATCGTCACGACGGTAACGACGAAAACAACGACGACGACGACGACGAGGACGAAGACGACGACGGGTAGGTGAGCTCCGATGAGTTTTCGATGAGTTTTTTGCGCCGATGCGACACCTCCGTCTTCCTTTGCATATATCTCTCGGCTCGGCTCGACTCGTCTCTCTCTCTTTCTTTCCCCCTCCCACGGTGGTTTCGTGGTCGCTGCCTCTCGCTCTTGCACCTTCCGTCGTCTTTCCCTCGTCTTTCCCTCGACGATGCACAGAGGCGCACGTAGGCGAAAAGAAGAGAAACAACGACGTTCGACCGGAGGAGGAGGAGGAGGAGAGGGTCGGAGAGTTAGTACGGTAGAAAATGTCATCGGCGCGTGCGGCTAACCCCGAACGGGACGTCGCGCCGCGGGCGCTCCGAAAGATCCCTCGAAATCCCGGGTGGCAAACACGAGGTGCGTTGGAGGTGCGTCCGAGTCGCCTCCGAGTCGCCTCCGAGTCGCCTCCGAGTCCGGGAGGTTCGTCTCGCCATTGGCGCGACGCGCGGGTAAATTGGCAAAATTGGCGAGTCGCCTCCGCGGGAGGGAAACGGAGAAATCGACCGAGTAGTCTTCGGCGAAGTCGCACCGGTGGCGACGTCGATTGTTTCTTGCATGACGTAGGAAAATTTCGCGCTCGATAGAACGCGCGCGCGCGTCTCCCTGAGTCGGTGTGCGTCTTGTGTCCCACGTACGCGTGTGCGCGCGTCGCGGAACCGAGTCGAGGATCGTCTATCCCTAGTCCTGGGATCTCGCGGTGTCCGACCGGAAGACAACTTCCCCGTCACCTCGACCCCAGCGAATATCTCATCGATCTTTTTTCGCGCGCGTGCTCGAGAGCAAAGTGGCCGCTCCATTTTGAATCGCGGTTCTCGCCGAGTGCCAAAAAACCACATCGAGGTTCGCTCGGATGCCTCGGCACCGATATCGCAGGCTTATCCGCTCGCTACACGTGTAACTAATCGCGCGAGTGCAAATATTTTTCCTCGCTTCCTCCAATCGTCGGATCGCGGCGACGGCGACGCGATAAATTTGCGTGCTCGGTTCGTGCGCCGACTTAAAAATAATCGGAATCGCGAACGATGTTACGGTCGGTAAACGGTTGTCGCGAAAACGCCGTCCGTGTTGGTTCAACGTCTATATATAGCCGTATAATTTTTCTCTCTCGCTCTCTCTCGCTCTCTCTCGCTCTCTCGTTTTACGTTGGGCGGTTCGGTCGCGGTCGATGTCGATCAAAATTAAAAATTCACCGATCGTCGCGAAGAGATGGAAAGGCAGAAAGGAAAAAATGGAGCGCTATCGACCGCGGATCTAAGAAATTTTCCCCGAGCGTTCGCATCGAACCGAACGACTCTTCGCTCGATCTCGCGGGGAAACGCGAAAAGAAATCCGCGAACGCGCGATGATGTAATTATGAAAATGATTCCGCTTTTTCTTAGCCATGGCTCTGAGCGCGTCGAGGAAGCTCCTCCTGGATTTTGGTTCTTCTCGCTTTCATCCTCTCTCGGGAAATCTCCGCTCTCGGGAAATAACGTTGGGGTCCGGAGCACGAAAACTCCGCCGCTGTCAAACAATTCCCGCCGTTTTCAAGCCGCCTAGCGTTTCTGCATCGCTGCGCGCCGATGGAAAATCGTCCCACTCTTTTTACGACGGAATTCCGCGCTTACCGCGTCGCGAATTTAGGGCAGATCTCGCGCGCGCGCGTTTCGCTCGTTCGCTCTGTGGTACGTGTAGATGTGCGCGCGCTCGTTGGTAGTGTGCGTGCGTGTGTGTCACCACCGTTTGAAAATCATCCTTGGTACCTAAGACGACGACGACGACGACGACGACGACGACGACTACGACGACGACGCGCGCGGCGACTTTCGCAAGGATTTCCCCGACGGTCCTCCTCGTCCTCGTCGTCGCCTCCGTTGCTCCGGTGCCGTCGAGGAGACGCTCGGATGTTGCGTAATCGTACGCGAATCGCAATGTTTTTTTTGCGCCTATCTCTAGCTCGACTTTTCGTTGGCGGAGCATTTTCTTTTTTTTTCTGCTTCTGATTCTTTCTTTTTTCCGATTCTTTTCTCGTCTTTGCGCTACCGCGTGAAATTTTAACGTTTATCCGCGATGCCGAGTTTATTTATAAATGATTTCGCGGAGTTTTTGTGGCTCGGTTAACGCAAATAACTTTTCGATGCACTCGGAATCGACTTTGTTTTCAAAGTTTCGGAGAAAGAAACTTAAATTTAAATCGTTGTCTCGATTTGAAAACACGTCGAATCTCGCGCTTCTGTCGCTACGAAAGAAGCCACGAATCGAAAATACGTTATTTCCGAGTAAAGTACCGTTTCGATACGAATAATCAGGTGGTAGTTGTGCAATTTCGTAAGATGATCTTTGATGACACGATCTTATCTTATTTTCGTTGATATCGTACGTATTTTTAATTATTTCTCGCTCAAACTTTCCAAAACGATTCGGCAACTTTCGTTTGATTCCTTAAGCGCTTTAACGACGATTCCAAAATGCTGCGTTCGATTAGGTTTTACGCTCTTTTTACGTCTGCTATTTTTTCCAAAATTATTACGGTTGAACGATTTCCATTATTTTTAACGCTCTATTTTGTTTCCCAGGATCTAAATCCTTGTGAGATTTTCCCAGACCCTCGGAGTCTAGGGTTGCGGTCGAGTCGGAACTTTTAAGAGGTGAGTAATATTTACGTTTATTTATGTACTTTCTCCCCATCTTCGTTGGATATCTTTCATAGACTTTTAATCGAATAAGAAAGCATACGGTATCGAATTTGCTACAGTGAATAATGTGAGTTATCGCGGACAGAAATACGCGAGTTGTTTGATTTTGCGTATTATTTTTATTGGTACCTCGTAGAAAATTTTAATCTCGTCGACCTGGGATTCACCGTAATCGAATTCTCGCATCGTTTTGGATCGATGAAAGTAAGACACAGCTGTAAAAGTATTTAGTGTTGAAATTACGCGATAAGAAACTATCGATATAAACGTCCTCTTCGAACTTCGTCAATAAAGTAAACGTATCTTTGATTTATTTATAATAAGTTTATTTTATTAAAAATTCACGAATAAAGGCCATCCAAGAGCACAAATGCAATTATCTACCAAGGATGAGCATATTTCATTTATTTAAATCGTGCGTGCACGCACGCACACGCACGCACGCACACACGTTCGATCCCGCGTAAACATGTATATATATCACGTGTAGATTACACTGTTATCAAATTACCAAACAAATATAGACGTTTCTGTGTATTTTACAAACGAATACAATGAGATTGAAAAACCGATCTCGTAGGGAAAATGGTGTAAGTTATTCTTTTGCCGTTGAAAAGAAAATTTGCGTCGTTAAATTAGAAAATAAATACAATTTCTTAGACGTTACGAACGCCGTTATAATGGCCTCTTTTTTTTTATTCAGATTGAGATGGAAAGTTCTGAGGAACCTACGAGTCTGCAATCCATTTGCCATCTACGTGCTTCCGAGTTGTTTCCCAAACCTGCGCACTTTGATTTCGAGGATCCAAATCTTACCGTACCTTTTGTACTTTTAAGCGGAGAATATATCGTGGCTTTGGGACGCACTTCGGACGGGGTGTTGGCTTTATCCAACTACAGATTATACTTGCAGCTTGGTCAAGGATGTTACAATGTACCGCTAGGTCTCATAGAGCATCTAGAAGTAAAAGAAATCTTTTACTTGCACATTGGCTGTAAGGATGCACGTTCGATAAGGTACATATTATTATTGTTATTATTGTTGTTATTATTATTATTTATCGTATCGTATCGTTACCGAATTTGGTTATAAAATTTGCTCGCCTTCCGCTCGACAAAAATTCGTTCTATTTTATAAACACGCCTCGATACACGTATTTCTATCCGTAACTTTGTTGCGAGACCAAAGGACCGGATAAAAAATCTTCGTTTTTCGATACTTCGATATTTAAATTTGGATATAAATATTTTTGTTACGGGTTGATAAGAAAAAATGGTTCCGATTAAAATTTTATGAAAGCAAACAGCTTAACTATAAATCATATTATTATCATTTTCAATGTCTTTAATCATTTAATTAATTATAACCGATAGCTTGTATCTTTATTTGTTGTTCGAAAAGCCTCGTAATTCGCTGAAAATTTATTAACGTTTTGAAATTCTGTGAATCGTAGTATCGATGGTACTTTTAAAGTAAAACTAACATTCGGAATGATAATATCGACTTAAATTTAAAGAAATACGCTACAAGGAAATATTCCGAATAGATTTTACTCGAAACAAAGAACGAAATACTCGTTTCGATGGAGATGAGTTTGAAAAACTTTTGACTAACGATAACGATGATAATTACGAAATATATTTTTTGTCATTTTGTTACAGCTGTGCATTTTCTACCAATGAACACTGCTTGGAATGGTTCAAACGACTACACAAAGTTACCTTTCCAAGGAGAAGTATCGAAGATATGTTTGCTTTTGCGTATTATGCTTGGTCGATGGAAGAGGGAAAAGATTATCCCAGACTAGGAAAAGATAGCAATTCTTACCTCTCAACTTTCAATTCAGAAGTGCGAAACTCATTTTTTAAATTTACCTAAGCAGAAAGAACATTATATTAAAGACGTATCGTGATTTTTATAGGCTTTATCGGTAATTAGTTTGTAATCTAAACAAACGAGTTCGTTATCTGTGTTAACGTTTTATAATAATTAGATAATATTCTATCTGCGAATGATTCCATAGCGCTCGATATTTACATCAAAATTTTCATTCTTTTTCTTATTATATTTTCTTTTATATATTTCAGGTAGAACGGCTAAAGTTCAATTTACACGGAACTTGGCGAATTAGTCAAATAAACAAAGATTACCAAATGTGCCCATCTTACCCTCCTCATCTCCTCGTTCCTGCGTGCATTACGGATAAGATTCTGGAAGATGTTGCTAAATTTAGGAGTTCCAGGAGAATTCCCGCGGTGGTTTGGAGGTAAGACTTTTACTTCCAACTTTTTTACTTTCGACGCTAGAATTTTCCTTTAAAACGATACGAGCGAGCATTTTTTTATAAGCATTTTAAAGAAAAGTATTAAATTATCGCGTCGTTTTAATCTTAAAAATTAACGCTCGATCGCAAAAAATCTAAGCATCCATCTCATTTACAGAAACGTGTTTTTTTATTGTTGTTTATTAATTAATGTGCACTTATTCGAACCCAACAGTAAGTTTTGCTTTCAATCGTAATAAACAATGATTTTGCATTCTAATAATTACTTATGACTAATATACTGTTACATACATCGATCAAAGTCTTACAGATTATTTAGTTTCATTTTTTTTTGTGCCTGAGAATATGTTACCGGATAACAAATATTTTGATAACATTTTTACGGTTTTATTTATATACCGAAAAATGGGTATTATAAAAAACTGTACATTCGATTTCTTTACTTTACAGAAACGTTAATAACGGAGCTGTGATAGCTCGCAGTAGTCAACCAGAAGTTGGTTGGCTAGGCTGGCGAAGTTCCGAAGACGAAGATCTTTTGAAAGCTTTATCGGATGCATGTTCCTATGACAGAGGTGAATCGACGATGATCGACTCACCTGTCAATTATTCCGATCCAGGAGATGAGCCAATATCACCTGCTACCACAAAAGTATTTATTTATTTATACGTTTCGACGATAATTTTAATAATTTGTCCGCTTGTAACAACGACTGTCCTCAATTTTGATAAAATTTTCCTTTTTAAATTTTAAATACTAATCCTTCGTAAAATAATTTAATTATGCGATCAAACGCGAGTCGTATTGATTTTTATTACTCGACTCTATTTTTACGGCGCATATATTTAACCTTATTATTTTCAAAAAAAAAATCTTACAAAGTTACGTTACTCGATTTTTATTTAACCGATTGCGTTTACGTTTAAATAAAAATTTTTCCTACATTTTTATGCATATTTCGATAATAGCCTTTTTCGGATGAAAACGTAAAATAGTTTTTTTTTTTAACGCGTACTCGATCAATTAATTTATTCGGTGTTTTTAAGGTAACGAACCAAAAATGTCAGTGGATAGAAGAAATCGGTATGATTCACGGTGAATACTGTATTAGGTTACATACCGTATTGTCCAAGATTGATACACACACGTTTAATCGCGTACTGCGTCTCGAGAAATAAGATCCGTTTAGGAAAATTCTAACGCACCGGTTGCATTATCACGTATCAAATGTCGTGGAGGTATTTTATCAAAATTCAGGATTCGTGTTCTACATGTTTTTCCTCCGGACTCTATCGACTCCAAATTCTCGAAATCTCCCCGTTGGCTTAAAAGTTATTTAAAGTTAGATTAAAGAAACGTCGCTCGATCCGACGAAATAAAATATTGTTACGTTTATTTACAGAAAGTCCTGATCGTCGACGCAAGGTCTTACACTACGGCGGTGGCGAATCGAGCGCGAGGCGGCGGTTGCGAATGTCCAGAGTATTATCCGAGCTGCGACATTCAGTTCATGAATCTTCCAAACATCCACTCGATAAGAAAGAGTTTCCATGCTGTGCGTCAGTTGTGTGCCTCCGATGCCGATCAGAACAAGTAAATGTATACGATATCTTGCAACTCGATACTTTTCAGTTTTGCACCAACTTGCGCAATGCGTACGTACAAAGTATTATTAAGGTAGTTTGCAACGACTCTTACGCTTCTCTAATTCTAGTTTAACAATCAATGATATTTTTAATTAGTGTAAAGTAACTTTATAGCTTAAAGAGAAGTCGATAAAAAACGTAAGCTCGCTCCTTAATTACTAATCAGCTCTGTATACGAACGTCGGAAAAGTGCAGAAAAAAAAAGTGGTACAAACCGTCGAATGTAATTACATCCAAATTAATAACTATGAATCAACCTCTCGTGTTTATATCGTTGGTTCCTTAAAATTTAAGATCGCTCCGGGTAATTTTAATTACGACTAGTCGATACTACTTTCCCTAACCTCGTAATCATCGATTTTGTAAATTTTTTTCAGCTGGCTAAGCTTGTTAGAGGGCACAAGGTGGTTGCAGCACATGTCGGGTTTGCTCAGGGCGGCTGTTACGGTGGCCTCGGCGATCGAAAGGGATGGTAGACCAGTATTAGTACATTGTAGCGACGGCTGGGATAGAACGCCCCAAATCGTCGCGCTAGCCCAAATTTTACTCGATCCGTATTATCGAACAATGGAGGTACGATATATCTCACTTTTATTTAAAGAAATGAAAAAACCTGCGTTTATCCTATGGATTTCGGCGATATTTGAATAATTCGTATCGTTGGATTCGACGCAGGGTTTTCAAGTTTTATGCGAGAGGGAATGGCTCGACTTTGGACACAAATTCGCGGATCGATGTGGTCAAACCGTTGGCTGCGAGGATCCGAACGAAAGATGTCCTGTATTTTTACAATGGTTAGACTGTGTACATCAATTAACTAAGCAATTTAAGTGCAGTTTCCAGATGTCACCTGCGTATCTTGTAAGTTGATCAACGGTGTTTGGACGAAGATCGATGATCGTTCGAAATTGAAGTTATAAATATCGTTTTGTGCACAGGTAAAATTAGCTCAGCATACGTATTCTCAATTATTCGGTACATTTTTGTGCAATACTAGGCAAGAAAGGTTGCAATTAAGGATACGAGAGCGTACTTTTTCAGTTTGGCGTTTTCTAAATTCTACATCTTTCGTAAATCATTTGTATTCTCCGACGAAAAATCAAGTAAGCCTACATACGAATATTCGTGAACGAACGTAACGTTTTTCACGTTCGAAAGACACAATATATCCAAACATCGACGTCTGTTCTATCGACAGGTATTATGGCCCAGTTGCAATGTAAGAGATCTCAAACTTTGGTCCGCGGTGTATTTGGGAACCGTTGAGACTCCTTTGGGTATCGGTGATATCAAACCACGAGTATCTATGATCGATATCGAAGCTGGTGAGAACGAAGAACCGCAAGGACAAATGACAAAAACACGTTCTTACGGGGATCTTGTCCAGGCCCAAGACCACACGGCTTATCTTCATCGTAGGTTGAGCGATCCAAGTATTTCTGTCGAAAAGTAAGAGATTCTTCGACGCAAAGTTTACGATTATTCGTGTAAAAATTAAAAAAAGAGATAATATTAACCGTATCGTTGTAAATTTTTTTGCAGAAAATTTGATTCGCTTAATTTGGAAAACGAGCCGGAAAAAATTGAGACTAATATCGATAGCGAGAAACTCGAAGCTGTGACTAGTGAAAATTTTAAAGAGACTAAAGATGTAAAAATTTTATCTAACGAAGAGCAAGCGATAATCGAACCACCGGCCAATGCTTCGGTCGACAGTTCTACGGACACGATAATACCCAACGGCGATTTAATAATCGCTAAACACGACGATGAAAAAGATATGTGAGTTAACATTTTTACGCTATCTTTGTTTTTAAATCGAAGATCGTCGTTTTATTTTTATAATTAAATATCTACTATTAACTTTTAAATTTGCTAATTTGCTTAAGTGCCGGGATAAATAAAAGATCAGCGATTGAACGGTTGAACTTTTACATTTAATTCCCGGTGGTAAAAGAATTTCGAATTTTAGATCACTGATAACGAATCATATACAAGAGTCGGAAGCCCGTTGGATCGATACGGCAACTGTCATCCGTCACACGTGCAATCGTAATCATAACGAAGGAAGCGACGTAAGCGAAACTAGCGTACCATTAGTTTCGCGGACACCGAGTAGCATTTGTCCGGCATCACCGATCCATCAAGACATTATGATCGACAATTTTGATCGACTGGATGACGTCGATGGCCTTCCAGTTATTCACTGCGACGTTCAAATACGAGTTCAACAAATTATCGTCGAAAATAAGGTAATTCGATGCAATAAAAGAAAACTGCTCGGTGATAAATAGGATACGTTTTTTCGGTTTATCAGACGTGTGAATTTTATCGGACATATAGTTACATAATTCTTTCTCCAGTTGATCATTATTTTATCTCTTATCGGGCGTGAAAATTTTACATTTTTAAATGTACCTCGATTACCCATTAAATAATAAAATTCAAATTAAAGAATTCGTTATTCCAGTGCATACGGCAAATCTGTTTACAGAATTATCGAATAAGTAACGATTAACCTAAATTGGCTTATTATTCCAAATACAAATTACGAGATTTCCCGTCTAATAGAATTACAACTTATTTAATAGAAAAAATTACTTCAAATTACATTTAATCAAATACAATAAGCTTCGGTTTTCCTAGTTATAAAGATAATTTTTGTTTCATAAAAAAATTGTATAATTTCTTCTTTGTAATAATTTTGAGTTATTTATAATTAAGTTAAATTTGTATTATTTCCGAGTAAAACTTGTATTTATAATTAAGGTAAATTTAATCGAAATTTATCTTGATTATTCATTCAAGGATATATAATAACCTCTGCATCGATACTTTAAATCGTTTTATTACTTTACACAATAATAATAAAAATATCATTGTTTTAAAAATTTATTTAAGTTCGATGTTTATCAATGGCGTATTCGAAGCGAATGTATAACCTTTCACGATAAACGAACCGTTTATATTTTTACTTATTTAAATCGATCGAACTTAATTAAAGTAAAAAAAAACAAATATTCTTCGGAGAAAGAACAAACCAATTATAATAACAACATTGGTAATAGCGCGATCGAATCGATCGTTCCATTAACGTAACCAAAATATTTATAATTTCAGCTTAAAGAAGAAGCGCTAAGAAAAGAACTACATACAACAAGAATGGCTTTAATCAAACAAGTGTGCAATCATAATACGGACGCGGAACGAGTAGACGATATCGTAAGTTTCAACCAGAGTGTATATCAATTTTGAATCGGCGATGCTCGAAAAGCTGGAAGAGCTTGAAAAATACACTCGTGAAAATTTTGTTCCGTTTCAGGGTTCGTTGCCCGACTCTGTGGGCAGCACAGGAGATCACGGGGAATCCTTGCCCTCCGACATGTCCTGGGAAGCTTTGGACGAACCTGGACCAGCACCAACGTTATGGGTACCTGATCACGCTGTTAATCGGTGTATGGGATGCGACACGGAATTTTGGTTGGGGAGGCGCAAACACCATTGCAGGTAATTTTTAAAATTTTCTTTGATATTTAACTTTTAATTTTCTCCTTTTTTTGAGTCGTGCGAATAACCGTCGGTTAATATCAAGTTTGATTATATTCATAAATAATTGTATTGTTCGAGAATTTGCGTATTTGGTTAGAAAATTAATTTTCTTCAAACTTTCGATGGCCTACCCTAAAATTTTACGCATCGATATCCTAATTACCAAGAGAATACTAAAAAAATTTTACATGTTCATCTAATAGTGAGTCTGATGCAAGAACTACCTTCAAAGTGTGGTGGTATGTATCTTATGAAATATGCATAATTAAAAAATAAAAATTTGAAAGCTTTCGAATAATACGCGTTTTGAAAACATTAATTTATTAACGTGTTTTTCTGTTTGGTTTATAAAAGGTAGACTCGAATAACAAATTCCCTATTAAAATCGTTCATTATTCATTCTCGCCATAGGCTTGTTTGTAATTATAAAGTTCGATCACGAGACATCGTAAAAGTAAAGTAGAAAAATGCGAAACCGATCTTAAATCCCCGATGACCGAAGAACCCTTTTATTTCAGATGCTGCGGTAAGATATTCTGCGCGGACTGCTCAGAGAACTCGACGCCTCTTCCGAACGAGCAGCTCTACAATCCTGTCCGGGTCTGCAGGGACTGTTTCTCCCGACTGCATCACCACATAAACCCGTGCCAATGCGCGAACCGCCACCAGAACAAAATCATGGACAATGAAATCGAGAGCATACCTCTACCGCCACCGTTAGCTAATTTTTCAATGTCGGCGAGGAAACCGGTTATGCAGAGCTTGAGCAAGGATGATTGTTGCGAATCGCCATTCCAACTCGTACAGCAGAAACAGAACCAATCGCTGCCAATCGTTGAGACGAGCAGTGCGAATTGAGCGCCGGCGCTCGATCCAAATGGCGACTTCTCAGGAAAAAGGAAGCGGGTGAAACGATGCGAACGAATCGCGAAAAACATTGCGTGTGTACGTGTATGCGTGTATGGGCGAGAGGAGCTTTAAAATGTCGATTTCTGGCGAATTTATACATCATTTGTATCGTACATAATATCTATGTTAAATGGAACGAGGGAGGAAAGAGGAAATAACGAAGATAACAATCACACGATAGGCACGGAGTGGAGTGTTGTTTTCTTTCAGCGAGCTAATATTTATTTATAGATTAATCATTTATACAAAGCGATGCGTTTGAGAGTGGACGATGAAAAAATGTTTCGTGTACATGAGTAAAAGTAGGAGAGGCGTACGCGTACGATCGATGGAGGGAAGAAAGGAAATTAACGATGGGACGAAGTATAATTAACGTGAACAAATTATGTATTTAGAAAGGGAGAATGTGTAAAAGAGTGAGAGTGAGAGCGAGAGAGAGAGCGAGAGAGAGAGCGAGAGAGAAATCGTTTGGTACGAGGGTAGAAGAGATAGAAGAGTGATTTGATATTAATTAGAGACTAAAAAGAGAAGATTAAAATTGTATCGTTTTAGATTCTTGGCGTTGAAACTGGCGTTTGGACTGGCTGTGACAGATGTTTAATTTTAGACGTCGAACGAAGAAAATTTAATTATTAATTGTTGGTCGATTTAAAGAAAAGAAAAAAAAAGTGAATAGTTCAACTATGGTCGCAATTAAATTTTATGTAAATATATTCGTGCATATTGTCTTCGTATACAAAAGAAAATAGTTATCTAGTGTGTTCTGATGTTTTTATTATTGACCCGTGCCTCTGAGTAGTCTCGTGAGTTTTGCTCTTCTTGACGGCCCGGCGCCTTTTTCTCAAAATAAACTCGGCGCTCGATCCGATGAGATATTTATTAAAGTATCCATCGAAATTGAGCACCGATTTTAGCTGAAAAATAAAAAACACAAAGTAACCGAAACAATTTTATACTTGGTACATTGAAAGAACAAAATACAAGTATATTGGATGACATCTGATGCTTAGGAGTGTGTTGTGTATATCTATATACACGCACGCGTATACATATATATATATATATTAAGTTATAAAGAAAATCGAAGGCAAAAAGAGTCAAAGTATTTTCGCGTTCTTTACTGTATTTAGACGTTAACCGCGTAGTTCTCAGATAGCGATTGCACGTTCGTATCTGTGGAATGAATAAAATAAATCAGTTTATTTACAGTAAAAATCATCCTGTATTTTATTTTATTTACCTCATGTTTCATACTTTTTCTCGTTATATTCTATTTAATTAAACAACTCGTGCCTTTTTATCTCGCTTAAATTCTTAATAATAGATATATTTTTAAGCATCTCGGTGGCATTGATCAATAAAGTTTTTGTTTCTTCGGTGTCGTTATCTTTTTGAAATTGTAAAAGTATCACCAAATACGTAGTCACCGATCCCAGAATCTATCGTTAATATTTTTAGTTTAGAAGCGATAATGATTAAAATTAAATTTGAAAATGTCTTTTAACGTTCGTTCGATCAACGATATTTTATTATTGCTTTTAAACTGCCGTTTTGGTCACGTAAGAAGTAAAGAAAACCGATATCGAGTCAACTTTTAAATTAATATGATTCATATATTATAAGTTTAATACTAATAACATACATTCAACGATAAGAAGTATTTTTTAAATGTTTAAATCAACTATAATCTTTTAATAATAATGATTATTCAAAATTTTATGAGTAAATTTCACCGAATAAAATTATATTGTCTTGATAACAATCGACGATATTTTATAGCCAAAATAATATAAATTCTCGATCGAATGGCAACTTGGAAACTCTTTTGTGATAAATACTTTTGGTTTAATTATTACTATATGAGTATATTATTTATTATATATAATCGTTTTAAATCGGTGCTTTAATTCGTTTAAATAGCAAAAACAAAAATATAGATCATCGATCTCTGTAAACATATTTTTATTTATACACGTGTTTGCGCGCGATTATCTTTTTAGTTAAGTGAAACCGACTGATTTATCAAAAAAAAAAAAAAAAACAAAAACAAACAATCGCCAACTCGAATAAAAATTAATTTTCAATATTAGAAAATCGAACAACGTTTGTTTAAGGAACATAAACTTATTAAATTATAACACGATTATTACCGACGTGACTAAACTTCTGTCAAGGTAAAAAAGTCCACAAGCGGTAAATTCCACTGGCCTTTGAAGTAGCTGAATCGAAAATATCTCCAACTGTTTTCTCACTTCTGGGTTCCAATTATTAATCAATGCTCGACTGATCAACGATCCCATAATTTTTACCTTTGTAGCCATGAAAAAAATATGCATTTATCAATACTAAAGCGGATAAAAATGTTTTTTTACCTTTGCGAGTTGAGCTTTTTTTTAAGAAAATAAGCAAAAACCTAATCTTCGTAGTTACATAATTGGTATAAAAGGAAAATAAATAAACGTTTTAAACTATGCAACTAATGTTTTTAATCTAGAACGAGAGAATTACAATATCGATATCGATTATGCAATCGAAGCGTTAATTCACAGAATACTTATATTTATGCATAATTTAATTTATCGACCATTTCGTATAAACGTATAATATTTTACATCGCGAGGGATGAGTAAATTTGCATTTTAAACGTTTTGTAGTATTTCTGTACTTCGTTAAAGACAATTATAGACGCACGGTTCGCGTAGTATATACAATATATAGGACGTAATTACGTATTTGAGTATTTAAAATAAATTTTGATTGATATTTGAGCGCGAGCTGGTTTGAAAAACTATAATCAATGTGACAATCAACGTAACGCGCGACGCGAGTTAATAATTAGTTTAGTCTTGTCGTTAAAGCACGTAAATAACGATAAACGCAGGTTTTTAAGATTCCGACGATTCGGCGCATCGTAATACTTTTTAACGTAAAAACTGTACCGACCTTCATCGATATCGCGTAACAAGGTTGGACGAACAACAGTAGTCTGTACACGTGGAAAAAAATCCAACAAATCTGAATGGTAAGAATATATCAGCTGCCGTAGTTTTCCCTGTATATTTCGTTGTACAGGAAATAAGGTGTTATCGTCAGGTGTATCAAACAACTGCAGGTCCCCGTGAGTATGGAACTGCCGTAGGCTTTATTAATGTCGACGATACTATCGCACATGATTCCGTGTAGGGTTATCAGTTGATCGATGGTATTCGATTTGCTTCTAATTTCTAAACAAACGTTTTTCACAACGATCAAAATTTTACCTATTATTTCTTCCACTATGAAATTCCAGTTTATCATGGTATTCGCTTTTTATTTATCTCTTTTATTTTATAGATACGTACCGGATGTATCTAGAAAAGTTTTCGTTTCTTTCGCTCGAGAGATATTTTTCTAGATTATTTATAGAGTATGTAAGAGTTAAGATATAATTGCATGAATTTTAATAAATCGAAATAATAAAGCGAAATAAATAATAAAAAAATTAAAAGGAAAGGAAAATTGGAAATTAATTTCTGAAGAAATGAACGGTACTATTTTTTATAACGTTCGATCCTTATCACGGGTAAACAAATTTTAATTCGTACCTTCGCCAGTGTTGATAAAATCTGAGATTTTATTCGTTCGACGAAATCGATTGTGTCCGATACAAGACGGAGCAAACGATGTATTTAGTGACATATCCTCTCTTAAATACTGCGTAGCTTTAAAGAATAAATTATCTTGATTAAATATTCGATATTTTCTTCCATATTTGGTTTAAAAAATAAAATCCTGGTTGATCGAAAATTTTAAATTATTCAAAATTGGATCAGCGAAGATCGTAATTTTTACTCGGTATAAATTTATGCTGTCGAGAATTCAAAACAAAATTTATCCTTGTCTGTTTTACGATGATTAATTTATGAAATTTAAGTTTCTTCTTGAAAATATTATCTATAAATAAAATTGAAAATTCTTTTCCGACGGAGTTTTTATTTAAAATTATAAAAAATAATACCGTTTAAAATATGATATTTTATCACGCAAAATTTACCTATTTTAATAATTTTTAAAAACTGTCGGTTTCTTTTCAAAGTTAATTGCGATACACTTGTGAATTATTTATTATACAAATATAGAAAAACTAGTTTCAAAATCTTTTTGCAATATCCTTTTTCCTCTATTTAACGATACGTTACAAATTCTTATATAACTTGTTGAGCTATTCCTGAATTTATCTCGCGTAAAAATGGAAAAGATTGTAGGAAACGAAGTACAAATTGTATTTTGACGATTTGTCGTAAAAGTAATTACAAAAAATATCGTTAGGTAAATTCCGAATTAAAATTTTTTTTTAATAAAAGTACTCGTTCTTTTCGGTAAATAATGTAATCTTACATTTATATCTCACACATAAAAGTTTTCCATGCAATTCTATTTAATTTTACTTATGAATTTTATCTTCGCTTTTTTTGTTGGAATTAAATGTAACGTTATTTTACGAATGTTATAGCAATTTTCGTTGAAGATTATAAAAGATGTGTATACTCACCGAATCCCATATCTTCCCATAAATTTTCGATGACGGTGTTTTTCTTCGTGAAATTTATTATGATCGAGTTGATCATTTGAAATCGTTCTGCCACGTTAATTAAAATAAAAGCGTACTGTATTTCAAAGGTCATTATCACGATATACATGAAATACAATGGACAATAGTTTATCGGTCCTTTGTCTTGAAATTCGTGTATATTCTTAGTACTGGAAGATGCGTACCACGAATAGTAATCCGATGCCGATAATATGATTAAATATAAAAATGTGCAAAATATCACGATAATGGACACTTTGCGAAGATTTTTCGAAGTTTTAATGTTCAATTTCTCGTCCACCTTCAAATGAAAAGGTAGTAATTATCGTATAAACTTCGCGTTAATTAACTGCAATATTTTTAATACTTTATTCTACGTTTTTGTTGTAAATTTTTTTCATTTCTCGGTGAAAGAGACAAAATTTCGACAAGTTTATTTACCAATGATAATGAAACAATTACGAATCAAAAGATAACTAAAATTTCAAGATTAACATAAATTTGTAAAATTGCTTTTTACTAATAATAGAAGTTTTTTAAATTTTATTCGCCGCGTTTATAAATATGTAAAAATAAACGTCATTATAAAATACGATAACCTATATTTTTTTTTGTTAAAATTTAATATAAATCTATATAAACACATAAATTGAATGAATAAAATCGTGTCAAATTAATTTATGTAATAATACAAGATTATTATTGAATAAACGTTCTAAATTTTATGAATTTTTCAACGAACGACAATAAATATCTGAAACTTTAAGTTTTTAAATTTATAGTTAATGTTTAGATTCGATCGATGAAAATCTTAAATTTTAGATTTATTTAAGTCAATTCTTTTAAAAACATATAGATTTTTATCTTACGTCTAATATTCAAAGAAGTAAAAGTAATTACGAAGAAATACATAAAAATAGAATATTTTGATCGTACAAAATCATTTTATCACGGTGTTTTCAAACGTATAGATGCGTAAAATTTTAACGCGAACGCATCACGAAAAAAGTAAAGTATAAATTCACGATACGAAAAATCAAAGTCGAACTCGCGAAGCTAAGCAAGAATAAGATCATCGAATAACGAAGGAATAAAACTCGACGACATCGAGGGAAGTTGTTTTTTTTTTTTTTGGCAATGTGACAAATTCATCGTATCTGTGAAAGGATTAGAAAGAGATTTAAGACTGGAGATTGTTCGACTTGGCAATGACGAGTTTGTCGCGTAGTCAGTCGTGAATTCAGTCCAGAAATATACTCAACCGAAGTATAGAAATAATAAATGTGGTTAATACTTAATTTAGACGTGAGTATTTTATTTCTCAAACTGTGTCCTTGAAGACAAGATATTCCGATATCTTGAGTCGTACGTATAAACATTTGGAATCTCGTGAAGATGTAAACACCGGATGTTTGGTAACGATTTTTGTATAAATATTAATTTATCGAGTTTCGTATTACAGTTGTTATCATTTAAAAATCATATGAAACGAAAAGGTTTTTCAACTTTTGTATATTCAAGGTTCGATTTTCCTCAGCCATCCAAAAATTCCTCGCAATATGTCAAATGTCTACAACGAATTTATTTTAGTTTTTATATATTATCCTTTGATACGGGACTAAGGTACGATTTTTAAACCATTAATTAAAAATCGCTATTATTAAAATGTTTGATAATACTATTATTTTCATAGTTATACAACTAAATTTTCACGTTATATTTTGCAACGAAGACACGTTATATATTTTGCCTTAAAACTTGAGAAGTAATTTTAAATTTAGATCGAACGTACCGATAAAGACTAAACTGAATTTATGGTTTATCGCACCAAGAATATTAATACATGATTCGGCACTCCTTACTTATGATAAACGAACGGAATATGTAAATAAAATCAATAATTTTACATAGATAATCTTATTCAGAGCGTCTTTGATTCTCCGCCAACGGAAGGGTGAGTCAAGGATCACAACCACCATGACGATCATCACTGCCAGGACGTCGCTGCAGGTCACCGTTATTGCGGATTCCGAGGACAATCGAGTACTGTTCTGCCAACCATTGCGCAGATCTCGGTACAAACCCCAGCATTGTAGTCCGATGAATAGCATCAAGATCAGAATCCTTTTGCATGAGAATGAAACGATTAAGTGAATTACGAGTTTGATTTATCATCCCTTGTTTATTCGTTTAGATATATTTCCGAATTATATTTCAATTCTTCGGGTATTTGCGCGAATAATATTTCTTAAACGAGAAAACATAGTTGGATCGATTGGTGTACGTTTTTGACAAATTTTACGGTGAAAATGTAATTTAATATGTTTTATAATTTGTGTAAATGTTCTTTGGATTATTAGATTGATTTTAAATTTTACGCAATATCTTTATTAAAAGTTCGATTTTAAAAATACAAAATTGATGAATGTATCATCGTAATTACTTTACGGAACATTTCACGAGCTTTTACAAGGAAATTTAGGCGAGTTAATTTTATAAATTATCTTTTATAACTTCAAGTACATTAGTTTAAACGAACCTGAATAAATTTTAAACTATTTTACAGCCTAAAAGCTTTTATTTTTTTCGGCAAATTATTCGTTTATCGTCTTAAATTTTGATGTTTACCCACTCGTTTGTATAATTAGTGATCGTTATTGCGTACATTTTTAAGACTAATATTCTAACTAAAATTTATAACATAATTTTTCTTGTGAATACTTCCTAGATTTATCTACAATAATAATTTTTTGCTTATTCTCTGACGTACAATTGTTACGTTCGATATTCTAAATATTCTATTAAATTAACGATTTGATTTTATATTTTATGTATAATCTCGCATCTATATGTAATTTCTGTTAAATTTTTATGAAATATTTTATTAACATTTATGGATTTTATTCTACAGATTAATTTAATTGAACTTATGAATAAATGATGTTTAATTACTATTTATATGATAAATTAAAAACTTATCAATTTTCAAAACGAATGATTTGAAAATATGTTTTTTTATTAGAGTTATTTATATAATCCCACAAATATTAAGTTTAAACTTTTTGAATTTTTTCTTTTCAGATTTTTTAAAAATTATTTAAAATATCCTTATAATATCTTCAATATTCGATAAAATTGATTTTCAATTAGCTTACATTAAGAAATTTGATGAATTTTCCAATATTACTTTATCGCATCGTTTAAAGAAATTATTTTATAATTTTTAATATTTATAAATTAAATAAATCTATAGCTAAATTTAATTAATTTTTTAATTAAATTTATGATTTTACATACCCATAGATAATCTGAAGAATATTAATACGTCCTTCGATGAATTTGGATTTAGTATTAATGAATTTTACGGGGAAGAGTCCAAAAATTTTACTTAAAAAATAAATCGGTTGAAGTGCATAGATTAAATCAGATTTAAATTTTTCACTTGTTGATTTGGATGCAGTTTTAAAACATTTGCTTCTTTTTTTATAATTTTTTTCTGAGATAAGAAATTATGCAATTTTATTATTCAAATTATTATGTATATTACTATTTAGATTTGCAATTATAATTCTAAAATAATAGAATTAAATAAGAAATTTATCTCTGAAATAAAAATTTTTTAAGATTGTTTAATATGCAAACAATGTAAATATTTTAAGTATATAAATTAATAATTGATAATAATTCTTAGTTCATCAAATCGATCATTTTTATTTTTAAAATAATATAATAATACAAAACAGTGGGTAGTATAATAATTGAAATTAAATTTAAAATTAATTTCATATTTTATTTAGAGAGTCTATTTCTTATTAAGTAAATTTTAATATATTTTTACTTTGCGTAGAAATAACATTTAAACTCTCCATATTTAAGTAAGTAAATAAATTTGTTTTGTTCTTCTAAGTTTACAATAATAAATTAATATTATCGATGTATTTTGAAAAAAGTACAATTCACGCGCAAGTGTTGAAGAAAAAATGAAAACAAAGTTTAAAATAAATTACTTTTATTTATCATTAATTTTTTAAGTTATCCGAAAAGTATTAAACTGTGTGTGCTGAATAAATTCTGCAAAATTTATATTTTCTTATCTTTACTATAAATCTACTGCAATTATAATACCATTTCTTTAAACCTAGAATATCTGTACATCTTCACTTTTTACCCGATGATTAAAATAGGAAAATAAAAGATTAAATTTAAATGAACTGTAGATAATAACTGATATTGGTTTGAACTTAATAAGTTATAGATTTAGATCAAGATAAGTAATAGCTTTCATTGCAATGTATGTAACTATTAACTATTATTACGCAAGGAATTATTAATAAACCTTTATCGATAATAGTTGACTTAAAATTGAAAATAACAGCATTTATTAATTCCTTCAATTATAGTCTTTAAAATAACATGTGGAAAAAATTACCACTTTTTATCGAGTAAAAATAAATATTTTAAATATTAAAACAATTATTTGACAGGTTTTATTTTTATTTTTGTCATAATACAGATTTGCATTGATTATTGTTATAAAAATCGGTCTTTTAAAAGATTATTAATATTAGAAGTAAAATATTAAATTTTACAAAATATACATCATCGGTTCAATGCTTTGAAGTTTGCATATTTTCACGCGACATACGGATATTATAATTTACGAATTAAAAGCTGTACAGAGTTTATTACACTTTCGATAGATTATGTATTTTTTATGAATTATTATTTTAATAATAATTTTAATAATTTAGCATCATAACGTTTAAAATTAATTTAGTTTCATAATTTCATAACTCGCGTGTATTTTCGTTTACGGCTGATGTTCCGACATGTTGTTGATATTTTATTGCAAATCGATAAAAATATAATTTATTTTCATAAATATATTGCTTAATTCATTCTATAATAATACAAATATAAAAATTCGCTAAACTCGATTCATTTCTTAAATTTTGTTCAAGTTTTGATATTGTCCATTGTTTCTCGTTCTAATAATAACCATAAAACGAGCCTAAGGAATCGGAAAATGAAACAGAATCATGTAAACGTACTGTGAGGGTATTTAACGTTTAAAACTTTAACCGACGCTGGAAAAACTTTTCTTGACATTTTTGTGCATTTATTTACAGTTTTCAATGCGTTAAACTAATTTATTTATGGATATAATTTAATTTCTTGACAGTAGAAGAGATAAACGTTATGTAGTTAGTAATAAAAGTAACTTAAAGAAGTACGACAAGGGTCAATTAATTTATACAATTGGTGCGGCGAGTACTTTTTTCACCTTGTAAAATGTCTGATTTGATAGATTTTGATAGTCCAAATACAAATAATATTGGATCGGTACTTCCATCGCCTCTTATACCAGCTCCGGAAAATGCAAGGAACGATGGACCTATTTCAAATGAGGCTGGACCTCATATTACCGAATCCGAAAAACGTCGTAGTACAGAAAATAATCCATTTGATATGGTAATGAAAAAAATAATGGATTACGAAAGAAATAAAGAGGATCCATTCGAAAGAGTCATTGAGAAAGTAAAGGAATTTGGTAATAAAGTATCCGACGAGCCAAAGGATATCTTTCGTTCCGAATCCATCAGATATTCCGATATAGTAAAAAGAAACAAAACTTTGGAAGAGATTGAAACTAATGTAAATGTACCATTGATGGGAGGAGAGGTCGATATGAGTATTATTACAGATTTAAACAATACTAATCTTATTAGCGATAGTACAAACGAAAATCAAGTTATATCGTTATTGAGCTGTGATAATAAAATTCCTAATATACAAATTTCTTCGACAAGTTGTAATACAGATTTATCTATTTTAAACAATTCGTCGATGAACGATTCGTTATTGGATCAAGATAATAATATTGTAAAAGATACTAAGAATCTGCATATTGATTTTAATAATCGTAGATCTATGTCTCAAACTAATGTTTTGGGAAGCAAAAAGTCACCTCAAATTCATAATAGACGATCCATGTCTGCCTCTGATACATTAAAAAGTAATATTTTTGGAGAAGACTTTTTAATCAATAGCGCTCATTCCAGTATAGAGGATCCGTTTAATAATGCTTTTCGAAAATCTAGTTTAAGAAGTACTATAAGTTCTAATTCTAGTTATTTAAGTAATCAATTCGATTTATCGATAAATAAACAGAATTTAGAGAGACAAACCAGCAATAGTTCTGTTTTTTCTGGATTATCGAATATATCTTCTATTCCTACCGATCCTGTTAATAAAACAAGACACGATAGGCTTTGTAGCGAAAGTTCTGTTTTTTCCGGTATTTCGAACTTGTCGACAATTTCTAGTAATAATGTTATTTCCTCATCCGATTCGTCTGTATTTTCAAACGATACTTTGAATAAAGGATTTATCACTAGCAGAATTCGCTCGACGGATAAAAGTCCGGTAAAGTCGCGAGATAAGACTGATTTAATAAAGAAATATTTTGAAATAAAAACAAGAATGTCAACTAGTGAAATAGAACAACCTAAAAATGAAGATAAAAAGAAAGTCGATAAAAAAAAATGTCATTCTTTTTCAAAATCTAACGATTTGCAAAAAGAAGAAAATTTACAAAATTCAGATGAAAAACTGATAGATGTCGATAGCAGTTTTAATTCCGTATTTAATGTAAGCCATTACACGTTAATAATTTAATAACGAACGATATTATTAATAAATGTCTTATATTAACGTTGCAACAATTTTGAATTATACTAAATCTTGAATTTATTTTTTTAAATTAATTATTATCACCTAAATTTCGAACGAATCAATCTCTATATTCTAGTTATTTTATTTTATTTTAGGATGAAACTGGAGTTAATGACATAATTTTGCATGAAGCAAGATTACTTGCAGAAACTTTTGAAAAAATGGCATCGAGTAAAGAATCAAATTGTAAGTATAATCAATTTACAAATACTATCGTTTGCAAGCTCAAATTATGAATTAATTTATTATAATATAATTTCATCAGCACCCGAAGATGATTTACTATCGAAAACTCAGTTGAACTTTGATTATTTACCTAAATCAGACGACGAAGCTGTAGATAATTTAATTGACTTGCCTGCTTCACCAACAAAGAATATATTATTGTCTAAAATAGATGCAGGTACAGAAAAAGATGTAGAACAAAATGTGATTTCTCCGGAAGACAACATAAGAGCTTTAGAGAATGAATTTATCGAGAAAAAAGATTTTAATAAAAAAGCTGTAACAGCTACGCTATTGTTGGATCTTGAAAAATTAATTAAAGAAGAAAATAATCCAGACGCACACAAAGTTCTAAATGATTTACAAAAATTGTTAGGAGTCGAATGCGACAACAATACTGAAATTTTACAATTGCATTTGCAAAATACTAACGATTCTTTGCAAAATATAAACAAGGATACGAATGAATTACATACTCACAAAGATATAGATAATAAGAAGTTAGAATTAAATACAAAACAAAATATCGATAGCTATTGTAAAAACAATTCTTTTAATTTACTAGACATACCAGAGAACAAAGAAAATAATATAAATAGTAGTAATTCTAAATTACACGTTCTTAATAAATTTAAGGAAAAAATAACCAAAAATGAAAAAGTAATAAATAATTCTCAATGTATACAAGAATCGGACGTAAAGGAGAAAAATTTAAATAATGCATCCGAAAACGAAAGTCTTGCGAACAGTCTTATAAACACTTTGAATAAAATTGTAAACGAAAAAAACGAAAATTCTGCAGTAGATATTTTACGCAGTTTAGGTACTGCACTTAGTATGGCTACGGAATTACGAGTAAAAAAAACCGATAAACGCATTTCTGATTCGAAAATATCCAAAAGAAACACACCGATGAAATTAAATCGTTCTTCAAATTTCCTATTTAAATCACCAAGTCCAACAAATATAATTACAAAGGTAAAATTTAAGTAGTAAAATTATACTTTTCTTTTGAAAATTATTTCTGGAATTAAGAAAAGAATATTTCCTTTTAGAATCAATCGTTCGAGGTATTACCACTTCGAAGAAGTATCTCGACTAATCCAATAAATAATAATAATTTATTAGACATTTCATTTACTAAAGATAAAAGAAAATCTCATTTATTAAATATAAAAAAACGTTTTCCAAGCGATCCAGGATTTAAGAATCTTCTTACCGATAAGAAAATAAACGAAACCCCTACGCTGGAGCAACAATATAATTTCAAAACAAGTATTAAAGATATTTTAATTTACATTTATAAGAATTGGTTTTACTTACTGATTTTTAATTTTTTATAATATTTCAAAGATGCAACAACGATCGAACAAGTTAAACCGAAATTCAAGAAAAAATTTAATTCTGAAATGGTACCAAAAAAAGGACCTCTCAAAGCTGTTATTCCTTTGGGTAATATGCAGAAACGAGGTAAAAACATAGGAAGCCTTGATCATTCGTTATTTACGCACCTAAAATATTTTATCTAAAATATTGTATACAGGATTGGTCAATCAAAAATTACCTTCGCACAACGTCACTCCACCAAAATCAGTAGATTCCGTTCCCGCGGTAAATATCGTGAGCAGCACTCCGAACACAAGTGGAATCAACAAGAATTCTAAGTCAGAACCCACAGCTTCTTCAACGCCAAATATAGAAGGACTGAGGACGCAACGAGTTAATACTCAAAGACAACGAAACTCAAAGAGTACATCGATGTGCAATGTTTCTCCTGTGTCGTTAAATTCTAGTTTGAAAGTCGCCGGGGCCAAGAATACTAACAAAAGGTAACGAATAAGAGATGTTGCAATCGTGCGTTGAAATTAAAGTCGTTTCAGTTTCAGTTTAGTTTTTAAATCTCATCTTAAAATATTACAAGTCGAAAACACGCGCGAGTGTAAGAAATGCAAATTATTGAAAAGGAGTGTCGATGACATCGCGAATCGATAAAGCGTTAATTTTTCTAATTTTATAAATACAATTGTTTAATAAGACTGTTATCGATCGTAGATTGGAACGAACTTTGTCACCGCAGAAGAGGCCATTTACACCTAGAAAGAATTTTGAAAGCAGCGAGTCGAGATTACCAAGATATTCTCCGCGACCCGTACGAGTGCGAAAATATTCCTACGACGATTTAAAGACAGCCAAGTCGCCACAAAATACCGTTACTGTGCCCAAATTTTCTTCGGAAAAAAAATTTAATCGCCAATCGTTCGTGAGTCCTTTGAAAAATTGTAATAAACTTACGCAAAAGGGGAAAATCGTAAGTTCGGTCGCTAAAATGAAAATAACAAACGATTTTTTGCTCTGAGCGCATTTATATATATATATTTTATTATTGTTGCGATACAGGTGTCAAGACTTGGAAAGCCTAGCAATGTCAAATCGGATCTAGAAAAAGAAAACTATGTTTGATCGTACGAGAAGTGCCTTAATTTAATAAACAGTAAGATCAACGTTTAAAGACGAAACTATTTTTTGTGTTTAGTGGTTAATTTTTGTACGTTTTTTTTTTAAATAAAAAAATTATTTTGATACTAATCGATGTTTGAAAATAAAAAATACATTTTTTATGCAATCTATTTTTGTAATCAAACACCCATTGTGTGATACGTAACATGTGATATGGGCGATTATAAATATTTTAATGTTTCAGTCGGTATACGAATTTTTAACATCTATTTATAATTTATAATATAGTAATAGTACCATAAATGTATTACCATTTTTCAATAATATATTAATGTTTAAAAAAATAATAATAATAAATATTGAATCGTTGACGCACGAATATTCCTTTTATCCACAAGCTCCAACAAGTTTTCGAAGCGATAAATTACGAAACGTAGAAAAAAAGAACGCAATGGAATTTAGTGGAAGAGAAAATGCGGTTTCTAATAAGAATTTTTATGAAAGTGGAAAAAACTAAAATCGGTGAAAACAAATTCTGTATGGATTAGAAAGATGATTGAAATTTTTGATTTTCGAAAAACGCTCGTTACCTCGTAAAAGGTGATGTGGTTAAAAAGAATAAAAAAAAAAAAAAACAACAACTCGGAAGCAAATAAATACGCGTCTTCGAAGAGACACCGAAGAGATTTTAACGACGCGGAAAGGTCCGACCGAAACCACAAACTTCCGATCCATTACAGGTGAATTGGCAAATAGAAGCTGTAGATCGAGCTTAAAATTGCACAGTGTAGCGGTTGGCGTTGAGTCGCGCGCAGTCGAAGAAGGAGAAAGCGTGAGAAAGGAAAAAGGATAAAAATTGAAGAAGGAAGCGAAAAAGAGTTGCAATGGCGTTTGCTGATGCAGTGACGTCACGTGTGGGATGTGCAATAGCACGTGAAACTCGCAAGATATCGTAAAGTAACGAAACAGTAAGATATTTAACGATAATACATTTTTATTAATAACCTCGGATAGGTGAGGAGGGGAAGTGCTTTATCGTTCGCCTCGTCACCCGCCTGATATATCGAACGCGTTATTTTAAAAGACTTCAACGTTTTCGAGTACAAGTTTGCATTTGCCGAATGTCGCGACGTGCATTGCGCTTTTTATAAATTCGCTTTTTACAAATGGTCCATCGTTTTCGCGTCGTTTGGTTGCATCCGTTTTATAATTACGTATTACGATTTCGAAAAGCTTTGAAATACTCTTCGCGCATTTGTACCAACGCTTTTACAACCGTATACTTTTTTATGCCTTTATGGATGTTTAAAAGTAGTTTTGTAAATCTTTGAAAACGAACTCTTAAACTACGAACGAACCGATCATGAATATTTCATGAATTTATTACGCGCTCTTTGTAAATTCCTTGCAAGTATTTTTGCAACCATCCGTGGACATTGCACACGCATACATTGCATACGTGTATGTAGACGCGTTACTCGGTTCGAAGATAAAGAGAAAGATAGACGAGTGGGAGGATACCGGTAAGATGGAAAGGGAGACGGGAAAATGGGAATAGAGAAAGAAGAGGCGGTAAAGGTGAGAATCATCATGAATTTAGGATATTCGTAATATTAATTTCTAACGCGTTCGCGAGTTCGCGCAAAATATTAATTATTAGGTCTGGTGTTTGTCGTAAAGGTATCGTATTAGCGGAGACGCTATAATTCGGACGAGCGCAAAAAAATAAGTACAATAAAAAATATAGTTTGGTATGAGTTACGGTTAAATCATTTTAATGTAACCAAATGTAATAAATCATTGTTCGAGTAAAGGGTTAAATTGAATCGATTCCGCACCTTCCGACTCGCTGTTTATTTAACCTTAATTATATTTTGTACGGTATATCGGCCGTAAAATTTTATTTTAATATATTTGTCGCGGTACGGGTACAATATACGATACGTTAATTTCCTTTTAAATTATTACATTTAACGTCATTTACAACATAACCTGTAAAAAAAACGTACAACGCTCGAGTCGTAATGGATAATTTTAAAATACACAAATGTATTCGTCGTTACAAAATACGATACAAACTTATGATTAAAAATGACAACGGTTTCACTCGGGTATTCGCAAAACGCAATTAAAAACCGCAGCTGTTTTCATTTTACGTAACTCGGTACTTATACAAAATTTCCACGCAACGTTCATTTTACAAATTTCTAAGCGATTTTTTAAAATTATGCACAGCGATATCGCGTCGGCTATAAAATATAACTTGTGCAATATTAAAATTTCAAATGCAAATGTCTGGTTGCACAATGGTAAGGCGCTTTTTAAAATAGATCGCACACGCAAACAAAATCTTCAATTTACGAAGGCTCGAACGGAATCGAAGAAAAAAAGAAATTTACGTAAATACCGTAAAACGACGATCGAACAAACGAGATTTCATCGCGAACGTTTTCGAATCCCCGAGGATTTCTCGCTACCGAAAACTCCGGGCGACGTCGATGGGGTGGACGAAAGCGTCCGGGTCAAAGGGACAGACGCTCATTGGCTCCGGCGTTCGTCCTCCCGGATTCGCGATTTGGCGGCGTTATCAGTCGGGTAGCGAAGGTCGATTGTTATCATTCGGTAACCCTAAGCCGACGGCGACGTTGCCTTTTTTTTCGCTTTTTCGCGAACCCCGAATTTACTGGACGAGTCGTTGCTTTGTTAATTTTTCATCGCTAAACCGTGGCGCTTCGTAAATAAGTTGGGAAATTGCGTTTGATTCGCCGCGTATTCCATTCATTCCTAACCATAAAAGTCTCGGAGCGATTTTATCGAGCGCAAGCTCTTATTGTTGACGCTAATTGTTTGCTTTCGGTAAAAAAAGGCGTGGTAACTTCCAGCGCTTTTATTTCTCAACTCATATCGAGCTAAAAACTTTTGCGAACGGTCGCGAGAAAAACAGGAGTTAAGTTTTCTTTATTTTAAACGTCTGCGACTCGCACTGATCTACAATCTAATTATCCGATCCGACTTACCTCGGGATCTCGGCTACTTTATCCGATTCTTTTTTTCCTCTTCTTATTTTTTATTTTGCATTAAACGCATCGAAGCGTCGTAGTTGCATATTTTTAGCTCGAATCGAACGCGAGTGTACAACGTACGAAAACTCTATAATTTCCGTACACTTGGCGCACGTCTATGCACGCGTCAACGCAAAACGTTGAAATACGTATAATTTTTTCGAAGAAAATAACGCATTCGTTAAATGCAAGCGTATCGTACATTACTTTACAAAAGCGAAATACGTAATCCCGTCGCAAAATATTTACCTTGCCATCCCTTTCCTCGAATCTACGCAACTTGGACGAGTCGTAATTTCCTTACAATTACCGAATAGCCCTACTAACTCTGGTTTAGTATATCCAAGAAGTCTTATCCAAGCACCCGTTTTACAACTTGTTCCGCAATGTACTTAATTGGGTCCCGTCATTAATTACGTTACAAACAAATATATATGCAACATGGCGCGATCGCAACGTTACGTGTGGATACCGCTTCCGAAAATTTATAATACAATTAACAAATATTTTGTTGCTCGCGTACTTTTTTTACGGCTTGTAAACTTTAACGATCGTTCACGATGCGTCCGTCGAATAAAGTAATCGTTAATCGATACACTCGAAAGTTAAAACATCGTACGAGAACATTTTCTAGTTGATCTCGAAACGAGAAACCTTTTAAATAATTTAAAATCAATTTTAAGGAAATTAAAGGACGATCGTAAATTTAATCTTACATCGCTCTTTGTGCAAATCTCTCTACGCGTGTTTGCTAAAAATCCAGGATATTCCATTTTGAAATGTAAACAACCTTAAAGCTGTATTAAAAATACATTATATATATATATATATATATACGCTTATATACGTAGAATTTATCATTAACATTTATAGACAAATAACAAGCGTAGATATAAAGTTTACGAGCAGCATTAAATATCCGAGTCTAAAAAGTACGTCGGTAAATTGAGGTAAATTTCCAGATAAAACGCAGGTAGATTTCAGATGGTATAAATCCGAAATGACAAGCTGTATTTTGCTTAAATTTCTCTGTGCGGTATATATTATTTCCGATTTTATATTACACGGATAATCAATAGTACTGCTATTCGAAATTCTTATAATACTATTTACATGCATTTCCCGCAGTAACGAACGCACCATTTCGAATAATTTTAGTAATCTTGCCTAAATCCTACTTACCGTCCTCTGATTTTCCACCTCTATTTCACACGGATGTAACTCTTAATCCCTTCGAAATTTACGCAGTTTGCGCTTATTGTATTTAAATGCGTGCGCTTATAAGCCAGGACTTAGTTTAATCGATCGAAATTTTTTCGATACTTATTTATTCGATAATCATCGCTTATATTTTAAGGTTTGTTATTTGTCAAAAGTTACACTTTCGAAATAATAGTACTTATAAAAACAGGCGCGAGAGACCGAAATCAAATCAATGCTTCTTCGCATGCTGGTCTTCCAAGACGCAGGACGTGATGAAAGTACAAAATAGTAAAGAGTTATGCGAGTTAACTCCTTTAGATTAATCGGGCCATTAAATACGGATAAAAAATTCGTTTAAAAAAGTAGTTCAACCGCTTATTTTAGATTTTCGAAAAAAAAAAAGTTGGAATGCTCCGATGATTTAACGATGTTTTAATTCATTATAATTCATAGATAAATTGAAAATTTGAGTAATCCCCTTCGTTATTAGATTCCTAACAAAACTACGCGAGGCATTATTCAAAGTAAACGCCCAAATAATCGCTTGTAATTTCCTCGATACATACTATCTTCGATCGTACAAATCATCGATCCTTCCAATAGAACAAATTGTTTATTTACGGGTAACGAGATCAAATTTTGTTTTTTATCGACGTAAAGTTGAACGTGATTTAAAATTAGAGAAGGATCGTACTTTGGTAAATTAAAAATAACCATTGAAAAACGTTTTTATAATTTTTATATTTGCTTGCACGTGGAATTCTTCGTACAATACTTATCGGATTTTCAATTTTAATTATCGTTTATTTTATCGAACGCTCTCGTTTACTTTTTTATTTATTACAGCTTGAATAAAAATTGTGATATATTAAATAATCGACGACGTTATTAGATAGGTTTCATTCCTCGAATCAACTTAAAATAGAAACCAGAAAATATGCCACGAATAAAACATGATTATTTTTACCGAGTAATTTTCATCGGAAACGATGCTTAAAAGATACCATTATTTTATTTTTTTTTTTTATTTAAAAACGCAAGAAAAATTTGAAAAAAGCTGCTTTCAACGATAAATTATAAAAACGTATCCTAGATTCGAGGTTCGAACGCCTTTAAAAATGCCTTCGCGTATCAAGCGAAAGTTCCGTTTATTAAAGTATTTATCGATCGTTGAGAACGCATATAAATCAAAACGTTGATAAATTAATAATTTTGGAGAAAAGGAGAGAAAAAGCGAACTCGGCGATAAAATTTTCCGACGAAAATGTACCTTGTATATCAAATGGTAATAAGTTTGAGGAAAGTTTGCCGAGTCGTATTAAATACTGATAAAATCAATTAAACTGTTATACAATGTATCTAACCGTTAAACAAAGTTCCGAATAACTAGCAAAGTTTTGCTAAGTACCAGCAAATAGGTTGCGTTCTAATGCTCGGTAAATTTTCCGAAACTTTACTAATCTCTGAAAAACTACCTGCGCCTCTAACCAGCGACCCTGAATAATTAACGTTTTTAGAAACAATATTAACATCCAGCGTTAAATCGTTAATTAAGTTATAAAAATCGAGAATGGATCGAGCAGGAAATTTTGAGAGTCGACTACCCGAGTTTCGAGCTTCCCCCGTCGCCTTTCGAAGATCGAGTCGCCGACGATAGAAGCGTAAAATCCAATGGATACCGAAATAAATATTCGATACCCGATCATCGCTTATTTCAATTACCATCGCATTCGGCGCATTTTTACAAGGGCAACGCACACCATCGATAAAAATAAAATAAAATCCATGCCGAAAACGTTTCGAGGGAGGAAGAGTCCGAAAACTCCGTCGCGCCTTCCAAGCGTTGTTCGCCATTTAAGATTTTATCCAAAGTTTCGCACGGATAAGAAAGGAAAAAAAAAGAAAAAAAAAAATTACAACGATCGCGCGATTCGGCGAAGGAACGCGAGCGAGTTTGGAACGAAGCCTACGATACGCGAGCGACGATAACACCGCGGAATATTTAAAATAAACGTAGTCGCTGGTATTCGATACGCGGCGATTAATTAAAATTTTTAGGTTACATTTAAGTAGTCGATGAAATATTTTCGTAGATACCGAACGCCGACGAGGAAACGCGTATCGAGGAAACGGGTAAACTTACACGGCCGACGATTCACCGAATCATCATCGACCGAGCTCGAGAAAAAAGCGAAAAAGGAGAGAAAATAAAGGAAAGAAAAAGAGCAAAAACGTTAAAAATAAATACGAGAGAAACGCAGACGACGTTTCGAAGGCAGGAATCGCTGGTTCGGCGCAAATAATCGCGAGAGAGAAAATCGGAGTCGCGTCGGTATCGTCGGATGGGCGCAGGAGAAGGTTATTACTTGTTGCAGAAAAATGTCGGTCGGCGACTCGTCTCGCCGAGCCAACGCTTCCGATAAGTTTAGCGTTAAGAGCCGAGCGCGCAAAGGATGGCCATGGCGTTGAGTTCGAAGAACATTGGCACTCGAGAGTTTCTTACGCGTTCGGTACGCCAGAGACGTTTCTTACGGTTTTCTTACGCGCACGTGTAGGAAAGCTCCGAGTCGTCGCGGTGGTCGTCGTCGCCGGAGGAGGAGGAGGAGGAGGAGGAAGAGGAGGAAGAGGAGGAAGAGGAGGAGGAGGAGGAGGACTAAGAGGAGGAGGAACATCGGCGATCGGAAACTCGCGGAAGCGTCTCCCCTTGGAAAAAGGGCGAAGCCGCGAATCAATCGAGAGAGAAAAGCTCGGCCTCGGACGCGCGAGCCTTTATTTTCCTCGTACCCGCTCTCGGGCCTCGCGCATGCACAACACTCGGATGCGCGCACGCACTTACTCACGCAACGGACGGAGGCGGGGGATTTCACAATTCACCTTCGTCGGCGAGCTCACCGTCCCTCGGAGCCAGTGTGCGAGCGGCGCTCTCGCGTGCCTCCGAGTCGACCCGTCGCTTCTCCCGGGCAGCCTCGATCGTCGATTTCGCGCCGGGCGCCTCAGCGTCTGCTCGCCCAGAGGATAGCCGGTGCCTCGAGACGACACCAGAGGAACAACGAGCCGCGGGCTAATCGAGAGGACACGAGGTAAAGACGCGCGCGGTTCGTTTTCGCGCGATTTTCCCCGCGTCGAGAGCGCGCCTCGCTCTTTCCCCGTCCGAGGAAAAGAGAGAGAGAGATCGAGAGAGACAACGAGAGAGACAACGAGAGAAAGAGAGAAGAGATACAAAGGGACTAGGGTGAAGACGCATCGGCGGAGGTTTCGCGGCTCGCCGATCCTCCTCCCCTCGCTCCACCCCTCGCTCCTTCGCCGCGTCCGCGTCTCGTGCTCCAAGAGCGAAAACCCGAGAGAGACGGGGAGAGAGCGACCGAGAAGGAAGGAGAGAAAGAGAGAGCGTAGCGCGCGCGCGCTTAAAAAGCCGCGCCCGCCGGTGCCGCCGCCGCCACCGCCGCCGCAGCCGCCGCAGCCGCCGCAGCCGCCGCCGCCGCCGCCGCCGTCGTCGTCGTCGTCGTCGTCGTCGTCTCGTCGTTGCTGCTCCTCCTGTCGTCTAGTTGAGCGGCGCGCGCCAGCCAAGCGTGCGGCCGCGCACCTTCGATTTTTCCCCGGCCGAGCGGAGCGAGAGAGAAACTAGGAGCCACACTGGGAGGACGAGCGCGGTGACCACCGCCACCACCGCCACCGCCACCACCAACACCACAACCAACACCACAACCAACACCACCAACACCACCACCACCGAGACGACGACGACGTCGTCGTCGAGGACCAGGACGACGACGACGACGACGAGGACGTCTACCACGAGTACTACGTCCACGTCCACGTCCACGTCCGAGGAGGCCAAGAGGAAGGAGACCATCGTTACCGCTACCGCTACCGTTACCGCTACCGCGACGACGAGGGCCACGGCGACGACGACGGTGGCGAGAACTCACGCAAGGTAAATGTTTGAAGGGCGGGAAAACGAGGCTCGGAGGCTCGGGGGAGGGTCGAAACGCGCCGTCGCCCTCGACCTTCTCGCTCGTCCTCGTCCTCTCCCGTCTCTCTCGCTCTCGCTCGCTCGCTCGGTCGCTCGGTCGCTCGGTCGTCGCTCGGTCGTCGTTCGGTCGCTCTCTCTCCGAGTGCCGCCTCGTATGCCCGCTTTTCGCCGGGACGTCAAAGACCGCGCACTCGGCGAGCGAGAGAGCGAGCGAGAGAGCGTACGAGAGAGCGAACGAGAGAGCGAGAAAAAGTAGCGCGCGGCACGGGTTTTTTTGCATGCGTGATTACATAGAGCCGAGCGACGGCGACGACGACGACGACGACGGCGAAAGCGACGGCGACGACGTTGGCCTCTTTATCGACGTTTCCCTCGCTTTCCTCGAGCCGACGCTCACCGCGCGGCGATTTTCGGAGTGGCTTCGAGGCCCTCGCCTCGCCTCGCCTCGAGAGCAGCCAGCCTACCTTTCTTCCTTCCTCCCTCGTTCTGCGCAACGAGCCTTTGCCTTTTTCTTCTCACGCGCAGTCCCGGCCCCGGCGGCAGCGGTAACATCAGCAGCAGCAGCATCAACAGCATCATCAGCATCATCAGCATCATCAGCATCAGCAGCAGCATCAGCAGCAGCAGCTTTTGCGTGCCTTTGCTCTCTCTCTCTATCTCTCGCGCGTTCGCTCTCGCTCTCTTTTCTCTCTCCCCCCGTCGTCCTCCCTCTCTCGCTCTCTCTCTCTCTCTCTCTCTCTCTCTCTCTCCGTGGCCGTCCGGCTGCTGCGTCGCGCGCGCGCTTCCCCGGCCTGGAATTAATTGCGTTGCGCCTCGCAGTCGCTCGGCAGAGGCGCGCGCGCGTGTGTCCACGGAGAGGCAACCGTGACCCGAGGGAGGAAGAGGCGCGTGCGTTCCCGAATGCAACGCGCCGCCGGATCGTTCGCCGCGTAGGCGCGATCGAGTCTCTTCACCCGGAGCCGGCGACTCCTGCGCGTCCCTCGACAACGACCGACGACGACGACGACGACGACGACGGTGACGACGACGACGGTGGCGGCGGTGACGGCGGTTGCGGCGGTTGCGGCGGTTACGGCGGCGACGGTGGTGGCGCATCCAGCCAACGACACCCCTGGAGAGGTACGAGTTCCCGAACGAGGAGTAAGGTTACGAATACCAGCGCTGGTGATCGCGGTACCCGATCTTTCCCGTGTTTGCGATTGGAACGGCGGCCACTGCCATGTTTCTCGGGTCGGCGCTCGAGGCCGCGAGAGTCTACGATTTTCGCGTGTCCTCTTCCCTCCGGTGTACGCGAGCGCGTTTCCATTTCCCCGTACCCACGGACGTTCTTTAAAACGCTCCATCGCAGGCACGCGAGTGCGCGGAACGAGGAGAAGGATCTTCCGCCGTCTCGTGTTGCCGACCGATGCGGTGGCACTGTACTTTTTTTTCCCCGCGGTGTCGCCTACCTCGATCCTTGGCTTCCATCGCGATCGTGTCTGTCTGTCTGTCTGTCTGTCTGTCTGTCTGTCTGCCTGTCTGCCTGCTTGCCTGCGTGCGTGCGTGCGTACGTGCGTGCGTGGACTTTTTGCGTAGCGCGTGTGTGCGCGCGCTCGTGTCCGTGTGTCCTCCTCCGTCTGTCTGCGAGCGCGCGCGCGCGCGCGAGCGCGTTCGCGTATATATGGCTATAAGCGCGTCGTGACACGCGGCGAAAATATTGCTAATGTAAGGAGAATTTACGTGCGCTCCGAGCGAGGCTGGACCGAACCTTCCCAAGCGCCTCGAGAGCGATGCTCTCCCCTGCGCCTCGTAATTTCCTCCTTGTTCCTCCGATATTTCTCCGCGACGGAATTTCGTACCGACAAACTTTCTACCTTATCGACACCACGTATTTCCTTCAAATTCATACTTTCTCGAGGTTTTTCGCGACGATATCTCTTTATCTGCCCTCCCCGCTATCGAGGAATCGATTTTATCGATCGCATCATCGGTTATTTCGGGCCGCGTTTTTCCTCCGCGTTTTTCCTCCGCGTTTTTCCTCTCGACGACAACGCGATCGTCGCCGTCTCCGTCTCCGTCTCCGTCTCCGTGTCCGTGTCCCGGACTCGAGATCGAGTACTTCGAAAAACGTTTTTTCCACCGTCGCCAACTCGCACCGCGTGCATCGATAAATAAAACGGGACCGTAACCCAAACGCTTTCTCGCGCCGCGATACGCGTTTCAATTTCGAAACGCTGCTCGATCGAATTTCGAACCTCGCCCGTTCGTTTTCGCGTTTCGAGTACTCCTCGCCTCGCGACGCGGTCTTTCCGTTACGCATCTTGGTTTCCCGATCGAACGAGGCGAGCGCGAGTCTCGGAAATTTAAGAAATTTGTGCGATCGCGGCGAGATCGAGGAAATATCGGAGGGAGTCGAGTAAAGATCGAGTAAAGATCGAGGAGAGATGGATACCGATTTCCACTCGTCTTTTAAATCCGAGCGCCTCCTGGACGCGAAACGAGCGGTGCACGTGTTCGCGATGATATAACTCCGAGCGTTGGACGATAAATCCTCGTCCCGTTTTTTCTTCCTTTCCCCTTTTTTTCCGAACGAATACAGTCGTTTCGCGCGACGCCTCGATCGTTACGGAGATATTACTAAAATAAACGCGCGAGCGTTCCACAAAATGAAGGCGACGCACGAACGGCGATTCGATTTCGGTGCACGGATCGAATATTGAAATTTCACGAGTATGCGTACATCTTTGTCCGTCGACGTAGACTCGATCGCGTACGTAGACTTTCGATCGCGTACGCAGTTCTCGTTCCTCCTCTTTTCCCGTCCGAAATTCGTAGAGGTTATGAAGAAAAAGAAACCCGACCGACTCGAGACTCGAATCGTCGCTTTCCGTTCGGCGAAGAACTTTCCGTTACACCGAACGAACCGTCTCGGAAAGGAGGACCGCCGCCAATCCCGTAATCCAAAAGAACAACAACGGCGGAAAAAATCCCCCCCGCTTTCTCTCTTCGTCCCTCTCCGTCCCTTTCCGTCTCTCTCCGTCCCACAATGTCTCGCTCTCACCCGATCGAAACTCGGGGCTCTCGAATCGCTCGCCCTTCGCATCCACCTGCGAAAACGCCCGGGGATCCAGAGCCCGCGTAAATGCTCTTCGTCCCGAGCGCTCGAGAAATCGTTATCGCTCCACTTTCCCCCCGTCGAAATTCAAACGACGCGAAGGCGCAGCGACCGAGCAATCGTCGCGAGAGTAAGAGAGAACGAGTGAGAGAGAGTGAGAGAGAGAGAGAGGAGCGAGAGAGGAGCGAGAGAGGAGCGAGAGAGGAGCGAGAGAGGAGAGAGAGAGGACGCGAGCGAGAGAGAGAAAGAGCGTGCGAGCGAGCGAGAGAGCCGATAACGTAGGAAGCGCCCTGACTCTCTTTTTTTTTTGTTTTTCTCTCCCCGTTTTTTCGCCGTCCATTCGCCATGGCCCCCGGATACTTTAACGCTCGACGCTCGATTGTAGACGCGGCCGATCGCAGACGCACGCGCCGTGCGGACACCGTCGAGTTTTCGGCGAGGCGTTATCTCGTCGCGGTCGCTCTCCGATAAGCGTAGCGGGTCTCTATCCCGAGGAAGGAAGGAACGCGTCGGCGGCGCCGATGCACATGTGCATGCGCGCGTCGCCGGCTGCTGCTGCTGCCGCTGCTGGTGGTGCTGGTGCTGCTGCTGCTGATGGTGCTGGTATTGGTGTTGGTGGTGCTGCTGCTGGTGGTGCTGTTGGTGCTGCTGCCGCCGCCGCCGATGCCCGAGGTTCTCTCTCTTTCCTTCTCGCTCTCTCCCCTGCTGCGAACCTCGTGACCGTCGGGCGGTTCTTCCTCTCTCGCTCCCTCTCTCTCGCTCCCTCTCGCACACTCTCTCTCTCGGCGGCGGCGGCGACGCCTCGACCGTGTAAGGGCGCATCGGCCCCGTTCGCTCGTTTTCCCTCGGTGTTCACCCGCGAAATTCTGGTCATGCGTCGCGCCCGTTCGATACGCACAAGTTTCTGCGCATTATTGATGAGCTTGAAGTTGGTATCGTTGCGACGCGACCGACAAGTTTTTCAAATTATTCTTTTCTCGCTATTCCACGCTCCTTCGCATATTTCGGCTGCGCATATTGTTACGGCTCGCGGTGCACGGCGATCTCTCGAATAAACGTATTCCGGAGATCGGCGAACTCTCGGGGCCCTTTTTTACGATGAAGCCATTGTGTTCGCCGTTGCGTCGAAAAAAATCCTCGGAGCTCCGCTACTGCGTTGTATTTCGCTCGGTCGGATCGATCGAGACCGGCTGCGAATATCCAGCTATATATTTCTCTTTTTCTTTTACCCGTGATAAAGGTTACGTAACGATATTCGCGTTACCAGGAACTCGCTCGACCGTTTTTCGCGATTCGAACGATTCGAACGATCCGAACGATCCGGCGTGTCTAGATCGTATCGAAAATCTTGTAAATGCCTTGCACGTTGGTTTATTAAATTTAACCGTTAATTTGCCTCGATTACCGCCTGGAACGGAGCGTCGAGATCGAACGATTTAACGGAGTCGGGGTCCGGTGACTCCGGGAGGTAAGACCGAGGCGTTGATCCTCCGCAGCGAATCAAACTCGCGAGTAGTATCGAATAATTTCGCGATGTATTTTTAATTTTGGTTCTCGAATTACTTCGTTTTCTCCAACGTTATTTTCGCGCAAAATGTTTTTCCGATATTTCTTTTTCGCTCTTATTTCGTTAAACTCGGGGAACGCTGAAATCTATCAATTTTATGTTTGTAAAATATCGTTTCTTCGAAACTTGCGCCAACGATATTTTCTTTTTTTTTAAACGAACGTTTCCCGTGAACGATATAAATATGCGGAATCTCGTCCGCACGCATTTATACGATCCCGTACGTAACGGAGCTTATTTATTTTCGTTTCGTACCCGTACCCGTTAATGTAAAATATTTATTCCCTTTTGGTTAATAAGCAGCCGTGATTTTATTTCGTTACCGTCAACCTGTCGTATCGTAGCTGTCCCGTATGAGTTATTTATGATACGTTCTACCTTCGCACCAAACTACTTTACCGACGAAATCATTTTTAAAAATCGATGAATCTATTAAAAAAACATTTTGCTCTATCCAAAATATTTACGATAACGTTTTTAGGACATTTTTTAATAATTGCTCAAAGTTGAGTAATGATAGATTGCAAAGTTTAATACCGACGAGGGAAAGTAAATTGATGAACGCGAAACAAACGTTGATCCACCTAATCGCGAGTTTTTTTATATTTTTAAATTTGTGTACGCGAAATGAATTGATACGAAAAGTTTCGTCAAAGTTTTATCTAAAAAAAATTAATAAATAAAAATGTATAATGATTTATCGGTTAAAGTTATTTCGGCGAAATCGGTCTTGTACATTTTCTTTAATAATGTATTTTCGAACAATCGCAACTCGCAACTTACTTTTTAAGCTATGAAAATTTTCCTATTCGCGATATTACATCGATCAATTTGAAACTTTTCGCGTACATTCTTTAACCTTTCTTAAATGTCCCGTCCAACTTTTAGACTATCATGCTTAGTTTGACTTTTTTCGAATACACCGAGTATGAATAACTACAATTGTGGTCGGTTATCGTTAAGTTAGTTGAGGTATTATTAGTAACGACTTAAAGAGTCAACCTATAATTAGTTTTTTCTTCTTCGATTTTTTATCACTTTGAGTCTTGAAACGCGCTGATTCACAATAATCTGACTGTTTATTGAGCTACAATGTTATTAAGAAAACAAGTTTTCTTTTAATTGTGTATATATATATATATATATATACATGTTTTCTTTTAATTATAAAATTAAAACTATACTTAAAATAATTGTGATCAAACAAAACTTTATACATTGATGTTGTTGTTATCCTTAAAGTTATTTAAATTTGTTACAAGGTAGTTTTTCGTAATTCCAACCTCGATAGCGATTATGAAAGTGTATCTTATTTATTTCGCGTTCATTTTATCCATGAAATTTGATTATAACATCTTTTAAGACCCTTTCAAAATTATCTTATCGTCAACGTCTTTGTCTTTCTAAATCTCTTGTTTTCCCGATTTTCTATAACCTTATGTATTGCACTTTAAGTTTTAACTTTAATCACATGCTCATTTTTTAGTCCAAGGATTTAATCATCTTAATGTTATTACGCGAAGTATAATCCCTATTTCAACATTATGTAATTTTGCACATTATTCTCAAGATTTGCTTTATCTTTTCAATATATATTTTTTAATTCTCATCTTTGCATATTACGCGTTAGAATTTTTTTCCTTCGTATCGAAACGAAACGCAAAAAAGTATCGGTACCATTATCGATGAATAAATTATAGATTATTATTAAATAAGGAATAATTTAAATATGAATAATTTTCCGACTAAAACGTATTTCCAACGTAACATTTTATTTATAATTTAGGCTTGCACTTGATCCACGCTCTTTAATAATATATCAAGATATTTAAATTATTCTGTCTTTTCAACTAAGATAAGAAATTTTACATTAGCTCATAATCTAATCGTATCCTATTAATGGTACTTATTTTATTACTTTTTTCTGGTAATATTTTAAACGTACGCTTATTTCTTATTTATATCGAATAAAAACTTGTGTTTTTTCCGTCTTGATTTTCTTATCTCTTATTAAATCTTTAATATCTGGAACACAAGTAAAAACATATTCAAAAAGTTGCTCTGTTTTTTTTCCAGTTATTAATTTTAATTAGTATAGATATATTATTTTTCAAGATTCTTTAACACAAACTTAATTAATAGTTTTATTACGATTAGATCGAAGAAAAAATTAAAAAATAATTATTTTATAGTAGAATTCAATTAATTACAAATATTTTTTTAGCGACGAACGAAAATAGGTTATTGGAATAAAAATAATTGTTGATTAATTGGATAAATACGTATCGTCGATCGAATCTATCGCGTCGTTACAATTTTATTCTAGTTTTTTAAAAATATGATATTGGTACGATTGGAAAATTATTTTAACAAGCAGATAATTAAACAATGAAAAATTACACTTGCTAAACTTTGGTTTTTGAAATAAATTAAGTTATTAAGTTTGATTTTTGAACTTTCCGCTTTGAAGCCGTCAAGTACCTTTGCTTTTCAAACGCTCGCATTTTTCCTTCTCGATTGTTCGAATGAATGACAATGAACAAAAAGCTAATTTATTTGGTATGTATAGTTACTTTACAGTTTTTGTATGTATTGTACATTTCACATATACGAGTTCACGTTAATTAAAAGTTTTCCAAATAATTTCCATTCTATCGTTGATGTATTGTGTATTTTTATCGTTTTATAACAATTCTTCGATTACCGTTCATCTTGTAAACAAATGTAAATGAACGCTACTTCTTACAAAAATATCATTCAGACTCTTAACTCCCTCGCTAAATCTGTCGCTTAGAACGCGTAGAAACTTAGCGCAAAGATGTGAATGGACTATTATACAAGTCGAACAAAGCTTTGTCCATTTCCGCTTTCTCAGCTGCATTCGTGACTTATTTATCCCCAAAAGAGGACGCAAAATATAACTTCTAAGAATCGAATGCTTCTCCCCTGTTCGCTAATATTTTAAGTAATTTTTAACTTTTTTTGTTAAATACAAATTTAAAAGTAAGTCTTTTTTATTCCTCGGATGCATAAAGCAATTTACTATTGAGAAAGGAGTAAAACAATAATTAAACATTCTCGAATCATTTTTCATTAGGTGGTAATTACTAAAATAAATAGTAGGTAATATTAAGTTTAATAAAAAAAATTTCGTTTTACAAGTTAGTTTTATGATCGGTATAGTATTTTTTTTTTTCAATAATAGTAATGGTATAAGATAATATCATTAATATTATTTCTAAGTATTATTTTAACCCAATTATGATTGAAACTTGAAAATGAAAAAATTAATCTTTTTCTTAACGCTGTTTTCGTGATTAAAAAGTGTACAGTTATCGATTTGGTTATATATTTTCATATTATAATTGTATAGTGTTTTATAAGATTACCAAAAATAATGTAATTTTTCACGGTATTACAAAAAGTTAATAAAACGCTCGAAATTTGCGAACTCGGCGATCTTTAAACTTATAAATTTTTCGAAATTATATAAAATTAAGTTAATTTTCTCTATATGGTTTTCTAATGACGAATTACAATACGTTAATGAGCTTTCAATTACAAATTGTCGATACCGCAAATACTTCATAAATACGATGCAGATCCGAGTTAAAAATTTTTTTCCAATTTTATGTTATTTTAATTGCTGTATTTCGCGAAGTTACACATACAACTATAAAGTCATCTGACCTGTGAAATTAAAATAATGTTCATCGTTCCATTGCTCTTTGAAAAAAGGTAATTTTTACAACTATTGCAATTCATTATTATCGCGCGTATTAAAAAAAAATAGAATCCAATTCGTTGCGAGACCAAGAATTATTTGGTTTTTAGATAACCATAAATGAACGCGTGATTTTACTCATGTTTTTAAGCTATTCTAGAATATCACATAACTTTCTGTGAAAAAAATAAGCTTTATAATTCTAATTATGTATGGCAAACTATCCACTTTTACCATTATATATATATACTATTATATTTCTCGGTTACTAGTTATATTTCATTATCTCAAGTTGGGATGTAGTTAAATTAATTTTGAAAAATATTATTATTTATAGTAGAACCTGATAAATATCAATAACTATTTAAGTACTTTATTTCACGTAAAATTAAAAAAGTTAAACGTGCGATATAAAATGTATACGAAAATTCTTCTATAATGGATGGTACTTTAAATTTTCAGATATTTACGCGAGATTACATTTTATATGATAAATTATGGATTATAAATTTCTTGAATTAAAACTTTTTTAGTCAAATGATATGCTTTGTTTTCTTTTGACACTTGGTATAAAAACAGTTACTTTTCGCTCTATTGAAGTGAAAAGTTTTTCAAAGCTCTTTTATGAGAAAATTCATATCGATCGCGCTTAGAACTGTAAAAGTTTCTTTGACGTACTCAACATTATTTCTTTTAATTACAATTTTTTGTTTTATTTTCCATCATAACCAGAATTACATTGTACTTGATAAGTCAGTTTTTGACACTCGCATTACTGTTGTTAAGCCTATGTTTGTTTATTAAATACTATCATAAAATTTTATAGGCGGATACGAGTGTTTGTTATAAATAAGCGTTTTTTGAATTCATGATTTTTTGCAGAAACATATGAAAAATAATTAGTTTGGTAGAAATTCATATCAAAACTAAATTTTTCGAGAATATATTTTAATGTTAGGAAGCAGATCTACGTTTAATAATAAAATACTTCGATGTTTCAAATGTTAAAAAGGTAAATCTTTTTATTTATTTTTGATAAGTAATAATATTTATATTTTCATGCGGTTTTATTCATTTTTGATAAAAATATATACTCCATATTTATTTCCTGCGGAAGTTTTTATTAAAAGGTAATCTGACTTATTTCATCTCAAAAGCTCGGAATTTTATTCCGCATCAAATTTTTAAAATTAAATAAAAAATTTTTAAAAGTAACGAGTGCTTATAAAAATTAAACTTTAGTGGCATTGAAATAATTAGAAAATGACTACAGATTTTCAGATGGATATAAAGAATGTTTTATTAAACTTTTTGATAAATATGTTACGGAGAAAAATTTGAAATGTTTATTGATACAAATAAAATAAAATCTCCTATTGTAAAAGTATAATCAAATTTATAAAGCATATTTCAATATTTAACTTTTAAAAAGTTCATCTAGTGCTATTCGACAAAATATATGTATTATAAAAAATAATTCAAATTTATTACAAGAGACAATGTACAATATTTATCTTTTTTATTATAGTATACGATGATAAATTACTTAGATTATTTTCGTTCGTGTGAGCGTGTATTTGTGTTTTAAAGTATATTTTAATGCATTTATTCTGCTAATTTAGATAGAAGAATCTTGATGGAAAATGTTATACATAATTTCGCCATAAGAATTAATTCTAGTTTCTTATTAACGCAAGCATAATATAAAATCATAAACAAAATCAACACAAAAAATATTGTCTCGATTTTCTAACTTCGTACAATACATCTTCGGTATTAAAAGTAGGATTAAAAATGATAAAGCTGTTTTCGCTTGAAAATTTGAGTAAAGTCTGCACAAAATTATCTCGGGCGTGATTTTTTCTTAATCTGTTGAATCGCTCAATATAAAGTACTTTAAACGTGAAAAAGTTTGATGTTTCTTATTTTGATCTATCGAATTATAAAATATCTGTATTTAACGATAACCTCTTCTATGATCGATCGATAAATCATGGCATAAATTTTTGGTACATTCGCGATAACAGGTGGAATAAAAAAATTCTATTCTCGATTAGATTCCCTTGAATTTTACTGCTAAGACCAAATCGTTTTAAGATTTCTTGTTTGCTAACCTCTTATTATAATACTTGGCGTAGATTATGTTTGACATATTAAATTAAATTGACGTGCGTTCGTATTGGATTATTGTAGCAGACTGTCATCGGGTAGATTGTTGAAAAATTTAATATATTTCTTAAAGCAATTTTTGCCCAACTAGATTTTATTAATTTCCCAGTCAATTTCGTACTAGTTTTGAAATAATAGGAAAATTCTAAATAATTGGTCTCGTAAAATCTTATTATAGCATGGAAAACTTTTTCGTATCTCTTGAAAATAGTGATGATATTAAACTCGATATCTAAAGCGAATGTAAAAACATTTCATAAATACCATTTACGTTCGTTTTTTTGCACTATCTTCGTGATTTGACAAGCCGTAAGGCTAATGCTCCCATGTCAGTATACTTGACAGTCCGTGGTATCTTTTTTGTATCGCTATTTTTTACGAGCATTAGATAAACTACTATTGATCGATAGATCTACTATTTTTTCGGTCTTATTTTTAAATGTGTCGTTGGTATTGTCGAGTGCAACTTTGCTTTACTTTGCAGCATTACATTAAACCCTTTGAGAAGCATTTGAAGGATTCGATCGTGTTATTTAACTATTTACGAATTATGTTATAACTAAGGCACACAACTAGACGTGATAAATTCATTTTATTGCAGGATATGGTTCGGTCAATACGCGTGTTAGAAATACGTTGAATATTTGCAACATTCGCAATATTTCTTAATTAGGGTTGTTTATTTGAATTTACCGCGGCTTATTATTTGCTCTCCGCAATGAATATTAATTCGAGTTTAATACAATGCGATAGCCTTGGAAAATTGTAATATGATATAATGATTATGTGAAAAATAAGGATTTTTAAAACCTTAAAATAGATCGTTGACCCAAAAAAGTTTTTCTTTGCTTTACAAACTTGGATTATAATTCCCGGCTTTTATTTTAAGGAAGTACTTCTGAACTTTTTACTCGATGTTTCATCTTCGTTCTTTTACATTTTTCATTTTCGTGCACGTATCGGATCTCCTGTAGTTTTCATTCTATTTTCAAACGAGATACTCGATCTCGACCGTTTAACCATCAATAATAAATTTCCACCTATGTTTACGTTAAATACGTGATTGCGATAAAACATTCATTAAAAATTTAAATTAAAAAAAGATCAAAAAAAACCATGATGAAATAAAAGGAAAATAAACATAATAAATAAGTTAACAAACAGTAAACATACAATAATTACAGTTGTTCTCGATAGAGTAGATGTTGCATTTAAGATTATTATTATTATTATTTTTAGAGAAGTTAACTTATAATTTAATTACTCAAAAGCGATAATTTTATACTATTACTAATTATTTTATGAATTTATATAATTTGAAGATGCTTCGAGTTTATAATATTTTCATCTTCGGTCTTATCGATTATTTTATTATTTTAACTTTTTAAAAATTTAAGTTTAATTTAAAATTATGATACGCTATTTCCATTAGATAAAAATTATTAATAACTTTGAAAATAAATCTTAATGAAAATTTATTTTATATATAATTTTGTATGAAAATATTAAAGTCAATTTGGATGTAATGCAATTTTATCTTTTCTATGAATAAATTTTATAAGAATAAAAAGTTTAAATAATAATAATGATAATATAATTTTTATAATATTACATTTAAATAACCAATGAACTTTATAATATGAAAAGAATGATTTCTAATATTAACTTTAATTTGAATATTTAGATATTTTAATCTTAATGACCAAATTATCAATTATTAGAACAAAAAAACAGAAACAAATAATTAATTACATTAATTTTCGCTAACAAGATTTTTCAAGATTTCATAAAACATTTTAAATTTTCACGAGAGGTATTATACATGTATAAAATAATTCAAAATTTAAATGTCAATTTTATCGTTCATAATTAATAACCGAAAGATTTAAAGGAATACGCAGATGCATCGATCGATAATTTTATATAGAATTTTATATTAAATATTGAACAGTGATATTAAATATTTTTCAATTAAATATAATTTTGAAACAATTGTACAATTCATGTTAATTAATTTATTGAAATATAAATTTTTATGAACACGAAATTTTACTTATCATTGCTAGGATGAATTTTGTTCTCCATAAAATAAAAAAATATTTGTATGCTTGACTCGTCGCTATAATTTTAATGCATAATCGCATATTTTTATTAACTGAATAATGTATCACTATTATAATCTATTTATCGTACGTACCGTTGATTTAACAACGCATTGAAATATTGAATTTCTTTAGCTATCGAATGTTTAAGGTAACGTGTCGCGTAGTTTTGGAAAATAGCATATAATTTCACGAGTATAAACTTTGTCAAAACTCTCTAAAAATATGTTGAAATGTATCGCAACTACGCGTACGTGCGAAAACAATTCGAATATTTTGTACAGTTTGACATATTATTACGTAAAAAGTAATTTTGATCTACTTTAAATCGTTACATCCGCAAGCGCTGAAGTATTTACATCATCTAAGAGATAACAATTACGTAAACTATAAAATGAAATACTTCAGGTATTTAAAGTTTACCGGTTAAAGTTATAAAACCCTTTTACGGCAAAGTATGTTCAATTATATCATAACGTGGTAAAACTTTCGATCGCCACATTTTAGTATGTTAATTCTATCGAGCAGTTAAAATTCAGTTTACGTATAAAAAATTAACGATTTAAAAAATTTATTATCGGATATACACGTAGCTTGATAATTTTTACATAAAAGACCACGAAACTCGAATATCCCATTAGGTATAAAAGACCCGTTGTATCCTCGGAATGCACAAGTATTTCTCCGCAAACGTATCAATCGTAACGAAAAAAACGCGAAAAAAACGCAAAAGAAAAGGAGAAAATTATCCGCGTAATTGAAAAAACCCCGATGGTCGAGATACAGTCATTCTTATAATAAAAAAGGAAGGTCGAACTACGTAGCTTCCCATCTTTTATCGTCGGCAATAAAAAAATTTCATAAATCCGCGTATTACTTTATTCGAGCGAGCGAGAAATCCCGCCGAGATAACGACGGCGTTTTCGGATCCGGGGAAAAGCGGCGAATCCAGCAAAGGGCCGCTGACCGTCGGGGAGTTGGCGGAGTTGGTGAAACTGCGGGCGACGGGCGACGGGCGACGGGAGACTCTGGACGTCGATTGGAGGAGGCCAAAGCATCCGGGTCGAGACTCTGGTTGGCTCGGGCAAACGTCCGCGCGGACTCGGTTTTATTTGATAATCCTGAACGATTCGCAATGTTGTTCTTTTTTTTTTTTTTTTTCGCGATTCGAAAAGGGTCGAGTGGAGAAGCGTCGCTCTTCTGTCGGCGGTTACGTGCGAAGGTTTTTTCGAGCAGTGGTCCTATGCCCACATTCGATTAATTAGGTTTTGGTAATTGACTTATTATCTTTATTCCATTTGCTTTGCGTTAATTTATTTTTTATATCCATAAATGCGATTCGAATGAGTTTTAACGTTGCTTTCTTTTTTTTCGTCGCGTCTCGCTCGATTAAGCAGAGTTTACGAAGCTTTCATTTTTAAAATGTACGCAAACGCTTTTAACTCAATTTTTCTATTTTTCTGCCCGCGTTGACGCTCCGATTGAATTATGAGGCTATTTTCTATACCGAATTACAAGCTATTTCTATTTAAACTTAGTTTCGAGTTAAACTTAGTAAAATCATTAACGATTAAATGTTAATTAAAAATTTAGCGCTAAAAGCCTTGAAATTGAAATTCACAAATTTCTTTATGGAATGAATTTCAATTTTCAGTTATTAATTAGTTGCTTTGTCGGTGAAAGCTGTAAGATGAATTAAAAGGAAGATTATTTCAAATAATGTGTAATATTTGCATTAAATTTTAATAAAGCGACTAATTTAAAAGATATTAACGCGAACGAATTGCATGTATAAAATATAGCGAGATTAGAATTCGATGTTCGCGTGTATTTAATTCTCTTTATGAGCGTTGAAATTTACGAACGGGTGAATAAATAAAAACACGATGTTTTTATTAGAAAATTAAATTTAAACTTGTTTCAAATTGTATCCTCTTTTTATTTTTTTTATTAATTTCGTTGGCGCTTTTAATATCAAAAGTTTGAAGCAATTTTTTTTTATTCGATCTATTAAAATGTACCCTTTGAAAATCGTTCTAATTAACTTCAATGTAACGCAAAATTGTACACGAGTCGAATAAGTTTTCATCAAGCTTTTTGAAAGTTCAAAGGTTTTATCAATTTGTTAAAATAGTCTACGCGTATGGTAAAATTATACGGGAAACTTGGCAACAAAAATAAATAGTTAATTATGTTTATATCAATCGTTGTATAGTTTGTTCCACAAATTAAAAAAAGCGTAATTTTTTTAATTTTGATCCCGATATTACTTACGATACAGCTAATAAATTTGCGTATCGATAAAACAGCGATCGAAACCTTTTTAATAATCGTTATCGTTTCGTACAAATAACAACGATAATGGTAAAAGTTACGTTTATAATACAAATAACTGAAAAATTGCGTCAAGTTGGAAATATCGAAGGACGAATCCCTTCCTTAAAAAATCCAATTTTATAAAATAAAACATGTGCGAGAATCGTAAATTAATAGGAATATAAATTGTAGTATTCAACGGTAAGTTATAACGAAAGTAAATGTATTATAAGTTAAGCTGAGAAAAGGAGAAAACGCGACGAGCAACTTCCTATATAATACGCGGCATTTAAATCTAATGTCTCCAATTCCCTTTTCCCATTATCCATTTGTAGCCTCGCCTCCTTCTCCGGAAGTACCTGTAGCCCAAAGCGAAAGATAAGCTTCCCTCAACATTTGCATAATGGGATTATATTGAAAAGCGTTATCGAGTTCAAAGGTAGAAATTGCGAGAGTTTACCGACGGGTTAAGCGAAGCGGTAACCGTAATAATCGCCCGGGTCCCGTCGACCTTTGCTAACCGCAACCCACGTCCGTTTACAGTTGGAGTTCGGATCTCGCCCCAACAGCGAAAAATAAGCGAGCCATGGCAAGCACCTCGGAGAAGACGTCCGCTGCGAAGCGCGCCGTTGACAAAGCCTCGCGGAAGGCCGAGAAGAAGCTTCAGCAGCAGCAACAGCAACAACAGCAGCAACAGCAACAGCAACAGGCTCAGCAGCAGGCGAACAACAACAGGACCGAGGGTGGGAAGGTCGCCCACGAGGAGCAGATCCTGGAGGCGATCGATCAGTTGCGGCGTAGGAAGGCTCGTCCGGACGCCGACCGCATCTGTAATTACCTGCTGCGCAAGTTTTCCGTGGACGCGCGCGACACCATCGCCGACCTCCACAGGCTCATCGAGGCCGAGAAGGTCATACAGGTGGATTACAAGGGCAACACCAGCTACAGGAACGCGTCCAAATGGACGAGGTTGCAGCTATACAAGAACAGACCCGAGGGTTTCGTCAAGGAGAAAATCAATTCCAACATGGTCGCAGGAGCCGTTGCGGAATTGGTCGTCGAGGAGCCGGACTATCTGGATCAAGGGGTTCCCGCTTTCAGGTTTGTTTCGACTTTGGATTTTTTTAATTACCGACCCTCGGGGCTTGAATGCGCCTCGCGCCTCCGTATAAAACCAGAATTTTCTTTTTCTTCGATCCCGATCGGTTACTTTGTAACGCCGATGCCGGACATCGAGTTCTCGAATTTCCCCTTTTAGGTTTCGACCGATCGATCCAGCCAAATTTTTATGCGACTTCGCGTAAATAAAGAGGGTTATTCATCGGAGACGCGTAGAAATCGTTTCGATAAGATATCGATGAATAAAAATAATTGAAAAATATCGACTTTTTCTTATTTTCGTTATATCTACTAATTACCGTGAACGAGCGGAATTTTTTTTAAACCGAACCCTAGGAACATCTTTCAAAACACGCATCGTTCAAGTTATTTAATTTCGCAACTGTTTCACGCCTTTCAGCCTCGAAGGTGAAATACCACTGATTTTTATTACCGAAGCACCCAAAATTGAATATTCATATACGTTCGTCCAGAAATTTTCATTTTGAAATAGAAAACCCGTGTCAAAGTCAATATTTTTAATTCAATTTGTATTTCTTCACCTTTTCAAACGAAACGATAAAAATGTTCCGCGCTTTGTTATTGGTTAGACGGTTTAGCCTTGAGGTACAGCATCGCGAGGAATAAGTTTCGAATGTTTATAAATTTCAACTACGATACCATTTTTACTTTTTGGAACAATTGTCAATGTATACGATTATCCGAGTGTCTAATCGATATACGTCGTTGTTGCGCAATTATTTGTTTCAATTTTTTGGAGATTCGTTGAAGCGTTTTGTTTTTAAAAACGTTACACCGAAGGTCAATAAACGCGGTTGCATTATATATTCAAAATTGTATCGCTGTACGCGTTAAACGATACGAATGGTTTCGATATTATTTTTTTTTTTTTGATCGAAATATTATTGCGAATTTTCGACCAAAGTGAAATATCAGTTTTAAAGGTTTCGATTAAAAAAAAAAAAAAACAAGCTCGATTTTATTTTCTTTCGCTTGTAAATTTTATACTTTTAAAAGTGTTCTAATTATACCGAACAATTATTACTTTATATTTACTTTTTACGAACTGATAAAGAATATCATAGATTTATATAAAAACAAGGTGCGGAAAATTGAAACCGTATATTTTATGTATAAAAGTAGTAAAAAGATGTATAAAAAATTATCGTGAAACGGAATATTTTAAAATCGACCGAACCGCTTTGTTTGTAATTCAACTATAAAGTAAAATTTTCATTTTCTTATGTATACGCGTGTGTAACTTTTGTAACCGTTGAAAACCAAGAAAATAAAATACCGAAAAACTTTTCGATTCATGGCGAGAAGCGGAAAATTTTCCAGACCTACGCTAAGTTTATACAAAAGCTTATTCAACACAATTTTTGAGTTTCGTGATTTATGTATAACTTTTTTATTTTAAGTATTGTCTTTATTAGAATTTGTTTCGTTATCGGCATCGTTGAATTACAGCAATAAAATATTTTTGCTATCGAAAATGAAAAAATAAAACGAGAAACGATTTTATACGAGGTATAAATAGTTTATGAAGCAAACATCAATTTTATTACGAATTTTAGCATTTTAGAAGATTTGAATAAAAATTGGAAAGAATTTTCTAGTTAAAAATGAATCCATTATATGTAACGGTATTCGATAAATTTATACACGTTTTTATAATAGTATTTTCGTCGCTCTCGATAATTCGTTTAAAAAATTTTAATATTTGTAAAACTTTTGTACAATTTACGTTAGACCGTATAAAATCGATGCCTTTAGAATCGTAGACAATGAAAATACGCATAAAACGATTTTGCGAATATTTACACTATTGAAAAACGGTTTGCGTCTCGAAATGTATAAATACCGTATTCGAAAGAATAAACAAGGACTAATTCCGTTATTTAGAAAAGGGAGAATCTCCAAAACTCTTTAAAAAACGTACGTCGTTAGGTTCGGTCGGAAGGAGGAAGGAACCTTAATTTAAAAATAATGCAAACACTTTGCTATTCTTGCGATGAACGTAAAAGAACGTTAAAAAACGTAAAGAAAACGTAAAGAAACGTAAAAAAACGTAAAAAGTAAATTTTAGTGGAACGAAGTGTAGAGGATAGAATCGCGTTAGATACGATTAATTACATCGCGTTAAACGCTTGTTGAAATTCATCGCCGGCTTTAAATCGAATTTAATCCCGCGAAGAAAAAAAAAGCAACGATCTTCCCCGGACTTATAAATGAAATTATAAAATTATAATTCAATATAAGCAGAATAGGTCACGTGTGCTTTTGAACATAATTCAATTGTCTCTATTTACACAGCATACGTATCTCGTGGCTTAATGTATACACGACTGCGGATGTACAGTATCTGCAAGTAGAACGTCTAACGCACCTTTATATATTAAACATACGCCGACGGTATTACGTTAGTTTTTAAAATTTACCCGTTGGCATCGACGGCTATGCAACAGTAGCCTAATCAATTCTTATAGCCGCGCGCAACATTTTACTCTATCGCTTAATTCGCTTAATTCATTGTTGCACCCGTGTTATAAATAAAACGCGCGAGCATTTTCGACGAATTAACCTATATTAACGTTAGACAAAAAAGCGTATGTATACAAATTTACGTGTGTATATATAGATGGACGGATGGACGGATATATATAGATATATAGATATACGTATGCATATGAATGTTTCCAAGCGCATATATACCCATATCCGGATTTGTGTGTATATATATAAACACATATGTATATTTAAGATGCAGGCTTAAAATATTTGTGAGTTTGCATTTTTCTCTCGATAGAGGACTTTTAGTGTTTTGGGTTTAGGCTTATTGTGTTACCGTATTACGTATGTAAGGTTAGAAAGTTCTTCTCCCTGATAAAAATGTAAGTTAAAAATTATTAAGAATCGATCTAGATTTGTTTACATTGATCTATATGATCAATTTATGGAATAGGTTATGTTTAATTAACATATTAAAATCAATTATGTAAAAATAATATTTAATAATCATAATTTTTATTTCTTAATATTTATTTCTTAATTTTTATTACTTAATTTTTGGTCGCTGATTATTTTGTTCTCGATTAAAATGTTTGTAATCTTTTGCCTTATCGACAACATTTTTTAAATTTTATAATACACTTTGAATTAAATATAAAACTATTAAATTAAATTTAACTAAATTTATCCCTTTCTTATTTATTTTCTCCAGGTTGATCGAACAACTACTGGACGGAGTTTCCAATCCTACCTCCAGACGTATGGTAGAGGATTTTTTGGGCAAGGAGGTTGCCAGTGGCAATCTGGCACGACTGTCCAATGGTAATTACTCCCTGGTCGACGGCAGTAATATGGGCAGCAACGGAGTAGTGCCCCAGCAAAATGGTGACGTTGCTTCCAAAACCAAAAGTATAAATACAACAACGGCGACAACTCCTTTTAAGGCGGCTACCAATCCTTACGATTTGAATGAATTCGAAGAGTTTGCGGAAGAACACGATTCCAGTTCCAATACCGTTAAATCATCCAGGCAAACTAGTCCGAAAACAGATTTGGAACCCATGAAAAAAGAGGATTGCTACGAGATTATTGTCGGTAGAAGACAAATGAGCGAAGATGACAAAAATCAATCGAAGGATAACGGTTAGAACAAATTTTACTTGTTTCCTAATTGATTCTTAGCGTTCCAAGTTCTTTTAATTTTTTTTTTATCGTACGAAAATTTTCTAAATTAAAGTATCGAACTAAATTCGAAAAATAGTTTAATATCGTTTTAACGTTCGATCCGCAGGAAAACTTGATAATGGATGTCGGAAGGAAGACAGCATTAAGCACAATGGAAGGACTTTAAGTTCTCCGAATACAGAAAAGGATGAATTAAAAAATACAACGGAGACTCAGTCTAATCATAAGAAATCCAAGACCGAGAGGAAGCAAAGGCTTTGCGTGAGAAGCGACGATTCGACAGACTTAATATTTAAGTACGAAGATTATAGAAAAGAGACTAGCTATAAAGACGAACAGGACAAAAGGGATGATGGGAACGATCGACTTAGCGAAGATGGAGACGGTGACCAGGATGCTGGTAGGAGCTCGACAAATCCATCACCTACGCCATCTAATAACAATGCGGGAAGTTTTCGAAGCGCTAGAAGAAAAGTAAGTTATTTTTATTTTTTATAATATTCGTACTTGTTCGACAAATTTGAAAAGGATTTTTCGTCGAAGAATTTTAATGTAAAATGTTTGTATTACAGAGGGCAAAGAAAGTATTCGATCCTTCGGACAATATGGTTGTAAAAAGGAAACGAGGAAGACATGCAAATATTACCAAAGCATTGTCTAATTCGCAGCAAGAGTCGCAAGAAACCACCAAAACAGTTGCCATAAAAGAAAGTCCTAAAGATCCTAACCGACATTGTAGCTTGTGTTCCAAGGATAAACAGGAAGTTCTTACAGCATGTCGAGATTGCACCGTAAGAGGTAAGAGAGTTTCCAAGTTCTGTTACTCCAGATTTATTTCCCCGATAATATTCATACATTCGTCTAATTACAGCACATCCATCCTGTATATACACCGCAGAAGAAATGGTTCACAAAACGCATACAAGCTGGCAGTGTGAGCGTTGTAAAACTTGTGTAGTATGCTACGAAACCTCAGATGCGGTAATTATAAATTCTTATCGCGATATTATCGCTTTTTCGATAAAAAAATATTTATGGCGTTTTTTTTTACAGGGTCCTTTGGTCACCTGCTTCAGTTGTGACGACGCCTATCATTATTCCTGTCATTCACCTCGTATTCCTGTATCAAAAACTAAGTGGCATTGTAATGATTGTAATCAAAAACAGTTCAAATCATCTAATCAGAATTCAAACTCTAATTGGACTAACATTTCTTCGGAACCACAATCAAATATTTCTATATTACCGACAGTTTTAAGTCCTCAAGTTTCGCCAATTAGAAATATACCCGAACATATAGATGACGATACTTCGAGAGACGTTATAGATCCAAACATACCGGATGCATCTGACTGGACTTCGGAGCAAGTATATCAATACTTTGCAAGATTGTTTCCAAAAGAAGCTGAAATATTTAGGCATCAGGTACGTGTCGATAACAGTCGATAACAACTCTACACTTTCGCGTTAAAAAATATACAAGCGAACGATAATTTTTAATCCGTGTATATTATTCACAGGAAATCGATGGACATTCATTGTTGCTCTTGAAACGATCCGATGTACTTGGCGGCTTAGATCTACTTCTAGGACCGGCTTTAAAAATTTATCGTCACGTTTTAAAATTACAAGTTCGAAGGGATGATCCTCGACTTTATTGGCTTTAGAATTGGCATAATTTGTACGCACTTTATGCACTATCACCTGGTTACAATTGTGATTTTTCCATTGAAAATGATGTTTTTTTAAGTTTGATTCATATTGTTCTCACTATTTTAATGAATACTCTTAAAAAAAATGTATTAAGCTTGTACATATTGCATTAAGTAGTTTTAATTTCTTGTAGTATTAAGAAACTTTCAAAATTATGTTTCAGATAAAAGTACGAAATGTACTTATTGTTTTTTTATAATACCTTGTTAAAATAATCAGGGTATGCAAAAAATTTTTGTATTATACAAACAAATGTAAAAATTATTAGTATAAGGATTGTGAATCTTGTAAGATAAAAAGCATTTTTCACCTAAAATTTTACATTTTCTTTATTTATCACTAATATTTTATTACAACGAATCACATGAATAATTTACATTTACCTAATTAAACCAGTTTATAATTTGAAAAATTTACTAAATATATCGCTTAATTAATATACAAAAAAAAAAAATTCGATAATCACAGAAAGTTTTCATATCACATTTTATTTCAGATTTAAATAATTTAATAAAATAAAATATTTAACTAATATAGTTAAAAATAAATTAAATGATTAAAAATTATCTTGTATTGAATTTTTATAATATAATGTCAATATACAGATGTCGTCACTTTCCTTTGAAATTATTGCATTACTATTTTATAGTTAGAGCAACTTATAACGTAAAACAATTTAATTATTATAAATTGTTTCAATATTCTTTCGATCGTAACAAGTGTTTCGAATGCCCTATGAAAGTACGACATGGTAAATAAATAAATATACCAGTGTTTACGATCTGTAAATCACAAAAATATGGTATAACGTACCGTATCAAATCATTAAAGTACTCTAGAAATTAAGAATACTGCGATCATTCCTGGGTACTATTATAAGTAGTATTACTACTTATCGAGATTAAAAGTTCAAACACTAATTTTAAATATCTTATCAACTAAGATAATATACTTATACCTACGTAATGCAGATGAAACTATTTGCCGATATTATTAATAGGTTCGTATAAGATTCGTTAGAAGATAATAACTAGTCCTTTGCAAAAGTATATTCCATAGCTACTTTGCCGATTAAGTTAAATATCAATCGCAATGTTAAAACAAAGAATCATATTTCTTGTGAAAATATAAAATGCACTCTGTAACGTTTAAAAAATCACGGGACTTTTAAACTATTCGAGGCTTCAAAATTTTATATATCATAAACGTAACGCTCGTGGGGAATTTGAAAACAGATTTTCTCAATTTAAATCAATTTTTAAAGCGGTTGGTATTCTATGGTAAACTATTGTAAAATTTGTTACTCTTACTAAATTTTAAACGTGTAAATTAGGATCGTTCGTATCTACCACTTCGCTATACTTAGGAGGTGGCTTTTTATGCAAAGGAGCCTCGTCGGGAAGATATATCGATACTTTGCTCGGAGAGTTAGGCTTAACTAGAGTTACTTTTTCAACAGAATCAGTCGCCTTTTCCGGAGATAAACATAACCAGAGAGCCGAGAGCGCCGCTGTGGCAATAGCCAATGCAAGCATCCAACGTGGAATTCCGGTGTGACGAGAAGCACACTGCAACCAGTCGGATCCAGGAATGGACGTAGTCTTTTCGCTTTCCCCCAGGTATTCCGAAGAGACGCCGTAATCCACCGTCTATAAAAGAATAAAAGTATCGCAAAATATTAACTAGATTCGCTAGAGCACAGAATGACATGTCTTTCTTTTAATTTTACAATAAAATTAATTCGTACCCCGGAGTCGATCGGAATCGTTTTAAAGAACGTTTCTGGTAATTTGAATCCATCGGTGTTCCACCAGCCTGGCATTAATTCTTTTTCGAGTCCAGGATCGTTTAAAGCATCCATTTCGGGAACATCGGGAGACATCATCAGAATATTAGGACGAATGCCGTCTTCGATATGTACAGTGATCGAAAAGGGCAACAAACAACCAACGTGTTGTATCGCCATCAAAGCACAGCCGATTCTGCAAGCCATCAAGTCTTGTTGCACCAAATATGCTTCCGTGCAAGCTAAAAATTAAGCCATCGTTAATAATCTTTTCGGATTCTATTGCGGTACTCGGAATAACAGCTATTATAAAATAGTAACTCATAATTTTAGATTGCGAAGAGTATTTCTAAGGATTTTTTAGCATTTTGTATCTTTTACTTACAAGCGTCGCAAGCATCCAAACTACTGTTTAAATTATTAGGCTCTAATTCACGGCGTAAATTCACCAAGTTAAAGAATCTGCAGCCTCTCTGACAACACGATACGGTACACTTTTTGTCAGGATTGAGTTCTTTCTGTTGGAAAATATAAAAATTTGATTAATACGGGACATCGTTCGTTACATTCGAACGAAACGAAGAAAAAAAAGTATCGATATAAAAATTGCTGTAAAAAAGTACAACCTCCTTGCATCCATTGATGCAGAGATCTTGCTTCAAAATGTTATAAAATACTTCGGCGTAGCTTAAGTTTACTATAACCAGCAATAATAACGACAAAACTTCCTTGTTTCTTCCCATGTTTGCGAACGTGGAAACTAAATAGATAATGAAGGATTTGCGTTGTATAAGATCACGGTTACTTCTCTTTATTAGTAAACAACGAAAGCGTATAAATTACGATAGATTTATGCGTACAGCCATGGATTAAAAAATGCAAAACAACGCGTAGCGTATGATAAATATAGCGACGGAACTTCCGTGAAAATAATATACTGGACTCGATGGAAATCCACGCAAAGCCTGGATTCTTGATCCAATGAAGAACGTAGACAAACGAGTTAAGGTTAGTATCGAATCGTAATTAAAAATTAAGTTAAAAATTGAGCTTGAGCAAAGAACGACTCGCGACCGATCGAGATTCGAGATTTCGAGAATTTCAATTTACGAAAATAGATCAATATGTATTATATGCAGTTCCAGGGTACACACGCGTAACGTCATCGCATCGTATATTTGTACACAGCCGATATCCGCTAACTTCGTAAATCGCGTTTGAGCTTGTTGAATTATTGAAAGTTGAGAGTACTCGAAAGAAAGATCTCGAAGGTAATAATCGATTGTTCTTTTTAAACGGTTCGATTCTACTGTTTATTTTGGCAGGCAGACTAGATGGACGACAGTTTCTCAACGAGTAAAGAGACATTTTCATCGTCGTCGAATGTTTTCGGAAAAACGTCTTTGAAAACAGTTACCACGAGCGATAACAGCGATACAAAATCCTCTTGGAATTCAACGGGAGAGCTTCGATCGGCGTCTTAGGAACGCGTTTGTCGAGGAGCGAATTTTATGCAGGAGGAAATGCGAATCGAGATACGATGTCTCGGTTGAAGTTCGTGATCGCAGAATCCGCAGGAATGGCGGTGCCGGTTCTATTTTAGGTTAAAAGAATCGCGCGCTTGCGAGTCTCGGCGCTATTCCCTTTTTTTTTTTTCAACGCGCCGAAATTCGTCGTCTGCCGCGAGCGCGCCGTCCACCGAGAAAATATCATGGAAATTTACGACCCGGACGAGGATGCGATCAACGAGGAGATCTTCCGGGATCTCGATCCGGTTACGTGGACTCACCGAGAGAACAACTATGATCTGGACGACATCAACATGTTCTTCCACAGAGTGGACTCCGATCAAATCATCTACGAGGAGAAGAAAAAATGCAAGTACATCGGAAAGTACGTCATGGGTGATTTGTTGGGCGAGGGAAGCTACGGTAAAGTCAAGGAGATGCTGGATTCGGAGACACTTTGTCGAAGGGCGGTTAAGATCTTGAAGAAAAAGAAGCTTCGAAGAATTCCGAACGGCGAGATTAATGTGCAGAGGTGAGCGATCGACGTTTCGAGCGCTTGGAATTATCCGAGAGGGAAGATCGTAGAGATCTTACAGATCTTAAAGTCTGCTTTGGGATGTAGTAAAGAGTAATCGCCAATTTTTCAATGCACGTGTAAACGTATACAACGAATGGCTTATTCTATTTCGATTCTTTGTTAAATTGCGACCGTATTCAATTTAATTTATTAAATTATAGATAAAATTGTATATGATAACCGGGGAAGCTTTTAAACGCGTTCGTTAAGTGTAGCTTTAACGTTATTTTTTACCAAGCTTATTTTTGTTCTAGAGAAATACAGCTTCTGAAAGTATTGAAGCACAAGAATATTATTGGCCTCGTGGACGTACTGTATAATAACGAAAAGGAAAAAATGTATTTAGTAATGGAATTTTGCGTCGGTGGACTTCAGGTAAGGTTTTTTAATTATAGATTCCTCGACGACGTCTTATCTCTTACATTCCAAGTAACAAACGATATTTAACAGGATATGTTAGAGAGTACTCCGTATAAAAAATTCCCAGTTTGGCAAGCCCATGGTTATTTTTGTCAATTGCTGGATGGTTTAGAATATCTTCACGGTAAAAGCATTGTTCATAAGGATATTAAACCTGGAAATTTACTTTTGATGTTAGACGGTACCTTGAAAATCAGTGATTTTGGGGTCGCAGAGGTACTAGTTTACAATTTAATTTTGGACTACTAATTTCTATCAGTTATAATATATTTTTTATAATTCAAATTGAAAAATATAATACATATATTTTTGTTTATAACAAGGTTTTCGTGAAAGAAATAGATATAAAAGCTTATTCGTTTATTTAACTTTTTTATCGTGCAAATATTGGTGGCCTTGTAATAAATTTATATTATTAATTATGAATGAGTTAAAAAGACTTCTTATGAAATGTAGGCATTAGATATGTTTGCTGAAGATGATACTTGTACAACAGGTCAAGGTTCACCAGCCTTTCAGCCTCCTGAAATAGCTAATGGCTGTGAATCTTTTGCAGGTTTTAAAGTGGATATATGGAGTAGCGGTGTTACGCTGTAAGCCTGATTTTCATCTATTAAATACGATACGTTCGATCGTTAAAATATCCACCGATTCGAAAACCGATATAAATTATTTTTTAGGTATAATATTACTACGGGAGTTTATCCGTTCGAGGGTGACAATATTTATAAACTTTATGAAAATATCGGTAGAGGAGAATACACGATTCCATCGGAAGTTGATGATATGTTAAGATCGCTTCTCGAAGGAATGTTACAAAAAGATATAGATAAGAGGTTTTCGTTGCAACAAATCAGACGACATTCGTGGACTATGTGTAGACCCCCAAAGACATTAGAGAGAGTACCGATTCCACCACTGAGAGGAGATGAATGGCATACTATGACCGTTTTACCGTACCTCATGGAAAATCATTACGGAGGTGAAAATAATCCCACATATTACACGGAACGAGAATTGAATGGTAAGCAACATTTTACTTACCATTTTACTTTATTAGAGTTGAGCTCTGAATTTCGATTGATAAAATCACATCTCTGGTTTTAAAATTACATTGTTTTGATGAAATATATCGTTTAATACATTCTTAATATACATTGATATCCATAAACGATACATAGATTTTATTTTTTTAAATCTTAAGTATAAATTTTTAAATGAAAATTTTGTTTTTCGCGTAAAAGAATTTGGTTTTAAAATAGATTGAATCGGTGCATCATTTTTAAATTTACATTTTGTATTAAAAACTATTACTTTCGAAGGAATAATATTTGGTCTAAGAATTTATTTATATTCCTGATATAAATATGTTAATTTTTAATGTATTTGTATATATACGTCAGTTGTTTAAATTAAAAGCGTTAACTCAATCACGTATTATAGAATATACTTTATTTGTAGAGGATAGGAAACATCACGAGAAGGAAATGAAAAATCTTGAACTTAGTCATCATCCGAATAAATCGAATCATAGACAAGGTGGTAAATCAAGATGGCGAAAACCAATATCATGTATAAATGTTAAAAAATTTCCATCGTGCAAGCCATCGTGATTATATATTGTACTCGTCAGTTTGTACAATTCTACGCTCAAAGTTTGATGTCAGCGACAGTTGTTAATTATTTCTCTGCATCGAAGATACACTCAAGAGTGCCGAGTATTATATACAGTTATAAGGTTCCCTAATACAAGATTTCACGATCGTTAATACACGAATATTTTCCCAAGTTCAAGAGAAAAAAATGTTTAATAAATATTGTAAATGCTTTTGTGATATTTATGTATAGTAGATTAAATTAGATAGCTTCTGTAATTTGCAGAATTTTTATGGAAATATGCAGTGTCGTAAGATTCTTTTTTTTTTTTTATAAAGTTTACTAATGAAAGTCATATACGATATTGTTGTAAGCAATATTGTTAATTTTGTGATTATACATTGCACTTTTAAATTTTTTAAAAAATATTCTTACCACATTTTTTGAAAAGCCAATAAATTAATAATTATGGCTTTGTAAATATAACATAATTAATATTTATGCTATAGTCGGAATTTTATCAAGGTACGTTTTTTCTTATAATATAATATTATAGAATTATTTTTAATTCTTTTGTATACAACACATATATATATATAATTATTTCAGTTTTATATTAAATTTTGTTTTCAAAACGAACAAGTACAAATTAATTAATTCATTTTAATTTGTTTGCTTATGTAATTTTCATCGTAAAAATTTTGAAAACTTAATATTGAAAAAGTATCCAATATTTTACTCGTCTCGTGTTACAATAATAACATATCTTATTTTACAAATAATATTGCTATATTTTTACGCAAAGTACAAGTGATATATTATCAAGTGTGAAATTTTACTGGAAATACAGAAGTTCAGTATTAATAGATGGTACGAAGAAATGTATAAAAAAAGAAAATTTATATATTATGCGTTATAATGAATTCTATGTGAATCGTATACGTGGACCCTTGCAAGAATATATTATTTTGAAAATAGATTTAGAACGTTTGAGAATGGACTGGAAAAAAATTATTATAAATAATATACGATGATGGTAACAAAGAGTGGAAGAATTACATACTTAAAAGGTAAAGAAAACTTATATCGGTCCCAATTTTATCAGGGTAATTCAGTTACGTAGCTTCAACTGAGTTAACGATGCAGTTACAATGGGAAATAACTGCACGTATGATTTTAATAATATAATCGTAGAGAGAAAAAATACGACACGAACATGAATTCTAAAAAAATTTGGCATAGATTATATAAGAATGACATTATTGGTGTTAACAGAACAAAGATTTTGCTTGTTCCTCACGAGCACTGGAAATAATCGCACTTTATTATTAGATGGAATAGAAAAAAACAAAATTCATATCACTTATGTCGATCTGAATATTTTCCATCTATTGCCATTATTCAAATGTAAATTGAAAGTTCTTAATTTCGCAATATAATTTATTATTTTTAAAACATTATAGATGATGGAATGCTTTGTTTGTAAATTTGTTAACTTATTTTTTGAAATTTGTGATTGTACATATATTGTTGATCTATCGTGCAGCAAAAGAGAGATAAATAAAAATACAAATAAAAAACAAAAAAAAATTACGTTGAATCGGTAATAGTACTTATAAAATAACTTTTTTAAAAAAATCTATATATATATATATATTTTTTTTTAATACAAATGTTGATGCATTAGCTTAATTACCTGACAAGTTAATTGCTTTATTTGCAAAACTGTTATATACATGTCAAAGTTTAAAACTTGAGACATACTGTAATATTCTGCTTGTTTCGAGACGAAAATTCAATTTTTTATCTAAATGTATATACTATGTAATGTAAGAGAAAAATTGTAAGGCGTTATTTAAAGTATTACAAAAAATTATATTATGAAGATGACAAATACATGTAATTCAAATATGTTTCCATTATTTGCATCTTTAAATTTGTTTTAAAAATGTAATTATTGTAACTTATCTCTTTGTTAAAACAGAAAATGATGTGCCATATAGTTATTTATTAAATTTTATTATTTAAATAGAATGCGACAATACAAAAGATATGAAAATAAAATAAAACCGAAAAGGTTTTTAACAATTAAAATCATCTTATTTCTTATTTTAATTATTCACATCCATTTTAAAACTCAAAAATTTCTTTGCTTTCTCCAAGGTTTCGCGAAGAGACGCCGCAAACCACCTTCTAGAAAATAATATGAATAGAACAGAATGGCAAGCCTTTTTTTAATTTTTACAAGAAAATTAATTCATACCCCAGAGTCTTTCCAAATCTTTCTCAAGTATTCTTTGGATAATGTGAATCCATCGGTGCTCTCGAAAGGCAACGAACAATCAACGCTTTTAAGGTGTGCAACCGCCACCAAAGCACATTAGAATTTGCAAGGAAACTGGAGGATTGGATCCGTTACAAGCTAAAAATTAAACCATCGTTAGAAATATTTTCGGAGTCGATTACGGTATTCAAAAAGGTAGCAATTACAAGATAGTAACTCATAATTATAGATTGCGAAGAGTATTTCTAAGGATTTCTTAGGAGGTACTTTTACTCACAAGCGTCGCAAGCATCATAATTATTCTTTGAATTATTACGCTTTCATTCTAAGGGATTACGAGCTATGATAAAATATCTGCAACAGTTTACGGTACAATCTTTCTTATATTTATTTTCTTCCTGTTGAAAAATATAAAAATTTGATTAATGTGGGATATCCTTCGTTACATTGGAATCACACAAAGAAGAAAAAGTATCGACAAAAAATTGTTGTAAAAAAGTACAACCACGTCAGATTTTCTAATGCAGACATCTTCCGTCAAAATTTTATAATATACTTTGGTATATTTTACGTATACTATAAAGAAAGAAAAAAACAATAATAATAGGTAATATCAATAATAAAAACAAAATAGATAACGAAGGATTTGTGTTGTATAAGATCACGGTTACAAATTAAGATGAGTACTGGAAAGAAAGATCTCAAAGGTAATAATCAAATGTTCTTTATAAACGGTTCGATTCTACCGTTTATTTTGAGATCTATTTGTTAAAACTGAAAATGTTATGCCGTATAGTTATATATTTAATTTTATTATTTAAATAGAATGCGAAGATACAAAAATAGAATAAAACCAAAAAGATTGTTAATAATTAAAATCAGCTTATTTCTTACTGTAATTATTCATTTTTATTTTACAGCTCAAAAATATCTTTCTTTTTTCCCAGGTATTGCGAAGAGACGCCGCAATCCACCTTCTATAAAATAATATAAGTATTGCAAAACATTTACTAGATTCGCTAGAACATAGAATGACGAGTCTTTCTTTAATTTTTACAATAAAATTAATTCGTACCTCGGAGTCTTTCCAAATCATTCTCAAGTAATCTTCGGATAATGTGTATCCATCGGAGCTCTCGAAAGGCAACAAACAATCAATGCTGTTAAGGTGTGCAACCGCCACCAAAGCACATTCGAATTTGCAAGAAAATTCTAGGAATGGATCCGTACAAGCTAAAAATTAAACCATTCTTTAAGAATATTTTTGTATTCGATTACGGTATTTGAAAAGGTAGCGATTATAACATAGTAACTCATAATTTTAAATTGCGAAGAGTATTTCTAAGAATTTCTTAGGAGGTACTTTTACTCACAAGCGTCGCAAGCATCATAATTATCGTTTGAATGATTACGTTTTAATTCTAAGGGATTATGAACTCTAATAAAGTATCTGCAACAGTTTATGGCACAATCTTTCTTATATTTAATTTCTTCCTGTTGGAAATATAAAAATTTGATTAATACGGGACATCGTTCGTTACATTCCAACCAAACACGGAAGAAAATGTATCGATATAAAAATTGTTGTAAAAAAGTACAACCTCGGATCTTTTGATGCAGACATCTTCCTTCGAAATTATATAATTTACTTTGGTATGCTCTACGTATACTATAACCAAATACAAAACAACAATAATAATAAATAGTATCAATAACAAAAACAAAACGTCCTTGTTTCTTTCCATGTTTGCGAACGTAGAAACTAAATAGATAACGAAAGAATTACGTTCTATAAGATCACGGTTAAAAATTACGATAGTTTTATGACTACAGCCATGGATTAGAAAATGCAAAACATCGCGTAGAGTATGATAAATATAGCGACGGAACTTCCGTGAAAATAATATACTGGACTCGATGGAAATCCACGCAAAGCCTGGATTCTTGATCCAATGAAGAACGTAGACAAACGAGTTAAGGTTAGTATCGAATCGTAATTAAAAATTAAGTTAAAAATTGAGCTTGAGCAAAGAACGACTCGCTTTTGAACTTGTTGACGAAAGTTGAAAGTATTCGAAAGAAAGATCTCAAAGGTAATAATCGATCGTTGTTTTTAAACGATTCGATCCAACTGTTTATTTTGCGATCTCTTTGTTGAACTGAAAATGATGTGCCGTATAGTTATTTATTTAATTTTATTTTTTAAATAAAATGCGACGATACAAAAGAGATGAACAAAAAATAAAATGAAAAAGGTTTTCAACAATTAAAATCATCTTAATTCTTATTTTAATTATTCATATCCTTTTCAATCCTCAAAAATTTGTAAATAAAAAATTAAAAATCGTTGTTTAATTTGCAGATCGATTAAAAAATTAATGCCGGTATTTGTATTATTAAATCGTAAACATATGTACAAGAATAATTTGATAAATAATTTTTAGGACGGTATTTCAAATTTATACAAAGTATATTGTTAGATAGACATTTATTGATATAATCTAGCATCAATAAATACAATTGAAAACATACATAATTTATATGCATAAAAATTGAAAAAGATTAAAATTTTAATCTTTTTTTACAAAGTTGATCATTAAAATATAATGGAAGTAAAACAAAATTTATCCTTGTAGAAATCAATGTAAGATATAAATAGAAAGAAATTTTATTTGCTTTTGCAAAATCAATGCATACACGATACAAATATGTATAAAATCATAAAATAAAAGAATCTTTGTACATTTAACTAATGGAATGACTTCATATTATTGAATATCAGTAAACAATAGCTAATATAAAATATCATTTACATTTTCTGCTAAGATAGATAATCTACAAAATTTCCATACATTAAGAATTGACACAGTATATAATGCATAAAAAAATAATTCTTTGGGTGACAAAAATGTTCGAGTTTGATTTCACCTAGATAACAATCTTGAGATTATGTAGATCATCTTTAACATTTACATTGTCTTCTTCTTAAGTCGTTAAATAAATATAAATAAACTAACAGGTAATTTTTACATTACAAAAAAACTATTGAAGCTACGTATAATCGACTTCAAAATACGTAAATCGTTTTCATCTCAATATTTTGTTTCTGTTATAGCATACAGTTTATTGCCAAGGAAATAAGTTATAACATCGATATTTAATAAATTCTTGAATAAAAATACAATATAAAAAATAATGAAAATATTTTCAATTTATCGTGTATAAGTTACTATAAGCAAAATGGAGTACTATAAGTGTAGATAAATAGATTACATTACTTTGCAGCCGATTATATTTCAACGCTGTACATTTATGTTTTAACATTATTTATACAGGAGATCTATTCTTTTTAAGACTTGATCAACAAGTAGTGTTTTTATGAATTCTACATATCATAAACCACGAACGAAACAAATCAAGAAATGTGATACTTCTTGATGGTAAAACGAACTCGTTAATTATTCTTGTCTAACCGACCATGTCAGACTTATTCATAATATAATAATAATTAATATTTATTATTCAAACCTATGGTCATATAATGCACCTGATAGGATTGTATTGCGGTTACCGATTATTATCTTTTAAAGCCAAGTTATTGCCTAATTATACTAAGCAACGTAGTCTTACTAATACAACTAGATAGACTCGAGTTTTACTAAACGAATATTAAATGAAATACTAGAGATAGTAAGTGTCGTTTACTCAAGACCTCCTTCTTCTTCTAATTTAGAAAGGAATTTAATTACTCGATAATTCGGTTCCACTTGTCGCGTCATATCTAATAAGCCCAGTAATTTCTTAATTCCGATGAAGACTCTGAAAGAGGTAGAAAAAAGGAGTTTAGTAAATTGTAGAAAGTAAGGTGCGGTCAAGTTGGTATAAGAAGAATCTACGTTCTACTTGCAAATAATAAAATAGATTAAATCGATATTTTCTATCGGAAATTTTTTTTATGTATAAGTGTTAAAGTGGGAAAAAAATATTTTTTCGTAACTAACGAATTTTTTTAATTTACGTAAAAATTAACATAAATATAGATTACGATAAAATTATATTAGATACTTTTCGATTCGCTCCAATTTTCATTCGAATTTTGCTCGTTGTATATTCATAAATTTATAAATTATTTTATACAAACAATAATGGCACGATTCAACAAATTTTTATGAATAATAATTAAAGTATAAAGCAGTTTACGTTTATTTAAATGTACAATACAAAGAAATATTTTCTGTAATAAATATGTTATAAAAACGTTAATCTTATTTTGTCGTTTAAAAAATTCGTTTTTGCAACTTAATTAGCTTCTATAAAGCATTTAATAAACTTATTTATCATATACAAATTCTGACGCTCGAAAGCTTCCCGTTACATATGCTTCTATATTCTAGAATAAATAAACAATTGTGTATTACTTGTTCAAACATTGCGTTTGCACATTTGCCTTTCTATTAGGAAAAACCCAATTTCTGCTCCTATATTTCATGTCATGCCGTAAAATAAAAGAATCTTATTTAAAATATTTTTTTAATAAAATATACAACTATTCTAACGATAAAATTTATCGTACTTAAAGAAACTACGTTGCAATTAACAAAACTATTACCGCATATTATATCGGTTGAAATTTTTATAATAAATTTTATAACTAAATTTTATACCGTAAAATATAATTTTACCTTTTTCCGTAAAGTTTTGAATAAAGAGATGACATTTCATCTTTCGTGAAGAGGTCAACTTCCTCCAATACTGATAAGAGGTGGTCTGCAGTTGATAAATTGGGAACGTGTAAAACAGTACTAAATGCCGTGATTAGTTCCATATCTTCCAAAACTTGTCTGAAAATAAAAGTATTCAAAATAATTATTAATTAAACAATAATTATTTAAAATTATAAATTATACAACTTTTTACGAAATTTTCCATCTCGATCGAATCAATAAATTCTACGACCAAAGCAAAATTATTTTACATTAAGCACACGATTATTTATAACAATGGAAAATCTTTAGCGGTATTTTAAATTCTTTACTCGTATAATTAACTATCATTATATTCAACCACCGTTCAATAAACGAACCAAAAGAAATTAATATTCACGATTCTGGAACAACGTACGAAGCATTCTATTAAAGATTAAAAATAGTTTTTTATCAAAGCTCGGTAGCCTCCGTTTTATCGATTACTTTTACAGAGACGTTAACATAATTCGCTCTCTTGTGCCAGTTTACCATTTCACGACTCTTGTCCTCGTTCGATCCATTTATCCGCCTGCCTTAGTTTCACAAATCGTTACCCCGTTCGTTCGACCCAAGCTAATTTTACCGCTTCCGTTTCGGAACGCTCGTTTCAATCGTGTTCTATACATTATTCTATACATTACCCTCATCCCTCGCGAACGATAAATCAACGCAGTTATAAACGCCCTTGACACGTTCACCCTGTCGACTACGTTGTTCGATTCTCGCATTGTAGCGAATGCATTTTTCATCCGATTCGATCTATGGCTGTTAATTTACCATTAACATTATTTATACTCGATTGCTTCGCTTGTGCAACGTTGTCAAATTTTATTTATCGTCGACTTTCTCTCTTCGGCCGAGTTACACTTACCTACGACTCGTAGTGCACAGAATCAACAGTTTCCTGCCACGGGGAGGTAATTTTTTCAGCAGAACCAGAAGAGCTTGGAGAGTCAAGTTTGAATAACGCGGGCCGATCGGACCGTAATCCAACAAACGTTCGATATTATCGACGACGATACAACTCAGCTGGGAACGATAAGCATCGTCGAATATCTGAAAATAAATAAATCGGATCGTTGGTTTATTTCGTCCATTTAAGATCCTTCGAAGGTAGTCTTATCGAATCAACATCTGTATTTCACCTTTCGTATGGACAAGCACTTGGCCGACTCCGTGAAGCCGACCATATCTTCCGGTGTGCAGACCTTTACGAAGGGGAAGTCCGAAGTCTTAGCGATTTGAGCGGCGAGCGCAGTTTTTCCACTGTTGGGTGGTCCTTCCAATAGGATCGATACGAGTCCCGAACCTTCCGCGGCGCGCGCCTCCTGGATGTAAAGGTTTCCGTCGGCGAGAATTTCCGCGACTGGTTTTCCCCAGTTGATGATGCCTCGGAAAAGGAGATGTTCCAGTGCCTCGGCGCTCGTTCCGAATGCCTACAAAAACAACGAACATTTATTTAAGCGTCTTTTGCCGTTAATTAAACCGTTTGCGGGGAATCGGGAAATTCGATCGATACCAACGGAGCACTTCGTTAATAATTACGAACCTAATACATATTTTAGAAACTGTTGCGGTGGTATTTTTAAGACTCAAAGTCTGAATAAAACTAATCGAGGAACGAGACTGGATATATAATTCAAATTTGTGGGCAATATATAATATTTAACGTTTTTAACGTTGATATTTTTATCGCTTTGTTTTTTTGTTGCGTTAATTAGATCGATGCGAATTAACAAATTATTGTTACTAAAGACAGTTACTATTTTTTGGCGAACGAACGAACTTACCGGTTTGATGTCATTTTCCAACGCGTGAATGAAGTCGGTCCTCGTTACCATCAGCTTCCCCATTGCTGCTGGATCCACTTCCACTTTGCTGGAGGCTTTGATCAACCTGTTCATGGCCGTACTTTGAGCGGCTCGGACCAAACCTTCGAGTTCGGCACCGCTAAAATTCTTTGTCAATATAGCGAGTTCTTTTAAATCTACATCGGGAGCTATTTTTTTGTAATCTTTCATTCTCGTTGTATGGATATTTAAAATTTGATGCCTTCCGTGTTCATCGGGCAAACTGATTTCCATTTGTACCTGTCGACAGTATCGTTAATTAAACAACGTTGTATTAAAATTTTCAAGGCGTCGAGTTCCGGTATTCTTTTTTTCTTGCATTAAACATCGACGAAAGCTTACCTCCAATCTTCCGGGTCGTAATAAGGCTTCGTCGATCATATCGCGTCTGTTGGTCATACCGATAACTAAAATATTATTTAATTGTTCGACACCGTCGATTTTTGCGAGCAACTGATTTACCACGGTATCGTGAACTCCGGTAGCTCCGGCGACGCTTCCTCTCGCTTTGCAGATGGCATCGATTTCGTCGAAGATGATTATATGCAGTCCACTGTTTGGCCCAAGCTGCGACCCAAGATCACGGAATTTATAATATTTAAAAGAGAAGGTCGAAAGGAAGCGAATCGGTGAATTCGAATTTTGTTTACCCTTTTTTCCTCCTCTTCGGCGTCGGCGAACAGTCGCCGAATGTTTGCTTCGCTCTCGCCGACATATTTATCCAGTATCTGAGGTCCGTTGACAATTTTGGGTTCCCTCGCATTCAGCATATTTCCAATTTGTCTAGCCATGAGCGTTTTTCCGGTACCGGGTGGACCGTACAATAAAATACCTTTCACGTGTTTGCATCCAAGTTGCGTGACAACTTCCGGTGGAAATACTCTGGAAGCAAACGCTCTTCTAAATATCGCGCTAAATTCTTTATCCAAGCCTCCGATTCCCATCTTGTTGAAGTCCCAGTCGGGATTTATAATCGACTGACGAACGATCGTTCCTTGTTTAGTTCCGGTGAGGTTTAAGCTTGAATTTGGAGCCTTTTCAAATTGAATCGAAGTGTCACCCAAACAACAACCCATTCTAGTTTTCTTTGGTTTAGCGTCGTGACCGGCCTTGATAGCCTGAATGTCAGCAGCCTCTAACGTTTTAACTACTAAACCTAACATTTTCTTATCTTGAAATTGAAATGCCAGTTGTTGACCTACGGTAAATGCTTGTCCAGCGAATTGCATAAGGAAATCTCTGGCCATTAGTTCCGTATCGTATGGTTCCAAAGTCGTTCTGTAAAGGGATATTTTATTCTTTATCCACCAACGTGAAATTTACAGTTAAATTATTTATAATTAAGTCGTCGCACAACTTTAATATTGTACCACTCTTATAAAAATAACAAAATTTATTTAGAGTATTATTAAAAATTATTAGTTACGAACGGTTACGTTAGAGAAGCATAAAAGTTTTAATATTATATACTTATAAATACGTTTCTTTTTTTATACAGCTAAAGTTAATAAAAAATATATTAAAAACATTTACTATAATCTTTTAAAAAGAAGCGAAAGTTAAAAATATTTTTTAAGGCGGTACGGTTCAAACTTCTTTTACGGTTGCAAAGCGTAAAGCGCTTAAAGGAAATTTTTAATAATTAGCTTTTATAACGTTATATTAGAATATTTTACATCGATCGAGAATAACAGAATATATACAAAAAATAATCTCTCGAATCTCGATAATAAATATTATAGAATTTTTTTAAATATTTTCAACTTGAATTTACGTTTCTCAAAAGATTAAAAATATAAAAGCAAAGTAATATTCAACCTACGTCTTCTTTTGCAGAAAATCTGCCTCTAAAACTATGTTGGAAAGAAATTCAGAAGTAGACGTGGGATCGAAATAAAATGGTTTGACTTCGATCTCTTGATTGAGAGATAAAACTGCCCATTTTCTTTGAGGCAGGCTGAACCCAACCGTGCCTCTGTCGATTTTTGGACATGTTTTGATGGAAAATATAAAATGCTGATTGGGTCCGGTGGATATTTCGATATGACTGCAAATAAAAAAAAACTAAGTTAAGAATATTTTTTTTGTTAACCGAAGATTCAACGCTCGACGTCGATTATAATTATCAAGGTTCGATTATTATTACCGGCATTAACAAACTTTGTAGCTATAATTAAATATTTCAATCAAAAAATAAGAACATTAACAAACTTAATAATAACGAGCATCGCACGAAATCATTTTAATACAGAAAAAAATGAATTTCAGATTTAAAATGAAAAAATTGTACGTAAAACGTAAAGCAGATTGGATTCGACCGAGTTTTTAAATTATTCCAGAACTCGTACTTCTTTAATTTAAAATCAATAATTCGTAATAGAAAGTGTACCGTGTAGATATATATAAAAGTGAAAGTGTCCAAGTTGGGATGATGAAAATACTCACTTGACATCGTCGGGGAAATCGATTTTGTTGACAATGGCACAATTGGTGAGACAAAGCTCATCCGTCGTACACTTTACTGCTCTCATCCGCTGTAACAATAAACGAAAAATCTGTTAACGACTGCCGATCGATTTTTTTGATTCCCGATACAACAGTGGAGAAAACACGAAACGAGGCTATGGTTCGATGATACACGAGTATGGATGTGCTTATCGATGACTTGGACGAAAATTTATTTATCGTGAATACGACGGAGACCTGGTCGATAGTGCAAATAATGTAATAATCGATAACCGTACGATACAACAACTCGACATTTAAAACCAACGTCCAACGATACTAACCATGACGGACATATTTTGACAGCAGAATCCTCGGGAATACTGATCACTGGCCCCTGAATGATACGGAACCTGCAATGCAGAATTCGCTATACTATATCAGTGAAAAATGCAGTTTGGCCAATCTCAGCTGTGCAAACTTTCCACGAGTTTCCACCAGCTTTCACCTTCACCCGTCTACGAACGTTTCGTTATTGCGATGCATTTGCGCAGAAAATACGGAAAATCGACGTTTACTGCGTTGCAAGAAATATCATCGCAGTTGAAACGAAAGGATGCGAATTTTGAAAGCGTACGCAGAGTTTTGGGTATTATTTTAGATTACGATTTTAACACCTTCTCCCAAGATGGAACCAATCGATTTTTAAATTTAAATTTTTAAATTAAAGCTAACATTTAAACGAGAGTATCGATTCGATCGAATGGACTCGAGTTTGTTTTAACGTTAAATTCCGAATTTATTATTTAGCGTTAACGAGGCTGTTAACATTTTAATAGAAACTGGTAAATTCGTTGGCTTTGAACTGTAAACGTTAATATATTTCTTATTATTCGTCCAAACTTATCGTTTTATCCCGGAATCGCGAGCCGAGAATTTAATCGAATTATTCGATTAATTTATGTAATACAATTATATAAAAACTGTACAATCGCGAGAATACAAGTTCTTATCTATCGGTTTCGAGCTGCTACCATATTATTTCATATTTAAGAATTTCCTCGAGCTCGGTGAATTTTTATAATTCTAGACGCTCCGTATACAAGTGTACAATAATCGTAAATTGTAATCAACCATCGATAATCCTGTATAGTTTTTCGGAAATCCGATTCCCGAAAAATAATGAGCAACGGACTAGTCTATTACGCTATTACCGGAGATTTATTTGGCAAGGTATTTTTCTATGTACAGTTGTCGGACGTTTGGTGACGTTAACACCAAAAACTTAAATTCTAACCATAAACGACGAAGGTGAAAATACATAGTTGTATGAGTATACGCACACGCGGCTTAGGTGGTGAAAGTCGATGGTATAAAGTACCGCGATACATCCGCAAATTAGTTTTATTTACCCAAAATACATGATATTGCGGTTATCATGATTCATAGGAAGTTCCATTATGTGCAAATTTCGAAAATTACCGACGAAGGATTTATTTCGGCTTTGGTCGAACGAGCGTAACGACGTAAGGTAAGTTTGGGTTGAGGTTATGAATGAGTTTCGGTGGCTGAATTTTGGGTGTGTTCGGTTAAATTCCCTAAATGTTTCTCCGTCTTTGTTTCGCCCGCCCGATTAATAAAGACGGAGCGAGTTCTCGTGGAGCGGTGGAAATTTAACCGAACAGACCCACAATATGGATTGTTGACATTTTTGAATATTTTATATTTTTTAAAACAGATTGTTCCTCTCTTCCTTTTTACCGCTTCTCTCTTAAACTTACCTTTCATTCGATTTAAAATGTGTTATCGATACGTTTGGTGATTGCTTATCGTATAAAATTTCTTATTTTTATGTTTAGAACGGTTATATGTCGAAGAGTTTCAATAAAGGAAATATAGGATGGATAGGACGAAAAGTGGGTCCGGAAGAGGTTCCAAAAATAAAATTGCTCCCCATCCATCTGATTTTATAGCGCTCGGGACCAAAAGTTCTAGAGGAGATGCACCGGACCCTAAAAGATCCAGCGCTAGTCTCGCCAAGTCTGGTTCTAGCTCCACCGCTACGAGTAATATTAATCGATCGCTTGCTTAGTTTTATAAAAAATGAAGTTATTTTGCTAAACGATTTTAATAATCGATACGTTTTTACTTCGTAGGTAACGATCGTAAAAAGGAGGGATCGTCTTTACAATCTCCCGTTCCTCCGAAGAAACCCAAGCTCGCCACGCATCCGGTAGCACCAACGAGACCTACGGTCAGTTATACGGAAGTCTGGGAAGTCGTGGCGATAGACTGCGATCCCGCGGATCTTGTACCCATGGTGTTAGAAGCGAACGACAGCGACGACGGAGAAAAATTAATTGGCCTCGTCTGCGGAGCGATCAAGACGTTAAAAAATTCAAGATGGAAACCGGACTACGTTATCTGCATGGGGCTTTTGTATTTAGTCAAAATTCGGCCATCCATATTCTCTCATCATTGTATATTACACGCTTTAGCTTCGCTTCTAAAACGAGATCAGACGCATACTTTCAAAAACAAAGGCAATCCACTGGTTCCCGTACTCGTAGCTAATTTATTGATGAGAGGATTTTACGATAAGAAAGAGTGGCCCGATGTTTTTATTAAGGTAATTATAGTTATTTAAATTATTATTAAACTTTGAATTCGAACTAGTATTTGTTACGAGCGATGAAAACATTCGATGCGTAGATACAAATTTTTAATTTTTTGTAGATTTATATCGAAGATGCTTTAGGAGAAAGGGTATGGGTCGATAACGAAGAGTGTAAAGGATTTGTAGATAATATATTAACGGGATTTAATACAAGAATACCTCCGAAAAGTGTTTTGCAGCCGGAATTAACCGTCATAACACCGAGAGATTGTTCTAGTCCGTCGACTCTATTGGACGACGAGGATTCTGGAACTTCGTTGATTCAAATTATAGGTGACAAGGACAAAATCGATTTACCTGTCTGCCCTAGATACGCCCATTGCGTGGAAATAGTAGAAAATATTATTCTAGAAGTAGTGAAGGAGCAGTTAAATAGAAGACAACCAGAGACAATAACGAGAAACTTCCTTAAATTATTATCTTCGGCGTGTGGCTTTGTAGAAATAAGGAACATTGCTATACCAAGATTAGAGATGTGGTTGCATAATCCAAAATTAATGCGGCCAGCTCAAGAACTTCTTAGTTATATTTGTTATAATTGTACTTCGCATACTCAACGGGATGTAGAAGTTATTAGTCAGCTTGTAAAAATGAGGTTAAAAACTAAAGCTGTAATAAATTTGTATTTGAACGGTGTGAAAGAACTGATCGGACTTCATCCAGAGAATTTATCCACTATTTTAAAACATACGATATACAATGAGTTGTCTAATGCTAGGAATCCTAATAATATGCCCATGTTGGCAGTGATGTTTCAAACTTCACAAGAACCGTCCGCAAAATTATTAGCCGAAATATTTCAGGATTTGCTCATGAATCGCGAAGATTATCTGAGACCTTTGAGAGCACTTTTGCGAGAGATCGTACGAGTTTGTCGGCACGATATAAATTTATCGATCTTGGCGAGGACGCTGATGACCGCGAGGATGGACATCGTTCAACAACTTCCAGCCTTCGAGTTCAAAGACAGAATGTTCACCTCGATAGTGGATCTTCTTTGTTTGTGTATGTTTTTAGCGATAAGTCCGCAGGTGAAAGAAGCCGCGGTGTTAACTCAACGCGGGGATAAAAAAGACGTTGGAATGTTGCATCAGTTTCAAAACCTGGTAGCCATGATTCAGTACGAGACTATTTCCTGGCTTCAGAGTTCGGCTCCTCAAGTTTATGGAATCGGAAAGCTCGAATTACTTCACGCGTTGCACAAAATTATGTTGTTGGAACCACCCGAACAGTATTACAAACCAGACAATTTTCCATCGGAAACCGACAGAGCATTTTATATGAGATTGGTTTCCGAAGTGCCTTTGTTGGAAAGTACCTTGATAAAACTTATCGTCGTTGGATTTTCCAAGGTACGTCAATTTTTATTTAAAAAAAAAAAACAAAAAAACTCTCCCGATAATCGAATATTTCGATCGTCGATTAAAAATCAGGTGTAAAATTTTTGAACAACGAATCGCTTGCAGGAAAACGGAATCACTCATCCAGAAATGTTGGAACTCGCCGATCAATTGATTCGAAGAGCGGCGATGAGCTCGTCGGAAACTTTTCCCCTGCTCCACATCGAGAACATAGACATCATCGAACTCGTGTTCAACCTGTGCACGTATCAGCCTCCACCTTCGATCAACATCCCCGCCGGTTACGTCCCACCAACCCTGGCTATATCGAATCTCTACTGGAAGGGTTGGATCATGCTGTTGTCATTGGCCGCTCACAATCCATCCTCGATCGGTGCCTTGGCGTGGGAGCGTTATCCAATTCTAAGAGTACTCATGGAAATGTGCATAACCAAGTAAGTCACCGCCTTCAAATTATATATTCGAAAATGAAACTGAAATTGAAATGAACTTATCAACCGAGTCGCTTCACTTATGCAGTCACTTCTCGTATCCCCCGCCGACGATGGCCTTACCCGAAGTGGTCGAGGAAGAACGAGCCAAGGAACTTCGCTTCGAAGCTTTGGAGAAACAACAGATCCTCCAGTACGAAACTTACCTGGCGGCTGCGTCGACCAGGGTCCAAATATCCGAGCAGAACAGTTTGCTCCTCTCGCAGCTGATAACGATGGACCCGACCGGAATCGCGAGGCGACCACCGCAGCTCGTCTTGGACCAGATTCAGTCCTTGAACACGACTCATCGCTTGGGTCACCTTCTCTGCCGTTCTCGCAAGCCCGACTTCCTTCTGGACATAATCCAACGACAGCAGTCGAGCTCTTCTCAGAGTATGCCGTGGCTCGCGGGTCTCGTTCAGAACAGCGAAGGATCCCTGAGTCAATTGCCGGTTCAATGTTTGTGCGAGTTTCTGCTGTCCTCGACGATCGGACAGGCCGACAAACAGTCAAGGCAGCAACAGTTGCTCGCTCATCTTCAGCTGCTGCTCACGGATCCTCTCCAGGACATGCAACACGCTTACGAGGTGTTGGAGTATTTTCTGAGGAGGCTGAGCAGTCAGTCGAGCTCCAGTCGATTGCAAGCTATAACCGGTCTCAAGCTCGTGCTCAATTCGATTCCGCTCGAGGAAGAAAATATGGACATCGACACCGAAGTCGAAACGTAAGGAAACTTTGTTATTTTGTTATTTTGTAAGCGCAGCTTTTTACGCTTGTAATTTCGTACATTTTCAGCGAAACGTGGCTCCTTCGAAAACTTCCCTCTATACCGCATTTTCCCGCGGTAAAATCACTAGTCTCCAAAGCTCTTCGCGGCGCCTGTCAGGTCGAGAACAACCCGGATTTGGTCCAGGCTTACATCTCGTATTTGGCGGCGCATACGCTCGACGACGATCTTCCGGATTTAATTAATTTGGTGAACGAAATCTCGCAGCTGGTCGTTGAAAGAAATACCATTGTGGCCGCTATTCTACCCCAACTGGATTCCGACAGCGCCCAGGGGAGACAGACTCTGTACGCTTTTCTGTCCATTTATTGTAATTATTTGAACAAGGTAAAAACTTTCTTTTTAATCATTATCAATCACAAAAATCTCTCATTTTGCAAACGGCAAAACCTTATTTTTTATCTAAACGATTATTCGCGTCAGATGTCAGAGTTTCTCCGAGTTTTTTCGCTCCTAAGATCCGCGAGAGATATTTTAAATAATGGCAATTTTAATAACGACAAATTAATCCCAGATCTTTAATTCGTAATTTTTATTTTCGATGCGGAGAATCGACGAATAAAAATATCGAGACGTTCGTACAGTGTAAAATTAATTTTGTTTACCTCGCGGACCTCGTAACAATTATTTTATAACACATATTAAAAACGATTTAAGATAAACGGATTGCAGGGTTGATAAATTTTGTCACGAATTTTCTTAATATTATCGTTTCCTCGCTTCAAATTATTAAACGAAGGTCTTTGAGCGAATACGTTTATCGTCGATTTAAAACTGACGAATGACCAGGACACAAAGGTAAAACGGTTTAACGGCTCACTCCTTATTTTCCTAGGCACGAGCACCGCGTCAGGACGGTTCGCGCGTAACCTGGTCGGAGAACCAAGACCTCATACTCGTGGAGTGGGCGACGGGAGAGGAATGCACGATGCACATTTTGGTCGTCCACGCGATGATCATTCTCCTGACCTACGACCAAGTCGACAACGACGAGCTCTTCAATCAACTGCTGGAAACTTGGTTTCCGGAGGACAACGAACCACCCAAGGCCTTCCTCGTTGACACGAGCGAGGAGGCGCTCCTGATTCCCGACTGGTTGAAGTTGCGCATCATCCGGAGCAATATACCGCGGCTGGTCGACGCGGCCCTCAGGGATCTCGATCCTTACCAACTGGTCCTCTTTATCCAGAGCTTCGGGGTCCCCGTCAACGCAATGACGAAGCTCTTGCACCTGCTCGACGCGGCGGTACAGATCGACCCCGTGTCCGTCACGAACCACGTCCTCGACAAGACGTACATGGCTCAGGTAAGCGTGGGTTGTTTTAAGTAAAAGACAAAAAAACGTCTTTTTTTTTCTCTTTTTTTTTTTCTCCACTCCACCGAATTTTCCCTCTCGCGCAGCTCGTGAGGATCCTGCACAATCGAGGAGCCTCCGGAGGTTTGGTATTCCTGCAACACGTTCAGCTCCAGGCTCAGCAACTACCCGACGAAAGTTCCCCACCCGTCAACACTTGTCTCGAGCAACTGCCTCCGACTGCGATGCTACAGAAGCGCAGCGCCGTTCAGCCGAGTACACCCAAAACCGACGTACCCAACCTCATCAATCAGCTCTTCATCGAGAAGATCTCCATGAGTCAGAAGGCGGACATATACAGGAGGCTGCACAAGATCCTTGCCAAGGACTTGCACAAGTCCGGAACGGAGACCGACCGAGGAGCCGTCGTCCTCGCTATCAAACACATACTCAGCGTTCTGAGCTCGATTCAGGTACGATCCAACTCGATTTTTTCAAGCTCGCGTTTCGAGATCTCGCAACGAACTAAGAACTTAACAACAACGCGTCGCACAGGTAAAGGACTTCCTGGCGTCCCTCGTCCACATGTCACAGTACTCGTGCACCCTCATGCGGGCGATCCTGCTGCCGCTGAAGAGGCCCTCCACCTGTCCCCAGACCCTCGAGCTCGCGCACAGTATGTGTCTGAGTCTCGTGTCGCTGATCGGCGAAGTGGCCGCGCCCATCCTCTCGATCCTGCGCGACTTCGCCAACCTCCACGTCTCCCGAGCGCCTCGTCGCCAAGAGCTCGCCGCCCTCGCCCAGACCCGGGAACCCGCCTCCATCCTCGAACACGCTGACGCCCTCGAACTCGAGAACGTCGGCAGGCGGTTGCTCGACGTGTGTATGAAACGCCAGAGGAACGAGGCCCTCGTCGAGGCGATGGCCCGACTCCTCGTCGCCGACAGCGAACAGGGTGCCATCAAACCCAGGACGGGGCTGCTCATTGACTGGCTGGCTTCCGTCGAACCGGAGCTCATCGGCACTTGTCCCAGTCTCCAGATGCGGCTCCTCTTCGGCAAGGCGAGCGTCTACGTGCGGATCGACGAGAGACTCGTGAGTTCGCACTCGTGTCGACCTTATCTCCTCACGCTTCTGACCCACGGGGCGAGTTGGGCTACGCTGTACAAGTGCGTCGGACATCTTCTCGACCAGTGTCATCACGGGTGAGATTTCCGCGATGTTTCCGCGATATTTAATTCGCGATTCCGAGACGCTAATCGGAATCGACAATCGACAATCGACGATCATGGCTTGTTTTTTCTATTTCAGATACGATCCAACCGCGGTTTTGGACTTCTTGTGGGCGTTGACCTGCAATCCGAAACTGTGGCAGGGAAGAGAAAAGTACTCCACGAAGAACGACATCCCGGAAAATATTTTACTGCTGACGAACGAACAGCTGTTGGTTCTCGTGATGTACTTGATCGAGGAAGCCGTTATATTGTGCCAGAGGCAAACTCGGAAAACCGCGATCACTCAGATGGAAACGAGACTGGATTTGCTCCTCTGCTGTTGTTCGGCCGAAGACGAATTCACGATGGGTGTGGTGAAATATTTAGCCGACCAAATGACGAAAAGTAACAGGTAATTTGGATTTCGTTACGAGTCGTTAAAATATTTTCTTTGACCTTTCGAACGCGGTTCGTACTTTAAACGATGCCTTTAAATTACGCACAGTTTTTAAATCGCGAGATGAGCTTTTTAAATCGCCGTTTCACCGTTTCTGTTTCAGTGTACATTCGGACATGGCTCATCAGTTTCTCCTCCAGCTGTACATGAAGGTCCCGAAGGTCATCTGTTATTTGAGCGCCTTCCAGGCGAAGAAGATGGTGAACGGTGCGCGTATATGTGACTGGACGGGTTCCGTCCTCGACTGCATGAGTCACACCCTCTTGACGGCTTTGGCAGCCACACCCCGACAGAAGTCCTGGAGCTCCAAGTCCCGAGAACTCGAGTTGTGCGCGAGAAAAATGGCGGCTGTGCATCCGATTCTCGTGCTGAGGCAACTTCCGTTGCTTACTTCGTCTCTGATGGGTTGGTGCGACCTTGAGTTTGGTCAATTCAAGTCGGGGCATCATCTGAATCTTTTCACGCAGGTCATGGGACTTTTGGAATTGTTGCAGCCGCATTTGTTCAACGAGGAGCACAGAAAGGGTCTCGAGAATACGCTGGAAAATTACTTCCAATGTTTTCAGGTATTCTTAATAATTTTCGATTCATTCGGTACATTAAACGAGTTTGCGAGATAAGGAAACAGACATTTGCTTTAATTTTGGTAAATAAAATGTTATTTAGTAAAATTAAGATTTGTTATTTTCTTGATTCGCGAGAGTTTTTCGATAACAATCGTTCGCTTCAAAAAATTCGAAAGGAATTTATCGTTTCGTTCGATCAAACAAAAAAAACTAAATTAAAGAAACATATATATCGTCGTCGCATAATTGCGAGAATGTTAATATTTGATTTATTTAATTTTCAGAATTATTGCACTATAGATGATTTAACGTCTCTTTTAAATAGATTTGCGTTGCTTTTGCAAGCGTACGTGATACACGATGAGCAACACGCTTTAAAATATCTTCAAAAACATGCTCATATTCTTCAGTAAGTAAAACGATTTAATGATTTTAAAATGATTCAAAAATGATTCAAAAATGATTCAAAAATTCAGTATTTCGCGATAAAGAAGATAACGTTCTTTTGACGAACAGTTAAAAGAGTCGCTTAAACATTTTATTTACTACTCGTACCGAGACGGACGTAATAAAATAATAAAATACAATATCGGAAAAAAAGACATTCCCCTGTACATATTGTTTATAATTTGTTGAACGCAGTGATCTACAAGCGCATTATCTTGGACTCGAAAGTCTGCGGTCGCTCGTATCGGGAATCCCTGTTCCAAGGGAAGGCGAAAGCGGCGACAATGTTTTGGTCACCGTTACTTTTAATCGCAGTGCTCCGACCCCGCCGTTATCCCATTGGCCAGCTTTACTCGTGACTCTTACGAAACTTCAAGGCGATGGTATTTTTTATTTTTATAGTTAATAGTTTACAGTTTACAGTTCACAGTTCACAGTTCACAGTTCACAGTTCACAGTTCACATTTCATTCCTTACCTTTTCGATAACGAATTCCATCCATGCTCAATTTTTTATTTCCTTGCAGACGTTTTCACTGCTCTTCAAGAAATCGAACATTTGTCGTTGCGTAAACCATCGGTTCTGGAGCCGATCATCGACAACATCGCCGACTTACTCGTCTCACCCCAAGGGAACATTAGAACTCTCGCTCATACCTTAATTGCCAGAGCACTAAAACATCGACCTTATCCGAATCTTGGTGTACTTTCAGCTTTTCAAAGATGTCTCGATAGTTCTAGAGCCGATATTCTCATGTCTGCCTTGGATAGGCTACCGGACTACGTTTTGTGCATGCAAGGTATCGAATCGTTAACACGAATAAATATAGCGTTAAGTTTGCTTTTTATAAAATAACCTTTAACCTTTGGATTAAATTCGATTTTTTTTTCAGAGTATGCGTTACCTTTAATGCAAAAAGTATTTGAACTTGGAGTAAACTCGAATGTAAATACTATTCCTTATATAAATAAGAGTATAACTCTTTTAAATACACAAAAAGGCTGTTAGTTATTAAGATTGTAATGTTTTTATAAGGAAATTAATTCTTGGAAAATAAATTTATAGTTATTAAGTTTTGTATTTTGGATTTTTTATTGATGGTAAAAAATAAAAAAATATATACATATATATATATTATATGCAAAATTTAATAGAAATAATTACAACTAAGGAAAATTACCAATGAAAAGCTTCCGGTGGTATTTTATTATTTACATAAGTTTGCATAAAAGTTTTGATCGCTTGACGAATATCCCAATTGGAGTCTCTTAAAAATTTGTTGCAAAATTCAGTGTTCATAGTTGTTAACTCTTGCAAAAGTCTCAAAAGTTGATATTTCTCTGCTGTACTGAACGAAATCGGATTAAATAACGGAACCAACTTATCGTTCGTAACTTTAAATTCACTCAAGTCCATGTTATTTAAAGTTGCCGGACAGTGGTCCAAATGATATTGATCGTTTATTATACAAAATTCGTTATCCTCCTTCGCTACGACGATCAAAGTTCTTTGAAACCACAACGGAGGAACATTGGATTTTCTGTATAAAAAAGGGCCTTGCACCGATACGGCAAAAGAATTATTTGTACTGTAGAGCAGATCGATATCCAAATATTTTAATTTATGAAGAGTAGGAGGTTCGCGTCTCAACGCGGAAATAATTTTTTCTGGTCCAAATAGTAAAAACTCGGTGCACTTGGCATAGTCCACAAATTTTAACAGATTTCTATTGGTTGCAAAATATTTAATAATTTGTTTATGCGAATTGTCGGAAATTTGTCCAACCGTCATGGAAAATAATGCTCCAGCGTCGTAGAGTCCGTTTAACACTATTCTATCGTTTTGGTCGTAGCACGTAAAGAAATGTTTGATAAACTGTTTAATTAAACTTAATTTTATTTTATCGTTTATAAAATGCTTGTTATAAATTGGAAGTATTCTTTGTTCTACACCGATAATGTGACCATCCAGTACTTGTAAATGGGGGAAAAGATATTTCACTGCGTTAATGTAATCCTTGGACGATTCGTATTTGCTACAAAACGGATTGCCATCGAGCCACAATTCCGTTATTTTAAATTCGGAGAATGGTCTAAGTAAATTCAAATCTGCTAACTTATTATTACGGACGTCGAGTTTACTAAAATGAAAACCAAAAACTTTCTCATTAAATGCGACAGATTCCATATTATTATTTCTTAAAATTAAATCTCTTACTGGAAGCTTGATATCTCGGATATTATTTGGTGTAATTACTGATCTAGAGAAGCGTAAAATAGCATCGAATATCGATGGAATATGAATTGGACAGTAAATCGAGCCCAATAACTTATTGTTCGTAAAGTTTTCAAGATTCAAACTCTTTTTAGACGTTGGTTCTCTACCGAAGCATAACCGAATGACGTTGGTTATGATTTTTTGTGGATTTAATTGCATGTCTTTGAAAGCGAGAAAACAAAGAACGATATCGTAATATACTATTTTCCCGTTGGACAAAGAAATTTGTAATTTTTGATTAACTAGCTTTTGTATCGTATTGGATCTACAGAAAGTGAGAAAAGTTGCCTTGTCCTCCCTTTCCATTCTAAACATCACAGGAATAAAAAAAATTGGTGCACAAATTTCAATTAAAGTATCTAGTATAAGGCCTTTGTCTTCTTTATCTACATTAAATAAAATAAACTTGTGCCACACATTTATTTGATTCGATGCTTCTATTTCTGTTTGAGTAAAACATGGATCTTTATAAGTTAACCTGACTGGCTTTGTAAATTTAGTTGTATTCTTTTCGGTATTCATGATACAACGTTTGCATTCTGAAATTAAACAATTCATTTTATTATAGACGATATCCTGTAATGTACTGTTTACCAAAATTGTAAATAAAAGAAAATTACCAATGAGTTAAAAAACAATAATTATGAATGAAAGTAATTTATTATGTAGTATTATGCAGTATCATTTTATCGAATATTATATCTTTTATCAAAATAAAAGCTTAATTTTACATTAATTTAGCCCAATTTTTTATAAATAAATCGTATGTTTACATATAAACAGTACTATTGTAGTAGGACTACATGTTAGGCTGGTGTAATGTTTAATCAAGTATAATACATATAGTAATATATTCCAATAGTTATTTACTATACTATTAAACCGTCAAATTTGGAAATGTTCAAATACACTTTGCTAAACATTGGTCTAGTCAAATTTATTAAATAAATCGTACTTAAAATTACGATTTAACAAGTTTATTTTATATAAGTTTTTTAAATTCGTGTTGGAAATATAAGAAAAGGTACACGTTTTTCGCGTTAATACATTAAATTGAATAAATTGTCCGAATAATAGTTTTGAATTCATTATATAATTCATTATATATTTATAATAAACATATATATATATTTTTATTAATATAATAACCTTTCGGAATAAATTTAGATACTCGTAATATGTTATTGCAATATAATTTACTAAACAATGTGTAGATAAACCAAAAAACACTCGATATATACAGGATACTCGGAAAAACTGCGATAAAAGGATTAATTTATAAGGTAAGATAATAAAAATATGTAATACTGATAAATAATATTAGAAAGATATTTTTTTGGCAAATTACTTTTGAATCGAATTAAACGGTAATCGATGAAATATAAGGCACATACGCAGCGTTACGTAATATTTGACGCAGATGCAATTTTTTATAACAGAAATTCGAATTTATGAACTTTCCATAAGCTCGAGTAGTTTTTGCTAGCTTTTTTCTTTAAATTAAATCTGTTTTGATAGATGTAAAGTGCTACTAGAAACGATAAGAAATATATATTTTTTTACTCGATATTTTATATTTTAAGCAGAATTATTTAAGAAATAGCGCGCACGAAACGAAATTTGAAAATATTTTAATATTTAATATAATCATTTTACTAATAATATTATTATAGAATAATTTCGTGTTATAACATATAATTATTATTATAATATCTATGCAAATATGCAAAAATAAAGTCGTGTGTGTGCACATACGTAATAAAGTACTTGGAAAATATTTAGTGTAATTTTTAATCTCACGAACTGCACGTATAAACATGATTTACATAATAATAAATGTAAAAATGAGTAATGTAGATATACTATTTAGAAAAAAATACTGAAAATTGTAAATATTAAAACTAAGGGATTTTTAATTTGATTTTCAAAGACTGGAAATTGGATCGATTTTTATTCAAATTTACAATTATGAAGTTTTTTTAAACATTAATAACGAATTTACATCTCATACCAAATAGTTTTGGATATTCATATTTCAATAAATGGTATAAAAAATAAAATCTTTGGTTAAAAGTACTATATTATATGTTACACTGTTATAATAATTTTTCAATAAAATTTTATTTAACGCAAGATAATTCGTAATTTTTGAAATACAATATATATATATATATATATATATATATGTATATAATAAACAATGTATAATATTGTACGTTACTATTAATATTAAGGAAAACTTAATAAAATAATATGCGTACTATTTCTGTACAGAAATAATAAAATTAATTTATTTCTTTTTTTAATTTTTTGGATACATTACATTTAAATTGTAAAATAATTTCTATGGACTTTTTCACTTATATTAAATTTACGGATTAAAAAATTATTTATTTTTATGCATGATAATGTATAAAAAATTTTGTAATGTAATTTTTAGTTGGATACAATTATTTTTTTGTAATTAGATTAAAAAGTTTATTGATATAAACCAATCAGTCTTTAAGTTTTTATTCTGCGAATTAAATTATCCACTTATCAGTGTATATGGCTTTCATTGATTCGATCGATTCATTTTAAATTATCGAAAAAATACCATTTTTATCGAAGAAAATAAAAAACTAAAAAACTTTTCACTATTTTTCAGAGTTTCTTTATCAATATTTAACATATAAAATAATTTTTTATAACCGAGCCTACGTAATAATATTATAATAACAAGGTTTTATTTAAAAAAGGCTTATGTAACATTTTAAAATAAATAATATTTTATTTCGATTCGTTAAATCCTGAGAAAATATTGTACAATAATTATTTTATATATTACATTTTAACATTTCGTATAAAAATAAAAATCAACTAGATTATATTTTACATATTTGTTTTCATTTTATAAAAGCATCTCTTGGTAATTGACCATTTTTATAGTGATATAAAAAATTTATGATAGCCCTCCTCAAATTCCAATCCGAATCTTTCAAATATCTTTCACAATATTCTAACGTCATCGCGGAAGATTCTTGTAAAGTAATAACCAAATTTTCTTTTTCGCTAGGACTAAAACAAGTTGGTTTAAACATAGGTGGAATTTCATTATCCAAATTATACGTAATGTAATCTATTCCTTGAACCGGTACATATACATGATATTGGTCGTTTATTATCTTAAACTCGTTGTCTTCTTCCGCGGATATAATAAACGTTCGATTGAAAGAAAATATTTGATTTGTAATATTGTACAACTTAAATAATCCTTCGACGGATATAGTCAGAAAGTCTTGATTACTGTACATAAGATCGCAACAAAACGAATTATAAATATGTTGAGAAGGAGGTAACAGTTTTAATACTTGCAAGATTTGTTCTTGTCCGTAGTATAATAATTGATGGTTGCTCTTTCCAAAAGTTAATAAATTCCTATTTTCTAGTCCGAAAGGTTCGAGATACTTTTTGCTGATCGACGAAGTTGGTAAACCAACCGTTGTGGAATACCAAGCCTCGTCGTCGTATAAGCCTCGCAACACACTTCTGTCTCTGTAATCGTAAGCTGTAAAAAAATGCTGTACAAATTGTTCGACCAATTTTCTTTTTTTCCAATTTTTTACATAACTTTTAAATATCAATGGTAGTCCCGATGCGTTAACTTGTACACCGTCTAATTTGTACATGCGTGGACAATAATGCCTGATAGCTTCGACGTATTGACTGGCACTGGAATAATTTTCACACATAGGATTTCCATCTATCCAAAGTTCTGTTATATTCATCGATTTAAGAGGCTCCAATGCCTCGACTTGCAATATACAATTATGTCTTAAATCTAAATATTTTATAGATTTAACATTTATGGAATCTAATACCGTTAATTGAGTGAGCTCGTTGTTTTGTAAGCTTAAATATTCGAAGGGACCCAACGCAGATTTCGATAGTTTCAAAACGTGAATCATAGTTTTACTTTGGGATAAAGGACAATATACAGTTTTATATATTTCTGGGTCTTTGTGAAAATTATCTAAAATTAAAAACTTCTTTTCGGCGCTGTACCTTTTTCTTAATACTGTTAATAAAAGAGGTTGAATGTTAATCTTGAGATCGTGAATAGAAGCGAACGCAAGCGTGATAGAAAGAATTAAAGGACTTCCATCCAAACATTGAACTATTAAACTGGACTTGCAAAGTTGATCCAGCGCTCGATCGCAATTTCTAGCTATGAAACAAGAATCTTCGCCTATAACTTGATATTTTACAGGAATTAAGTCCGCTGGATTGACAGCCTTCAAAATACTTTTTAAAATAACTTCTTTGTCGTATAAACCACCTCGAAGTATTAATATTCTGTGCCATATATCGTTTCGGGCCATCAATGCTCTTTCGTGATACATCGTAGTACCCATGCTTAATTTTATGGCTGACGACGAATCCAAAATAACCGGTGAAGATCCATTTCGTTGAGAGGATTGTTGCATTCTAGAAGAAAATATTATAACTAAATTTTGTGCTTGCAGAGCTTGTAAAGTTTGATTTTGGGTGTGTTGATTATAAAATTAATTAAATTATACATGTATTATCAATGTTTAAGAATCTGTCAATTCCATTAATAGTAATTCTTTTGTACTTACGTATTTTTAAATTATATCTAAAAAAATGAAAGCTTATACTATAAAAACACTTTGAGGTTAAGGGAAAAAGAAATGTTTTTGTATGCATTAAGTAAAATAAGCATTTGATATTATTTTAAATAACATACTTTGATTTTTAGTTATTTTATTATATTCATTTTTGCCTTCGTTACAGTTATTTAATCAGTGTAATGTAAATATTTGACGACTTACAAACGCTTAAGAAAACTTAAATTCCCTCTTATTCCATATTTTCACGGAAATTTTTACAAGCTTGACCCGGTTTATCTGCTGATTGGTTCAAAAGATCGCGCGGATTGTAAAGTGTGTAGTAAAAGGATTAAACAATGTTTACAGAATAGTGAAAAGTTTTTTAGTTGGAGTATTAAATAAAATTTCGCTGTTTTCTTTCGATCTTTGCGTTTGAAAATAATTATATTTCAAAGTACATACTATAATGTAACAAAATTTTTTATAATACTGTAAAAGAAGAAACTCGCACGTTATTGTTATAAATAATTCATAATAAATTAATGCTAACAGTATCGATGGATCAATATTTAATTATACACGTTTCTAAAATTATAAAAAACTGCAAGAGATTAATTTTTGTTAGCTTCTTTAATTAATAAAAATAATTTTAAAAAATAGTTAATATAGCATATAATTTATTATTTAATGTCAAATCGGTGTACAAGATTCGTAATAATACATTAAAGTTTTGATATTTAGACGAATTGTTATATTATTATTTCACTATTGCATATTTTGTTTACAAATATAATGTATATTTCTTTACTATGTGTACTAGTATCTAAAAAAATGATTCAAGTTTATTTATCGTGAATCAAAATCATTCGAAAATATATTATGTTAACGTTTATAAACGTATTAAAATTTGAATAATAATAATTTTAATTATATAATTTATAAAGTTTGTTGGAACGTCGATTGATTAGTGAGTAAAAGATCGTTTACGTAACTCGAATTATTTGACCAAAGTATAGTTGAATTAGATCGTGAGTTCTTGATTTGTAGGTAAAAATAAAAGAAAATTTAAGATTTGATTATCTTCTCAAGTTTAGGATTACGATAATACCTAGTTACCGAATTTGAAAAAATAAATCTGTTAAATTTATTTTAAATATTTGTAAAACCATTTTACCCAATAATTTTCCAAGAGTTACGCGTGGAAAAAAATAGTTTTTATTAGAAAAAAATCAAAATATAATCAATAAAAGTTATTATCTTCATTAAAATGTTTACAGTTCAATTTTTATTGTACGATAATACAATTTTATTTTGATGAAAACTAATACTTAAATATTTTTAAATCAAAACAACGACGTTGATTCCATATATTATTAACAATGATTTAGATGAAAGTTTAAAAATGATTTATTGATATGATATAAGAGAACTTGCTCATCAAAATCATAAAAGGATTCAATTTCATGGATAAACATAATTGCTTATTAAGAAAAATATACGATAAATCAAACATTGCTGTGAAGCTATATAATATAAGAAAGCATTTTAATTTTTTTTAAATTTGCTATATCGCTTCGAGTTTAAAGAAAATTTTAGATATTATTAATGAAATTTAAGATAAGAAGTAATTATATTTATACGCACATTCTTGAATTAATATTATTTTATGTAATTTGAAAAGCAATCCTACGTGTTTCGATAAAATTTAAGATTAGGTTAAAATTTTCTTTATTATCAATGTTTCTAAATTCCTATTTTCATTAATAATTAGCGATCGAAAAAATTTTATTTTTTCCATAAATTTTCACGACAACCGTTGAAATTATAAAACTAATTACAATTTAATAAAAATAATATTTAAAAATCATTTATAACTCTTTCGTAACATCTTTTTTTATCAACGTAAAATTATTTTAAAGAACACCAGTTTATCTTATTTAATCATCGAAGTTTATACACATTTATATAATATTTCGTATATACGATAAAAATTGAAGTAGTAAAATATGTTTTGAATTTCTCGTTAAATATATCGTACAAACTATATTTTATTTGTCTTTAAAAGCTAAATATTTTGCTTCCAATACGTTAACTTTTCCAAATATCGAGAAGAATTAATTTATGTTTATAAATTACAAATTCTCTCATCCATCGAACATCCATCGGTTAATCTTATAAATATGTTTCTATATTTTTTATATATTTGTAAAATTAAAAAAACAAAGAACTAGGAAGTTAATTCTAGGAAGGGAATAGAATTTATTTTTTCGAATACCGAAAAATAAGAAAAAAAGCCAAATTTTTATAGCCGAAGCGTTGGTATTTTATTTTTTCGAATCAAACGTAATAAATAAAAAAATCCCAACTATGCTTACGTTAATTCGATCGGAAAGGTTCGGAACGTAATCGCGATCGAGCGTATAGAGTCCAAGGATCGTCGGATCCTCGGATGCATAAACGAAACGTTAAATGAGCGCTTAAAACACATACGGTTCGGAAAAGAAAAGAGAAAAAGGATGGCAAGACTGTAAAAAGGCGTACCATGTAATAAGATTATAAATCCGTCTCTTTTACTATATATACCTAATAAAAGGAAGCTCGAAAATCGAGGGAGATAATGGTCCGCAGGCAGACGCGCGCAGAAAATCAAACAACGGCGGGAGAGAAGAGGAAAAAGGAAAAAGGAAATCGCGAGCTACGTGCGGCAAAAGGGGATTACACACACACACACACACACACACACACACAGGAGAGAAAAGGCGCAAAGCACGGCATAATAATAAAACCGGTGATTTCGCCGAGCTCCATCTCTCGCGATGCGAGATGCACATGCACCGGTGCGGAGTCACTCGCCTCGGGCGATCCTCTTCCGCGTTTCGCATTATCGGAAAAATTTCCCTCCTCCCTCCCCCCGGTAGGTTCGAGCCAAGGATGCTGCTCTTTCCCCGGTAAACTATAATGCCGCAATAAGTACGGGGGGGAGACGCGCCAGAGGTAATGCGAGGTTTTGCTAGAGCGTCGGACTGTCGGGCTCCGGTGGTACCGGAGGTAGTGGAGGTAGTGGAGGTAGTGGAGGTACCAGAGGTACCGGTGCCTTTTTAAGATCCGCGGGCCATTGTTCCTCGCCCGGTCTTAACGAACGGGGGAATTTCTTTTCCCGTTGGGAGGGGCTTTTTTTTTCTCGTTTTTTTTTTTATCGGTGTCGCGCGTAGCTTCCGATGGTTATTCGCTCGCGCTTTTGCGACTTTAAAGATCCGACCGACGTTCGATGTGGTTCGGTAAGGAAGCTTATCTCTCCGACCCTCGAAGCTTTCGGGTCCGTTCTTGGCCGTTTCTTCGCGTCGAGGCAAGCAATTAACAAAAATAACGCTCCTCGATTCCAACCAAACCTTCCACAGGCAAATATTATCGAGCGGTGTATCCGTCGGATTTATCACCTCGTATAAAAAACTATCATTTTTACTATTATTTTTACTATTATTTTTACTATTATTTTTACTATTATTTTTATTATTATAGAATGGAAGATCGTTACTTTTCCACTCTGTATCTCCAAGTTCTCAGTGTTTCTTTTCGTACGTTATTTCCCATTGGATTTAATATTTAATATCGAAGCCTAGATTTAAGTTTTACATTTATAGAATCGTCCCGTCGTAATTTACGTAGTTTTAAGAATTTATAAGATTATTACTCGATGAATGGTAGATCGTAAATTTTTTTCTATTACATTTTGGAAGAGTTCACGATACTTGGCTACATTTTAAATTTATTTCCGATCTAATTTAATGTATTATCTTTTTACTGGCATCTTCGTTACTCGGAAGCTTAATATTCTTCGATTTTATTGCCAAACTTAGTCATTCTTGGATAATGCCTTACTCGACCGTATACGAGAAACTATCGGTGATGGTTACATTTAGTTACATTTAGTTTTTTTATTTTATTTTTAAGCCTATTTATTTTCCTACTTTTGATAAAAATTTTTTTTCCACGTTACGAATACTCGATTATTTTTCGCTAAATTCAATTTATATCTTTATGCTAAAAATTGAATTATATCGTACATGGAAGTTTCTTTTCAGAGTCTCGTTTCTAATAATGTTTTTTGAAATCAAATAAATAAGAGCGGTGAAACTGTACAACTAGATTTAACCCAATTATAGAATTTTAACGATCGCTATAAATTATTTTTCATCGTGTGTATTATTACAATCGATTATAAGCATATTTATGTTAACTTAACTTAAAAATTTAAGCTATAATTATAATTATGATTCTTTTAATTATTTAAGTATAAAAAATAATTATAATTAATTTTAGGTCTAATTCGTTTTTTACAAATTCGAAACTAGTTTAAAGAATTCCTCTTATTTATAATTACCTACTATACTCGCCACTTCGCTAATATCCAAAGGCTTATTATTATTGAATTGATTAATAGCAAAAATTCTTTTTGTTAATTAGGTTCTGAAATATAGATTTTAATAGAATAGACTATGTGATATTCTATTTTATCTTGTTCGTCATAAACGTTTAATCGAAATAGTTACTTCATCATCCGGACAGGATTACTTAGAACCTATACTTAATTAATTACTAATAGTAGTTAATAATACTTAATTAATGTATTAAATTTATATTAAAGTTAATATAACTTAGAAATCTACTCCGTTCGTAATCAATCAATGTTTTCCGTGCTATTCAATTTATCCGATATAATAAATTAACTACAAAATTAAATTTTGTATCGAACCATCTACGACCAAATGTTAAATTTTTCTCATAAAATAGAGTAACTTTTGTATTTTGACGTTTCAAATCGAGCACAAAATTTGAAAAAATGATTGTAATGCCATATATTTTTTAAATACCGTAATAAAATATATCGAATTACATGTTTCATTCATCAACAAAGATTTATACAAGCGAATATAGTTATTTACGAAGCTAACAAGATTATTCTATTAATCTTTATATCGAGAACGACTGTTTCTAGTAATCCAAGTAGCGGCAGTTTAGAACTTGTATATTATTTTTATTATTAATATCGTACAAACATTTTTTTCTTATCGCGGATCTGAAAAATAATTATCCGCGGTATCTTATTTATTCTTATTTATAAGCCTACACTTTTCGATCGTTGATATTTTTTTTCTGTTTATTAAGAAGCTTGTTCGTAAGTTATGTTAATCACTCCTCTATAAAAGGTAGTATACTTACCGAAGAATATCTGCGCACTCCCGACTATCTTGTTTCCTGAACTGCTAGGACATTAAGACAATATCTCACCGATAACTTTTGCAAATGAACCTAGTTTAAATAGTTAACTGCATATCATTTCTACTTATTATTCCGTTCCGGAGGAGCAAGTGTGAAACTCTTGTATCTCCGGTATATTTTATCCTACGAAAATTCATGGCTATACTTATGTTAATATTTTAAATAATTTAAAGTTCATAATATCCAGTTATCGTATGTATTATTAGTTTCGATCGGATGAGTGTATCGCTATTTTTAGATTTGTGTTTGCTTTTTATATCCTTAGTACTCTTTACGTATAAATGCTAGTTGTTTTTATTTAAAATGATCGAAGATCTAAGATCGACGAAACCTACCGCGTAGTTTATCGAAATAAATCTAGAAAATTTTAACATAAAAAGTGTTTAAGTTTGATAAAAATATCTAACTTTTGCCACTAAAGTACTATTTTTTCTCACTTAATTTTATTTTAAAATAATATTTTATAATATTTAACGTAAAACATTTCGAATAGCCGTTGATATATTTTTTTTGCGATAAACAACCGATTAGAAAACTGATAAGATCTTATTTCTTGAAAATAAATAATAAATATAGCTTTATTATTTTTAGATATGTATGTTTCTTAAGTTACATAGTTCCATGTAAAATTGGAATGTTATTTAAAAATAAAGATTATCCTATTTTCGTGTTAAAAATTTTATTCGTTACATATTTTTATATTATTTTACATTCTTAATTTTCTTTTGGGAATAACGTATTTATTTTAACCGATGTTTATTTCTTTTTTTTCGTTACTAATCTTAAAATTATCCGTCGATGAATTATTTGATACAATTTCCTTATTACATTAAATAACAGTATTACACTTTTAAAATTTTATATTATAAATTACGAGACAGCTGATTGTCTTTTTATTAGCATCTTATAATAATATTATCACTATTTTCATTTATAAATTAGAATAATCCTATTAAACGTTTAAAATAATTTAGTTTTGATTAAAACAAATGTTAGATATTCGAATGCGCACGCGTATATGAATTTATTGATTTAATTCGAAACTGGAATAGTATCAATAATTACTGCACTGCATTCGTTTATGCATGTATATATTTAGTATGAAATATACTCTTATCTTTGTACATATCTTTATAGATCAAAGTAAAATATTTTTTTAACTTCTCTCACTTATAATAATTTGCGAAATTAATAATTGTAATTTATGTTAAAACTATTAATATAGATTAATGTTTCGAAAGTACTATTATTAATACATAAAATTTACCTGTAAAATACCGTTATTTTTTCATAAATGTATATATTCGCAATAAACTTTGTACGAACGGTTATAGTTTTTAAAATATCAATGTGTATGCTTTTTTTGTGTAAGCTTTCATAGAATTTTTTTAGATGGTATCGCTTTATCGATTTTTTTAACTTTTGCGTTTTAATTAATAATTTTCATAAGAACAATGGCCTTGATATACTTTAACAGTGAAATTATAATTGTATTGAAATTAAAAATTTTTATTTAGTAATATTATATAAAATAAATAATAAAAGAAATTTTATTCCATATAATACTAAAATAAAAGACAAAGGTACGAATACGAAATGAATTATTTTAACGATTGGAAAATAGAAATAAAAAATTTTGTTTGTATACGAAAACGCTTATGTATCATAAATATACATTTAAGAAGAAAATTTATGATTCCCTATTCTGAAAATTTAAAAAGGTAAAGTTGGTTAACCATTACGAGTTCAATTTTAGATTTCAAATATTATTAAAAGGCATATTTGAGCAGCGCATGTTCATAAATTTCATCGCATTTATCATACAAACTATAAATATAGTCTTCTATGTTAATAAAATAAAATAAGGGATTCTATACCGCAATTCATTTTAAAATTATTACTCATTTTATATATTAATGGAAATAATATATTTACTCGGGCTTTTATTTAAGGTGAATAGGTTCGTTAATAATAAATATACATGGATTCCCAATCGTAAATATAAAAGATTATACGAATCGATACGTTTGAATAAAATTCAATTTCATACTTAATAATAAAAAATAAAGATAAAATTATTTTAACGTTACCGTTCCGCTCATATTTGACAATTACTTTTCAAACTTTCATTCGAATGGAATCGTTACCTTAATTTCACCATCCTCGATTTCAGACGTATCGTCCGACACTCGATACAGACTAGATAAAATAATTTATACATAGACCAAAGTAACGTTTCAGTCATCGGTACCGTATCTCTCAAACATGCGAAAATACGATGAAAAAAAGAAAATCAAAAGCATATGGAAAATACGCTCAACACTGGGTCAACATTTACAACGTTCGTGGTTTGTTCGTCGTTTTTGCCCGAGGTCAATATACTACTTCAAGTGCTACATACGCAGCAGCAGTACGTACACACGTATACACACGCCCGCACGCACGACGCACGCACGCACGCACGCACGCACGCACGCACGCACGCACGCACACGGATGCGCACAGAGAAATATGTACACGTATGCTTGGGCGCAGGTCGCACAAACGACAATCTTTTTCGCTTCGGCGGTCGATCACGATAAAGCCGTCGGATAATAATAAACAATGCGTGAAATGACAAGAGAGAGAAAGAGAGAAAGGCAACGGCATTCGGCGAGATTCTTATCGGACTCTACTACCGCTCGCTGCTACTGCACCAGTGAACCACGTCCCTGCGATGCCGCGTTCGGACTCGCCGCCATCAATCATCCGCGCGCCCGCGGATAAAGCGCAAAATTTATACCCGCGGTCGACGAAAAGGAGAGAGAGAGGCGACGATACGCGTTTTTATTTATGCCCGTTTTTATTCCTTCTCTAACGCTTCCTTTTTTTCGAGAGTCCGAGCGGCCCCGGGAAATCCTTCGAGACGGACAAGTTCGCTTTCGCGTTACGTCGATGCGGTTTTTCCTTCCTTTCCCTCCTTTCCCTCCTTTTCCTCCTTTCCCGCGATAACGCAGACTTGCACTTGACTACGCGCGACATTTATGTGCGTTAAGATTGAAGTATTATTTTACAAAGCTTAGGATACTCGTTTGATTTTTTTATTTATCTTATTCGATATTTTATCCTTTTCGAAACTTTCGATTTCACTTTATTTTCTTTGGGTATTGCGACTTTCTGGATTTTATCTATTGGATTTCTCTTTCTACGACGTAGTTACCGAGGTTCGATTTTTTCGACGTTATTGTTTTCGTGTCGTCTTTTTCTTCGATCTTTGGATCGTTAAGAACATTTTTCTTATAATATCCCCGAGCGATTGATTCATTTATCTATTGTCCGGTACGATTTTGTTGCATCCTTGATACCGCATACTTTTTAGTACGATAAATACGCATTATACGTTTATACGTAAACTTCGGAATATTTTATTCCGTTAAAAATGGTATTTTTTCGTTAAATTGAAATATTCGTTATCGATTAAGTTATTTGACTTACTTTGGTACACACCGTAATATAATCAATTCAATTTTATTATAAAAAACTATCGATTTTGTCTGTGCGTGCTTTTAACGTTACCGTAAAAAATAGATACGCGTTCGACTGGAATTTTTGAAACGATAATACAATTTTGATTTTATGGATGGTCTATTATTTTTTTGACATCGAGTTACCGCAATATTTACCTTTAATAAATTTATTAATTAGCCAGAAATGTTGGATACGTTTCTACGCTATTGATTTTTATTATCCCATTCGATTTTAAGATTTTTATCTTTTTTTATAAAACGTAAATTTATGAATGCGTACCTTAATTTACATTTAAATTTATGATTCAGCGATCTTTAACGTAAAAAATATATTATACAATGTTTGCCGATGAAATTATAATCGACGTATTTTAGATATCGATAATTACATTTGTTACAATGATTTATAAATACGATAAAATAGATTAGCGAGATTAAATTTTTAAAAGTCTATGCAGTTGGACTTTATTATATTCCTCGATATGTTTTGAATTAAAATACATTTCGATAAAAAATATAATTTTTTTGGATTATCGTCAAAATTTTAGAATTTCGTGAATATGTTCAGAACAAGTAAGCTTAAAATATACGTACGCAAGACAAAAGTTGGAATCGTTCTTACAGAAGCAATCGAAAATCTATTTATTTTAACGCATGGTTATAATTACTCGGAACGAATACAAACGTACACGAAACTTAGAATTTTAACGAAGGTGGCTGAAAGAGTAGAAAAGAAAAGAGGAAAGCTATCGATTTAATTTTGGGGATTCGTTTGCAAATGTCAAGAAGAGAAACACGGTCGAAAAGTCAGTCGTTTTCGATGAGGGAAAAGGCGCGAACGTGTTTCCCGATTCTTAACGACGGCTTCTGTCCCCGTGATGGATGAGATTCTCCGGTATCTCGTATCTCGGACCGACGCGCGCTTATTAAACCATTCGAATCCTCCGAGTGCGCGGAAGATCGATGACGAGTCCCGCGACTTCTCTCCTTCCAAAATGCTCTAATGAGCGTCGACTATCCAAGTCGCTTGTCCACGTGTACGAGCGACTCGTATTTGGTATTTTTCCATGGGAAGGTTTTGCGTAACAGGTTTTCCGGACGAACGCATTCTCGGGATGTCGTCGGTGGCTCGTCACGTGGGAAAGTCGCATCTCTCGAAGATACGCGATACTCTCGAATCCTCCGAAGCTTTGGTCGGTGACGAGTGGTGGTAAAAAAATTTAAGTCGTGTGTATTCGGATGTGGAATTTAAAAATCGAGTACGCGAATCCAAACTTTTTTTTATTACTTAATAAACGCTACTTACAGAATTTACAATTGACAATTAACCTATAATGAATTTATTTATTTACATTTATCTGTCGAAGAATTTATAGATTTGAGTTTTTATCATTTTTTAAATATAGAATTAAGCAAGATCATTCGTCGATGTAATTGAAATTGATATCTCGATGATAATTTGATCCAATATTTGTTATTTAATAGCGTAATTTGTTATTTATATGGCAATTTAATTTCAACGTCGATGCCTTTGCAAGTTTCTATAACATGTATCAATAACTGCATTTTTCTCTTGTAACTTTCCGTCGATAATGCTGTTACTTTTCATACGAAAAAACGAAAGTTATAAGAATGATTTTAACGGTATTACACACTTAAAAAAATATTGGGAATTAAAGATTTTTTTCCCTAGGAGTACCATTATATCCAAAATTATGATAGAGTACAAAGTTGGCCTTCTCCATTATTCTTGATTTTCTCATTTGTTGTGTAACGCGACTCGCAAGATTATTACGAAGAGTATTATTTTCACCTCTTATCAAATTAGATATTGGCTTAGCGGATACGACCAAGGAGGAGAGTATTTCCTCGTGCACGTCTTACATTGGCGTAATCGAGGCTTGGAATACAATAAAACGAGATCGGAGCCATTTTCTGTAAATTCCTTATGAATTCGAAAGAATGTAATAATAACTAAGTCTGGTTTGATTCTTCTTCGAGGCCTTCGTTACACGTACAATAATTATACCTGAAATTTACAGTTGTTTCCAACAAATTTACAGTGCAATTCCGAATTAGCGATTATATTTCAACCTGTTAATGTTTGTTTCTCATTAAACTTACTTAAAATAATTGAGTTACACATCATTTTTATTTTACTTTTTTAACGATAAGACTTATACGTTATTAAAAAATACTTTTAACGCGATCGTTTCCTTATACACCTGAATCTACTGGTATTTTTGCAATTTATATTCGTGTAATATTTTATTTACACTTTACTCTCTCTTTTTTTACTTTGATTTTTTTAAATTATGTTGCACTTTCGCGATCTAATAATGGCAATTACTAATTATCAAAAAATCATTGTGAAATAAAATATTTAAATATTGTATCTGTTTGTGAGGGATTTTGTTTGTACGAACAAATTAATATTTTTTTCAACCGCAAAGAAGTAGACTTATTTTATCGGATCTTTAAAAATTCTTGGCTAAAAGAAATATAATAATGTGAAATATATATATATATTAGAAGAGACTGTATAAGTTATAATTATATAATGCACATTTAGAAATAGAATGTTAGATCGCATTACATAACTTTTTGCGCTACTATTATTTAATAAAAGCTTTGAAATACTTGATAAATTAATTTCGAAAACTAATACTAAGTATCATATGAAATTTTATATTTTATTTTCGAATAAAAAATTCCGTCAATTTTTTTCATACCGATACATTGATTAAAGAAATTTCTATGTAGTTGTAAAGAAGTGTTACATAAATTTCTTATAAAAAGTTTTTTTTAAGATGTAAAATTATCACCGGTTAATTTATTAAAAAATTATTTTATTTGCCGAAAACGATAAGAACTATGAAAGAGAAAAATGTCATTATCGTTAAGGGAATAATTTTCCTTAAAAGCATCTTTTTACAGAATTCTACAAAAATTTCTTTTTATCTTAAAAATAAATTATAATTCTTTAGAGTACTAATTTAATAACTTATCTTGAAACGTATCTTTTGTCAATAAAGTAAAAAATGAGCAAATAAAATGTCTTTGATTCTGATTCCATTCTACGACAGACAAAATTATATTTATCACCTTTTGAAAAATGTGATTTCCAATGAAAGAAAACGTAATTCTCCAAAGAAGACTCTTATCAGCAGCTTTCGATTGCATCGGTGAAGTAAAGTGTTTCTCTAAAGAAGCCAGTGACCCCGAAGGTCTTTGTACCAACGTCCGCACGAGAGGCGTCGTCTTGGTCGTCGTCGTCTTGGTCTTCTTGGTCGTCTTGGTCGACTTCGTCGTCGGCAAGGAAGACACGCTCACTTTTTACCGCCGTTCGACCGTTTGCGTTATTCACTCGTTTTTCGATCAATTCGGAGAATTTCGATCATCGTTTTCGGTGTTGTTTTTTCCGTTACCATCGCTTATTCTCGGCAAGACGTCGGAATTACAAAATTGAGTCTTCACGCACTTCCATACCCTTTTTCAAAAAAAGTGCCGAGTTTGACTTATATTTTTTACTTTAGTTTTCGACGAGGCTTTTTTCCTCAGATTCGAAATACTTTTAACTCCTTCGTACCTCCGAGACATTCTTAACCCTGTAATTTTCAAACATAGTATACTATATATATAAATTAACATATAAAGTATTAAAAAGAAGAGTAATCTGATCAGTTCCCGTGAATTTTATGTGTAGACCATCAAAAGCGTTGAAATTGATAAAATAAAAATCAACAGGGATTATTTTTATTTTTATTTGTATAATAAAATTAAGAATATTTGTTTAAATTTTGATTTTTTTTCGTAATAATTTGTTTTTTATTTTCTTTATTCTATATTATAATTAACGTGATTTCGAATACAACGGAAATTTTATATACAAATTATAACTAGAATCGTTATTAAATAAAAAAACCTTGAAATTTATTATGAAAAATGAAATTCAAATTTCGATTAAACTCTTCCGCTTAATCTTAACATAGTTCGAAATAAAGTTTTATTTTCTTCAACGCGAAGATTCGATCGACGAAATAAGAAAATAATATAACATTTTTAGTATTCTTAGTACATATCGTTATATTTTAGAATAAATAAAATATGAATAACTAAATAAAGTAAAATGAAAAGCATGAAACCAAGCTTAAACAAAGTTTTATCAAGTTACGGATATTTAAATAGTACAAAGTAGGTACGTAAAAATTCTAATTTGTATTAAATAAAATGTTCGTTTAGTTAAAATTAAGGCTTGGAATTATTATCGATTATTTATTATTAACCATGTGCCTTTCGTTATTATTCGCAAAACTTTTCTAGCTGCGATACAATAAAATAAATACCCGCAATAGGAAATCAGATAGGAAATAAAAGCTCGTGCGTATTTTTTGAACTGAAACATCGACTTTTTCGACCATTGATTTGAGTAGTAACGCAGCCGCGTGTGGCAATCGACATTAAAAAAAACAAATCATGTTATCTGAATTGCGCAGTGCAATGGCTGCGAGGTCGGTGACAGTTTTCGCTAGCCGATCGGAATATCGCTTGGTCCGCCATACAAAACACATGCTTGCGCCAACTGGAGTACGGATACATACGGGCGGAAAGGGGAAGAGAGAGAGAGAGAAAGATAGAAAGAACGATCGACTCTGCGAGGAAGGATAGTAATTACAGAAGCGGGACTCGAAGCCTCGACTCTCTCTCTCTCTCTCTCTTTCTGCATTGCTCCTTCTTCTCTCGTCAAGAGCTGCGAGGCACGATCTCCGATAAGTATAGTTGTTTCAGGGATCCTCTACACTCCTCGTCTCTCTTTCTCTCCCTCTCTCGCTCGCTCTCTCGATCCGTACACGTACGTATATACGTATACACTCCCGCTATCTCATTTTATTGGGTACAGGTCACTTAAAAAATATATTGCCTGGACACGCGCGATCCGAAGTGGGCTTGTATTCGCGGAAAGTAAAAGTTATGCGCATATGCACACATGCAGAGAGAGAGAGAGAGAGAGAGAGAGAGAGAGAGACACCCGCGAACACACATGACACACAAAAAACACAAAAACACACATACATGTACACAATCCAAGTCACGATCCTCTTTCTATCGTTCCTTCGATTTTTTTGTACTCCTCTTGTCATCGGGAGGGAGGCTTTGCTCACTCGTCGTTCTGTTAATTGTTCGTGGGACTTGGGTGGGGGTTTATTGCGATGTTGTCGGTAATATGCACTCGCGATCTTTTATTTTTATTGAAACGAAGAAAAAAAAACTGTAAGCTTCATCGCTTTCATTGTTAGCACAATTACCTGGCTGTTCAATTACGACTTATTGTGAATATTTTTTCTCGCATGTTCTTCGCGTGATTTCTAAATGCGTTTGCCATTTTAGATTCATTTTAGATTCATAAATGATGCGACAATTGTTAAGAGAATAATGGATAATTATCGTTTTGTTTACAAGTAGTTTCTTCAACCGAAACGTTAAGGTTTATGAAAATAACGAGTCCAATAATAAAAGTAACAGGGAGTAAAACATCGATAAATAAAAGATTACGATAAAAATGTAAATTCAAAAAATTTTCAAAAATTTCAGATTATCGCGATAACGTTATATTTTTAAAGTTGATTACAATATTAAAATTAATTAAACGATTAACAACACAAATATTACGAAACGAAAAATTTCAGAGATTTAACAAATATTTCAGAATAAATCGACAGCTAAATATTTTTCCATAAATTAAATACATTAATTTTCTTTAATAAATTTTCCGAAATAAAAAAAATTCTCAAAAACTCTTCCTTTTTTTCGTTTGAAAGGAAGAACTTTGTCTTTTTAATATTTGAATTGTATTTTTTTAACGTATCGAATTTTGTTTTAATATCGTCAAAAATAATTAACGTCCTAAATAAGCATACTTTACTCTAAAGATAATTATATAATAAATTCTTGGATACTACTAGCACGACTGACCCCGTCATTATAACTCGATAGAGTTTTGCTCTTTTTATTTTATCGCGTTTTCTGCTTTGTTATACTTATTATCCCTTCTTTGTTTCTCCAGTTCACGCTTCTATTTTCACGGAATTTTAATCGATTGCATTAAATAACCATTTTTATATCCAGAAAATTATCGAAACAACTTTTCCCTTCATTGATATTATTTTTAATTATTATAAATTTTATTTGGGTTATATCAACAATGAGCGGATCAGTTTTTAATAATTTTCGTGTCTAAAATCTGCAATATTACCATAAATTATTCGTATACAGATGTAAATATTTCCGCCGAATATTTATCTTTTTTCTGGAACACTACCGAATCCTTTATCACTGGTTAAATTTTAAATTGTTCGAAAGAAACATTATTTTTCAACTTTATTCCTTAATAAATATAATATTGAGAATTTTGAGCAATAATTTTGAGAATTACAGATTCGCCATTTATTTCGAAACGTAAAGTATCGACTCGTTTGAATGCGATCGAAAATTATAGGCGATGTAAAAACATTTGAAATTTTTTTTTTTTTTATAAAAATCATATAATCAACGTATCGAGTTTTCTCCAACTAGTATTAAATATTTGAAACGCTCGTGTCGCAAACACAAAAGAAATTATAAATGCGCGAAAAAAATTTTGCAATAGAATTGCTTCGTTAATTAATTCATAATTATAGAAAGAATTTATTACGTTAATGATTCGTTTCCTTAATTTTTATACGCTCTTTTAAAAATATCTAATAATTTATTGCAACGATTACAAGCGGTGCACATTTGCGTGTTCGCGTAACAGTTTCACGTAAAAAGGAGATGCTCTCGTTAGCATAGGACGAGTTCGCATCGACAAAGAGCTAAAGAACATTGGTAACATGGTAAGTCGATAAGTAGCAAGTAACGAGAAACGAGAAACGAGAAACGAGAAACGAGCAACGAGCAACGAGCAACGACCAACGAATAACGAAGCGAACGAACTTCGCCGCTGTAACCGCTGACACTCGTTCGACCGGGACATCGCGTTCGAGTATTGATGTCCTGCTAGAGACGCGAGTCGGCCACTTCCTAAGCGCTGTGCTGCCCTGACCCACGAGCCGCCTCGAATCAATGACAAGTCCGATGTGTTTCGCCCTCCGTGGGGTCGATACATAGCAGTCGACCCGCATCAACGGCTATGTACGACGGCGCCTTGGAAATTAAAGCGTTCGAGGTTTCACCCCCTATCGTTTCTTTGTTCGGAGGAATCAAGATGTTGGAGATGTCCTTGCAATCGATGGATGACTCGGGAATCTCATATTATCTCATATCCCGTACGAGTCTCTAATTTTCATTGCTCTTACAAACATGACTTTCGACCTTTCGTGCTACAAATGCTTTTAAATGCTAGAAGCGATTTTATGTTTTCTTGGTACTTTTTAGCAATACATTCGAAAATAATCGTTCGATATCAGTGGTATCGTCATCGTTCGTATCTAGAAATTTAACAATTTCTAATATCAATCGAGGAGCTATCGATTCCGATTTATCGAATATTCATATTTTTTAATCACGTACTTTGAAACGATGCGCTAAGTTATAGTCGGTTTTTTCGATCTTGATTGAAACGACGATATAATTATAAATATTATGTAACCCAAAAAACATCAAGACTAGTATAGCAATACAAATATTAGTCACCGTCAATTTAAAAACGAATTAAACGCTATCTATTCGTTATGAAAATGTGATTGTTTTAATAATTCTTTTTTAATAATTCAAGATAATAGCGATTTATATATTATGAAACCGATAATTTAATTTTATTATCGTGTAATAAATTTTACAGAATCTTTACAAAACGAAATTAAAATCAATGTCAGTTTAGTTCTTAACAATAAACGAAAAGATATTAGTTTTCCCATAAAAATATTGAAATATATATTACAGTTTTGATACTATATAAGAATTAGTTATGGTAAGAAACAATGTAATTTGAATTGTAAAATTTAATGAATTTTTTTTTAACGTTATTTATCGTGAAATAATTGTTTATTCGTTTCTTTTTATAATTGCAAAAAATAATTATTCTATTTTTAATAATTTTTCAATCGATAAACTTTATTAAATTTCAGATATTAAGATATTCAATAAAATATCCTCTTTTTATATTATCTATTCTATAAATACATATTGTTTGTTTGGATATAAAATTCGCATACGTGATCAATATCGACTCAATTTTTAGAGTTATAAAAAATGTTGTTGTATTAATTATTATTGCCTTATTTATCATTTTTAAAAATGATAATTATTTTATAAATAAATTAAAATTCACACGTTTCATTCTTAGTTATAAAGACATAATTATTCTACTTTGTTCGAAACATAATTTTTAACAATACGTATAAAAATTTATATAAATATAAATTTCTAATTTATCGTATTATTAATTATATCGATTGCAATATTTTATCGTTGAAATATCAATATACGTAATATATTTAATATCTAATTTATATTTAATGTAACGTATAGAAGCAATTTCCCATAATTTTTTAATAAAATAAATAAAACAAGTTTGGAATTTTATAATTTTGCAATTAATATAAAAATTATGTTCTGTAAATGCGACGATCGATTAATATAAATCTTTAAACTTAACTAAAATTTCGATGAAAGGGAGATTGCGAGAAGCCATTATAAAGTTTCGGTGTTCGTGCAACAGATGGCGCATCGTGTACATCGCGTCCAACACGGAGTATTCACGATACAATTGCAGTACTTTCAACTGGAAAAATATATGTAAAATACGAGCATGCAAATATATGATATGAAATCAAATTACGAGTGATTGATGATATACAAACGTGTCACTCAGATTGTACGTCTTTATTTAAGCGCTGTTTCCGTTTACAATGAATTTACAATGAATATGCAAATAATTTTTTAAATCTAGTCATTGATTTTGTTACGTTGCAAATTACCATGTTGATAATTATTTATCGACAAATAGTAGTTTTTAAAAATTAAGATCGATGCATTATTTTTTTTTATAAATTTCTATTAGATGCTTTGTTGCGAATATTTTTTTAAATAAGTTATTATTTTTTTAATGCATCGAATCGAAATCGAGATTTATAACGCAATTTAAATTTACCGAACGTCATATTAAAATAAGTATTTTTATTACGATATTTTATTATAAACGTATACATATATATCTAAATAAAAATTAACGTATTTATCAGTTAATATAAAGCTATTAATAATCCTTATACACTGGACATAATAATTCTTCTTTTGTTTTATTCCTATATAATTATTTATTTTTATATTTATCTTCGATGAATTCAAAAGAAAAAAGTTTACATAATTATTGCACTAAGTAAAATATCGTTAACGTTTTATTATAAAAACAATGTTATCGTAATTTATTTTCTAAATAATAATAATATATCGTAGCAGAATTCTAAGTGAATATTTTAGATACCTAAATCGAAATATTAATCCTTATAAAAAAATCTTATAATAATATAACATGCAACGAATTTTTTTTTAATTTCAAATAAATTTTCCGTAAAAAAAGTATAAGGTTCCAAAGTCAGTATAATCGCACGTAAATTATAATAATTTAAAATAACCCACAATTAGATTCATACGGTAGAAACATGTAGATTTATTTTTGATTTTTGTAAATATACGAAATCTTAAAATTATTTCAATTTTATTACGTCGAGCATTAAATATTTTTAACCATAACAAAGAAAAATCTTGTATCTTGAATTTCTTTGATATCGTTACAACCTTTCGAATTCTTTGGGACCGAAGAGCAAAGTTAATTCTTAAACGCATTGAAAAAGAAAAGACGAGTATCGATCGGTACTTATAAATTTAGCGATATACGATCGACGCGTATTAGTTTTATTCGGATTCGGGACTAAAAGCGATATACGGTCGACTGCAACGAAAGCGTTTATGACGAATTCCGTTGAAATAAATGACGCAGGTAGCCATAGAAGTAATTCGCCGGTTTATCAATCGGACGATCGATGATGACTCGAGGATCGGCGATATTTTTCGCCGCAGTTCAAAGCATAGTCTGATAGATGGGGCTGCAGATTCCAGCGAACAGAACCCAGCGACAGTTTTCTGCAAGGGACGACGCGAGGGTGCGCGAAAAAAGGTGCTTGGTAACAAGAACGTCAGGCCAATATTATTACTGCGCAGGGACAAGGAAGATCGATCGCCAGGGCAGTCGAAAAGCGATTAATTCCAGCGGTCATAAAACGCAAAGCTCGATAATGCGCGTATCTTTTTACCGAGACTGCCGAGACTGCCGAGACTACGCGCCTTCCACGAGCGAGTAAGTCATAATTCCTCCTGGCAGCGATAACGAGGTTTAAGTACGACGCGTCGCGGTAACTCCTCGTACTCGACGTCTCGACGTCTGCGCGAACGAACGAGTGGAGGAGACTCGGTAATTTTCCAGCTGCCTCGGGAACCACGACATTCTTTCAGCGCGCTTTTAATAACACGAGGACGTCGGCGGCGGTGGAGGCAAAGGAGGCAAAGGAGGCAAAGGAGGCAAAAGAGGCAGAGGAGTTTTTCCAGAACCGCGAGATTACCCCCCGATACCCGTCGGGAAAAATGCCCGCCCGAAGAAGGAGTAGAAGAAGGAGTAGAAGCAGAAGAAGAAGCAGAAGACGGAAAGACGGAGAAGAAGAAGAAGAAGAAGCGCTCTGAAAGAAACGTCAATCCCGGCACGGCACGCGATGAGGAACAAATGGACGGGACTCGCGCGCTCCTTAGCGCGATTGACAGATCGAAGAGTGCGGATCTTCGAGGCGCACGCATCTCGAGCTTCGGGCGCGTTCTAGTTGAGGCGCAGATTTATCGGCGATAGCGGCTTGATAACTGCTCGTGCATTACCACGCCCATCTCCTCGCCTCGTAGACGAGGTCGGGGGGAACGAAGAGGAGGAAGGTGAGTCGCCGGGAGGATGTAGATTCCAGGGAGTATAACGAGCGTCGGGAAAGTAATGCAACACCGTCGAGAGTCTTTTGTTCCTAGTCGAACGGCGAATTATACGTGCGCGTCTTCTTTTTTCCCTTCCTCTCTTTCTCTCTCTCTTCCTCTCTCTCTTCCTCCCGCCGTTTCTCTCCCTCTCGTGCTTCCTCCTCGACTCCCTGGAGATCGATGATGAGCCTTTTCTCGCTCGCCTCTCTTCGTGCTTTACAACTTCGCGAGCGTCTGCGTAACCGCGTATTCGCGTCCTCGTAAATCGCTCGAGATACTTGGGAGGGAACCGGACCAGGAACCGGACCAGGAACCGCACCAGGAACCGCACCAGGAACCTCGTTACCTTTACCTTTACCCCCGCCATTACCCCCCGCGATCCAAGGTATTCCCCAAAAACCGAGTGGCTTTGTTATCGTAGGGGCCTTGTTTGGGATCGCGATGTACTTTCCGTTTAATGAACGTACCGCGGATTCGGTACCAACCCAAGCAGATTTATAGCCAACCAAATTACGATCGAATGCTTCCTTCGGTCCGACGTTTTTAATAATCGCTGATTCGAGTATTTTTCGATTATTTTTTTAATTTTAAAGCAGAATTCAAATTTAAAACTTATTCTTTCGTAGGATCTTTACGTTACAACGCAATTTATTTTCCTTATTTTTTTAAGGATCTTTCGTTACGAAATACTTGTAATTATAATAATTAACGAATTTTTTTTTTTTTAATATTTCCCAAGTATAATTTCAATTAGAATGGATTTTTCATGAAATTGCAAAACTCGTGCACTTTTAATAAAATTCAAGAAAGCGGCGCAGAATTAGTTTCAACAATTTGTGCAATTATTTTAAAATTTTTTCAACTATCATTGAATTATGATATCGATGTAATGAGCAATATATTTAACGGTAATTGGAGAGACGGTAATAAAACACTGCCGAGATATTTTATGTGAAAATTTAAATGTTGGTTCGATCGACTAAAATATTAGAATATAAACATTATATATTTTTAATTTGAGCGAAAGGACTATATTTTGACGTTTTATGGTGCAGAAAATAGAGATGTCGTGATACGATAAAATGGGAATCCATTCTTATGCTTTACCACTAAACAGTGATTGCTGCCCTCGTAATTGAGACATTGCATAAATTTGTTTTTTTCTCTTACAAAATTGGTATCGAAAGTCAAAGGGTACCATTTTACATCGTATTTTTATAATGTTATAATACTGCGGACGCTGAAAATATAATGTGATCTGATTATTCGCGTTCGAAACTTTTTTGTCGTTGCTCGAGATTTTTCTGAAAAAAGAGATAAAGATAAATTATTAAAAAATTGTGTCAAGAGTGCGTTAACTTAAAAAAATACAATTAAAATAATTGCTAAATAGATTATTTATCGCTGGTATATAAAGAATGTATTATTTATTTTATGATTATATTCAAAGTATACAAACGTTAGCAAAGATTAAAGTAAAGAAATATTTACTTTCTTAGTTTGATTGTTTATTTTATGTTTTGGTATAAAATATATTTTCCGTAAACATTTGTGAGTCCGATTTGAACTTACTTTATCATAAATATAATTTTATATAGTGAAATTTGCATATTCGATATAACGTTCTTAAAATCATTATTAAAATTGCATTTAAAAATATATATTTTTCTTAACCCTTGTGTAACGTATACTTGAGCTAATTTTTTATTGTCGAATATTCGTGCAATGATATTCTAGTACAAATTTGCGTTTTATTCTAGTGTCTAAAATTATACCCATAAATGTTAAACGTCTACACAGATTGTGTGTCCAAGTCGTGGCGCTGTGAAAGCGATTTTGTTATCTGTGTACTCGATACTTCTTTAGCTGTTTGCACTTGTACTTCTTTCGGTTGACTGCATCATAAAAAATCAGTTTTTACTTCAAACTGGAGCAATTTTTCATAAAGATTTTGTCGAAGATAAGTAAGATCTATAAACTATTTTGGAATAAATATATTATGTATTGTTCGCTACTAAAGTATTTTCAATTTTAATTATTCAATTTGGTATCTTATATATTTCTTTATACTATTATCTTATAATTATTATTCTTATTATTAATAAAATATGTGGAGTTCATTTTTGTAATTTAAAAAACATTAGCTCAAGCCTTTTTATCATATTTTAAGAATCTAACTCGGTAGGTTTAAAATTTTTGCACGATTTCTTATATTATGTAAAATAAGTTTATCGCATCTTTAATTTTTAAACTCGTACATTAATCCTTTCGATTGAAATATTTTTCAGAAGTTTTGCATTTGCATTCACTTTTGTGTTACAGGATTTGCTTAAAAACATTCGTTATTTATACGATATATCGTTAATTAATAATTAAAAAAGTAAAAATTGTTGTATAAAATGCAAAATATAAATATAGTTCCGAGTTAATAATTTATTTTTATATAATTAGCCTTTTATAAATACATTATTTATAAATGTGGGTTAATCCGAAAAAGGTATTCGATATAAAAAGTTTAAGATTTACATTAATAAATAGTATCGTAACGTAACGAACAATCAAGTACTTTAATACAATACATTAATTTAAAAGTCCATCGATTACCAAGTAAAGGTTTATAATTTTTTTATTTTTGATCAACGAGAGAACGATCGAAAGAAAATATTTTTGTTCTTTCGGCGCACTTACGTCTGTAAAATATATTTCTTCGGACAAGCGAACATTGATTTACGTAATTCTTAAGCTTTTTAATAAATCAAACGCGAACGTGCAGAACAATAAATGTATTCGTGCATTCTTCATCGAATAAAATTTAAAATAACGATGCATCTCATTTATTCGACGAGCAATCGGTACAGTTTAAGAACTCTCGGAGCCCCGAACGTACCGGAATAAAAAAAGTACACATACCGACGGCAAGTGGTGTATCCCGCGTTACGAATAAGTGAAGCCCTCCGCTTATTTAGCGCTCGAAACAAAGGATTATCGAGAAACGTGTGCGATGGCCAGCCCAAGGAGCAAGGAGGCAAGGGTGCGGATACGGACCCGCGAGTAAATTGAAAGTACGATTTTCGCCCCGGCCGATATGCAAAGAGCCGATGATAATTCCGAGCGCGAACAATGCGCCGGCAGCGAATCGTGGCGGTGCAACGAAAATCCGCGATATGCAATCGCCGAGGGAGAAATAGGCGTGGAGGATCACGACTCATAAATCCGCGATGGGAACAGCGGCAGCTGTCTTTTTTTTTTTTTTTTCCACGTTTCTCATCTCCCTCTCTCTCTCTCGCTCTCTCTCCCTCGGCGTCCTCGCGAGCTTTCGAATCGACCGCGAGCGAATCGCGATAGCGCGAGGAGGAACAGCGCGAGCGAGTCCTCGATCAGCCACAGATAAGTCCTCTCGGGCCTTTTCGGAAAAATGCGCATCCTTCTTGGCCGCTTCGGTCCTTTTTTCTTTTCAGAAAAGTAAGCTGGAGCTTCGACGTGCTTATTTTTCCAGAGTCTCCCTCCCTCCGTCCGGTGGGAGATAACACAGGACTCGACGAGTACTTCCAACTCCGAACGGCTAATAGTCGCTTCGATAAATTAGAAAAGAAATCTTATTAACGTTCCGCAACTTTTCGAATCGTCCGTAGATTCCGATCGTACGAGTTATTCTTGTGAAGCCTCGGTGTACTCGCGAGAACTGGAATAAGTATCGACGCGTGGATAATTTTGGTAGTAACACCGTCGTCTTTTTAAAGCGGATAATTTTTTAATTTTAAACGTAACGTAACGATTCTACGTTGAAACGGTAAATAATTTCAAACGCTTGCGTCATTTCCACAATCTCGTATTTAGATCCTAATTTATAAACGTAATAATAAACGCGAATTAATTTCGCGATTTAATTTCGCGAATTAAAATCGCGATTGTCCGCTTTCGCTGTTTATTAAAGTTTTTAATTAACGCTCGCATCATTATATCATCGTTGGTTGCACTCGAGATAAGGAACGGTCGCTTCCCTGAAAGTAATTTCGGGATCTATTGCATAAGACGGGGAAAGAACCGACCGTTCCCACGCAAACTTTCCTAAGAGCAGAAACGTAACGAGAGATCGCTAATGAAATTCACCGAGGCGTCCAAAGCGCGACACACGGAATTCAAAATTCGTCCCGGAAATCAGAATTCCTTTGGAGAGAGGAGGGAAAAAAAGGCGGATGGAAGCGGATGGAAGCGAGTGAGGTGAAATTGGCGCTGCTCGTGAAAAGATGACGTGGAGCGTCGCGGGAGGTCAAAATCTCGGGATTGATGGATGTGGAGTCGTGCGTCGACGATGAGCTCGTAATCGACGCTCGTTAGCGCTTCCATCCCCCGTCGCCGATTAGCCTACATTTTGGAAATCGGGCAGATGGAAAACCGAGCGTTTCCAGAAAATAGCGGGAAATGTACGAGTAAGTCATTGCGAATGTACGACGAGATGTCTTACGACGTTCGTTGGCTTTTGGCATTTGAATTGTCTCCTTTACCGACTTGTAATTTTATTACTAATCGTTGAACTTTTTTCGTCTTTGAAATTGTACAAATCGAATATTACGATTATTATTTATTATTATTTATCGGTTCACGTTTGTTTGCTTTGAGAAATAATTTTTTTGTAGTATTTTTTATTATGGAATAAGAATATAATTAATTTACATTTAATTATATTTATTACTTACGATTGTAAATACTTGTATAATAAATTTATATAATTAATTCCGTTGCTTTATTTTAATTTTGTTGTTGAAATTTTTATTCTAATAACTAAGAGTTATTATTATGCGCATACTTCCTATTAATATTAAAATTGAAAACTTTATAATCGTAAGTTTTTAATATTATTTAAAGTAATACGATTAAGATAATATTATTAATTAAAAATTATGTAAAAAATTTCCTTAAAGCAAAGCATGTGATTCTTTTATGCAATTACTAAAACAATTAGTAAATCTTAAATCTTGCATTAACCCGAGCAATCTTAAATCAACATTTATACTTGTCAAAGTAGAAGCTGTCCGGAATTTAATGTTTTTCTATAAGCATAATATTTTAAAGTTATTTCAATTTTTTATATTACAAACTTTTATAACAAACGGTAAAATCTTGTTAAGACGAAGTTGATTATATGTACACTTGACGGTGATGGATTCGTGCGTGCATAAAGTAGTTTGAACAGCCTAAATGCGAATGTTTGTATGTATGTGTTTGGTGTCCAGTACACATCTATTTTAATTTTATAAACGTTAAGTGCATAATTCTTTGGAATTTGTTATAAATAAAAATAATGTTTTGTAAGAGCATAATTTAATCTTATTTTTCCTTTATTTCCCTGAAATCCATTAATCAGAAATAGTTTAAAACTTTAGGTTTATTCTTTAAAAATATATTCAAGTTTTAACTTTTTCATTCTCATTTTCTTAAATACAAATATAAAGTATTCTAATATTTGCTGGTTCATTATATTATACAATGAACGTTGAACATTATTTTCTTATAGTTCGTATTCGTTCTAATTAATTTCGTGTGATCGATAACAATTTTGATTTTAATGAAATATAAATCACAAGGATGAAACGACTTTCGATTCAAAAATTTTATTTTATAAATAATAAAGTATTTAAGATAAATCGAAACTTTAATATTTATCTTGTATCATAGATGAAATAACTCAAATTTCAACTAATATTTCTATATCGTACTCATAACTACAAACTTGGCATTTAGCCAAATCGGTTTGTTACAAGGGACGTTTTCATTTTTAATTTTCCGGTAAGCCAGTTGCTGTTCATTATCCAACTTTCAGCGAGTCAATTTTAATTATTATTATATAAAAGTGATTTTGCAAGATAAAATTAATGAATAAGTCGAATACTGTTTTAATAAAATATTACTTTAACAATCTCTTATAATTCATTTCTAAATTATCTTCGTAATTTTTAACCACTTTGGTTAATACCGTGAAAATAGAAACTATATTGAGATAAAAGAAAAACAAACAAAAGCCAATAAATATATTTACACTTTTTAATAGAGGACATGAAAAATAAACTGCGAAACTAGATTATTGACTTAGTAAATTTATGTTACATCGTAAGTTTGGAAAGATAAAATGGATAATCCACGAAAGAATTTCACGATATTTTCATAAATGATAAAAATTCGGATGTCAGGAGACTGTTGTGAAGGATATATTTATAGATTGCGTTATAATCTAAATAACTAAAGTAAAGCTTCGAGACTAAACGCGTATTATGTTTATCGAGTCAACGGCGGATTTTCTCAGCGTATTCGAGAATATAATATTGGAACCAGAGAAGACCAGAGATTTTAAAGGAAAAAGTTAACCGTAATAAGTTAGTGTAGGCGTTCGTACATAATAAATTATATAAATGTAGCATATAAATATAAGTAAGGACGGGTCGAAGGGACTTTCTCTATTAGTCAAGGAATTAGGGAAGAAAGTGTGGAAAACCGTTCATCAAAGAAAATTTTGAAAAAGAGGGCGTCGACGAATGTAATTAATCTTTAATACACTTGTTGATAGTAAAAAAGTCAAGAGGCAGAATATAGTCTCGGTTAAAAGGCAGGAAAGAAAAAGACCTGCATCGAGTGCATAATCAGGTTACGGGATTCGAAAGTAACCAAGTTACACGAATTACGCTGATAATTGAAAAATAAAAATCGAAACAGAGAAGATCTATTAAATGTTTCAGTTATTAATTTAAAGGACGTACGTTTGTAAGAATCCAAGAGTTAAGGTTAAATCTGTTACAAATTTTGAGCTACGTATCATAATTCTATCACGGTATTGTACATACTGAAATAATACCGAGAGGAAAGTTGATCCAAAGAGACTTTGGTTGTTGGATTTACTTTTACTGGATTAGGCGATACTTGGTAAATATAAATATAATTTTAAGTATTTTATAAGTGTGAGAAAAATAGAAATGTATTCTCACCACATTTTCGGTTACATAAATCAATAGACACAGCTCATATTTTTCGAAATGAAAAACTATCGATGTAATCCTAACTTCTCTTGCGTTGACTCATAGATAACAGGGATATTATGACCCGAGAAGTTAAGAAGGAATACCATTTTTTATTTTTTTAACGACTAGTTCAACCGTTATATTTTTTACTGTAGAAAATTACCCAATATTTTTTGTTTTTAACGAATTTTTTACATTTCTTTAAAATTAGATTTTGTACGATAAATTACAGTTTTGCCGTGTCGATAGTATCGTCGAAAAAAATGTAATATGACTACGACACGAAAATCACTGAATTGCGTTACACGAGAAAGTTAACCGAGTTCATCGATAATTTGTTTAAGGGGATATAAACAATACCGAAACATATAAATTTAGCGATTTAATTATTCGTATGAAAAAATGCACCATCGATCGATATCGTAGTTATTTTTATAGCGTACAATTTTACAGGTTTTGAAACTACGAAGTTTTGTAAACGAATCAATCGACCTGTTACATTTAAGAAATCATCGCTACTTAGAGAGATAACAAGTACTTCAACGGGCTAATTAGCAAATGCAACTATGGGAATTTCTCGAACAACGCTACGGATAGTAATCTGAAAGAGTAGCTTTAATTTGTTTGATACAAAAGCGCTAAATTTAAAAATAGTACTACTTTCTTGAATCTTCCGACTCGAACGATCTAGCGTCATTAATTCATAAATAAATCAAGAGTCCGCGAGTCGTTACCGTTTCTCGGAGAACAGGACATTTATAATCCTGTATTAAGTAGCGTTGATGTTCTTCCTTTTTGGAAAATGTGTCTCATTCTCCTTAATGGCGAAAATATTTTAAGTTCGGAATTCATAGAATTTAAACATTTATTATAGAATAGATAGGATCGAAAGATTAAAAATTATGTTAACATAATTTATTTAATTATCAATGTACGATAACTTTGATATTACATCAAAATAATACATCAAAAAAAGTATCTTTATTATTCTTTTAAAAAAGATGACTGTAACAATAAATTTGAACGAGTTTTCCGGCCCTTGAAAAGCGAGAAACCTTAAGGCTTCAGAGAAGCCGGCATTACCGTAATCTCGTGAAGAAGAGAAATAGAGCTACAGGTAATGTACGAATGTCGCGAGTGCGGGAAAGACAATCGTCCCGCGACGTGGCAAAATCGTTATGCTAATCATCTTAAGGCAGAAAGACACAGTCACCGAGAAGCACACTTTTTTTCCTTGGAGGAATCGTGAGAACGATACCGGCCTCTTGGACGATTTTATTTCGTTGTCAGGGTAAGGCACTCGGTCTCGCAAGCAGTGGTCCTGGATTTCCGAGAGGAAGAGAGAGATGGAGAGAGAGGGAGAGAGAGAGGGAGAGAGAGAGAGCGTGGCAGGTAAAACCACAGCAGCAGCAGCAGCAGCCTTCGACTTGTTCTCTCCTCTAGGCCTTTCCCTCTCTCTTTCGTTATCTCCTGCTCTCTCCCACTCATAGCAGCACCACGAGGGGGAGAGTTAGAGTCATATATTAGAGAACTCTTGAGGACACCTAACAAGCTGCCAGGACACATTTCCTGGAATCAGCAACGACGCTCGCTCTCCCGCTCGCTCCGTCTCTCTCTCTCTCTCTCTCTCTCTCTCTCTCTCTCTCTCTCTCTCGAGTTCTGCGAGCATCGTGAATACGTGTAGGTTTATTCTTGTATATACGTAATCTGTGTGCGCAACCCCCGACGCAGCTGAGAGTCTGTGCAGCTTGTCATATACATGCATGCATGCATACGTATACATTGAAATATAAGTGCAAAGAGAAGAAAAAGAAGAGAGAGAGAGAGAGAGAGGAGAGAGAGGTCTTTGGAAGATCGAGGTGTATTTTGTATTATATGCTGAGCGAATCCGTGGACTTTTAGGAATTTCGCGTGTTCTAGCGCGCGACGATTTCACGGCTCGAATTCCACTTTTATCGTGTGTTTGGGGCTCGGACTTTCGAGAAATTTAATGTATTTTCAAAGGGTTTTACTTTGTTTTCTTCTTCTTTCGAGTCCTATGGGGTAAGAGGATGTTAAGACGGAGATATACGAAGACGTTTCGGCCGAATTGCCAGGGCATTTTGTAATTTGTCAAATAATTCAGGATTTTTCCTAAATGAGAATTCGAAATTTATACTAGTTTATTTGCTTACTTAAGGGATGACTTTCAAACGTCGGTCATACGTGCTTAAATTAAAACAAGCTTTGCTTCGTCCTTTATTTACCATAGATTAATATCAAGAAACTTATCTACGTTTGATACTTACATTTTTTAAGTTTCGTTTGTCTTTTCATAAGCTTTAAAATACATTTTTGTAAAACGTGACTTTGAACTGAAGATTTACAAAAATAAGAAAAACCATTTTATTCGAAATTAATGTTAAGAATGATTAAAAATATTTTATGACATTTATAATTCATTTTAGTTTATAAAAAAATGATTATCGCGATATTAGGAATATTTAGTCAGATTTATTCCATATGTTATTTATACTGGTAAAAAAAATTTATTTCATCGAAAAGATATTTATGAAAATTTTTTTTCACAGTTTACGATACGCATTTCGGAAATAACAAAATTTTATTTATCGTCCATTTATAAAACTTTTGGTAATTTAAGAGCGATAAAATATTTATTTTTATTTCCAAAACATATTTGATACATATAATATCGTCATTGTCCATATAAAAAAATAAATATATTTACATAAAAAGTATATTCTACGTAGTTTTACCGACAATACCAGTACAAAGATCTGAAATAAAACGAGTATGCGTATAATCTCATCGTATTCTTTGCTCGCGTAAAAAACCCAACAATGATAATGCTAATTACTAATATTAGTAGTAAATTACTCGAACGCTACATAAATGTTTGATCATTGTATTATATAATATTATATATACTAATGTTTATGTCTGAACAATATTTTAAGATCGCGTTTCATTTCTTACGCAATAAAAAAAGATAAGTAAAAACATCGATGATACGTGTGATGATTAGCTAATCTTTAATACGATTGTAATTATCGAGCTATTCATGAAAATTCGAGTACGAGTTTAATACAATAAAGCTGAGAAATTGTACATTATATACATTACATGCGAATATTCTAAAAACTTTAGAGGCCGAACTTATAAAATTTATAATATAATTATCAATTTGCGCCTTTTATAATAGGTAATATTTTTGTTGTATTCGTCATCGATGATCGGCTTCTCATCCATGCAATAAAATTGTGCAATATTTGCTTTATGAGTTAATAATACACGAGGCACTCCTTTATACGTTTTTATTTTATGGAATGTTTTTAGTTTAATTCGTAATAATCGTTTACTTTGTATCTAAATCTGCAGAAATAAACAAGTACAATAATGATTATAAGAAAACAGTTGTATTATTTCCTGAATGCTATTAGCGGTAAGAATAACAAACATCTATTTACGTATTTATATCTGAATATTGTTTTATCGTATCTAATATTAAAGTTAGTTAACATTTTCTAGAATTAGTTAATACTTGGAATCTCAATACCCTAATGCATGCGTATTAAATTTTTTACTTTTCGTATGTTTTGATATAAAACATCGAACGTTGGGTAACGAAGCAATAAGTTTTGTTTCTATTTTTAGGTAAAAATACAACGAGAACATGAAATAGCAACCAGTAGAAGCTGTTGCGAGTGAAAATTATTCGCGTATAAATTTATAAGTGAACTCTAACTTTTCGCATAAAATAATGCTTTGATGTTTATAGGCAAATGGACGGATATTTGAGTTTATACGCACATATCCTACGATTATCTATATAAATTTTATTGTCTACGATGATCTTCGAATCGCCCGAGATTTATAAATATTATATTTTATTGATTATAAAATTGTTTTCATAAATATAATAAGTATATAGAATTTCGGTTAAATAAATTAAATTAAAATGTTTGCGAAAGAAAATATCTTTAATAGTCGTATACCTTTAATACAAATCTGATAAAATAACGTAATAAATAAATATTTTTATGATTTGAAATTTATCTTTCTATACATTAAATGAGGTGGTTAAATTAATTTTTAATTTTTCCTACAAGTTTATTCAATAAAAAAAAAATGTAATACACAATACATAGGACGAAAAGATTAAATCGCTCTTTCACGTTCTATACAATGTTAACAGATACGAAGCAATATCAATCAATTGGCTTGTTTAAGATGATAGTTAAGACAAAAAATCTATTAAGAAATCGCCTATGAATATAAATTTATTTATGCGAAACGAAAATAATTTATTTTTCGTAGACTTTGCTGTAAATAAATATTATTTGCATAGTATTAGAATATATTTTTATATAAATTAGTTAGTGTATATATACATATATATATATACGTATACATAATGCAAATAACTTATTATAATTGTTAAACTTAATTTAAATATAAATAGTAAAAGCTAGAAATATAATATCGATGGTTAAAAAGAATAAAAATTCAAGATTACGTTTTTTATCGGAGAAGATTTTTTATAGAATCATAAAAATATTCGATGGAAAATAAATATTATATGTCCATATATAATACTACGATCAAATAAATTGAATTTATTAACTATTCATTTATTGGAATAAAAATAAAAATAAACAAGGAACAAAAAAATGATTGACTTCGTAAAGGAAAAAGTTATGATAAGTAAAGTCTTTTCATTATATATATATATATATGTTAATACTTAAATGATGATATTGTATGAAATTATTGCTTGTCACTGCTTTTTGGTTTCATTACAATGCAACACTGCTGGATACATGATTGATATTTTTTTGTACCTGTTTATATCAACGGGACCTCTAATCCGAAAAGTATTGTTATAAAAAATTCAAACAGCTATCATAAACGTAGTAATTTGATCCAAATTTATTTTTCGGTATCTTTTTTCTCCACTGACATTAATAAATTCTAAGCTCAAAACTCATTAAAATTTTTTTCTGCAAAACTTTTTACTTCTATAAGAAGATATTCCTTTTCTTTTGTACTTTTATCATTGTATAATATTTTAATAAACGCAAACTACAACGACTGGAAATATATAAATTCATCCTATACGATTTTGATCGATGGTCTAATATTATACAAAATTACAAACATTATCTCGAATTCAGTTGTAACCGATAAATTTTACAATCAAATTCGTAAGATAAAAAATCGCAGTCCAGCTTGTTAAGTAAGGTGGTGCATAAAAGTTTAATTACGTTATAAAAAAAAAAACGAGAGTAAAAAAGGAGTAGAGCAATTTTTGTTAGCGCGAAATAAGCGAAAGAAGAAAATGTTTTCCTTAAAAGTCTTCCGTGTAACGCTTCAATGTATTCGTTTTCTTTAATTATTTAAGTTTTTTTCGTTTCGGTAAACGAAGAGCAGCTGCAGCAACGCACGTGGAATTTCCGATGGTGCGAAACGAGTTAAGAGTGTCGTTCGAGTACTGGTCGAGGAAGGGAGGATATAGCCGTGTGAATCTCGGGTATAATAGTGTTATCAGGTGCACCTCGTGTAGGACACGATGTGTTTCTGATAGGCTGACGCCCCCGGACTTATACCTGCTTTGCCTTTCTATCTCTCTGTCCCACTCGGTCTCGCAAACACACACTCGCACTCTCTCTCTCTCTCTCTCTCTCTCTCTCTCTCTCTCTCTCTCTCTGATGCGCTTTAAAGCGAGAGGGGGTGGACCTGGGAGTATTTGAACTCCCCGAGTTTCAGAGCTATACTCGCCAACCTCGATGGAATGCCAAGACATCTTTGTACTTTGTACGTAATTTGCGCAGCCGTGCTTATATAACCAGACTAGCCGATAGCAAAACGTTTATTCCTTTTTTCAAGTTGCAGTGTCAACGAGGAATTAAGCGCGAGTATTGATTGCTGTACGGTATACCAGCGAGTCTCACAATAGAGATCGATTAATTAACGGTTTAGAGGACAGAATGTCTTATATTTAAATGTACAGATTCACGATCGCTTACGCATGTATAGTTTTTTTTTTTTTGATCGGAGAAGCGATTTCGAGAATGCAGAAAGGGTTAGATAGGAATTTCACTTGTCGTTGAAAGTTAGACGTACCCAATGTTGTATTTTATTCTATTTTACGCTCCTTTAATCTAAATATAGAAATTTTATATTTTTTTCAAAATACACTTTTCTCTTTTCTTAAAAAAGTAAATTATATATTGTTACTCTGATCGTGTATAAATATTTAACCATAAGATTTTTGTATCGATGATCAATAGTTTTCTTTTCAATTGGAAATATTTACTAACGTATATTTTATAAGACAGATAGTTTTTGGCGATGCTCGTATTACCGAAACAAGGTGATAAAATTATTGAAAATTAAAAAACTTAATTTGGATACTTGTTCTTAATTTAGAGCAATATTGTAATAATTATTAAAAAATTTAGTATTCAAAATTGAGACATTCGTTTACCATAAATCAAATTGTTGTAAAACAATGTTGTACGGTACAATTATATGAAAACGAGGATTTATCTATTCTTTCGAATAGAACTTTTAAAGGAACTAACTTATTCTAGGGTTGAAAGAAATTTATTTGATTAATACGAATGTAATATAAAAGATGGTTTTTAGTCATTACTTTGTATAAAAATTATATGTATTTAAAGAGTCTGAAATTAACTCTATTAAAATCAATTTTCTTTAATAATAATATAGATTTTAGAAGTTTACAATATTAAAACAACAAAAATAAATTTTTAAAGAAAATATGAATTTTTTATATTATTTCGTAGTAAATAATTTATGAATATTGCAGATCGTGTTTTGAGATTCCATATCTCGTACAAAATTATTATGCAAAAGTCATTCGAATAAAATATTTTATTAAATTAACTTAGGTATTTGTCATTTTTATTCAAATTACTATCATTATTTAGTTAAACACAAAAATTGGACGCAATCGGACGTATCTAAATCGGGCAAAAAGGTCTCATAGGAAAATGTATTCCAGCGTACAATCGTAAAGAATTTTTATTCGGTGTCGTTACAAAGTAAGACCGAATTTTTCCTGGTCACCTAAACTCGTAGAAAATTTACAACGTAATGGATTTACATTTGTTATTCGATTACAATGAATCCATCAGCCTCGTATCACTATATATATATATATATATATATATATATATATATATCCGATTACTATAAAAGCGTCAAGAAAGTAAAAAACGTATAAACCGATTTAAATAATTCTGATAAATCGCGGCTTATCGAACAGTTACCGACGAGCAAAGCAACGCTCGTCTTTCTTCTCTGGATTGTCCGCTCTATTCTTCCTGCATCGCTCAGGGAAAGAGATACTTTATCCGAGTCCCGAGCCTCCTCGGATTGCACGCGGAAGCGCAAATGAAATCGTCGTTGGTTCCGAGGCGTCAGTCTGTCTCGGGCGCATGGTCGCGGCCCAACGAGATATCCCCAGCCAATCTTCGTTTCTGAAGGGCTCCTCCCCCCTCCTTCGCTTGGCTCACTCCTCCTTCCACACTTTTTAAGTGGACGCTCCAATGCCGCGAGAGTGTATAAAGAGAGAGAAAGAGGAGAAAAGTAAAACAGGAGGGACACTAATTAGTGATTCCAGGAACCAAGAACACGACCGTATACGAGTCAAGGTTCGGCTTTCGTTCACGACTCTTTTAATACCGGGAGAGCGAGAGAGCGAGAGAGAGAGCGAGAGAGCGAGAGAGAGAGCGAGAGAGAGGCTTACGCGAGTTGAGACCGACCGAATATAAACACACCCAGACAGTTTTAAATGTCGAATTTAAATCCGAGGTTCATTAATTCGTTACCCTTGACCCAGCCTCTCTCCAACTTCCATCCATACGACATTCCCCGTATACAGCTTCCTTTTTTTGTCCCCTCGTTGTGGGTTCTCTCGATCTTCGCTTTTTTTCGAGCTTATTTTATTCGTTCGCCTCGCTTCTTTGCGTCCTCCTCCTCCTCCTCCTCCTCCTCCTCCCTATCTTTTTATTCTTCTTCTGCCTCTTTTCTGCCCTGCATGTGTATACGTACACGCATCAGTCTTACAAAATTACTAGATAAGTCTCGTAATCCTCGTGTTTCTTCCTTTCTTTATTTTCTTCGGTTTTTTATTTAGTTCTTTTTTTTTAGCCTTATAAGAATAAACGGCGGGTATGTATGTTAAGCCTCTAATGAAATTTATAAACGGTTTTGCTGACTTGCTGCACACCGTTTCGATATTCTCTTGTTTCGTGGTCGAATTCTTGAAATTAATTAATTTACATACAATTGTTTAATATACAAGTGGTAATACAATTGCAAGGTTTCGGCATTATTTTTCTCGTGCTCTAAATACATTAAAAAATAGTAATTCAGAGTTGCAAATTCTTCTTTTATTTAAACAATATGTGTTTGTATAAAATTATGTGGTTCTTCGATGATAGTTTAATGCTTGATTTAGTAAAATAGTAAAATATTACAATTATCTAAAAATAATTCAGTTCTTCTTTTCAATTATTATTAATAAATATATAGTATAAATTTAAGGCAACTTTAATACGTATTTCAAATTTACGCGCTTCCAAACTAAATTTTTTATGTACACAGAAATTGTATTAAATAGGGTATTAAACAGATTGAACCAAAGAAATATAAAAAATTATTGTTGTATATTATAATCGTAAACAATTATAAATAATTTTTGATATTTAAATACAAATTCTTAAAAATTACTGGCTAATATAGTTTGTTTTAATTCCAATAGATATATAATAAATAAAAAATTATTTTTATAATACGAAAAAAGGTACATGTCAAAGTATATAGACATTTATCATCCGGTACTCGATAGTATATTTAATAACGAACCCGTACAAAGATAATGGAAACAAAATAAAATTTTCAAAAATCTTTTTATAAATGTAAATTTTGTAACGTGATTTTGAAAATTTTTCCCTTAAAAATTTCAAAGATCTCATACGAATCGTATTTATAACTTTCTGAGTTACTCTACATAATTTACTATTTTAATACATAATCTTATATGCAAAGAATATGTTTGAATATATTATGTGTATAATTTATAATTTTTCAATAGTAGATGTTTGTGAAACATCAAAGTTATCTGCTTAAATAATTTTTTGGATTCTGTTAGATATATTATCTTAAGTAAACAGAAAATTTTAATTCTAAATACAAACTGAGATAAAGAAATCCGTCAATATTATCACGTAAGATTAAGAGTTTCAAGGAAAGTATTTAAGATCCATTGTTATTTCAGTAAAAATTTACTGCTGAAAACATTACTTTGCGATTAATTGTAAAAGAGAAAAATAGATGATTTTGATGCTTTCATACGTAAATGCACAATTACTAAATTACTAAATTACCGTAAAATTGAGAAATTTTATTTTGAATCTATACTAATGTAAAATAAAGGCTAAATTTATGGGTTGAATCAATTCTTGTACATATAAATTTGACTATGGTGAAATTATTGTAAAATTATATTTCACGAATTATTTGACGATATAAATAAGCAAGTTTATCTGTTACATTATCACAGTTGTAGGTCGATAAATTATTCAATGTAAATATGAGGCGGATGTATGTTTTTTCGAGTTGATTCCGTCCGAAAAAATTTATGTACCGTCGAGTAAAATGTGAGAAATCTTGTTATAATATGTCAAGATGTTCTTACAAGTAAAAATTTAGACATTTTTTAAGGTATTAGCATTTATTTGGTCGCGTATTTATATTTAATATTTCCAGGCATAAATAAATATCGGAACGATTTTGGTTCGCGTTCGCGGAATCGACGACGTACGTCAAACAACGACGGAAGTCGTCAAAAAAGAAAAAGCGAAAAACGTCGGAGAACATTGTTGTTCGGTAAGAATTCCCATCCGGCATAAATCAGGCTGCAGGAGGGATCCCTCGGGAGGATCTCCCGCGAGATGTAAGACGCGAGACGTAAGACGCGAGACGCGAGACAATGACTGTTCCAAATGAAAAAATTCCCATAAGCCGAACACACGCGTCGGCCATCGCGTCTCTCCTGCCTCTCGATAGTTTCATCCGAATATGAATATCTGCGAGTGCGTCGCCACGTCAGAGTTGCGTGACGCCACACACGACGGACTCATCTCGATCGTCCACTTGTTCCCTCTCGCTCTTTCTCATGCCCGATGACTAATGACAGGCCGTTCGACCGCGAGAGCCGTTCATTTCTTATTTCCACGAGTTTATAATATGCGCGTTGATGTCGTACGTGGGTTCCGTCTAATTAATTATTTATTCCCGAACGCCGCTCGGCGACGTATGGACCCGGCGCCAGCTTTCTCACGGTTTCACTGGTTTCACTGTACCGGAGACGGGCGCCGCGACGCGCCATTTTTTCTTTTTCTTTTCCTTTTTTTATTTTTGTTCGATCGTTGCCGTGCGGAATTTTTCGTGGTACCTATTCGATGTATTCGCGATTCCGTCTCTTTCTCCTCGACGTGGAAGCGTTTTTTTCCCGTTTTTTTCCCGTTTTTTTCCCGTTTTTTTCCCATTTTTTTCCACGTCTATTTATGCGTTATCGGCCCTCCGAACCTATCCGAGTCGCACGGACGAGTTTTTGATTTACGTTTATGTGCGCGACGGCTACCAAACCAACTTCTGCCCGCGCGTCGATAATGGACCTTATGAAATCGGTTCCTGTATATTTTCCTCGCTATTAGATAATTCCTCGCTATTAGACGACGGTAGTGTATCATGGACACACGTATATTATGAAAATTAAATATTTTTAGACGAGTCACAATCTGACCTTACGTCGGATGTAAGAGTCGAGAAAAGAGGCTAAATTTTTTACCGATTCTCGTCGGATCTTCCTTCTCGATTTTCCTCGGTTTATAATGAATACGAATGATTGCGTTGAAATTAATTTTCGAAGAAAGCGTGATATCCATCGATATAATTACGGTTACTTGATTAGAATATTATTTTTTAATATTTATCTAAAAATTTAATTCTTGTATATGATTTTAATTCAAACGTAACGTACGTTATGTAAATAAAATAACGAAGAATAATATTCGGAATATCAAATTGTCTTTAACGTAAGGAGATTTAGTCGTGTATTACTAACTTTTCTTCGATATAATTCAATAATTTGGTAATCGATATAAATTTTAATCTTTTCACAAAAAAGATATATTTGTACGTTAAATATAATTAAGTTAATATTTATTGTTTTTAGCATATACTTTTATTTACAATAGACTGTATAATAAAGATTTAGTCTTTATAATAAAATTTACCGATATGTTACGGATTTTAATAAGAGACGAATCACTTTAGTATTGGGAAGAATTTTTTTTATATAAATCAATCTTTCAATTCATTAATATGAGTCTAACTGTATGAAAAATTAATTGCTTTATGTAAATATTCTTTTATATTTGCTACTATGATACATAAAATCATAATAATTTTAACATTTTTGGGGAATCTACTTTAAATATAAATTATTGGTTATTATACGCTTCAATATTAGTGAAATTCAGAAGCTATCGTTTTCTTTATATTTTTAATTAAAGAATGTCCTCACAAATTGAATTTTTTTGAAAAGTTATTAATTGGTGAAAGAGATAAGTTAGAATAGAGTAACATAATTCTTTCTACGTGATTTTGGATCTGAACAGGTAAATCATTGAAGATTTTTTCTTTAGAAACTATAAAAAATATTTAAATGATTTAATGAGAATTAAAAAAAAGAATTTAAATTTTAATTGATATATTAACATTAATTTGTTATGTATAGATTCAATACGTTTTATTTTAATTAGTCTGTATTGTCCTCGTTACCTGTTTATTTTTAAAATATACCAAAGAAAATGTATTTACCCATTTAAATCAATGATGTATAATCCCACTAATTTGGATGTAAAGCTATTTAGAAATAAAGTTGATAATTTCACAGTAATAACACTTTTTGATTTTATCAATTTGAAAATATCTCTAAGTGCTAATAAGTAAAGACAACTTGATAGAATACTTATTCTCAATTCAATTACTACCACTACTAATCTCTGATTGTAAGATCGAATCGCTTGTTACGATACTGCGAATTTAATTGTAAACATTTTGATCAGAAGTTTTGAATCGTCTGCTGTACGAGACAGTATCGATTATCGGGGAAGAGAAAAAATTCTATTTTTCAAATTTTATTCTCTCTAGCTATAAATAAGTCAAATTGAATAATAAAATATACAAATATTAATAATTTATATTCAAATGGTAATTATTGTCATACTATATATGTCACACTAATTTTTATTGACAATTAAGGATAAATAATTCGAAATAGTCTTATATTACCGATTGTAAATCAAATTTCAAAATATTAAATACTAGAATATAATTATAATAAATAGTGACGGTAAAACGAAAGGAAAATAATGCCTTATAAATAATTAATGAATCGATTACTTTTAAATATTATGGTGAAAAATATATAACATAGTTTGTTGTTTAATTTAATTAAATTTAATAAAAGATTATATCAAAAGACAATCATGTTTCGATAATAAGATCAATACGATTGGTACTTTACAATGTACAGATGTTTGAACAAATAAAGGTTATAAAATTAACATAAAAAAATTTAAATTTGTAAGTTTTTAATCAATTTTAAATTAAGAAATTTGCAAGATTATATCGATAACAAAAGATATCGAACGATTTCTTATAACAATAAATAAAAATTATAATTAACTTTATGATTTTAACAAATAGAAATGTAACCTTGGAATATTATCTTTTTTGATACAACACAATACATTTTTACAATTTTAAAAATGATTTTCATATTTATATTGGAAAATGTAATTTTAAAAATAACGTGAGTCGATAAATATCGCCTTTGTAATGTTCATAGAAGTTAATGGCCAGTTGTTTATACGCTTGTTCCTTAGGTGTGAAAGATAAAATTTGTATCGTCAGCTTCTTCCGATACTAAAATCATTGGAGCAAGTCATTGGCGTCCATTTCTGCAGCGTAATGAAGAAGTAAAGTATGGCACGGTATTGCACTTAGTTGTCCTGCATCATCCGATACATCCGATGCAAGGGAGTATTGGCGATGCTAGATTTCGTAGAAGTACCTTAAATGACTCGTTCTTTTATAACTTGATGCGTATGGATAAACGAGAGTAGAAGTTCAATCTGTAATAATTTCAGGTAATCAAAACCGAGCACGTTTAATCCATTCAAATGACTGTGATTTCTATGTTTAGGAGGGTTTGGTTAGTAGCTATTGAATTTGTCAATGACAACCTTTCAAATTGATGAGTGTGGGTTAATTTCAATCTTGGGTATATTACAATACTTGTGACAAGCTTATGATTGATTTAAGTTTTGTATTCCATTTCTAAAACAGGATTTCAAACATGTTCCTTATTTTAATATAGTCGATGTTAAAAATAATCGATACGAAATGACTATACGGTGCAATTTTTTATCGTTGCAAGAAAGAACGAACTATTGTAACCAATTTATTAAATCAAAGTAATTATTAATAAAAATGATTGGTTACACTTTTTCATCGATCTTATAAAATAACTAGGTAAATTGTAAAATTCAGTGAAAACTTTTGTTAATTAGGATTCTGAGATTTGATTTCTAATTAATTTTAATCCCTTGTGATAATTGAATGTATGATATTTCGTTCGATAACTTTAATTAAAATTGATAATAGAATACAATGTAATAAACAGTTCGATAGTCGAAATAATCTTTATAAAAATTAATCGATCGTTACAATTTAATCCATTGTCTTAACTTTGAATTGTAATTGTAAAAATGTAGTTATAAATAGCAAGTAATTGAAATTAAGAAAATATCGAAGAGCAATCGATATACTGGTTTTAGTTTGAAATATTTTGAACGGAGATCTTAATTGCCTTAAAGGCATTTATACCGTTTCAAGAATTTTGACCTTATTAAATAAATACATTAAATAATAAAAATAAAAAATCCAAGTTACTTTATACTTTTTTTTTAAAAAAAAATAACCAATCAAAGGAAATTATAGTTATTACATGTAAATAGTATAATAATAAAATATTGATAATAACAATAAAACATCCTTCGAAAATCAAAATAAAAGTATATCGAAAATTATGAAATATGTACGTCTAAAGGACTCGCAAACGTGAACGTATAAAAATAATAAAACGATCGCAAGATAAATTACTTTAGCCTTTAGATTATAATATATTTTCATTTAAAACGGTTGATAAGCTACTTTTAAAGTAAAGCCAAGCATCCGCTAATCGCTGACAAGAGGCATCGAAGCGGTATCGGTACTACCGACGATAAAAAATTCGTCTTTGGTACTGTTTTTGTTTCATCCCGCGTGTCATGACTGCGCGTCATTGCGTTGCACATCGACATCTAAGAATTTTCTTCTCTCGATGTTTGCACGCGGTTGCCGATGTCGAGTGCTTTACTCTCGTAACGTCGATTTCAGCCGATGTCGTTGCACGTCGACTTCGGACGAGTCCAAGTTAAGCTTGCTTTAAGCGAAATTGGCATACATTCGTTGTCCCGTTTCACTATTTTACAAAAATACGAGTTGTAACATTTTGGTTTTTTTTTGGTTTAGAAGAATGAACAATGAGGTAATTAGTATGCGAAAATAATTGTTTTGTCGATTATTTATGTGCATAAGTAAATATCACGGTATAATATAAGTTTCTAAGATGTAGTTTTATTCCAACGTCAGATGAAAAGTAAAGAAAACGTATCGGTTTATTTTTGTCTCGATAATTAAGAGCAGGAGGTATTGGATAACTTTGCATAGAAAATAGTACATTTTTGTATACCCTTGATTTAAATTTCAAAGACTTAACCGTGTAGATTTTGTAAATTACCATGATTTATACATACAAAAGATTTGCATTTAAGTTTGATTAACGATTGATAAGCTAAATAAGTTGAGTAATAATACCTTGGCTCAATTATAAACTATTTACATTTATATAAAACTTAAATATAATATTTATCGAACATTCATGTTAGAGTCATATATATGTGCATATCAAATCAAAATGATTTAAATATGATTCAGTATTAAAATCCCACCAGGAAGTAATATTTTCAGTAATAAACATTACCTCGTATAACTTGTACGACATGCGATACAGCAAAATTGCAGCTTTTCACGTGTGTATGTAATACTTTAAATCCTCCAAGTTTCATCTACATCAACATGTAACCCTAAATAACCTTCCCTTAATTATTAGTTGTCACTGAAATCCGGATCTCAGTTGTATATAATTTATTAGTAAGCGATGTTTTTTGTTCGATTTTATTTTTCTAGATGGATTTATTTGTAATTTGCCTACTCGCGTACTTTTTAAAGTATATATATATATATATATATATATATACATGTATGAAGATATTTTAACATTCGGTACGTCTTTAACGCGTTTCAAAACAAGATTATAATAATAAAACTTTAAAGTAGTACATTTTAATAAACATTCAACGTACAAACATTCGATCGTATTATGATATCAATTTCACATCATTAGCAATAAACGTCAATATAAAAAATACATTTTAATATTCTATTACATTTTTAACAATATTTTCCACGTAAAAAAAATTTCTAAGCAAAATTTTAATAAAAAAAAACACGAAGCGGTTTACGCAAGAATATTTTATTGCAATCGCCAAACTTCGTAATATTATTCGATGCTTATACGTTTTATGAAATTAATATCGAAGACTGTATTAGATCGAAGATAAGTAACGCACAAAGGTCTTTGAATATTATATATTTAATGGTACGTTCACATTTCACGTTTACGGTTTATATTATCCCTCAGCTATTTTACGTAAGCTACGATATTGAAATAAGAATATCAAAGCAAAATAAATATTATAAAATATTACGCTAAAATAAACGGTTTGCGTTTTCGTTCTTCCAAATGACTCGAAAATATTGTTTTTATTTCATCGGAGATCTTAAAAAGTAAAATTTTTCGCTCGACCGAACCTTTAAAAAGTATTTTTGAATAAAATTAACTCGTATGATAAAAATAATTAAAAATTGGAATATCGTCGGGACAACTTTCTTTTGAAATTAAGAATGTAAAATACGACGCATCATTGGGCTCGTTGTCGGTGCTACTATGAAACGAAGTAATTAATTACCTTTGCAAGCGAATGCTTACAAATGTTATCATTTGGAAGCAGAGATTAAAGGGAATGTATAGGCGAGGCGCATACGGACAGGCGTGTGCGTGTCGCATTAGGAGATCCTTGTCTCTCGATTCAACGGACGAAATTTCGACAGGTGAAAAATGTCGCCAATTTACGCGCACGCATTTAACGACATTCTCGCGCGGCTCATTTATAAATGGACGCGTAAGGAGCGACGAGGCTTCAGCCTTCGAGGAATATCCCTCGAAAATTGCGCAAACCTCGCGTACGCGAATCGCGTCGAGCTCGGCGGAGGTAACCGCTCGCGAGTAACGATAGCATTCGTGCGAAGCTTACAGGTACACACTTACCGGAGTCGGATGGCAACGTGTGTCAGCCGAGGACGAGGCGATCGCACGCTCTCGACTCGGATCGGCCCAAAAAGAGTAGGAAAGTCGTTGAGAGAGAGAGAGAGAGTGAACGATCGAGACGAGATCGACCGACTCTTTCTCTCTCCTCGTCCTCTGCGTGGATCCCTACGTGGACGACGGACGGTAGTCCGCACCGAAAGGGGGTTGACAGTCGCGGAATGCGCTCCACTGTCTCGTTCGCGAATAAAGAGCGAGATGGGAAAGGAGGAGGAGGAGGAGGAGGAGGGGTGGAGGGAGGGGGGTAAAGGAGGGAAACGTGACTGGCGCGCGAGCAATTTACGTGGGTCGTCGCAATTTACGTCAAACGCTGGCGCGTGAATCGATCGTCGCTCGGTCGCGCGCGAGACTACCGGTTGCACTCTCTCTTTCTCTTCCCCTCCTCTATATCCCTTTTTCTCTCCGATGCAATATACCGAATAAATTACGATTATTCGCACGCCTGGCTTCTACCAGTTGGCTTCGTTCTCCCTCCCCTCTCCCGTCTCACTCTCTCTTTCTCTCTGTCGTTTCGCGCGTCTCAAAAATAATTGTCAGCGTAGTTCTTTATCATCGGGATAATTGCTTCGATGGCTTCTCGTCTCTTCTTCGTTCTTCGTTCTTCGTTCTTCGTTCTTCGTTCTTCTTCTTCTTTTTCCCTTTTCGCCTTCTCCCCTGTTTTTATTCGCATTCGATACTTTCGTGTTTCGCGATGATTGTCGATTGTGTTTTAAATGGGGCGGCTTACGTTGTTTTAGAATTTTTTCAGCTTGTATTGATAAATATTTTATATTTAACATGGTTCGATTATAAAAAGAATACACTTGTTGCAACGTTCGTTTTATCGCTTTTCGAACCAAAATAAACCTGATATTATACAACAGCCTCGTCTCGCCTACGATATTTACCGACGATAACGTTACTTTTTTTTTTTCTTTTAACAGGTCGAAGCCAAGAAAAGATATTCTATAAGTCCAGATTATATCGCGGATAAAGCGTAAGCGTTAAAACGTCGCGATACGTTACAAACTTTGACGAACGCAAACGAGAATCGAATAACGATCCATGTATCGATGTATCGTTATAAATGTGCGTTTAACGCGATTACCGGTCGAATCGCTCGCAACCGAATCTCGGTTCTTTTTTGTCCTTCCGAAAAACGCGTTAGATAAGAAACGGATGGTTCTGAATGAAAGGTAAGCGATCTTAAATACGATGCGCGGGGCTAATTGCGCGGGAGGAAAGGGAGGAGACGCGAGAGAGACGCGAGAGAGTTTGGAGAGAGTTTGGAGAGAGTTTGGAGAAGTCTCGCGGGGAGTTACGAGCCGTCTCGGTAATTTAAAGGCCGCTCTAGGATAATGGAGGGGTCGCGCGATTCCGATGGACGGACTCCTATGCAAAAATAAATATCGGAGGGAGACCGAGAGAACAATGGACGTCTCTCTCAAAGTAATCGAAGACACTCGGTGCTGTTTGCGCGCGATGCGATCGATGCGTCGCGAGGAGCCTCCCAACTCCCGTACACGGCGCTCGTCGTTCGTCGTTCGTCGCTCGTCGTTCGTCGCTCGTCGTTCGTCGTTCGTCGTTCGTCGTTGGTCGCTCGTCGTTGGTCGCTCGTCGCTCGCCGCTCTACAATTGTATAACGAGGCCCGAAAAATACGTCCGCTCCCGGGGCCCTTTTTTGCCCAATTGAATTGAATGTAAAACACGGCCTTACATCAATCTGAGCCGCGAGACTGAGTGACTGCGCTGATTTAAGCGTCGGGGGTCCACCGCTCGCTTCCCTTTCCCGGTCTCGATGCAGTCTTTAAGGACTTTTGGATTCGTTCGGAGCTTCGCGGCTTTCTCCTGTAGGCTTCGTACATGTGCGGCCTCCACGAGTGGCTCCTCTACTTTCGAGTCGCGTACGTCCATTCAATTGCCATTTTAAAGCCGGCCTTTATTTCGTACTACGACGTAGGCGACGGGTAGTTTATCGACTGCCGTGCTCTTTTCCTTTTATGCGAGGCCTAGTTTCGCCCGATCTTCGCTCTTATTTCGCTTGTATTTTAAAATATTGTATTTCCTAATGAATCGTTCGCTCGTATATTCGTTTCTCGGTGTCTAAGCGATAATTCCTTCCACGATAAAACCAACTCCTCGGAATTTTACTTTCTATTCGTTATTATTATGCAGCGTTTAATCGAAAAACCTCCCAATTACGAATTACTTGTTTCAGTATAAACATCTCGTTATTTTAATTATTTATCCAAGTACTTGCGCTCTACTCGGATCGACTCAAATATAAAAACAAAGTTTAAGCGTAATCGCGCTAAATTGGATTATTCGTAATTTGTTAAAGAAAAAAAGTATATTTTTTGAATAACTCGAGATATTTTTAATTTAATACGCGATAAAAAAATATACGACCGGTGAAAGAGTTATTTTGGTCGAAACGACGTTTCATAATTCATTCATTTTATTATGGATAAAATTGTATAAATCTGATTAATGTTAAAAAATAAAAAAGGTACAAACGCGATAAACATTACACTGTACGTATAAAATAAAAGAAGATATTCTCTATGATATACGATCTTTTTAAATAAAAATTAAAAATACTATTTGTTTTTTCGAACACGATTTTCTGAATCTCGAAATGTAAATGATCGAGCGCTCGACACACCTCTTGGATTTACATTTAAAAAAATCAATACAAGTTAATCTATTCGATCGATGATGGTAAAAGAAAGAAAAAAAAGAAAAAATTAATTCGCATTTTCGAGTACCGGAATAATTATGCATCGATGTAAAATAACTATAACGATGTTTTTTGATTAATTATCAATAGGTATCGCGATCGAAAGGATACGTCGCAGTCTTCCCCGATAGTTAAAATCCCGATAGTTAAACCGCGGGTATTAATTTTGGATGGAAACTCGACGGGATGAAATCGGCGCTACGAGAACTTTGCGTTGAGATAAAGGAACGCGCGCTTGAATTTAATCGATGTTCCGATTGGAACGGCACCAAGTTTTTGCCGCTCGTAACGTCCGTCGGTTTTTATCCTCGTTTACGAATGCACCGACTCGTTTACAGCTACTCGAGGCCGAGCGAAAGTCCCGAGCCGTTACGAGATACGGAGGCGTTCGGTAAAGCACCGCCGAAAAAGGGCTCGAGCTCCGGGTGATAATGGAAGGCGCGATCGCGACGCCGTCGGGTTTTTTTTTTGCTAACGTTCAAGTCGGCAGACGTTCCGGCTCCTTGTACGGGATACGTCCCTGCGGCTATATATAATACCGACTCTCTCTTTCTCGGTCTCGTGTTTTTTGTGTACTTTTTCTTGGCGTCGCGAGAGGGAAAGGAGAGAATGGAGGGAAAGGGGGGAACTCGCGCGTTTCGTTTCGATTGCTCTCGCAGAAGGGACCGAGAGAAAAGTGCCCGTGGCGAGTTTATTTACGACTCCCCGGAGATTGATTACGCGCGCGCAAAAACACGCGATGTCGGACGCGCGCGCGGATTTGCATGAACTGCTCGGGTATTCCGGACCCGCCGCTTTTAAAGTGTACACGCTTTATGCTCTACTACTCGTACGTGCGCGGACTTCTTTCCCGGGCGCGGATCTCGTCAATTTTTGCGCGGGCCATCGGCTCCGAATCGACGGTCGCTCGCAAGGTTTCGTTTTTTGCGCGTCTTCGAGTCTGCGGTCCGAGTGATTTTCGAGTTGCATCCATAACTTTTGCTCCATCGTTGCGGACATTCGTTTTCGAGCGGATTCGGAGTCCGGGTATAGAAAACCGTTACCGGTTTCAGGAAAAATGGGAGTCGATCGAATCATCGGAAACTCGTTCTTAATGGTATTTATCGAGATAATCCGAGCCTTCGTAAATCCATCGCGAGTTCCATTAGAAGTGCGCGGAATATATTAGGAAAATAAAACGGATCCGATCGCGGGTTATTTCAAAATTAAGTGTAGAGTTATGCGTAAAAATCCGCAGATTTACAAAATAATTAACGAGGGTATTAAAATTTAGAACTTTGAAATAATGGATGGCCGTCGTACGTAAAAAAGAGTAAATTATGAAATTAAAATCGTATTGTAGGAAAAATCTATTTATATTTAGTATCGCTGTCCGTGCGTAAGCGTAAATTTTACGATTCGGTAAATAGTCCGTAAAGTTCCGGAATAAGTTATATCCATCGAATAATTTAATCGCCGTGAAAATATGGATGCTGTAATTTTAATTTATAAGAAAAAGGTACAAGGAAAACGTCGACTTTTTCCTTTATAAATAATGAATCTATAATTTAAAGAAAAAGATGGAGACGAATAATATAATTACGCGTAATGTAGATAAGTCGTTACGAGTTCCCTTCGAAACCCAATAAAATGCATAGCGTGTTAATTACAGCAGGTTGTGTATTTATGTAATGCCGTAGATAGGGGCAAAAAAGCAAAGGGACGGAGGTGAGAACCCGCAAGAGAAACTGTCGCGATGAATCAAGAGTTCGGAAGATACGACAAAAAAAAACAAAGAGAAAAAAAAAAGACGAAGCGGATTCAGTATTTCTTTTAAAAATCTGAGATACGTGTCAGAGTATACTTATAATACTGCGATAACTCGCATAAATACGCGTAACTAAATTACGCACGGTTGCAAAGATGTCGTCCACGAGGTTCGCGGATGCATCTATTGGCTCTTGCGTAAAAACAAAACGTATACAGCGATGCGCTCGGTTTTACGCAACGCTGTTCCCTCGGTTGAAAAATATCACGGCTCGTTCGGATGCTGGATAGAAATATAAATTTGATTTATTCGCGGAAAGTTTTTTTTACAGTTACATTTACATCTACCCACTTTGTAGGTCTGTTACCAAAGTATCGTTTCTAATTGAGATATAAAGATTCATAAAATAATATGATTTACTACGTTCCATTCGCTTGATTTATCACCAGCGTATTATGATTAAAGATCAGCGAGTCCACTTAATAAAACCGTTACTGTATCGGACAACACGCGCCAAAGAAAACAGTTTTGTGACTTATGAATTAGCGAGTTATAGATTTCAGATGGAGAAAATAAATAAGCGAACGATTAAATTATGAAGCTTGGAGGAAACGATTATAAATACGTGGAAAACGCAGATAAATCGAGTTTAGAGACGTAAAAAAGATGGTGGCGCCCTTGCGATGCAATCGTATGAAATCGCCGGGTAGTTTTAAGTAAATATAAAAATAAAATAAGAGAGCGAAGGAGCGAGGGAGCGAGCGAGAGAAAGAAAGAAAGCAACCATCGCGATTCGAGTCATAAAAATAAATCCACTCGACCGAGTTAGTAGTGGAATAAAAAGGATAGCAGCGATTGGGTGGAGGAGCAGTGAGTGGACGATCTTAGCGGCGTCGCGAGCATTCCTCGAGTAGATTTTATTTGTAGGATGTCACGTCCGACGACTACGACGACGACTACGACGACGACTACGACGACGACTACGACGACGACTACGACGACGACTACGACGCGGCATCGCGAGGGACTGCAGGACCCGTGGGCCAGTTCTCTTGGCACGCCGAGGATGCCTACGACCAAACGGCTAATTAATTCCTTTCGAGATTTATCGCGTCTATACCCGATGAGAGAAGACGACATCGACCGAGAGATCTTCCCGTTACCCCTTTGGGGAGATCTTTACGCGGGTGGTGCCAATCAATCCGACGAGCGCTTCATTTTCTCTTGGTCCTTCTCTTGGACCTTCCATGTGTCCTTCCCTCTCCGTTTTTGGTATTTACGAGAGGATACTTAGCCTCCGACCCAAATTGTCGATCAAATTTTGGTTTTTTCTCGAGCTCGGGTTCAACGAGTGGGCGTATAGAGAGTGGAGTTTTTTGGATGACGGGTTATCGAGCCTCGGAAGTGGAGCGATCGTGTTTTAAAACGTTATCGAACGCGAGTCGATCGAGTTATTAACGATCGAAAGCATTAAACCGAGCGCGAACTCAACCCGCGTTCGCCACTTTTTGTTGTCTCGACCAATTTCGTAACCGCCGCTAAGACTATAAAAACATCTTTAAGGTGAAAAGCGTCACACCCTCGACTTATAAATTTTCATCAACTTCTCGGTCGTATATTCCGGTACCGAATAATGATACGCATTACCGATATTTCATTCTAACCATTCTAACGAGGATCTAGTTATGGTCTGGACGGCTGCTTTCGGAAAATACGCTCCGACCGTAAACGCGTAAAGAACCATTAAACTGGTTACGCGGAAGATCTCTAGCCGGAATTTTCTATTTCGCGCGCGGAGGGCCGAGAAACATTAAAACGTAAACGCCGGTAATTGGTAAATCGTCCGACTAGGTAGGAGTAAACAAACGGCCCCGGGGTTACGAGTCTACAAAGGGAGCCGAGCGTCCTTTAAAATTCGCGAGGGAAGTCGAATTCCGCGGCCGTAAAGGAACAACGCAGCCAAGCCCTTGGCCGGGAAAAAAGAGAAAATCGAGCCGGAAATATACGACGGTGTCCACACGCGCGGAGATACGCCACATATAATACGCCCGTGTTATGCAACGCGGGGACCCCTCGAGCCCTTCTGCGCGATATAATATTGGCTGTGCGCGAAAGAGGCAACCGGTTATAGTAACGGTACGGAAGCTGTCGGATCCCTCTCTCTCTCTCTCTCTCTCTCTCTCTCTCTCTCAAAACTCTCCCGTCGCGGTAAATTCAGTGCTCGCGCGAACCGACTCGGACACGTACACACGTACGAGAGCCATAAAGCAGGAGTTATCGTCGAGCCGTTGTCCCTCGGAGAAGCGCGCGATGTTTATACCCTCGTGGCCAGGTGCTGTTCGCTAACAGCGCGAAATTCTCTTCGTCTTCTTCTCGTTTGTAAGCTCGCGAGGACGGGGAATGTCGAAATTGCGCGCCTTATGCACCGATCCTCGGGAATTATCATATTTTCACGAGATTCGCGTGGCCGTTTTGTATACTTAGCCTTTTAGTTCTTTTTCTTTACTCTTTCTCTCTGTCTCTCCGTCTCTCCATCTCCTTCTTTTTCTCCTTGTCGCGCCTTCTCTCTTTCTCTTACTTTCTTGCCTTCTTTCCCTGCTTTTATTTCTTTTTTCTCTTGCGATTTCGCTGTTTCGTGTGTCCATAGGTCGTATATAGGCGCGTCGTGAAAGTTTTTTTTTTGCACACACGATCGCGTGCGCGCATAACAAACACTTTCCAATGTAATAATTTAATGACACAGCTGCATGAAAAAACGAGTCTCTTATTGCGTAGGTACACGAGAGGCTATTGTTTTAAAAATCGTACACAAATCACTTAGCAGCTCGTGCAAAATGTTACCTGCATTTCCATTGTTAGTTGATTCTTTTTTTAAACGACATATTTCATTTTATTTATAGTTAATTATCATCCTTAAATTCACTCGATTTTTGGAAAAACGGGAATGCGTTTCATTGGGTTTTAATCGTGAAATTCGTAAACTGATTCTAACGCGAATACACGAATAAGGATAATTTAATGATTTTTTGACGGTTGATTCGGAATGCATCGCGTTTTTCCAGGTATAAAGCTAATACGAATAAATAATAATAATTATCGTAAAAAGATTCGGTATACTTTATTTAACATTTTTTATCCATTTTTGTGTTCGAGGCGTATTAAAGAAGTTTCGATATTTACGAATAGACGAAGCTCGATTCGTTATTTAAGAGTATCCGGATAAAGTGGTTTATTTATTTTTTGATCCATTCCGCAAATCCACCGATGTTAGCGCTTATATATAAATGTCGCTTTCTTGATACGTTTTTCTCGCACGGGAAAAAGAATGAGTTGTAAAAAATCGATGTGGCGAAAGTCCACGAATAAAAAAAGAGCGAGAGAGCGAGAGAGCGAGAGAGCGAGAGAGAGAAAGATTTCGTAGAGGGAGAAGATCTGGCGAAACCGATAAGCGACATGATCGAGAGCGGCCGTCGAGATTCGACGTTATGTTGCCTAAATATTGCGTCGAACCAATTTACCTCGTTGTGGGTGGCGGTACAGTGCACGTGTCCATTATCAATTACGCATTCATTGTACCTTTTTAAGAGAACGGCAATTCCTACCGAATAATGACGACTAATGATTGGTAAATGCTGCCATCGATTGTATTATTTTTACCATTCGCTTGGTTATAGTTTAACCGTGTTTTTATTCGTTCATTGTTATCGATGCTCGACAATTTGTATATTATTAAACATTCTAGCGTATTCGTAAATTTTGGTCGATGTTACGATACAAACAAATTGAATAAAATAAAGTACATTATTAAGACATAATATTGCGTGTAAATACTTTACGATATTTTTTTTACAAGAGAACGAGATTAGGCCTATTCAATGTAAATGTGGCGGATGGATTCGACAATATTTATCATCGGTTTCAATTACGTTTGTAAAATCTGCGAGATACAAACTTAGATAATATTACAATGTAAAAAATGAAATTTCAAGCTACCCGAAAATCTTAAAAGTTTTAACAATAAACGCACGAATAAAAGAAGGAAAAGTGATTCGGAGAATTTTTATCGTCGATCTTCTTTATTTCGTTAAAATTTCACGTAAAAAGTCGCTTCTCTCGTTACAACGCACGACCTACCTCATAGTTGTCACTCGAACCCGCGCATACGAAGCGACGTACTTTCGAACTTTCATCGCGTGCGATGCAGTCACGGCTTGTAACGCAAGCCTCGGGACGAATGGGGTGTAGTCCGGATAAATTTTATTTGACGATCTCCAATAAAATTAGCATTCCCCTCGATATCCCCGACTCGCGCGGAAGAGAGGGATTATGCATCGGGACGAAAGAATATTCCACGAGCGTCCTTATCGGACGTTGGATCGCGCGCGCTTACACACAAACAGGTAGACGCGCACAGATGCACGGGTGTCTCGGTTGTATCGGGAACGGATCAGCCGTGAATTTTCAGAAGCTATCGCGGGACTCGTCTCCCGCGTTCGGTACCACAAGGGCTATACAAGGGAAGGGAAGGGGAGGAACGCATGTTTATGCTTATGCGCGGAGGAGAGTCTTCGCGGACCCCCCGTCGGGGTTACCCGGGCAGGACGACGCGACGCGCGGTCTGCTGATTCCTGCCTTCGCCGTTCGCCAACAGCTGATCCTCGAGGATCTTCCCTCGCGTTTTTCTCTCCTTCGCATTCGTCTTCCCCGCCCAGGATTTTTTAAGGCCGGGCGACGTCGCCAACTTGGCTCTTTCATTTGCGCGACGCGTCCTTCGAGACTATGGCCGATTATGGCCGACGGTACTTGGATCCTCGGTTCGCGATGGCCGGATTCGCCGGTAATTCGAATCGACGCCGAGCGACGATCTTGGAACTTTGCTATCTATCGATAAGTGCGAAGAGGCGCTTAACGCGTCGAGCGAGACGTTAATTTTCTCGTTGGAGGGGGACTTTCGTGATCCTCGGTTCGCAATAAACTTATAGCTCGACGATTCGTTTGATTCCAGATGTACCCCACGAACGTCGCGAGTTCTCGAACCTCTCCTCGGATTTGCGCGATGGAAGCTACGCGATGGAAACTACGCGATGGAAACTACGCGATCCAAACGACTCCAGAGATCATTGGTTCGAATCAATGGACCTCTAGTCCAAACGAAGACGCAGCAGGAATTAGCGAGAGGGAATGGATCGGTTGCCCTTGGCAACGTTCTCGGTTCGTTGGACTCGAAACGTTTTCTCGCGTATTCGTATCCGCGGACGATTTTCCCCGAAGTCGCGTTCGCGCATTTTCGGGCGTTCCGTGCATCGATAAAAATATAATTTTCGTTGCGTCGTCGTCGTAAATATTCGAGGGACGCGTTAGTGTCCTATACCTACGAGGTAGGTATTTTTTACGATTGCACCAAGAGCGAAGAAAGAAACGATTAGAATCGTTGAAAAGCCGCGGAACGCCATTAATTATTGACTCGGAAATCGTTTAATCGCGTCCAGCGTTCGAGAGTTCCATCAACATCGGTATCTCCGCCAAAGCAATTTTACCGTTCGGGTACTTCATCGGAGGGAAGATGGACCAAGGGGAAGAGGACGAGGACGCGTTTTCGTGGCGAACGCGAAACGATACATTTTCTTCGCAGACATACAAATGACAATAATTATACATTCTAAAGAGACAAGACCGGGATTTCTGGGAAGCAGCGGTGAGGACCTTCGCCTGGCGCGGATCGGCACACATCGGGAACGCGATCATAAATAACAACCGGGGCCTATAAACAACGTATAGGACACGCGGCCGCGGCATTGATTCCGCCGAGCGCCGTCGTCGCTCTCCTCTCCTCTCCTCTCCGCTTCTCCTTCGTTTCTGGCCGTTCCTTTTCACTCGATCGTCCCTCGGCCCAAACGTTCTCGGTTCCTCTCTCGGCTCCTCTCCCGGCTCCTCTCCCGGCTCCTCTCCCGGCTCCTCTCTCGGGTCCGCGCTCGGGTCCACGCTCGGCCACGGTCCATTTATCATACAGGAAACAATAGCAACTGGCAAAACACGTGCTTCGCGCCGCTGCGAAACCAAAGCCGATACGGGGAATCGCAGGGGGTGGAGGAGAAATTACGAGCGAGGGGTAGCTGACAAAATGAAGGAAAAAGCTCGATAGGGGAATGGCGGTTTCGGCTGCGGTACGATCGCGAAGATATAGGGCGGCGACGCTCGCGCCCTTTTTAACGTTTTATTCTTCTGTCGAGTCACCGCGCGTCAAATCCTACGCCATCTGAACGCGCGTAGGCGCTCGGTAATCCCGCGCGATTGTATTTCTTCTGCGAGTCCGATCTCTCCCTTTGCTACATTTTATTCGACTAGACTTCTTCCACGGTTGATTTATCGAGCGAATTTTTTATTACGGATGTTTGCTCTTCCTCGGCGCTGTACCCGTTGCTATTTCGTTTATTACGCTCTACTATTTATTCCGAGTCTGCGTTCGTTAACGATCCTAACGGTGTCATAACTCCTCTCGAAATCGCTCCTTTCTTCCTTTAAATAACGCGTAAGCTTTTAATTATTTTTCAAAAAGTATGTACGGTGCATCGTTAATAATTTTCGTTAATAATCGTTCGTTTCTGTTTATAAAACTGATTCCACCGTGACACTATAAAATATTATTTCTTCTCCTTTAAAGAATCGTTAACGGGCAATGAAAAAAATATTTGATCCAACGACTACGAATTTTGAGATGCATCGATAGAAGTTTATATCGTAGGTAGAATCAAATTTATCTTTTATTTATGGCAGTTATCAAATTTAAAAATTTTATCTACGCGTATTTGCGTAATTTTTAAACGAAATTATATATATATATATATATAGAAAAGTAAGTTAGTAAAACAGGATTAAAAATTCAATTATTTCTTCTTCCGTCGAATGGACGAAGACGACCAATGTTAATCGATCGCGTACGGATTTCGTACGATGTATTACCAAAGAAACGTTTCGTATAAAAAATTAGAAAAAAAACGTTATTAAAATGGTTAATTCGTATCGATCTACCGGAAAATTAACGAGCGAGTAGAAAAATCGTTGAAATTCCCGAAAGGTCTTTTCGTTGGATCGGAACGTACATTGTTCGAAATCGGATGGAGAAGAGTCGCCGCAATTTAAGTTATGCTGATTGGCTTTTAATTGAAAGTACAGCTAACTCGTACACTTGTACGTGTATTCGTCAACGTTTTAAAAAAGAGTCATAGAGGGTTAACGCAGGAACGAAAGCATGCGAAAAAGAGAAGAAGAAAATCGAGACGAGAAACGAGGGAGAGAGAGAAAGGAGGAGCTGCTTCATTTGTTGAGACAATATAACAATTCATTTTTGTCACATCCACTGTCGAAGATCTTTTATTGTCGTCTGGGGTCCGGGGAAGCCTTCGAGCGACCGGTTCTCCACTCCTTCCCATCCTCGCTAAACTATCCTCGACCCTTTTCAAGACCTCTGGACTCGCTCGCGCGTTATACTGTATATAAGAGTTAGCCGCGCGTAAATCTTGTCCTCCCTCGATTCCTCGTGCATTTCTCTCTCGTTCTCTCTCGTTCTCTCTCTTTCTCTCTCTCTTTTCTACTCTCTACCTCGACTTACTTTTGCTTCCTCGATGCTGGAAGCTTCGCAATCGCAAATAAATTTCGTCTCGACGTTCCGTTGCGCGCTGCGTTGTGCCGTCCACCAGCACCTTTTATCATTTTGCGAATCGTATATAAATGCGTAGGAATGCTTTTTGTTTTTCCCCCGGGATGAAAAATAAACGTACTCCCTGAGTCGACGAAAACGTACGATCCAATGGCTAAAGGCTTCGGACGCAAACTCTTCACGTATCTGCGCTGCCGGTGAAACGAAATTGTTGCGATTCGTAGACATCCATTGGGGACTTTGGTATAATCTTACTAAAACGTTGTTCGATCTACTTCGGGAAAGGGTAAATATGTTTAACGAAACACCTGCGGTGAGTGATATGTACTATTTCAACCTTCCACGTTCAACCATCGATAATTATAGAGTTTATCAAAAAAAAATTATGTTACAACAGATTTTCGTAGTTTATCTTTTTATTTTATTTAATAAGGGAAATCGTAAAATATGACGGTTCGATCCAATTAAATTTTCTACCGAAAGATCGCAAGCGGACATTCGTTTGGAAAACCGAAGAAAAAATGTTGCGAATGCATTCGATAAAAGTAATCGTGGCATATTTTCAAACGCGTATTTATCGCCGTTGAGGTATCTTAAATATTCCACCAAAAAATAAGATAAAATACGAGTGCCGGTGATACATTGTATTCGAATAAGTATAAATATCGTACTCCGGAAAAGAAAGAGATTAGATATTTATCAAATTATGAGAGTGTGGATACGTACACGTGTAATATCGAGATGGCCCGTAAGCGGCATAACATTATGCCAAAAACGTGGCTCGAAGATTCGAATCGAGCAAGATCAAAATCCGGTGGACGTTCGAGACAAATTGTCGAATTTATGGATCGGTGTGACGAGTAGCGGCCAACGCCCGCCCGGATCCACCCTTATCATAAGAATCTCAATAGCTTCCGAGAAGAACAAAAGTGCAAAACGGGATCGAGATCGAGAGTTATTCGAGAGTTATTCGAGAGTTACAGCGAAAGCGACCAAATTCTTTTACCCGCTACCGTTTATTTCGAGCCGCGAGATAACAGCGACAGCCTCCTATTTATAAAATCTTCGCGATTCATTTTACTCTCAGGAGTAAAGCGAAGAAGCTCTAAGGGTTATTATTCTTCTTCTTAATCTAGGCGCGCGCTAAATTAAAACATTTCGTAAGGTGATCGAAGCTAAGAGTCGCGGACCTCCTCAACGTTTATACAGCGATTAAACCTTGTTTATATATATTAAACCTTGTATATACCGCGTTTGCTATTGGCGTCGCTCGAAATGTTTTTACCTGATTCAATTTCTAAGAATACTATTGTAAGATCGTATCTGCGTAGTCGGCTTACACGATGATTTTTATCGTACGCCCGAGCTAGACTTCTGTTTTTCACTCGGCTACAACGCGAATTTGAATATCCGAGCATGAACGGAACGATTTGTCGTATAAAATGCACCGGTTGCAAATAACGAAAGCGATCTAGATGGATCCCTCGAATATGGCTCGGATGAAGAAATCAGGCTCGAGTCAGGCAGACCGATGCTCGTTCGAGCAGACATCCTTTTCGAGAGGCGGGGCTCCGAGATTTCCTGAATTCCTTGGCTTTGCCTTTGTGGCCTTTCCTTACCGCGGACTGCGCCGCACCGCACAGTGTCGGAGAGGACCACATAGTGTCACGTAAATGAAAATATTGGCGCCGATGTGCAGCCGACGCCGACCAGGTTACGTGAGAGACGCGGCTCGTGGCAAAAGCCGGAGCAGTCGAGCGAGCCGTTATACCGCGTGTGTGTGTGTGTGTGTGTGTGTGTGTGTGTGTGTATACGTTTTACCGAAGGATTTATACGGGGAGATTCTTGCTTTTCTTCAAACGCTTCCTCCGCGGCACGTGAGAACGAGGGCGAGAAGGACGGGCAATAATTCGGGACGAAAAATAGCGAGGCTGCTTAGACCCCGAGAAAGTGCGCCCGGCTAGATTTCGGCGGCGATACGCGCAAGTCGGCGAGAGAAAGAGAGAGAGAGAGAGAGAGAGAGAGAGACGCGATGCCGACCGCCGAACGTGAGCCGAATGCTCAAGCGTCTCGTAGAAGCTCTCCTTGGTTTCCGGTTTCACTCCTCTCCTTCCCTCGTCCTCGCCCTCGTCCTCGCCCTCGTCCTCGCCCTCGTCCTCACCCTCGACATCGCTCTTACGCGCATAACCACCGGCGATTCTTTTTCTCGCTTTATGCTTTATTCGCCTTTTCGGAGGAGTCACTCGCCTTGCGTTAGATTTGTTTTTACGAGTTTGCTTTCTTACATTTTTTCTTGCGAACGCGACGCGAGAGTTCCGTACGCTAAATTTAATCACGCGTCGAAAAGCGTTACCTGTGTTTCGAGTTAACTCAAATTAAACCGTTGAGTTAACGTACCCGCGATCAAGGATTTCACCTCGGTTGTTTCCTCTTTTAATTCACGTTCCTCCAATTTTTATCAACGAGTAGTATTATAATGAGAGTAAAGAGTGATATTGGTGTGTTCGCTGAAAGAAACAAGATACGGTAACATTAACGAGGGAATTACGGTATTACGCGTTTTATCCGTAAAATGAGTGACTCGAGAGTAGAGGTTAGCGGTTGTTAACCGATTCGATAGAATCGAATGTAATTATGTTGGATATAGCTAAGTAATTAGGAGATACCTAAAAAGTCGCAACGATCCTCGCGTCCCTCGTAAAACGACGCACGCTAAATTTTGGTGGAATAATCGAAGCGTCTCATCGAGCTTCCGATTCGATGGTTATCGCAAGATTGTTGAAATAATACAGCGGAGGAACGGAGGCACGGAGGCACGGAGGCACGCGTACGGAACCGTAATTACGGTTACCGCGAATTCTTGGTAACGAGAGAAGTTCGCGAGATTCGGTTGGCGCGGATCGGTCGTGTTCGCAGGTGGAACGACGGGAGAGCTTCCACAGATTCCAGATGTCGAATCTAGGGCCACCGCGGTATACGCGTATCGACTTTCTAGCTATATCGGTTCACTAAACCGGAATTCCATAGCTAATAATACGATTACGAAGCGATCGTAGGCGGAGGAGGAAGATGGAAGAGAGCGAGAGAGCCCGAGAGAAAAGTGGCCCAGAAAGCGTCGAGTCACCCGACGGTCTTTCATCTTTCATCGCGAGAGTGTTCAAGGCGTCGAAGTTTGATTATCAATGCGGCCTCCGCTCCAACCCGCGGTCGGACTTGCTAGCGGCTAGGATCGGGATCGGTGACCCGATTTTTGATGAGCCCCACCGCCGGATCGATCGATTCTTTATTTTCCTTTTCAACTCGGTAATGCCAAAGCGATAGACGGAGAAAGAGAGACGGAGAAAAAAGGCCAATTAAAACTTTATAATGGGTTTCTCGTCTGAAATCATATCTCGGCAGTAATCCAACACGATTACAGCGTCACCTTAATTCTCTGGATTTACCTCGCACTGGGACGGCGCGATAGATATATTATAATACGCGTACAAAGAATCGTTCGCCGAGTGAAATTCTTTTATTTTTTTCATCCGTCGGTTCGCGCGCTGTCTTTCAAGACTTTTGCAAACCAAGTTTCGCCCTGAAACACAACCCAACTTTTATTGTTTACGAGTCTTGAGTCTTGAACCTAGAGCTGATTCTAACAAAGGAATGTGTTGGCTCGTGAAATTCGTAGCTGACTTCTAACTGCCACGCCTACAAACTGCGCTTCTGACGCGTGTATTTCTTGTGTCGTAACGAAAGGGGCCCGATAAATGCTATTCAATTTAAAGAATAGAATTCTATTTATGGTTTTTATCTTTATAATGGAAAATATATAATCAACTTTTGAACAATGTATCGAATTTTTAATCTACCGTTTCTTGCTTCGAAAAATTTAGGATTACCACGAGAAATATTGCTCTTTATGTCTATGATTACTTTATTTAAATTTTAATTAATCCCGACAATGAGAAAACGCGAAAATAAAATCACTTTTAAGAAAATTAATGTATTTTAATAAATGCTGATAAAAGATAAGAAGCTAGTAGAATAAGAAATACCCGAGACTAAACTACTTCGTATTATAAATATTAATAAATTTTAATAAGATTTTTGACAAGCTATTACCGTGCAAGGATGTGTAACTTCTTTAAACCTACTTTTATAAAAAATGATTCTTTAATATAACATTTTATGATAACCATGTATCTTTTTATGCGAAGATTTAATATGCAAACATTAAGGAACGTCTACATTTTAACACTGTCATCCATTAAACGCAATGGGATTACTTAATATATTTATCGTTTAAAACGAGTACTGTTTAGTCCTTTTAAAACGAATGATCAAATATTTTATTCGTAGCATTATTCGCGTACAATTATAAATTACCAAACTGTAGCTTTTATTACAAAAATAATTTCGTTGAATATGTCATTTATTAACGCAGCAAGCGATTTTAAATGTACTTTGTTCTTATGTTTGTCTTCTTATTGAATTCACCAAAAAATACAACCGTATTTTGTATTATTATTTATATGGATATATAGTTTTATGAACATATCAAAACAGCATATCATTCTACGTATTAAAGACTCAAAACGTATTTCAAGGATACATTATCCTGGCATTATAAAATAATTAATATTAAAAAGTTTTTTCATAAGTATATTTTTTTATATAACGAAATTCAACCAATAAAAAAAATTGAAAGTTCGTTAAATTTATAGTGTTACGAAGTAGATTATATTATTGAAACCAATTTTCTTAAAAAAACATTTAAATTGATTAAATTTATTATTAATATATTTAATGTTAATTATTATATGTAAAAAAATATTTTAAAAAATATAAATTAAAATTTGCATATAAATAAATAAAAATTTGTGAAAAGTAAATTTTTAAATAAGAAATAAAAATAAAGAGATTTCCATTCGATAAAATACATGTTCAAAATATTGTACGCAATGTAGAAATATATTTTAATAAATAACAATCTCTAGTACAACTTGTAATAATATTTTTATGACATTTTCTGGAAGTACTTGCGAAGAAAGTGTCGTATGCTTAAGTACATAAAACTTTATGCGTTTGTTATCAACTTTGAAATATCAAATTAAAAATTATAAAACTTTGATGTTGCTCTGATATATTTTTTTAACGCGTATGAATTTATATAATAGTGCGCAAGGAATTTCCAGGTATACGCGATAAGTCTAATTTTACGAAATTCTAAGTAATTTTATACAAATATCAAGAAAACGTATTTTACTTTGTTTCTTGTAATCTATTTTGAAATAAAGTTATACTTTTGGTATAATTAAAATTGATATATGTAGAATTATATTTTATTTATTAATTTATATTTATAAAAATAAAAAGGATATAACGCAGGTGCAAAATAAATAAATGTATATATAAGTTATAGCGAATTATCGTAAATTTAAGAATTTTTTGATAGTTTAGCAAAAAATAAAATACTTACAGCAACAATTCATTTATAAAATTTTAAACTGTTGTATAAAAAATGGTATATTGAGTAAATGTACTAATATCTTCATATTAATATTATTATATGAATATATAACCTTTGTAGTTTCTTTTTTAATATTTCTCTTAAAAAGTTAATTAAGTAATCTAAAGCTTTTGTTTTGAATTACTCGATAATTATTATTGTCGTTTGCATTGTTCTGACATTTTAGGTGTAGATAAATTTAGTTAAGATAATTGTTGACTGGGTTGTCAATAAACGTGAATACCAGTAACTTTTCTGATGAATAAGATACAGTCTACTTTATATACTCTACATTATCATAAAAAATTTAATACCGGGTCTGTCACTTTATAGTTCTAGATATCACTGATACTAAAAAATACTTACATATCGCAATTTTAAAACTATTAAACAAAGCAAAATTATTATGTAATTAGTAACGTGGGAATAGCAGTTATTGTTAAGACCGGTTTAAGCTGCCTGGAAATTGACCTTGTAAGTATTATTAAGATCTTAGTCCCAGAGAGAATCTTCCATCGTTGAGTTACTGTGGATTGGCAATATGATCGAACGAGTTCAATTTTACAAGAAATGAGGCTCGATATACAGACGATATCAAATACCGGAGGATGCGTAGTTATCTCGATGAATTTTATAAGGTATGCAGAAAAATTAAAAAAGTTTCAAGTGATCGGTGTTAAAATTAATTATATAAAACTAATATATAGAAGATATTATATAATTTCGATTCCTCTTCGGAAATAGAAATAATACGATCTAAAGTTAAACGTAGTAATACGGGATCATCCATCTTTTTGTTCAGCGACAATTTTTTTTTTCACAAAAAGTGTGTGACACAATGGATATCGATAAATCAATATACGTCTTGACGTTTAAAACTTATTATTTTTAAATTAAATTCTATTTGTAAAACTTTTCAAAAGTTATTTTCATTAAATTGTATAATCTTATGGATCGATAAATTTTACTAAGTTTTTTATTCGATATTTAGCTGCAATGTCGTGTTTAAAGAACGAAACTGAAATTATCTAAAAGTATTGAAATACGAATGTATTTTAATAAGATTAGGTATATACTGGTTCATAATTATAATATTAGTTATGCGTTTTGAAATTACTTCCAGGTTCCGAATTGTACATATTTCAGTTATGGTATCTTTATTAATTTATCATTAAACACACAGCGTTCACAATTTATTAGATTTATAGAGTTTAGATAATTTTTTAGATATTCGTGAATCTTTGACAAGTTTACATTCTTGAAAAGAATTCAGATTGATGATTGTAGGAGATGGAATGTCACCCTCAACGAATCAATATCATAACGGACTTAGTGTCGGAATCAATCATAAATTTCAAGTCAATGCGACTGAAATAATTTCTTTGATTCGTTTCAGGAATTTAATAAACTTAGTTTTATTTTATTTTCATATAATTTTTTGTCTTTTTTTCGTTTCCTTTATAGATATCATTCTTTTATCTCATATATTTACAATAACTAGTATTACCATAATACTCTATTAAAAAACAACGAGAAAGCTTTAAATCGATGTATTTATTACAAAATATAATAGATTTTTTAAAGTCAATATTTTTTCGTAAGCACACAACTGCTGACTTGGATAACGCTACTATACTATTTGATTTATCGATGATTGGTATATTGTGATGTGTCTCAAGCGCTGAGAAATAGCCTATAAACTTTAATAATTTATGTTCATAATATGTATTTGATGTTAGAACGAATCTACACGCGTTTTCTATAGTGCAAATATTATGAAACTCTGATAGATATGACTTTATTTAAATTTCTCTTTGTAATTTGTATACGCACAGATAAAAACCTATATCTTAAAAGAGATTATATAATTGTAAGTCAATTTCTCGGTTTTACTAGTTTTTTAGTTAAGATAAAATGTACACATATTAAGTAAATAATTCACAAAGCTTTCCTTTTTCTTAATATATTTTTTACAGAATTTAAGTGTAATAAATTAAAGTTATATCGATACATAAGAGTCTGGAATAATATGTAATTTAAAGATATGAATTAGAGCGTATTTGTATTTTTAAATATATTTTTACATGTAACTGAAAATTTATATTATAAAAAACGGATATTTCTCTTAATTGTTAATACATTACTGAGTAAAATTTATTTTTTAAATTTTTAAACCAATTTAGCATGAATAATGATATTTTGTATTTTAATAATGATATAAATCTAATAGCTGGTTTACATTTTAACAATTCATAATGTTAAAAATTTAAGATAAATAAAAGTGTATTCTTGCATTTTTATCTATAAAAAATTACACACGATGATATAAATAAATGTAAGATAACTGTATTTGAATATCAAGAATTTTCTTCCATAGAAATTTATATTATACTGTTACTTTCACTAAAATCTTTTCTTTATTTTTTCATTATATTACTGATTTTATTTTCAAGAATTCGATACTGCGTCTTTTATAATTCCTAGCAAGTTAACGAATTCTATTATACTTTCAAATACATTGAACGGTTAAAAGAAACGTTTTCAATACTTTTCTACTATATGTTAAAATATTTACTAGGCTTATGATACGACATGTTAGGAAATGAAAGTAAGTAAGTACAATATAAAATATGGCTTACATTAAAAATATTTTTATGTAATATTTGAATTAAAAGTTTTTATCGTGATACATGTAAAAGTACCGTTAAACTTTTTCGTTGTTTAAAATTGTACGCAAGAAACAGAAAGGTCAGAAAAACATACGAATATTATTCGTTACTTTCCGTGAAATATATTTTGAAAAGTAATTATACTATTAAGAGATATTTTTACAAAAAAAAATTATTGGAATAACAGTCGGAATCGATGATAGACATTTATAAATGAAGTATTTTAAATACGTCATATTTATTATTGGGCTAATTTTTTCTATTTTCTTTTGAAGATGATTCGAATAACTCTTACATTGAAATACTCGTTATTACCCAGTGATATTATTAGATCAATACTATACTCGGTTATATTTTTCTTCTTTTCTTCTATTCATCGAAATGAATGAGTTGACATACCCGAGACTAATATGTATAGAATCATCATTACAGCAAAAAATTTGAAAAAATTATTTATCTTCCAACTTGAACGAGAAACTTTCAACGTTGTAGATCATACAGTTAAAATTTATTAAACATTAACTTTTGCGGTTAACATTAGATCGACAAAAAACCGTATTTTTATTTTAATTTTATCCGAGACCATTAAAAATATAGATTTTTTCTTGGCTTAGTCATGGAAAAAGGTACATTCTTCAGTTATATATTTAAGAATGCACACGATAACACGTATTCCAATTTTCTCTGCATTTTTTCCAATGAGTACCGTTGTACGCTTGTCAATATGATTACAACGCTGCTTTATTATAATATTCATCAAAGTACGAACGGCTTCTACCGTAAAAACAGAGAAGTACAGCAATTTGATAAGTACATGGTTATCTGATTATGAATCTACGTGTTCTCATTATTAGATCGACGGGCAGTAAAGGGTATTGGAAAGGAGAGGATGGTAAAGGGCGTCATATTTTTAGATCCTTTTTGCAAAATATTCCACTCAAATATATATATAAAAAAGGAAAGAATATCGGAGCGGATAATGGTTTAATTAATAACAAGGAAAATTTCGAATTAATACAAACCTTACGTATTCACGACAAATTTATTACACAAAAAAATTAAATGGTATCGAAAATAAAGAATCGTCGAACGGAAAACGTTTTTACCAACGAATCCCAGTGGCTTTTTACGCTTACAACCAGTCACGTTACATAAATACGAATCGTTCACACAAAAAAAAAAAGAAACAACCGAAAAAAGAGCTCCGAGTTTACGAAAGACCGAGAAGAATGCATCTGTAAACATCGGTCGGAGTACTCGCGAAAAAACTCGTCCGTTTACGCCAAGTATCATCGAGCGTAAATAAATCAAAGTGCGGCGACGATGCCCAAGGCCCGAGCCCGACTCCCGGCCACTCGTCCTCGTCCTCGTCCTCGCTCGTCCTCGCTCGTCCTCCTCGGCGGCATCGACCGGGAGATTCAGAGTCGCTACGCGAGGCGAATAAAGAATAAATGCCGATACGGTAATATGGAGGCTGCGCGTATTATATCTCCGGGGCCCGTCCGACGTTACGGGCAATGATTCGGCAAATACCTCCCGTCCTTCTCTCCATCGCGGGCGCATGCGTATACCTATAGGACGGCGTGTGCCCCGCGGGGTCCGATTGCGCGCGCAGGCGCACATTGTTTCAAACCCCTGCGGGGAGGCCAAAGACGAAGCCCTCAGCTCCGCGAGTCATTCGGGAGAATTAGTTCGGCCGCGGGGGTCCCTTGTTAAGAGAGAGACAGACGAGAGGAGGAGGAGGAGAACGGAGGAGGATCGACCGAGACTCTCTCTCGCGGATTACACGTGCGCGGCCTCCTCGTCACCTTGCGCCGTACTTCCTCGAAGCGCCCATTGATCCTGTCTCCGCTCTCGGGACGAAGGCTGCGATATTGGCTCGTCGGAACGAATCGGGACGAGAGCTTAGGTCGAGCACAAGCTTCTTTGTTGGGTGAATAATCTGGAGGCGCGATGCGCGATGCGAGAGGCGCGAGGAGGAAGGGACAAGGGAGAGAGCTCAGCTTCCGGATGGCGGAAAACTTTATGCTTCGCTTCGAGAATTCTTTTATTGGACGATCGAAGAGCGTTTATGCGTTTTTATGCGACTTACGACGTTCTTCACAAGTTTTCGATCGATTCTGTACACGGAGGATAATTTAATTACCGGTGGCAAAAATTATTTTAAAACGTTGATTTACTCGACGTATAAATATATAAAATTAGTCGAAAGTACGATCGAGAGAAGTTTTGTATCGTTGGATTTTTGTTTTTTTAATCGTAGCCAAGATAATCTTCTTACTCGTGATTTTATATCGTTCTCGTTACAGTATTTAAATAAAAACCGAAGTATGTGGAAGCAGCGTCGATATAGAGAACGCTAAATGATTAAATATTAATAGACATTATCACTTTCATACATACGCATATAAATTAATTTAAAATTATGCAAAAACATTTAAATAAATTCAAAAAGAGGTAAAACTTATTCTTTTGTTTAAAAAAGTTGGAAGTAACTTTTACGGCGAATAGAATTTTTCTTTTTATAAAACTAGTAATTCATGTCAGCTTTTACCTTGTAACTACCGTTTTTTATTTTTATTAAAGACGCCTTGTGCTCTTATTACATAACTTAGAAACTCGTTCTTTTGATTTGCTTTGGAATTTTGTTCTCGGTAACAATATTACGTTAAGAAACTACAATACCTTTCGTATAAATTTAGCGACGCGTAACGTGCATGTTTTATTTAAACGGTATGCACTTCAGATTTTATAATGCATCGGAATTTATTTCATCGGTAGCCTCTGTTATCGTTGTTTATACAAAATCGTACAAAATCCGTGTACGATATTAAGCTAATGGTAAATTGTATCCATCATCGATGGGTTTGGTCTACCGAAACTTCCATTCGCGGTACGGAACTTGAGAAACGGAACGTCGACCAAAGTTGGTAAAGTATCGCGAATACGCAGGGATGAACCAATCGTGGATACTTGTTCCTATGATCCTCGTAAGTATCGTAGGATTGAATTGGTTATTAAATTCATCCCTGTGTAATTCGCAGCGTCGTCAACAGGACTCGGGCCAGTTGGGCTCGGTATTAGTTTAATCGAGTCCGCGAACTTCCATCCGCTTGCATTCCACTGGGCGCGATCTCCTTTCTTCGCGCTATCCCCCAGGAAAAAAAATCCGGGCGCGACGTGGAGTTCCTCGTTCGGTTCCTCGCTCGGTTCCTCGCTCGGTTCCTCGCTCGGTTCCTCGTTCGGGAGGCCATTGCGGGCTACGCGAGCCTCGGCGCTTGTAATTCGAGCGCTCGAAAGGCGAAGGAGGCGCCGTACCCCGCGGGGCATAATGAGATTCAGCGTATTCATAGTCATTCTTGTAATAACGGCTACAAACGATACTAATAGTGCACCGTTACATCGAGCATCGCGCAAGTGTATGGGTGGCGCGCGAGCGCTTACAAGCAAAGACATTCTGACGTCGCGTCGGCTGATGATCATGATCTTTCATTATTCATTCCGCCTCTTTATTTTATTTTATTTTCTCCTCCCCCCGCTAGCGTTTCTCCTCCTTTCTTCTTTCGCCTTATTTCAAGCTCAGCAGGTTGATGAGTAGCCTTTTCCTTTAAAAGCTACCTATTTATCCCCGATAATGAAAGGAGACATTAGCTTACATCCCGATTTCGTTTCCCGAGTGTTTTGACGTTTTCGTCTTTCGAGCGCGAGAATCTCTCGACGGAGACGTAATTTACCTCGTCGTAAATTATTTATCCATACGATCCTTTATATACTTTAAAATATATTTACATATATTTTCCATACGATGAAATCAGAACTCGTAACTTGCTCTTAATTTTATCCATTAATTTCTTTTTCGTGCTTACATTGTAAGCTCGAGTGTCTCGATACGTATGTAAACAAGAGCATCCGTATGTTTTCAATATACGGAATGTGTTAATCGCCGATATTTATCGATATAATAAGCACGACTACAAAGTTTAATATCTCGGTGCGCGAGATCTTTCGTCCTTTTCGTTTTGTCGAACTTGTTTTGTCAACCGGAATTTCGGAAGATTCAAAAGCGCGTCGATATTATAAAAGGGTGTATCGAGTTACTCGAGCTCGATTTTATTAAATTACATTCTACGATACATTTTATTGATACGTTTAAAATAAACTTGTCGTAAATAATAACGGAATATTAATATTTTATCCCGAGAATACCAAATAGGATAGATCGATGCGCGTCTAATCTAAAATTATCGGTAAAATTAATTTTACGTTCCGTTACGTTTGATATTACTCGAAAAATTTGTATCGAGCGTATCGAATGAAAACCGAATAAAAATAAGACAAAGGCAAGTTGAAAAGAAACGATTGAAAAAATAACTTTGAAAATTAATATTGATTATTATTCGAGAAAATCATAGCGACTTAAATATCGATATCGATAACTTGAGAAGATAAATGACAGCATCGACGTATTTTGAATAAATTTTTCCAGAATAGGCAAAGCTTGTAACGAAGCGATGGTAATCCATTTGCGATGCTTTAAATTCGCGCATAACTCAAAGTAAATTCTCGTTTAAATAAATACCAGTATCCCGTTCCTTGATACGAAGTGCCTCGAACGCGGCTGGAAAAATCGATTACTCGCTCAGAGCGCGTAAGTATCTATCTAAAAAAGAAGCGGAATTTCTCCCGAGTAAAGTAAAAGTAAAAAGCCGAGCCGCGTACCAACGATAAGTTTCAGCGTTATCGGAGTCTTCAGGTAATTCATACGCAAGAGGGAAGACGGTGAAATTTCGCAGAGTCGCGTTGGTAATCGCGTTGGTAATCGCGTTGGTAATCGCGTTGGTAGTCGCGTTGGTAGTCCCTTTGGTAGTCCCTTTGGTAGTCCCTTTGGTTGCCCCTTTGGTAGTCCCTTTGGTAGCCCCTTTGGTAGCCTCTTTGGTAGCCACGTTCGACGCGTCAAAATCGCGTTTGATTTAGTCGTAATCAAGCTCCGGTACTGTTGCGTCGAAGTGATCGAACATGGCAGCAGCGCGATATTCATCGGTCCGCGCAGGTTACACGCTGTTGTCGGATCGGGAGCTCTACAATACCCCCGCAATGTCATCATCCGGTGGAGTCGAAGGGACGGGCGTCGGTGTAGATGTCGGAAGACAAAGATGTCTTCCCGGCAACGATAACGGAGGCGTCCAGTCCCGGAGCTCCGACCTTTTATTAATTCGCGGAAAAACTTTTTCACCGATTCGTTGATACTGGACGTAATGTGATACGCGGTCGTGCTCTAGAACTCCTGATAATTATTGCGATTAATCCAACCTTATATTTATTTCATTGCTTTCTTTTATTTATTTCGATCGATCACTCGTAGCGATACTCGTTAGGATCTCGTTATATAGCACGCGATTCTTAAGTTACCACTGCAGTTATTTGCTCGCCGATGTTAATTGATAATCGACTTCGGCAAGTGTAGATAGTAAAATGTATCCTTTATTGCACGGTTGTATGTATTACAACTTATATACTGTGTTAATTAATTTATGGTTTTAACCTCGTGCAAAGGACAGTTTGATGAATACACGTAAAAATAAATAAGCCATGAGTTGTTAAAAAACATTTTTTTTACCGTTTCTTTCATGCTTATGCAATTAATTTAGCAGCTTCGCAGTTCGGTTACTTTCTTTGCTTTACACGTTTGATTTCGTTCCCTGCAACAAATGTTCGTTTCATTAATTATTTCAAAATCGATTTCAGATATTCTTATTGAAAATCGTTTTTTCATACTTTCAAATAAATTATGCTCCGAGGATTTTTTATTTTAAACGAGAAAACTGTGGGAATAGTTTGTTGGTTCGTTCCTAACTATTTTATTCGATGGAACCGATACGTTGTTTTTAAATAAAATACTTTTTTTTAGTTAAGAACGGACATTTTTTTCTTATTTGATCTCTTGAATAATGCAGCAAAGAAACTGTGTATGTTGCGGTTATATTTTCTTTTTTAAGTAATAAACTAAGACCACACCACGAGCATTTTAAAAGATAGTATTCGCGATATTTAAAAAATCTTTTTCCTTTCTCAGTGTATATTCGTTCTTCTAAACGAACTATTTCAATTATTTTTTTATGTAAGGATATTTATGTTTAACCGAGTATTGCAAAACGATGCAAAATATTGTACGTATCTTATTACATATTATGAATAAATCAATAAGCATCCGAAATAGTATTTTATATTAATAAATGTGTATATAAAATATACATTTTATAATAGTAATTGTTGTTAAATTCGGTAATAAATGTTATTCGATCAAGGATTGCGGATATTTAATGGTATTTAAAATTTTACTTATTAAAAAATTACGCTTTATACCCGATGTGAAAAAACTCGGATTCGCTGATTATTCGAACGTGTTATTAAATGTATTATGATTTAGTAAACGGTGAAATATTTTACAAACATCTAATAATTAATAGTATAGCGAAATGACACTTACCAACTTTATTTTTTATAATATTTTCATTATAAAATATGCGTGCAATGTTGCCATTCGATCCGCGCGTCCTAAAATAATTAATTGTAGTTAAACACTGTTTCTTTAAACATAGAGAAATGATTAACAGTACCAATTTTAATGCAATGAAATTACAAATCTGTACACGTAGATACAAATAAGTATGGATATGTGCGCATTCATCGTCATGTTTATTCACGCATACGTACATGTGCTGTGTTGTAGATTAGTTGATATCGGTGAAAAATTTTATATTTAATTATCTAGTTAAGGAAATAAGATGAAAATATTTTTGTGAAAATAAAATCAAATATAATTTGGCTAATATATTAGCCGAATAAGGATATTAATAAAATAGATATTAACGATATTTATATTGATATCGTTGCAAGATTCGATAAAATAAAATAAAATCTTTTTTAAGACTCGTTTAAAGTTAAAATTTAAAAGAATACGAACTACAAAAAATAGCGGTTATTAAAGTTAAACAATGTTGCCATTGTACCGTAGATTTTGCGATTAATCATAGCTCCAGTTTATTTTTAAAATCGACGCTTTGACGAGAAGGAATAATTATCTTTTATAATTTCATGAGTCACCAAGGCGTTTCCGGACATTTTCTACTCATGTTTAAACGAGATACCTGAGGTTGTCGGTCCTCGGCGAGAGAAGCCCAAATAAATTACTTCATTCTGATACCAGTATACATAATGTCCGTAGGTATTCTCGTTGAGGATGCTTTGCACGTAGATACCGAGTACGACCGGATATCATACCTAAACTTGTTAAACTGCAAAACATCTTACCTGGATCTCGTTGTGGACGACCTCGCGAAGATGTTAAATTCTATCTCATACGTTTTGGCATCTGTAATCAATTACGTCACACTTTCAATTTGTAGTAAGAGTATAGTTTCTGAAAATTGAATGCAGGTGTTTATAGATTTTGTTTTTTGTTTGCGCGTTCGAAATAATATGTATTGAAAAGAACATTGAAATTTATTAATATATAAAAAAAGTTTTTAAGAACTTACGCGCACGAAGCAAAAATGACCAAATCGATAAAAAAAGTGAAAAATGAAATAAGAACTCGGTAAATACTTGTCAAGATTTCTAACGTAGATTATAGAAACTTATTTATAATATTTACTTTATGCAAAACTTGTACACATATTGCCGGTTTACCTACACGGACGTAAAATGAAATAAACTTTATTCTAACGATTTTAAGTAAAATTTCCAATGGTTTTAGCGCGGATTACGCGTAAACACAATAGACAAGTTTATCGTATACATTTATTTATATCGGCTCATTTTATTCGGACCGAGTAGAATGTAAGTAGGTAACAAGATATTTAATTTTGAAAATAAAATCCAAAAGTTCTAAACTTGTAAAAACGTAACGCTTAAACCTTTATACGTTGGAAATACTAATAAATTTTTAAACGTTGCAACGTTCCCATGCGATTTATGTTCAACGGTAGTTGCTATTAAAAAGAATATGCGGGATTATTAATATTAATAAATCTTGGATAAGAATTTTGATAATGAATTAAATTATAAAAACTATATAACACTTAAGAACATGCACACGTTAGACACGAAGAAGTAATAAAAAAAATGAAATAAATTATAAAAGTATGGTTGTTCGTGTTAAAAATAAATTATTTTGCATAGACAAAAATCTATCGCTGTACATAAATTTATCAGAGATTTTTTTATAAAAATAATTAAAATTTTTATAATGCGCAAATGTTTAATGGTAAAATCCATTAAAATCCATCGGTTGAAAATACATTAGAAAATGCAAGGCAAAGTAACGAGAAAGTGTCCAAGTTAATTGAAACCTTACTTCTTTTGTCTTGGCTGACTCTTTCCTACGCTGGGGGCGTGTTCGATACCAAATAAGACGGACAGAGACGCGATCGAGGCGTCGACTTGACGACACTCCTCCTCAAACACATCAACGCTCACAAACTGCACCCCGTGAATGCATAATTTATACGAGTCACGCGCTGTACTTTTCCTTCGATTACGCGCATTTGTTTAGCCAGGGACGTTTTTCCTTTCCTTTTTTGATAATACGCTTTGATTTCCTCGTCAGCCAAGGCCTCGTCCAGCCTCGTCCAGCCTCGTCCAACCTCGTTCAATTACACGAGTTTACGCAAGCGTACATTGTCGTAAAGGGCGTATGTTTTGCTGTCGTTGGCTAAGTTACGAGAATTTTTTCATTGATTTTTTTAGAGCGATCGTTATTATCGAGACGATGAGAATTTGATTAATGTTCTTATTTACATTCTAAAGCTTTTTCAAATCGATCCAATAGATAATTACCAATTTTTTACTTTTTATTTATTTATTTATTTATTTATTTTTTTTTTATTTATTTACGAACGAGTGTAATACCTTGAGTTAACTTTTCATCAAACTTTTCATTGTTTAAAGCGCAAGATTTTAATTTAGAGTTCCGCGCTCACCTGAATTTTCGTTCTCGAATATTTTCAGTCTCCGGTTCCACTAAATATAATATCCAGGCTGGTATACATGGACATTTATCGTCATTAACTCTACGTATACGAACAGTAGAAAATAACCGAACGCAGTATCTTGATTGGTGAAATTACGCAGGACAGCGAGCACTTCGTGTCAAACTTGTATTTTCACGAATATTCTGAAATTTTAATGAAGTGCAATCTAGATGAATATCGTTATAGACGATATGTGTCAGTTAGATTACGTCGCTGATAATATTTTTTTATTCCAAATATTATTTGCATTTTCTTTAAACGCTATCATTTTATTGAACTAATTTTAGCAATGAAGTTGAGATTATTCGTCCTTATCTATATTTTATTACATAAATTACACGTCAAACTTATTTCTCGATTTAACAATTTTTAAAGTTATTTTTAAAACGTTGATTCGTTTAACGTCGAGCGAAAACGGTCGAATAAAATTCTGATTTATAGATTTATATTTTGTTACATTAGTCTAATTTCTCTTAAATTTCATAAAGCTCGTAAAAATATTTGCAACGGAAATAGGATCATAAATTCACCGACTAGTCGCCTTATCAGGATTTATTAGAAATTTATTAGAAAAATAAAGATATTATAATGGATATTTTCAGGTAACCCAGAACCTTTTTACTCCAAGTTTCGAAAGTAAATTCAGCACGTTTAAAGTATATCGAGAACAATGAAAACTTGTTCCGCATAAGAACGATAGACTTTTTCGATCGTATCCATCCCGTACCGAAGATTTACCCAATACCAATAGGTACACAACTAAGATAGATACCAACGTAGATAAGTCGATGCTCGAATACCGCAATAAAAAAACGCGTCATAAGCGAAGGGAAAGGGCAGAAGTACATCGAAAAGTACATCGCGAAAAGCGAAGCGGAACGAATCTCGGGAGGCTGCAAAAAGCTGCTTCTCCCCGACTCGCGCGATGGACCTGGTTCCAGGTTCCAGGTGCGTAAGTACTTATTCTCGGGCATCGTTTTTCGTGTAGTTTTTCGCGTCGTTTTTCGCGGTCGCAGGTACGATACAGATACGGTAGCCCAGCTCGAGGTGGTGCGCATCTCTGGTCCGCGTTGAAACGGGTTTCCTTGGCTTGTCTCTTGGGCCTTGCCTCGGTCTTGGCGCGGTGATGGATCGGTGCTGGCCCAGCCCGACGCGAATTCTGCTTCTCTCTTTCTCTCTCTCCCGGTCTCCCGGTCTCCCGGTCTCTCGGCTGCGAGCAACGCGCGAGCTACATTGTGGGAGAAACATTTGTTGAGACGACGCGGGCCGGGTTATTCGATATTATATGCCTTGTTGGTATTTACTGCTCGTTCGCCTTGCACACGCGAGGCCCGTCTTTTCTCTTTCTCCAACTGCCTTTTCGACATTCTCTCTACTCGTCGTCCGAGAATTAGAAATTTCTTTTTCCTTTATTTTTTGCTTCGCTCGGTTTGAATAAGAAGGTTGGACACGACACTCACGGATATAATTGTGTGTTTCGATGTGAATTATACATCAACATTTTTTTTTTCTTTCCTTCTTCGTTGCTTTCGTTAAAATAGATTTTTCCGTGAAATCGACGTGCAGCAAGATTATTGATTAATTGTTTGAATTGTGATTCCGTGATAAGATCGTTACAAAGATGAATAAATACTAATCGGTTCATCATTGTAAATACTTTTTTTAGTCGCAATTATTCATAAGAAATGATTTATTTTGTAAAACGAATTCTAGAAGTTGTGCGTGATTTATTGTTTTCCACTATAAAAAACTCATTTACCATATTTTCTTTAATTTTCTTTTTCTCGTGCAATACTCGGTATCTCGTATGCATTCTTTTGTATAGAGTAGTTGTCCATTTAACGTAGCTACGGAAATAGGATACTCAAAATGTGATACTGCTTCCATTACGGTAAATCCACTCGAAAGTACTCGTACTGTTACGATTGCAAATATTCGCTGTAAGTATCCAAATAAATATACCGATGCCCGTTAGGGTAAATATAGAGACGATAATTTTCGTTCTACTAAATAGCCGTTAAGTTTATTTCTGACAATGTGGATATTGAAAATATTATGATTAATGGCAACGGGGTCGAAGATGAGAATCAAAATGAAAATAACTATATATTTTGTACGAATGACGTATTATTCGAATTTGAAAGAATAAACTAAAATGATTGAACTTTTTTGTTTTACATCGAAAGAAAATATTTAAAATGTTTATACATTCAAAATATATCATTAAGACATACGTATCGTTACGAACTTAAGGATTTATAATCTCAGAAGAGCAACAATCACTTTTTATAATTTAGAATAAAATATTTAATGCAGGTATTTGGTCGCGAGCAACTATTATTCTCAATATCGTATTATGAGAGACTATTCTATTATATTTCTTTAAATATCGTTAAAAGGTTTCCGCTGGTTGATTTTCCCACAAATTTTATTAAAATTTAAATAATTAATTTGAAAAAAAAGCAAACCTAAAATTCAAATGCCTTTGATCCGAGTTCTTTGATTGTTCCGATTAAAAGAGATCGAGAATACAATCGAGTCGCTGAATTAAAAAGCAGCTGCAAGTGAACAGCGATTGTAAGTGCAACGAGGATCGTCGGTACAAATGCAGCCGTCCCCTCGGATAAAAGTTTCCCAAATACGCGTCCCTCTCATCTTTCCGACTCGGACCGTGAAAACCGTTGCTTGACTCGAGATGAGATGAGATGAGATGAGCGTGAGATGAGCGTGAGATGAGCGTGAGATGAGCGTGAGATGAGCGTGAGATCGCCATCCGTAAATAGCGGCATTCATACCTCGCGCGATCGATCTTTCGTCATCGGTAAAACGTCCTCTCCGAGGCTCGCCGGGAGGGACAAGTAGCTCTCGGAATTCCAAGGTCAAGGGTGGAGCACTCGCGCGTGATCGATCACGTTTGGACAATAAACGCGTCTGGCAACGCGAAACTCCAGGGGGAGGGTTTTCCGAGTCCTCGCGAAGACGCGAACTTCCCGCGACCGCAGCGGTTGGGATTCTCTTCGCGATTACCTTGTCCTTATCCACGGGGTATCGACGTTTCCACTCGCGCGCGATAAAATAAGAGAACTCGGTTTTACGACTCGTTTGGAAATTGATTCTCGCGCTCGGAGATACTTATTGCGCGTGTTTGCGACATTGCGGGAATCGCGTTTAAGAGATGGAAATTAGGATCGGTTACCGGCAGTCAAAAGTCGAACGTTAAACAAAGACGTAAGAGTTACGTTTTTTTTTTTAAAATAACGCTATAACGCTATAATTTAGATCTAAAATGCTCGAGAGCAAAGGATTTTTTGAACGGCTGTAAAGTTTTTTGTCATCTTTGGTCTAGAGCGGAGACGTTACATAATTTGTTCAAATTCTAGGCGTCCTCGTTATTACAGGCACTCGATTATGTTTCCATACGACCTTTTTGGAATTTGGAGACTCTTGTAAGACGATTTATGCTCTAACTTTACATAAATTTATTCAACTACCTTTATTCTTTCTCTTTCTTAGAAATTTCGTCGTTGGTCGCAGGTTACTTGCGCTCGAGCACATTTTCCCCATTATTTATTCGGTTTCGTGGCTAATAAATCGAGTATAATTGCAAGCAATTTTTAAGAAAGCAAGAGCGGAGAGCGGAGAGCGGAGAGCGGAGAGCGGAGAGCGGAGAGAGGAAGAGGAAGAGAAAGAGAAGGAAACTAATTTGCTCGATGCGAACGGAATATCTACCAGCGTACGAAAAAAATACCTTCGCACGGGTGCCGGAGTCGCGAGCGCGAGAAAATGATGTCTGCCAAGATCGACTCGCTGGCGAAGGTTTTATTCGAGTGACTCACTGTATGGTATACACGTGCATTTTATACGCGCCGAGTCGTGATATATCTCGTGCCCGTGTATATCCCTTGAAAATCTGCGTGTCATCGCGGCGCGCGAGTTTCTCGTCATGACTTTGACGTCGCGTAAAAAGGAGAGGCGAAACGTTTCTTCGGCTAAAACCATACGTCTCCCAGCCTTTGTCACGCTAATGAAATTGAAAATTTTACTCGACGTATATTCCCAACTGACGCTGCACGAACGTATCGTTTCAAATATAAGTGCTAAAAGAACCGTGGCTTAGCGTATAAAATTAGGATCGTCCTACAACTCCAATCGCTGCCTTCGATTCGTATTCGCATATCACTCCCAACACCGAACACGACAATTATATACAACTTATTTCTTATTATTATCTTTTATTACATTAAAACATTGTGTAAGGATGAACGTTTTGTTTTTCCTTTTTTATATCGTATTTACGAGGTACGAACATTTTCTTCGACAGCTTCGCTACAACTTTCGTCGACATTTTTAAATATCGGTATAAAACAACGAATACTGTTCTACCCTAAGAATAATGCGTGTAATCGCGTCCAGACGAATAATATAAATTTTCATGTATTTCTTTTATATACCGACGAACGCGTAAAATAATTTATCGCGAAGTTTACAACGCGTTTATTTTTATCGATTCGAAAATTCGAGGAAACGATAATTTATACGTAATAAATTATATCGCCGATATCAATGCTACGAATTAGATGAAACGATAAAAATTAATTTGTTTCGAATCTTCAAAAATTGATCGTTCCACGCGTTACGGTTATTTTAAACGTATCGGTCGAATCCGTTTTTTCCGATCTTAAAATTAAATTATAAGATTTTTTATGAAATTGGCGATATCGCGTCGAAAGGATGAAGAGAAATCGTATTCAGCGTAGAAATATCATTTAAATTTTCATTGTTCCGTACCGTATTAAAAATGTCGCTGCTGTCGATAAATGTAAATGGGTAATAACGTACAATGGTAATTACAGGCATACATTTACATATAAAGTGCATGTTTTTCAATACCTTACTCACAGCCAATCGAATTCGAGAACCTGACCGATATCCAGAATAACGAGTACGTTTCCCATGAAAATGCAAAATTTGATCGATCCAGAAGCAATCGAACACGCGGGCTCATTATTAAAAATCAAAGGCATTGCTCAATTGTTTCACAGACATCGTCGCGAGAATATTCAATCTTGATTAAGAAATAATTGTATCGAGTTTCCAGCTCTTGCAAAATAGATCCAAAGTCGGGTTCTCGCGGGTTTCGCGAAATCGGCGTCGAGGTCGAACTCTCGAGTCGCGCGGAGCTTTTCAGGATCGGTACGGTCCCATTAGTTGGTCGAAACCGTTGCTTTCGGAGCGACTCGATATCTCGAGCTCGGCTCACCGGCCGATACGCGCATGGACCGACAGCCGCGATATCATCGAAAATCGAGGAAGGAATCGGGTCGGCGAAAGGGGGAAGAGATAAGCGCGACTCAAAAGCTCGAGGATTTTCCAGCTGCCTCCCCGTATCCCCATCGATAAAGGAGAGGAGGACGGGTTTCGAGACGCGGTCCTCGCGACCTCAGTGTCACCCCGGGATCTGAGCGGGGCTAAGATTTCCGGCTCGGGACGGGAAAACCGCCCGTGAGTCCCGGGACGAGAGATCGCGACGTCGGTTTTAGTAGCTTCGGGAGTTCGATAAAGAGCGCCGACTCGAGGCAAAATCGCTGCCCGATTCCCAGGCGTCGGCGAGGCGACGTTTTCCCTTCTTAGGCCCCTCTTGGCTCGCCGTCAAAGCGCTCGATCGGGCCCGCGCACATAATTGACAAGCGCGCGCATGTGCGCCGCCGAAAAAGGCCCCACCTCTTCTTCCTTTTTCTTCCTTACGAGCGCGATCGTATAACTTTCCCAGGCTGCCCGAGTCCACGTCGAACGAGAGAAACGAGATGGGGCCCGATCCGCTCGCCGATCCATCCATCGTTCGGGTGTCCGCTCTCGGCTCGTTAGCGATTCCGCATGACTCGTCCTCCTCCTCCTCCACCTCCTCCTCCACCTCCTCCTCCACCTCCTCCTTCCTCGCTCTCGCTGTCCTTGCCTCCTCCTTTCGCCTCGGTCGTCATCCTCTCGTCTCTCCGCCGAGACTCCCGCGCCAAACCAAAGGACCACACCCCGAGAACCCGAGGGCGAGACCCGTCTCCGACTGTCGTGCGACCTGCCGCAATATGTACCTGCCGCGGGCGGAACTCGGGAGCTTTCCCAAAGACGAGGGAGAGCTGACTTCATTGCCAAAGACGAGGCTGCCAAACGCGAACTCCCCTCGAATTATTCAGTGCTTTGCTTTGCTTTGCGCCACTCTCTAACACTCGCGCCTCTCTCTCTCTCTCCTTCTTTATTTCTTCCTTGCCGCGGTAAGACGTTTTTATGGTTCTCGCTCATTTTTTCATCTTTATGACTCATGTGTCCGATAAGTCATTTTTGCGGCTCCGGCACTCTCTAATTCTACTCCTGGCTATTTCCTCTTAAATTATGAACGTAGATAAATTGTTCAATTAAGACGTTAAACTTCTCGCTTCTTTCTTATTCTTTCTCCTTTCGAGCGAGAATATTTAGAAAAACGTCAATCTTCCCAGCGTCGTAATAAAAGAATTTACGGCGAACCTTCCTTTCTTATGATTTTTGTAATGCTTTCGAGAAAGTAAATATTTTTATTTAATAATGTAAGGCGTTTATCGTATTTCATCGGAATTTCGCATATTTCTACGCGAATCGTTCGATCGAAATAAGATATTTGCGTTAGAAAGTAAATAAAATCGTTGAAACATATTTTTTAATAAATTTTTCTCAAATATTTCCCTTAATTAATATTTATCGTTGTTTCGCATCGAACGTATTTAGTCCGAACCTAATTTTGATAACTTCCGCGCCGAATCTTCGATGCGATACGTTTAACGCGGTAAAAGATAGACTGTAAACATCGTATCGATTGTTTTGGTATAATTTAGTTGAAACTTCGATCGGTACAGTTCACATTAAAGATAACAAAAACATCGTCGATCATCGAAATTATTTTTTACCTCGGTCGTTTCGGGTGACAAGCCAAACCAAAAATTGGCAATGAGGTGCGCGAAAGCGTGAAAAGAAGACTCGGGAATAATAATTTAAAAGTTAATCACGGCAGAAGAAAGTCTTATCGAGCATAAGAGATTGCATTGGCGGCGCAAGCGAAGCGCGAATCGGTGAGTTTTCCTTCTACTCGAACGCTCGAAAGCCTCGATTTTTCCCGCACATCCGAAAATGCACACTCTCGAGTCGCGTTGCATTTTCATTGGGTCGTCGACAGCGTTTACCTTGCACACAATACCTCCGCACACGCACCGGCAATTGTCGTGGTTGTCGTCTCTCGCGTCTGTCCGTGTGTGTGTGGGTACGTAGGCGAGGAGGATCGAGGCGGTAGTTCGTTACACGTGTTGGATCCGCCTCGATAGCATCTGCGCCTCTGCGATGTTCTTGCAGGTATATCGATTTCACAAAAGATCCTCTCTCGCTCGGTATTTTTTTCTCTCCTTTTCGTCTCGCACGCAGACACCACTCCGTACTAGTCACGCGGGAGGGCGTCGAGACGCTTGGCTCCTTTACCCATCCATTTGATTTTTGGGTATAGGACAGCGGACTACCGAATCACCGAATCACGGCGTTACTACTTCTGTTATCGATGCATATTTATATCGTCTATTCGTTTGTTTCGAGTACACCGCTATAAATAATAAACGTTGCGAGCAAATACGAGAAAAGGAAAAACACGGATGCTTTTAATTTTTTTTTTTTAATTACATTTGCATGCTCGATTCGTATCGTCTTATCGGCAAGTTTTTTCACGAGAGAATCTCTCGGTCGAAACCTTTTTTCAATTATTTTATATTATTTTGTTTATTATTATAACTTTGGATCACGGGTAGTTTCGATCGAGTAAGGAACGAACCATTATAATACCATGAATATATAAAGTCCTAAATTGAAATTAATTCTATAAGGTATATACATATTCGTTGTTTCTTTTACTCTTTCTTTCTTTCTTTCTTTCTTGCACTTTGTTCCTCCTTACCTTTCTTTCTCGTGCTCGTTCTTTCTGTCTTTCTACCTTCTGTCTGTAAGAGATGCTTTGTATGTCACAGGTGTTACATCTCGGATGGATAACCTCCGATTTAACTTTGGATAAGCGAGTCCAGCGGGTTATGTAAAGTGTGTTCTATACTTATATCCACTAAAATTTTACAGTATTTTAAATTTGAAATTCACGTTTATAAATAAGAAAATATACTAGTCTCGAATAAATTGTTAGTAGGCAGCTTCGAATTCAAAATGCGATATAATTAAATGCTTTCTTTTTATTTAAAAATAAATATCGAATACGCCGTTTAAAATGTAAAAGAAAATTTCTAATAGACATTCTTGGAAGGTATTTTTTTCGTTTAATTTTTATGCAGTTACGAACGTGCAACCAATTAAAATTGAAAAATCAATTTGATGCATTTGTTATGCATGATGAATTCATTAAAAAATTTTTAAAAATTACGTATTGTAATATCGAAATAATTATAACTTGCTTTTTGTTCGATTATATCAGATTGTATCAACAATCATCGATGTAATACAATATTTTTATTTTTTAATAATCGATAACTCGTTTAATTTTTATCGCGGTCTTTAACTTGGATTTAAAATAAGTAATATAAGTATAGAGTTAGTTTAGCATTAATTAAATCGACAAATGGGGTTTTCGAAACGAATTCACCAACGAATTTAAAATATAGCATTAATTTATATTTTTCCACAGTCGCTCGTCCTCGTGCGTCCGTTTGTTATTGCTGTCGGAAAGGTAACCGAAAGCCTTTCCAGATCCAAACAACGTATCTCCTGTATGCCTCCCTTTCTTAACTCTCTTGCAAAATCTTTTGGATAATAACGCCTGGGAATGAGAATGAAAAGAACTCCCAATTGAGAGATGCCGTGTCTACTTATGTGATAATTTTACTTACATATTTCTTTTTGCAATTTTTATTACAGCGGTGTGTAGTACGTGAGAAAGATCTTCGAGTTGGCTTTGTACGAATCGTTGTTTCAGTTATTACAATTTGTCGTGGTTAACGCGTTCGAGATACGAAAAATTGTAAAATTAATTATTTATAATTGCGAGCGGAGATTTTACAATTCAAAAATTTTAACCAAAGCCATGGAAACGATCGAACTCAGCGCTTTGCTTTACAGAGATACGATATTTTTATTGCGCGGCATTCGCTGGTTTAATCCCTACTCCACTAGCGAGAATAAAAATCTAAATCTAAATCTAAATCTTGCGCTCCTTCGCTCCCTTTTCTCTCTTTTTATCTTCGACGCGAGACTATCTCGTGCTGGTATATAATAAGGAGGATCTTACGTACCTGTAAGTACGCGATGAAACAAACTTGGACGTTACAGCCACTTAGTGCTAACGGTAGTCGAAAGAGGCCCGAGCCCGATAAATTACCGCATATCGACACACGCATTCTCTCTGCATCTGTCTCTCTCCCTCCCTCTCTGTTGATTATATAGGAGTATAGGCCAAACTCGGTTCGTACAGAAATATCCAGACATGTACGCTCGCACGTATATTCATATAGACCGAAGCATATGAGCGTGAGTACGAAACGAAGAGTGAGCGAGAGAGAGAGAGAGAGGGAGCGATGATCGAGCAAACCGATTCCGATTACGGGCCAGTTTAGCAAGGGGTTCGGATCGCGCGTCGAGATAACGTGAGCTCACGGGGGGAGATCGGCTTGGCGCGGCGCGGAGGCGCGAGAAAACGCGCCAGAAATAATTGCTTGTAGCGCGGACGAAGAGAGAAGGTAGAGAGAGAGAGAGAGAGAGAGAGAGAGAGAGAGAGAAACGCGAGGAAGACGTCTCTTCGTCTCCTCTTTTAGCCAAGAGAGAGATGTGTGCAAGTACGAACGCGCGTGTGTGTGTGTGTGAATATCCGATCAGGTTGGAAGATCGTAATGAAACAACGCGAGGCGCGAAACTGTAATTATTCTGTAATTAATGAAATACGTCGCTTTCAAAATATTTCTCTCCGTTTTTTTTCGCTCTCTCTATCTTCTCGCATTCTTATTTCTTTAACAAAATTTAGTTGAGTTGGTTGCGCAGGTGAAAATAAGAGCGTGAAAAATGTCTTGCGTTCTTCAAAATCGGTCTTTACTTTTATTCCTTTTTCTTATCGAACCGATGATAGATTCTTTCAAATAAATCTTTTAAAAATAATTAATTAATAATTGCCTCTTTATTTAGGTTGCAAAATGGTTGCCTAACGCATTCGTAACAGTTTGGATGAGAAAATTTATAAAGCAACGAGATAAATATAATTTTCAATTACAGCGGAGAATCTTACAGATTAAATCTTAAATAGCGTACGTTTCGCACAGCTAAAATAAAGTATAAACGCACTAGAAAAATTTTACGCTAGCTCTCTATTATTATCGTATTAATTACAAAAGTTTAAAAAGATGGTTCAACGCTTCGTTTGCTTCGTATTTTATTTGCAAAAATTTGTAAATACCGGAGTTTGGATCGATAATTCGTCTCGCGATCGTTTCCCATGGGTTTTTACGCGCGTACGCGAAAAAATTTCGCCAATGCGCTCGAAAAGAAAACCGTGCAAGATTCCTCCTTGCAGAAATCTATAAAAGTCACCGGATGCCCTTTCCAAAAGCAAAGAGCTCGCGCGCAATTTTTTTTCTTAGCGCGCTCGCAAAGGATCTTGCGACCGACGTGCGCCGGAGTCACGCACGTCCTTATCGTCGCACTCGCATCCGCGGCTAAGGAGCTCACGTACGGGGGACGTAAAGTTCCCAGGAGCCGCGCAGCTTCAATCACTAGCGACCCGGAAGGGAGATTTTGCCGACGAAGAAGAGGACGCACTCGATTCTTGTCTCGAGCCCTCACAGGTTCTAGTCCTCTTTCTCACACAACGAGGCGAGCGAGTCTCGCGTTTTTCTTTACCTCGGAGAATCGCGCTACGCACGAACGAGAAGATATTCCAGAATAAGAAGCACCGCTTACCAGCCCAAGAGGTTCGCTTCCTTAAGTATCCTACCGCGGTAATGTTTACTCGGAGAATGGAGCTTCGATTCTCGCGGAATACGAGCGTTTAATCATTGTTTTGTAGTCGTTCGAGTTCGGTTCGGGACCCAATGTCCCTTTTATATTTTAAAGTAGCCTCGCGGTACATGGAATATATCATGCCAGAGATTTTAGCCAAAAGATTTTAAGCGTTTATATTTTCTGAATTAATCGCACGAATGTACGGAAGAGCTTTTCGAGCGATCTACGAAAGTTACGTACGCATTTTTTTAAATAGAACGACGTCCATAGTAACTCTAACGAATCTCGAAACGCCAGTATTATTTTCCTCGAATAAAAGGTGATCGCGCGCAACGAAACGTTTGCGATATTATTTTTAGCGTAAAGGGAGTGTTTGGTTCCCCGCGACTTTGTCTCCAGCGGAGGTGTACAAGTTGAAATGGTGACGCGCGGTCTTACCGATCTCGGGAGTTATCTACTAATATTTTGGCGCGAGTAATCGAGTGCAGCTTGGTACGCGAGGATCGCCGGGGGATCGCCGGGGGATCGCCGGGGGATCGATATTTAATTACGCGCGATTACAGGTTGAGTAATGATTTTTTTGGCGTGGGGAGCGTTGCACAATGAGAGGCGCACAGGTATAAGGATCGTGGCGACATCGGTGGGCGGCTGGGCGGAGGGTCCGGGCAGTCAAGTTGGCCCCGAGGAACGGCTAATTAAATAATCCCTTGGGACGTTCGAGCCTCGCTACGCGATGCGCACAGCGGGAAACAGGCCGATACATCTCATTGTTACAGAGTAAACAGGAGTTAGGACACGCTTGGCGAGGCCGCAGGAGGCGGAGGAGAGAACGAAACCGAGAGGATCGCCGAAAAACAAAAGGTACGAACAAGGGGTGGGAAGGGAGAATGGAAGGGACGACGCGAGAGACAGAGGTTAAAAAGATGTATGCGCGCGGGCGCTCATACATATAGTAGGCCTAGAGGCTCGGCCATAGGGCCACCGGCTGCTGGAATCCGAGATCGCGTTTGATCGCAATTAAGGCTCTCCGACCTCCTTCCTCTTCTACCTCTCTCTCTCTCCGCTCTCCATCCCTCGCCATCCCTCTCCTCCGGCTGTGAATATTTTATTCTCCAGCCCTCCACCCTCCGGCCCGTCTGGCCGAGTCAAGCGTGTGTGCGCGCGTACATACAAAGAACGAGTCCAATCCAATTGCGGAGCGACCGGTGAATTTGAATACGATCTCTCGATGTGGCTCTCTCTCGCTCTCTCTCTCTCTCTTTCTCTCTTCGGGAGCGCAAGCGCCCGCGCGCGCGCAACTCTCCGCGAAACAATGGAACATCGATGGACCACACGGGAAGCGAGCAAATGGTCGAACAACCGTAGGACATGCGTTCCGGCGCAAGGTTCCGACGAGACCGGTGACGATGCTCAACGACGCGGACGCGGTCTTTCTTTCCACGACTCTCGCTCCTTCTCTCGCTCTTTTACCTTTCCTTCCTTCTTATTTTTTTCGAAATAAATGCGAGAAAGAGCAAGAGAAAGGGGAGGGAGAAGGAGATCGCGATTACCGAGGATTAGCTGCGTTTGTCAAATGTTTTTCTTTACTCGTTGTTTAGGTTTACTCGCTGTCGGTCTTAAACTGCCGAAGCTATTCAGGATCCCCGGCGAACGAGGGAATCTGCATTTTTCGAAAGATGCAATTTCTGGCGGTGGATGTATCTAATGCGTGTTTCTGGATCTACGGTCGAAAAATTGTTCGACTGGCTTTTACGATTTTACTCCGCAGCGTATATAAACAATATCCAATATAAATACGTACCTTTTGTTTCCTCGGAATAAAAAATCGCAACGATTGCATACCAACTTGAGCAATGAACTTTAACGAGTCGAAAAGTCGGTGCGGAATAAAAGTCGATCGTTGGAAAATAAAATCTAGACTAGATCTCGAGATTCATGAGTTACGCAATCCATTATTAGATATTAAGTAATTAACCGATTGGTTTCTTCGTTCGCTTTCTGTGCGCACGCGTGTATGTGTGTGTGTGCACGCGCGATCGATCAAAATTATTCAACGTTGCGTACGATTTCAACTCGATTGAAATCAATCCGTTAAAGTTGAAAGTTACATATTTCAGAATGGAATTTGTACGATAAATATGTCTAAGAAGAAAAAGGGTTAGCAAAGGTTACCTATTCGATTGGGTAAGAATTTCTATCATTCTTGGAATGAAATTTGAATCAGAATTAGCGGTATGTCGCTATAAAGCTATAAAATACTGATTCTATTACACGCAATTAAATATAAGAAATAAATAGTTTTCGTAATGTAAATTATACGGTACGCGAGTATTACTTAAGAACGAACTTGGGTAGGTTTGGATCGACCGAGTACGGAATTCTTTGTCTCAACGTTAAATAAGATAAATTTTTTTCCCGACGATCGATGTTACGAATCTACGATTGTAAGATAAACGAATGCTTAAAATTTACTATTTCTCGATGAAATACAGAAAACAAATTCGATACCAATGAGATTTATCATTTCGACACGATCATCGGATAGAATTACTCAAGCCGTAAAAAGAAAAAATAAACGCCGACTTCGTTGCCGCGAAACGCGTTCGGCGATTACCGGAGGACCCACCGATCGTTACCGAGGGTAGCGAGCCAAGATAATAGGAGGAGTTCGCAAGGTCGCGGGGATGTCACGAAAAATAATGGCGATAAATAAATGACGAATAAAAGCCTGTAAACAAGGGGGAAATCTTGTCGGATTATCAAGCGAGCGCACGGCGAAGATAAGAATCGCGCGCGCGTCGCATAAATCTTTGCCGGGGCACGAAAATGACGAGGCGCCGAATCCGGACCGCGCACCTCGGCTGCGAGGAAACCGCCTCGAGACAAATGGGTCAACGCACGCGCGCCGCTCCGGGTGACTCAGACGGCTATGCTAATCGTCGCTGGGAACATCGCCGACTCCTCGCCGACTCCTCGCCGACGCCTCGCCGACTTTCGATCTTTCGACGCTCCGAGTCTGCCGCGGAATTCAACCCTGGATTCCTGGAGAATAATCGCACCGACCGGATTCAACCCTCTTTTTCCGCTCGTCTTTGGGGAGGATCGGCCAAGATAAAACACCGATGAAACGCTACGCGGGATGATAACCTTCGTTTAATTAACGCACGGACAGAAAAAGAAATTTGAGAATTAACTGCCTACACGGACTGTAAAGTCAATGGGATATATTATCTTTATTACGCGATTCAAAAATGGCTCGGCTTATTGCGATAACAATGGGGCTAATTGAATTTTCAGTTTTTTAGCACAAGGTGGATTTTCAAAGTGGTGTACTCGTATTTTACGATTATGTATCTTAATGGTGATCTTTATGTATCTTAATGGATCAAGCTGTACGACCACAATAGACCGGGCAACGTTGAAAATCACATTCCTCTAACCCAGCAGAGATACCACAACCAGCCAACAAAGCAGCCGATCACGATCTGTATATATATTTAAATCAGTTGCAAGCGCACATACTTCTGGCAAATTTTACAATTTATTAGCGCGGTATTTCAATTTTTATTACGCTCCGAGCTCGATACGATTCGCGTTCTATTATCAATTTTTATCGAAAGAGAGGCTGTGTCGAAAGTTATGTAATATCTACAAGCTGTAGATATACGGGTAGCTTCGGTCGAGAAGTTGCGTGAAAGTGAAATTGAATGCCGAAAGCGGAGAAGCGTAGTTTGTTTAAAGACGAAATAACCGAATAAATTTGAAATCGCCTCTGTCTTATATTTAATTACCCCGAGTAAAATACGCGCAACGTAAATTTTCGTTATCGAGGCGAAGACGCGATCGATTCCACGAATAACGTCTTTTCGGAGTAAAATGAAACGCGGTAGATGCAGAAGTCGCATAGGTAGATCCCGATAAAATCCTTCGCTAGCTCCGGGTGCGATACATAGTCCAACCCCGCCGAGGAAGAGCGAGAGGAAGAAAAAGAAACATCGCTCGCGCAAATATTCAATTCTGAAGAAATTCACGCTGCGGCGAGGAGTTTTATAAGCCGCCTTTGTTCGGCCTCCGCTCCCTTCCTCCCCGCGTTACAACGCAAGGTAACGCTTCCCTCGAGGGTGAGGGTGAGGGGGAGACCGCTCGCATTGCTATGCGTCCAACCGCGAGGGGCAAGAGGTCGGCGCATAAACCATCCCCCGGGTCAACATTCGGCCGCGCACCAAACGAATTCCACGTCTCGAGGAGGGACTCGTCGTTGTCTCGCCTTACTCCCGACGGGGACGGAGGAGGGACTCGTCGTTGTCCGAGTTCGGCGACATTGAAATTCCGCGCGACGTAACCTTCCTCCGTAGACTAGCGCCCTCGGGTTGCCCCCGACAAAAGCGACCGTCACCGCTCGACGGACGTATTTATCACCGCGTATTTCTCGCGCTCGTTATGGATTCGAAAACGATAAAGAAGACCGAGGGCAAGCGCGATCGGATCTCGTTGGAGCCTCGCTTCTCCTCCTCCTCTTCCTCTTCTTTATTTTGATAAGGCCAACCGCGTTCCCACTTTCCATTACGAAACGCAATTTCGGAAGATCGTATCGAAACGAGGCCGTCGTTCCGAATTCGCGATCCTCGCTCGACTCCCTCGTGATTACGCGAGCGTTGATCGATCCCGAACTCGCGGGCTTATTAAATCGTAGGCTCGCGTCGCGTCTCTCCTCCTCTCCTCTGCTCCTTTGACCGTCCGACGCCTGCCTTTTCTTCCCAGGAGGATTTTAATTCTCGCGGGAAGGACAGTCGACCGCGCGAAGTTCGTCCTCGGCGAAAGGAGAATATAACTCCGACTCCGCATAAAGTGCAAGAGATGATGACTCTCTGACGGACGCGCGAGCATCTGAGGCGTCTACCGCTGCATCCGATATGCATCTGACTGCGTCGCTGTGACCAGAATTCCATTAGCCGAGGTTCGTGTATTTGAGCGAACGCCCGGGAACTTGGCAACGGGATCACAATTCCTTCCAATTGCGAGGCGCGTAATTCCTCCTCGTCTCTGTTATTTGCGACTCTCAGCTACGAATAACTCGTGTTTTTCGCGAAGGATTTATTTTTCTTGCGGTGCTCGGCTGATTTTCGTTCGTATTCGTTGCGAGCGTTACCTTACGAATTATTTTTAGATTGCGACAGCTCGAGTTGCGACGAATTTCTTGTGCGTGAGCTTCGCAGTTCGAGGGGTTCCGAATCGATAGTTTCTACGAAAAATAAGATATCTGGTGACTTTTTTCACCAAATTCGTTTTGCTCCGACTTCGAAAGCGAACGTATTTATAGTTCGATATTCAAATTTTAACGTATTTTATGTAGTTCCAGAATAATTTTCATCGAGTACGTTTACTTTTACGCGTATAATTTCTCGTGTAATATATAAAAGAAATGTAATTACATTATTTAGCAAAAATTTTAAATATTGATTCGTTTTCGCAATTTTCGAGTTTCAACGCGTGAAAAAGTAGTAAAAATCTTATTATTTTTAGATTTAAATTCAAAATTTAATCTATTGATATGTATTATTATTCGGTAAGAAGTTATAATATCATATTAATTAATTTCTAATAATAGAGTTATTTATTAAGAGAAAATATTGTGTAAATTATTATTTTGAGACTCGTTCGGTACTTCTTTCGATATATTTATTAGATATATATCGAACCTAAAAGCAATTTAACGAATGAACGAAAGATGAAATCCACGATTTATAAATCTTAAAGTTTTAAAAGATATATTTTTAGATATCGCATGAAAAACAATATTATTTTAAAAAACTTATTTTCTTAAAATTAAAATTTACTTAGTTTTACATATATAATTACAACAATATAAAACGAACTTGTATCAGATCTCTTGCGTGATATACATCTCATTAGGTACGTGATTTTTTCGGGTATACGAAAACACGGAGATGAGAAGTACAGATAAACTATATGAAGAAATTGCTGGGATATTTAACTTTTCAGTATGAAAAACGATAAAAAGAAAATTTAGGGGTAAATTATTTTATCTAACTTTTTATGTAGTTTTTTTAAATTTAAAACAATTTGTATCTTGTTACAGCCATAATTATAGTATTTGCTTATAGAAAAAGTATATAAATAATTTATAATAATTTTAACTTAATTAATATAAAACACTATATATATATTGTGTACTGATAATGTAAAAATTTAATTGAAGGCTCTTTAGGTATTCAGTTGTTCTAATTACTTTATTTCAAATATACTAATTAAAAAAAGAAATTCTAAAATATTTATAAATATTACTGTTATGAATTTATTTTACGTTTAATAACAAATACTTAAATTTTTTCTTATAATACTTACTAAACCGTTGTGCAAAATAGATATGATGAAACGCGAATAATTAATATTATTGATATTTTTCTGTTGATTCATTTTTAAAAAAAAACATTTAGAATCTTTCATTGTTGCATATTTTATTACTGAAAAGTATTCGAGAGATTAATTAGTAATTACGCAATCAATATAGAATCAATAAATTGAAAATTGCCAGTTCATATGTTAAATTAATACTTATATAAATAAATAACAAAATATATAAAGGAATATATTTTCATTTTATAAAAACTTATATCAGACCATATTTAGATCATCTACTGATATAATTCATTGAATTTCATTATATAGAATTTAGAGTTTTAAAAGTACACACACACACGTATACACTTGTATGCATACACAAGTATATAATTTTACATGCAAATAGAAGGTTGAATAAAGTAATTATAATTTTTTAATCAATTAAATGAGTATAGATTTTTCATAAATGCTTTATAAAATATATTATTAATTTAAAAATTTCGTTATTAAACAGGTCAGATGTCATTCGAATAAAAAAGTATGTTGCATGCTTTCAGGCAATGGCTGTAAAATATAAAATTTTTTTAATTGTTAGATCATTTTATGATAAAATTCTAAGTTTAAACAGCAGTTCGTGTATAAATTATAGTATTTATAGGAAAAGGTGTCAAAGTTCTTGATTATTTTTAAATTCCAATGTAAAATTATATCACATTTGATTCACTATAATTAATATTTTGGTTAGTTATCGGTCGCTTTTCCAGTTTTTATACATTTTATTTAAATGTATAAAATACCAAAAAATATATAAAACACTCGGATAATAATAATTTAAAAACATCGAGGTAAATAACATATTTTCAGGATTAATAATTGAAACTCATGCTGGCCTTTAAACTAATTAGATTTATAAAACTAAACGTAGATTCGCGTGAATCGATTACGTCGTGACTATCGGAGAATGCGAGAATTCGATTTAGGCAATATTTAAATTAATTTCTTAATTTTTTCAGGTACATATAATTTATGATAGATTATAAAATTTATAAAAGTAGTAGTGTTCTTTTTCTTTAATAAATCAATACATCCAATATTCTGACTTACGTCATTACAATCACATACGTATTTATCTTCTTTGTTTAATCGCTCTACTACGGATAATATAATTTATTAAAGCAACGCTGTTTATCGACGACGTGCAAGTTTATTATATGGATCAAATAGTAAATGCGATGGTAATAAATCAATTTTTAATATTTTGATTAACTACGCCAAGTCACCTTTTTATATGAATTCTTAGTAAGTAAAAATATTACTTTTGGTTCGGTATAACGAGGAATTTCATTACAAAAGAATTGCTATAGTGGATGCAACAAGATTCCTTATTTGTTTTATTTTATTGATCTGTGAAATGAGAATATTAAAAAAAGTAAAGTAGAAACATTTTAATCGTATATTGTGAACATGCTCAATGATTTATAATACACTATGCTTAAATGACATTAATTATGTTGTATATTCATGATTCTTTTCGTGTAAAATATGTTATAGAAAGATTATGGTTAAGAATATTAATTAGTAATCGTGATTATGAATTTCTTTAATAATAATTAATGATATAGAAGTAATTATTAAAGAAATAATATGTATGTGTTTTGTAAATGGAGAAAAATTTTTTCTATACATTTAGTCATTCGTAAACCTTTTTATACGTGTGTGGAATTACTGAAAAAAATCTTTAATTTATCGAATCGTTTTACATGTATAAAACAATTATTTTGTTTAAAATTGTATTTTAATGTTTTATAATAAGTCTATAGAGCATTGGAAATGATGAAATATCTAATTTTATCTATGATTTTATGTAGGAATTTTAAATAGATATGAATTAATTTGCTTTTTTTTAATTTGATTGATCGCATTGGCTTACGTGTAAAACGTTAAAAAAACATTGCCTAGTAATTTACTCATTAATAAACTCACGCATCGGATTAACTATGATACATATTAAATACAGAGTTTTATATTACATTTTAAATAAACGTTAAACAATTTAAATTTTATATGATGAATTTTTTCTAGAATTATATTTCATTGATTCGAATTAATTTTTTACTTTCGAAATAACTAGAGTACAGTTTTTTTACTTAATACGCGGAGAAAAAAACAATTAACGGTTGGCTAACCGAATGAGTAATCAAATTCATATAACTTACTTTTCTTCTGTATAAATCTACTCTAATTCCAAGTAAAGGTAGTAAGTAGAATAAAAAATAAATTCAAATAAAACTATATTTTACTAATTCCTATTTAATGCATCGGGCGTTTATAAAGCGGAATATTTTTATTTAATTCTTATAACAAATGAAAACCAAGTCATTCGTATTGAGTAGTAAAGCGAGTCTCGTCATTCTTCCTGCTTTACCGTAACCTAATCGAAGAATTAACTTTCATGACTTACCTGATATTTATAAAAAAATAATCAAAGCGAAAGTCACCCTAACTGAAATAGCAGAATTTATAAGTGAAATGGTAAATCAAGAATTTAAGTGTTTACAACTTTCTTTCGGTCTAATACTTACCGAATATACCTTCAACTTTTCAAACTATTTTCTGAAATTTAAGTGCTTATCGGCATCAAAGAGACAACTCGTTACACTTTTTCCAATCCGCTCATGCCTGAACAAATGCTTAACCTCGAACGCGAAGTAGATAAAGAAAAGTAAAATCCAGGGCGCGAAATTTTCTACTTTGACGAAAAGAAAGACTACGAGGTAAAATTCGGGTCGGTGAACACCCGTTTTTTTTTAACACAAGGGTTAGTCGCGCTATCGCGAAAAAAAACCTAGTGGCTTATCGACCCTCTCGATCGCACCATCCGGTTGCCGGACTTTTCGGGAATCGACCCTCGTGGCAAAGGTGTCGTCACTCAGTCTCGGGACCGAAATGCCTGGCGTGTTTTTCACCCTCGTTACTCCCTACCATCTACGTACAACGAGACGATCTTTAATTCGCTGATACATCATTTTCGCTTTCTCCGAGTAATACGAGGATCGCGTTCCAATTTTCTCGCTTAACTGGAAGCACTGCCGTATTTACGATACTTATCCGTACGAATTATTTTATTATCGAGCGAGAGGCTCGGATACGAAGGCAAGTCTTTTCGTTTTCAAACTTTATCCTTCGTTACATGCGATGGATAAATATTAATTAAGCTTTAATTGTAAAGGTTAAGGCTTTGATTTTTTTTTTTAACAAATGTTCGATCAATAGAATAAAATGTATTTACACATACACACATATAAATATATATAAGTTAATGCGAATAGTAATATTATAAAAGTCATTAAAATAATCGTTGATCAAAATACGAATTTATTCAATTAAATGTACGTAGGTTTCATAATTATTTACAAATGAAATGAAAATTGAACGTATCATTAGGATCAACGTTAAAAGTTTATTACGTGCATCATTTATGGTATAACAAGTTGTTTATATTCAACTCTTTAAGAAGTTTAATTATTTCAAAAAAAAAATGAGTAAAAAAGAAAAAGCAGCGGAAATCGTATTCCTTCTTAAAAATAAACTACAGCGTTCGACTCGAAATTGGGTCTCGTATATATTTCTTATTATTCGAAAGAATACAACATTACATATTCACGGTAGTCAGTTATCGCTTCGCGTTTTTTTCCGTTTTCTACAACATCGCACTAATTTTTATACCTTTATCACAATAAAATACGTCAGAATTTATTGCCTCCTCCCGTCGGTTCTACATTTTTCACGAATAAATTAAAAAATTTATTTTCGCATACATCGCCATCGCCGGACGAACACCCGATTCTCAAAGCGTAATTGCTCAACGCGTGACCCATCCTTATCGCGAATATTAATCAGAGGGGAGGCTGAGGGGTGGCTGAGGGGTGGCTGAGGGGTGGCTGAGGGGAACAAAAAGGAAGGCCGAGTCGCGTCGAGTCACAGCTAAATAAAACAGCCCTTACTCGGCTCGGCTGTTCGAAAAAAATGTCCTCATTAATTCATTGGCCGTTTTACGTCCGACGATGGAATATGTCGCAGACGAGAAGTCACGCGAACTAATACATACACCGCGCGACGATCAAAGTCATACGCATGAGAAAATCGAGAAAAGGACCCATGGGGTGACAGTCCATCCATTGAAAACGTAATTAAGTCCCTGCTAAAATTATTCTTGGTTATTTCCTGATAAATAATGTATTCGGTTTTTTTTTCGTCGAAGGGAGCCGAGGATAAGTAATTATTTATGAATTATAAAATGTAGCAACGATCGTAGTTGGACGTTCCGTTGAAATTTTAAGACATATATAGAAATTAACGATCGAACAAATGTTTTAACGGTAAAAAAAGTATTATTAAATTACAATGTATTAAACATATGTTTTAACATGTGTTCAAGTAGTTGATAAAGAATTTTGATAACAAGTTAAATGCCACCTTATAAATTTATTTCAGCAAACGTACATTATTTTTCGGAATTACATCTATTTTGTAAAGTTGAAAAGCGATGGCTTTATTTTGAACATCGTTTTGGGCATTTACCTTTTGCAACTTATTAATATTGTAACGAAAGTTACATCGATCTTTAAACAAGGGTTGCGAATCTCGAAATAATATCGATTATATCGTCTTTGCGGGATTAATTATAACGAACAATGGTTGAAAAAATTTTTAGAATATTCGCTGTTCCACAAATCCGAATTAATTGAAACTACTTTTTCCAAGATCGTTCGATATAATCTGGTTATACGGTCACAAAATGGTGTAATAAGTAAATTTAAATAGCAACAAAATTGTAATTCATCGGAAAACAATCGAGTGGTCGATAACAATTCGATAAATCGGTAAAGCTGGATAAAAATCCTAATGACCCATTTTACCGGGACAAGTGTAAAGTGAGTGAAAAACAATGGCAATAAATCGGCACACGAAGCTTTAATGCATTCCAAATTACTTACTCGTTCGCGATTGCACACACAAACACACCTATACATGCACGGGATCACTTAAATGGTATAGATTCATGGCTGATCGCGCATCCCTGATAGCGTATTCGTAATTAGGTGTTCGTAGAGATTGAAGATATTCACCGGCCGGTGTCGGTTCAGCCGTATACATACACACACGCACACCCTCGAACGCACACGCGCACTCACACACGGATCCAGCCACACGGGATGATTTTACAGGATCTCACTGCCGCGTGCGATCCTGCATACATCCACTGTGTAATTCCACCATTTCGTGGAATAAGCCCGGGAAAATACTTGGCTGTCGCGAACTGCGACCTCCATTATTATTCTCCGTACTATTCTCTGCAGTTTGCAAATATTACGATCCTCTCTCTCTCTCTCTCTCTCTCTCTCTCGCTCTCTCGCATTTTTTCGCTCTTCCGTACTTTTACGGTGAGCTATGCGATTAATTTTTTACGAGCCCTATCGAGCCGTGACTCGTCGTAGCTCGCAATGATAAGTGCATAACCCGCGCCCCTTTTTATAGCGGTATTAACCGGCGTTACTTCTTTATGCGGAAATAAAGGTAGCGAGAAAGAAGTTTATGGCTTTATGAAGAAAGATTACTAATATAATATAGGGACGTGATGTTTTCTTATCAGGCGAGAACAAAATATAGTACACCCCGCGATTAAAGGGTTAGAACGTACAGCGACACATTCGTACACATTCTTTTATGGTATGCATTTATAAAAATCATCGTACAAACTGTGTAAAAAAGATCGGTTGTTATATTTTTGATGCAATTACCCGAGCATTCGATAAAATTGTACGAAGATATTTACGTACGTATCCGCGTGTCCAATTTCACATTTATTTATACGGTTTTATAAAATTCCGTGGAAAGTATTACCAAAATATTGATTAGCGTTTATCTCAGGAGATAAGAAAATTAACGAACAAAGAAACGTATTTTTCGATAAAATTTTTTCAATATCTATTTTTACGTTCATTCGTCTAGAGTTTCGAATCGTACATCGCAAAAGTAAACAATATCGAGGTTTAATTTTATTTTTGCTATAAATAAATTGACATAATTTTCGTAACGTATCGATGCGAATTTAAACGGCGATATCAAATTAAATTTTGAAAAAATATTTCAAAGGTTCGTTCGTCTATACCTTGTAACGTTAAAAGCGTAGCAATCGTTTGAAAATTAAGCTGAAACTTCGTATCGATGTTCGATAAATAATATATTAAAAACAAATTTAAATCATTGGTGTAACTCAAACCGCTATTACGTTTCGTAAATGAACGTTATCGAATCGATAGTCGTATCTCTAGATAAATTTTCCTCGTAATATATAAATAAATACTTACGGAACCGAAGCTAATGGGTATTCGAGTATAAAAGAAATAGTTTTTCTTCGTAATTAAAAATTTATCTCTTTATGAAACCTATACACTATAAGTATATAAAAGCTGTTTAACTTTCACAATTGTCATTTGCAGAGAGTAATAAATTAACGACGGTGAATCAATTTGACAAGTATCGGCGCAATCGATGCATCTATTACATGATGTAAGACGTACAGCGTAGAATAAATATAAAATTGGATTATAAATTACAAGAGTGAATTTGTGCCACATGTATGGTTGCAAAGGGTTGAGATTCTACACAAGTCCGAAGATCGTTGTCTTGAGTGACATAATGCTCACTCTATAGCGCATACGAAATTACGGGTAGAAATGTCAGCTTTTAAGATCTGAAATTCTTGACTATACCGCATTTGTCTTCATAAATAGTTGTCTATATACGTGATTATTTTGCCATTCCCAGTATTAAACAAAAATTATATCGGACGTTTAACGAATTATAATGGAATACCGCGCACTCGAGAAAAATACTTTGAATTACAAAGTATTCGAATTTTGTTGAAGTGAGTCGTTGCGAATGCGATTAGCTGTACGCAATAGTTTACCGCTGACTTTAATCTTTGCATATCCACGGTTGGATGAAACTAAGCAATCGATTTATGCATTCAATTTTAAACGTATTCTTAAATCAGTTCGTTCCATCGATCGCGAACATGATTTTCCAGATGAAATCATCATTATTTCGAAATTAATTACACGTGCACCGCACCGACTTTATTTAAGTCGCTTGATTTATACTCTATTGATTGATAAACATTACAACAACAAAAAAGAAAGGTTAAAAACGAGAAAGAAAAAATTATTTTCTTAAATTTCGGATTAAAAGGGTAATCGGTCAAAGTTATATTTACTCGAAACTTCGGAGCATTTTCGGTTAATTCTTTCCAATTTATTTCACTTCTCAGATTGTAAAGAGATACAACGGCGTAAAGATAAAATTAAGATAAAGTAGTTAGTATAATGCCGTAAATTCTTCAGATACAAATAATTACACCGTATGAATTCTCTTGAAAAATTTGCACTTTTTTTTAAAACCGCGTATCATAATCGATGAAAAGTAGTTTCGACTCGTTGGCACATTTTGAAAAACTTAAATATCCTCGTATATTTTAGTAAGAACCATTAAAGAGTCTACGTTTCATTGAATCTTCTAAGATATCTCGATGTTTTTTCAGCCTTTTCTGGCGCGCACACACACGCAGGCACACACACACGTGTAAATGAGCTAGTCCGTATATGTTGTCGTGGCAACGGCAGAACGACCCGATCAGTGTGGGAGATGATTTCCTTGGAATTATGTTAATTGGTTTCTAAGAAACACGTGCTTCGACTTTTACGTCCTTTTTTGCACACTTTCATTCACAATTATATTTACGCTGCGTATATTAGCAGGTATAACTCGCGAATGCTCCGAATGCGTGATCTAGATACGCGTAAAATCATTTTTCCAAGTGTATTCGCTAATGATTAATGAAGGGTTCGCTTGAAATTGAAAAATAGATCCAACTGAAATTATATTTGATTTGCTTTATTCTTGGTTTTACTCGAGTATATACATAAATAATCCATCGTTGCTAATCACGTTTTTAATAATTGAGATTTTTTTCGCTCGTCGGTGGCTGTTGAGCGTAACACAGAAGCTTTTACCCGGATATAATAGCATAATTTGTTATGAATATTTTTTCCATTTATAACGGTATTAAAATATTTTTTTTATTACTTAATACGAGGAGTTTGCCTAATGAATTTTCTTTTTACTAAAATGATGCGAACGATGTTTTATTCGTTGATATTTAATTTTAAATAAAAATATTTGATATGTATATGTATATGTATGTATATATATATTCATACTAATTAAACGCAGAGGAAAGCCACACATTTTTATTAATAATTAAATTTTAATTCTATGCTTTAAATACCCATTTAATATTCTTCTCTTCGTTAACCTCTTTTACACCTTCATTATGCATCTATATTTTAAATCAAGGAAATTAAGTACGTTTTAAATAAAATATATATCAAGTCCAAGCAAAAGATAAATATTAAAATACAACTAAGCGTAAATTACTATTATTCTAATAGAAGGATAAAGAATTTAAAAAAATATAATTCATACCACAAACGAAACGTCTTGAGAATTGATCGGACTCACTTATTCGTGACGAACACTTGTCCGCTGTCATATCGTAACGATAATATAAGTGTATTTATTTTATTTCTCGAGCGTTGTACAATAATTTATAATTTAAATATCTATGGTACGGGTAAAAACTTTTTAATCTTATTCGTATTGCTTTCCGTTAAATCTTACGGTGTAGAATAATAATTATCTTCTTATTATGAAATTACCGAGACAAAGAGTAAAATTTAAGCTCGTTACCATTATTTTCTTAATATCCTTTGCGAGACTTATTACGATTTTCATCATTTATTCGGATAAATTAATCCGACAATCGAAACCACGTTAGAGGTTACGATCAGCGTCGAACGATCACGTGCTTCGATATAGGATAATCTACTAAAATAAAAGAAATCGGTATCGACGTTTTTAGCGTACACCAGTCTAAGATTTCCAGAGTAAAAATTCGATACGACCTTTTATTTCGTTCCGAGAAGTTTCCATCGATTCGATCGTTCGAATCACCCGAAAGGTGTTCGGGTTGTGAAAAACATGTATAAAATTAGTTCCGTCCATAGAAATAAAATTTAGAAGGAGCAGTATTGCGAAGCAAGTTTACTTTCTCGAGTGGCTCGAAGCTGCGAGTATGATAAAAGGGTCGATGATTTTTGAAATAATTGCGCATTACAAGCTTTTCGCTCCTCTCCCTTTCCTTCGGTCTCGTTGGTCTTTTTCTCGTGCCTCGTCCCCGGAATGCCGGGAGAGGAGGCGAGGGGATATCGGGAGGTGCCAAGTATGTAAGCTCGCGGTCATTCGAAATGTATAGCCATTAACCGCCGGCATCCTACGGAACTAACGCCACTGAATTAACAAGTACTCGGTGTGCGACCATACATCACACGAGGTGTCAAGTGATTCACAGAATCGTCTTCCACGATCTCCGAACGCCGCGCACGAAACGATTTACCGCCGCTGGGAGAGCCAACTCACGCTCTGCCTCTCTCTCTCTCACTCTCTCACTCTCCTCTCTTCGTCTTCCTTTGTACACGTCTACGTAGGAAGTAGACGAAATAGCCTTGCCGCGATAGAACTGACGGATACCTTTAATTGCTCGCTCTTTATAAACCAGCTTAATTGCATTCTAGTTACCGATTTCCAGTCGTGGGCTTCTAAATTTCCACTCGTGCATATCCTCTAACCTCTCTTTTGCTCGCTTACGCGAAAGCGAAGTAAGGCTCCTCGCGAACAGAGCTCGTGAATTTTTTCACGTCCCAGATAACGCTGATAAAAGATACTTTCGTCCCGATAACGATAAATTAAGTACGGAGGTGACGCTTTCGACCTCGTATTCGAATTTAATTGAAATGCAATTTCGTTGACTATTTACAGGTTAACCGGTTGAAATCTTATATCCGATTCGCGAAGCTTCGTATCCATTGTACAGCTTTTATCGGCTTATGGATTACTACTTCGTGGATGCTTCTTCTTGCGTTCGTCTGCCTGCGTGAATTAATGTTTCTTTTCAAAGTTATCGATCGAACGAATGAAGAATAAGACGAAAATGAAATTTAAATTAAATAATTATCAGTTTTTTCGTAACAAATTATTTTTCGATAACGGTATTCGAAGTTTTAAAATCGATGAAACGAAGAGTTTATCGCGAAACGCTTTATTATTCTTAAAAAAAAAACCGTTTTGCATTATTTTTTTATGTAATTCGGTATCTTTAACATTCAAGATTAGTATCCTCGTACGCGAAAGAATTAAAGAACGAAATGCATTCGTAAATCGTAAAATACATTTGACGTTTATCGTTGAAAAGAACGAGATCGCGTAAATCGATAATTTCTTAATTAAAATATAATTAGAATAATAATTCCGATGGAAAATTTTTTGAAAAATATCTTGGAACGATTAAAAAATTTAATGCTTATTGTGCAACCGTAAATAAAAAATATAATAACGTATCTGAAAATAAGCGGTAATACAAATCCGTCGATCACAGCATAAATTTTCTAATTAACAAATTGACAAGATAAGAGCGACCATTTTCCAGACAGGGAAATTAAATGTCGAAAAATGAAAAATAAGGTCGGAATACGCTCGTTCGAAAGCGATAAATTCGTTTGTGTAAATGGGACGCGTTTAATAACCGCAATCCTGAAAATCTAGAAACACGTACACCAGGATTGACTAGTGCCTTATTAAAGCATCGTTTCGGAAACGAATCGCACGTGGATCGGTTAACATGTGCCTCGTTTCATCGTCGTAAATTACGCGCAATACGCGCAAACGCAATGCAAGTACGCGTATATGTAGAGCGACAGGTACGATCGGTGAATCTGAATCTCTCGAGTTGGTTAGTTAGCGGTGAGCCATGCGCATATTTTATTAGATTAGCTGTGGGATTCGGTAATGGCATGCAGTCGATGCGCAGCGAGGAATATTGAAAGAAACGGATGCGTCGATCGACGTGAGTGGACGAATATCGCTACCAGGATTTATCAAAGTGCCCGTAAATTCGACTAATCGTTAAGTCAATTTTATCCAACGCTTCCACCGCGCGTACGTAACTTGTCACGCGGAATTCGTTTGAGCGTGCAAACAACTTTTATTCTAGTTATCGACTAATAACAGCTAAATATTTTTTAACGGGCTCGATGAGTTTTTACTTTGCTAATAAATAAGTTTCAACTAGGTTTTTTTTTATTCGATGGAACAGGTTTAATATCGCTAGTACATCTGCTTATATTTATAACTATAATTCTTTATTTACCTTATGTGGCTAATTTGCATTTAAGAATTCAACGTAAAATTCATACTTGATCGGTGATATTTAAACCGTTGAAACGACGTTTGAAACTTTCATAATATTATAAAGGTTTCAAAATATTTTAAACAATTTTAATTATGAAATTAAAAGTTCAATGTTGTAAAATTTTTATTTTATTTACAATGTTATTAAAAATTATCTCTTTGAATTTCTTATTTATTTGTTTTCTTATTTAGTTGCATCGTCACGGATCGAACGATTCAATATTAATTTCGGTTTTTCTAACGATGTTTTTTAAAGAAAATTATCACCGAATCTTAGGAATTTTAGAATAATCTAGAAAAATTGATACTGGTTCAACTATTTTTAAACTCGCACATCAAGGATGTGGATAAACACAAAGACGCGTAGCTTTACAATCGTAAGTAATCGAACGAAAAGAAGTATATTTAATAGATCTATCTCGTATCGATGGAAGCACTCGAAATAGATTTTTTTTACCTAAGAAAAAAAAACCCCTTCCTCGCGACTTGACAGTGTAATTTGAAACACAACTTTAAAAAAATTTTTGTAATTCGGGTGACTTTCCTTCACAACTCAACGAAATGTTTTTAATTAAAATTTTTGAGCTAAATACCAAATAATTAAATATAGCTGTACTCGAATTTTGGTACAATTATGCAAATTATACGATAATCGTTAAAAGCGAAAATATACATTCATCACGCGCGAAAGAAGTTTGAAGTAGATTATAAATCAATCCTTGGAAAAAACTTTGGTATTAAACCTAAAATTAATAATGTCGAGTCTCAAGTTAAGTAAATGTAATATTTTAACGTAATCTTAATATTATGAAATAATTACGACTTCGCAGCAATTAACTTTCATAAATTAATTATATACCGGAAGAGTTCACTTTTGTTAATGCCTAATTTATTTTTTGTATCAAAAGTTCGCTGTTTGTAATTTTAATTATTTATAGCCAATTAAAGTAAATGGTCTTATACGGTATTTTTATCAAGCAGGAAAGGCTGCCGACTTGGCGCTCGCTTTAACGGACTTTGCTAATTTACAATCGCAGATCGCGTAAAATACCCGAGCTCGAAATATCAAACGCGGTGATAAGATCTCTGGAGTCGATGGCTCGCACGTCGAGGACAGTTTGAATTTTCGCGCGCTCGTCGGTGACTCGGTAAACTCGGCGAACTCGGCGAACTCGGCGGGAAATTCAAACTCGTCGAGGGAAGGAAATCGAAGCTCCGGATCGACGCCCGGGGAAAAGCGCCGGGGCGCCCGGTAGAGGAAAACGGGGTGAGGAGACGGGGAGCCTCCTCGAAGGGTCTCCTCTCGACGGTGCCGCTGCCAGGGAAGAGGAACGGGAGCGAGTCCGCACCGGGAGGAAACACCGCGCCGAGCCTCGCGTGGAAGGAAGCCCAGGTAGGCGCACGCGGAGCGACGTCGAGGGCGAGTAGGAGGTGCTCGAGCTCGACACGCGATTCGGTTCGCGGGCGGCGATTGGCTCGCGAGGCGCGGGGCGTCCGTGAGAGCAAGAGCGCCATTGGCCGCGCTAACGAGACACCGAACGCCGCCGTCGCCGTCGCTCGTGCCCGCTCAAAACGAAATAATAAACCGCGGTCGAGTCTCTTTCTCTCTCTTCTTTTATTTTTGCGCTCGCGCTCCTCTCTCTCTCTCTCTCTCTCTCTCTCTCTCTCTCTCTCTCGTTGACGATAAAATATAATATAAAAGGCTATTCGTTACCGCGAGCGAAGCCCCGCCAAGTATTGTCGACGCGCTCCTCGTCTCCCTCTTCCCCCTTTCCCTCCTCCACCACCACCTCCTCCTCCCCGACCCACATGCACCTCCGACCCAACCGCACTTTTTTTCGCGGCCTGCCCCTTCCAACAGCCGCGGCACATCGCGCGCATCGCCCGCAGTGATGCGAGGACGGCCAAAGGGACGAACAAAATTACTCGTAGGTACGCGAGATTATGTTCCTCGTGCAGGTCTCGCAGTCTCGTTTTAGCGCGCGCGCCAATTCGATATCGACTAGGGGGGCGGAGGAGGGGGAGAGAGAGGGGGGGGGAGTCTCGTCGGACCCGTGTTGTTGTACCTCGGGTAAGGTGCATCGGATGCGGGGAGAGATTTTTATTCTGCGAGCTTATAAGTGCCTCTCGCCGATAATCTCGTGCACGTGCGCGAGGAGAGGAGAGCGAGAGAGAGAGAGTCAGCCTTTTAATGCTTCACGAGAGGGAAAGATGCGATTAAAAAGAACACGCGTATGCACGGCCGTACGATGATTGCGATTAATTAATTTTGAATTGACCGGTTTACGGCAATTTTTTTCTTCTTGGAAAGTAAGGAAGGTTAATTATATGGAATTACTCACGTAACTTTATATATATGCTTTTATAAATTACGTCAATAAATACATTTTTTACCTTTGACAGATTGCAAGCGAAATTTAGTCGTAAGATTTAGATTCGCGTACGCGGTAAATGTTTGTATTTATCCGTCGTTCCGTAAATTGTATCTAAAAATAATATACGCGATAATTATTTCGAGGAATGATACTTTACATATATTTAACGTATAATTGTAAGAGATACATGTTTTGAATTAACGTATATGGAAAATCGAATCAACCGAAGGAATCTTGTAAATTATAAATAACGGTCTTTATGCGAACCCCTACCTTTGTAAAACTTTCTTAATTTTGAAAGCCTCCGGTAAAAAAAATGAATTATATTAATCAATTTCCATCTTTTCAGGGTATATTTATAAATTGTAATTTTATTTAATTTTTTAAAATTAATTAATCACCGGGAATAAGTTTTTGGAAAAAAACGTATCTCGCGATACGTTACGTTTTTATTAAAAAATTTTATTTTTTGAACATCGAGTATAAGTGAATCTACGCGTAATTTTAATTTGAGATCGTACGAGAATAATAAAATTAAAATTTTTGTTCGATGTTCCAATCGTCTTTTTTTTATTTATTTTTTCTTAAATCAGAATCCGTAACTTCATAATTTTAATCAATTTACATTTTTAGCTTTTGGCAATTTAAACGAAAAAGCTTCGATACAGAATTACACGTAGGATTATTATTCCGAGTCTTTTGAACGGAATCGAGCTCGTTAAGAATTATCCTACAACTTTACGATCGTCGTTCTCGTAGCTAAAACCATCGATAGCAACGGTACAATGACAATTGCCACAATAGTAAACACCGAATCGCGTTTTTCTTTTTTGTCCCTGTATCGCGAATAATCCTACCCAGCTATTAAACTTCGGTCCACGAATACCCAGGATGCGTTTATCCAACTAATCTTTCGTCGGAGAAGATTAGTTCATTCAAGGTGGTTTCTAATTTCTAATGCGGAGGCTTTTCAGCCTTGGTCGCTTGGTCAGCTTAATAGCGGTCGAGAGGGGAAGGAGAACGGCGCGAGAGAAAACTCAAATTAGATAAAGAGAAGGAGTTGAAATTGCGAATGCAACGAGGGGAAAGAGAGAGAGAGAGAGAGAGAGAGAACGGGAGCTCCGAGAGAATTGGGACGAGGTTTCACCGTCGGCGGACGAAGCGAACTCTCTCTTTCCTCGGAGCTCGGAGCTCGGAACTCGGAGCTCGCCTCCTTCAGCGATCCGCGAATGTCGACGTCGGCTGCCGTCGGCTGCCGTCGGAACGCGGTTCGAGCCCGTCGTTTGGCTTTGACACTGCAGCCAAAGCGTCAGAGAGTTTTTTGAACTTTCGGGCACGTCGGCTTCGAAGCAGCGACTCCTCGGATTCCTTTTCAGCTCGAGCTCCTTTGCTCCTTTGCGCCTTTGCTCCTTGGATCGTGTTTTTCCAACAACTTCCACCATTCGAGTTTCGAGATTTAAGTATCGTATGTCAGCTCCTAACGCGGTTGCAAGTGGTCGAGAAAGTTACATGTTTTGCGTTTTATATAATTCTGAGAAAGTAATTAAATTTGCCGTTTTTTTTTTTGCTAACTGTTCGTATTGTTTTTATTCGAATCGGTATAAAGATTCCTAATCTTGTGAATTTAACGTTGTGAATTTTTCAAGTTTCTCAAAAATTGAAAGTTATTACTCAGTTTTATAAATATTTGCAATACTTTCTACCGTATGATTAATTCCGTAATTTCTAAATGATATTGTATCGATCTTTACAACGTTTTTCATTTACGCGTTAATTATTCTCGTTGATATTTGAAATCTGAATGTTTAAACATCTTTCCTTCGGCGGGGTATTTATTTTTTTTCGTATTACGATATTTTATTTAAAAAATTCATCCTTATTAATTAACCTTTCGTTTACATTATTTTTTTATCGTATTTTATCGCATTATTGCACAAATGTAAAACATAAAACCTCGAATACATTAATTTTAAATAAAACAATACGCGTAACGCGACCGATAAATATTTGATATAATTGAGTAAAAATTGTTGTGACCGGTACGCGATGAACAAGAATGTGTAAATAATTACATCGAAAGGATGTAAAAGAAGTACTTAAATACGTACAAGTTAGATATATTACGTTACGAGGATAAAACACTGGAGTGTGAGAAAAGTCAAAACGAAGTGGAATGACGAGAGTGATTGAGCAGTCGAATGTCAAGTTAAATCAGGTAGAATGTAGTCGCGCGAATGCAATGCGAATCGATAAGCAGCCGGACGAGATAACCGATCTTCCAAAGCTCGTCTTTTCTCTCTTTCTCTTCTTCCCTTGTTGGGCAGGGAACGAAAAGTAACACTTGGTTCATCCGAAAAAGAGAGAAAGAGAGAAGGATGGAAGGAGAGGAGGAGAGGAGGAGAGGAGGAAAGTAGGAGAGAAGGACAGAAGGAGAGAGAGAGAGAAGGAGAGAGAGACAGAGAGAGAAATCCAAGATTCCAAGAGATCGCCAAAGAGTGACCAAATGTAAACAAGCTGGGTAATCAGCCTGACACGAGCCATTAAGATTAGGAGTCCCTGGTAAGGTGGAAGGGGGAGGAAGAAGTTGGGCCCGAATTTAACCGGGGACCCAAAAATCGGAGAGAGAACGTCTCTCCGCGCTTCTGAGAATCGAGATAGACGGCGCGGCGGCGGCGATGGCTTCGGAACAAAATGGACATCGCGCGAGAAAGGGAAATTTCAGATTTTTTACGAGACTCGTAATTTCTCGGTTTTTGGATTTTCTAGGAATTTTGGGCGTCCGAGCGTTAATTAAGCCGGGGCAAGATCGCGGAAAAGGACGACGGGACGGAACCCGAAACGTATACCTTGATAAGCGGGTCGCTTTGAGTACCGTCGATGGATGTGTGAATTTGTCTTGATTTAAAGAGAAAAGTCTATTAAGAAACGCGTGACTAAAATACGATCGGCATATGCGGCCATAAATTTTATCCTTATAACTTGATACGCTGTTCGTTTACTTATCATTATTTGGAATATCGAAAATGTTTATGTATAGCTTACAGCTAAGAAGTTCCCACGAATTATAATTGAATTACGATAAAATAAATACTTTTATACGCTGTCTTTTCTTTTTTCACTTTTATACAATTTACGCAAGAGATATTTCTTTTACCTTAGTTATATTTAATGTTACTATATCGGTAAAAAATATACAGAGATCAAACTTACGTTCGAACGATAAAAGAATAGCTTCTATTTTTAATTCGTTCCATTTGCTTGAGTTTCGATCGCAATTGCGAGGAAAGTAATCGTTCAAATATTTATCCTTTCCGTATAAAATAAGAAAAAATAATATAAATATTTCGATGGAAACTCAAGGATAATACTCGTAAAGAAACCATGTAAAATAATCGTTATATTTTTCAGAAAATGTGTCTTATAAATGTGCTCTCGAGTTGCTATGAAATATAATATTTGTTTCTACGGAATTTCTTTCCTTGAATTCGTAATGTACGCGTAGGTCTTTACGTATTAAAAGCACGTGTGCGAACCACGAGTCGTAACTTGGAAAAATATCACAACTCTCGAGTTTAAATTTCCGTAGCGTTGAAAAATTTCCTCCTTAACGAAATACTACAAGTAATTAAATTTATCCTTTCTTCGAAATATCCCTTTCCATTTCGAACGAACGTTATCCTACGAGCATTGGTATCTTATCTTCGACGCTCGCCTTCGAAAACTATAAATCGTTCGCGCGTCCGCGTCAACTCGACGATCTCGTTCCACACTTCACAAAAAAATAGATCCTACGATTTTTCCATTAGCCCGCCGCGATAAAAGCAGAAACGCACACGCATCACGGAACAAACGGGGAAAGCCGAGCGTACGTATATCCGGTGCAAATATTTATTCCACGAGGTCGCAACGCCTTTGGTTTACTACCGGCAACGTCACTCGAAGCAACCCGACACCCCAGCGTCGGACACTCCCACGGACGATGAACGAGCAAGTGCAGCCGTCCGCGCGAAACGCCGGTAAAGGAGAAATTCGGCAACTAAAAGTGCGGTCGCTAAAACTAAAAGTAGGCCCGAGGCGATTTTTCTTCCCCTCTCTCTCTGTGCTCGTTCTCGGTAGGCAACGAGGGACGAGCGATGAGCGACGAGGAACACGTGTCCGGTGCTATCCGTCGAAACGCGGAGTGGCTCCGATCGACGCTCGACTCCCGAGGGAAGCGCGACGTTCACGGACGAGATAAAAGCGGGGAGGGGCTCCGAGTAACGAGACTACTTAACCGACAACGCGGAGGAACTTAAGGACACGCGTCATTAGTTCGTCTCGCGCGTGCAGGTATGCGCGATATGACTCCCTCGCGGCGATACGGCCGACATTTTTTTACATTTTTTTACCCGGATAATCCGATCGCATCGCTCGCCGGAATTTCGGGGGAAGTTGATCGCTGACCGTCTTCCGGCTGCCCGACACCCGCGGCTTCTTCCTCGGTTCGAAACGGAGACGAGTTTACGTCGAGAACGAGTCCGAGCTCTTCTCTCATCGGGATTTTTAGGCTGCGTAGGCTGGATTTCTTTCCTCGACGTCGTCCGTCAAATTCTCGTTTCGGTAATAGAAATTTCAGGTTCAAATTTAATCCCGAGTGCTTTATCGCTCGATGAGGTATTTCGGATCCGGTACGAAGGATCGCTGAAACGGGAATATTTTATTCTTCGATGTACTTCCATCTTATTTTACGAAAGATTTTTAAAATGCGAGAGACGAGATATTTGCCAAGATTTTATAGAGGGTTTACGAACGCGAACCATTTTTTTTATTCCCTTTGTTGCGAATTATTACTACTTTCGTAGGACAGAAGAACTTATTACCGATTTCGGCGATGCGATACGGAGGAAAGTCGTTATTTATTATAAAATTACATTTTATATTAGAGTCGATAAAAATTAATTAACCGTTGTAAATACGTATATAAAACACTTTCATAAATAATCTCGATACGTTCAAATGTATTATTAAATCTAATCGGTTAGAAAAATTATACGTTCAATGTTATATTTTGAAAATTTTTTTACCAAATCTAACGATATACTTTGTGAAAAAATGTATACTTATAATTAACGTATAAATACAATTATTAAAAATAGGTGAAAAAAATATGTACGACTCGAGTAAATTATAAGTTTTTAATCTAAGAATACATATTTTTATTACTTTAAATTATCGACTAGAGTGCCTTTAATATCATTCATTATGAGACTATTAAGTAGTTTTCCCAAAAACTTATAAGTCACGATCGGTAAATTGAAAGAGTGACGAATTGAAAATCGAGCCTCGGAGCAATTTAACGTTTTTAAATAGTGATTCCACCTGGACTTTGGCTCGGCTCATCCGCCCAAACGTATATTTCCCTCTCGCTCTTTCTCGTCCGCATCCGAGCCATCGTCGCTCTTTAAAGTTCCATTAAGCGACCCAACAATTATTACCTCTCACCTTCCGTTTTCTCGCGCGTTAGTTAACTATCCTCTTCTCGTTGTATTTCCGTGATGAGCTTATATATATGTTGGCTCGCGATGACGCGTCGAAATGGACGATAGTTTCTGAAATAAGGAAAAGGTGTACAAAGTTCAATGCAGTTTAATAGATCGGTAGCAGAGGCAAACTGTTCATAAATCACGTTAATAGAGAAACTATATTGGTGAAAAATAAATCTGAGAAAATCACCGTGTTTTGGTTACCGAAGGAATAAATCATCGAGTCGATATAAAGAATAGAAACTTTTTTTTCATTCCAGGAGCTTAAGCTAAATTTATCGTATTATGTAACAATACTAAGTCGAAAATACGGCTATCAAATTTTACCTTTATCGTTTTATTTTATCGATATTGTTTTATTATTGGAAAATATAAACATTTTTAATAAATTTCAGACGAATCTCGTATAAATTTACTTTTATGCACAAAGATATAACTTTTTAAAAGCACTGATCACCAATTTTAGCGATCTATTTTTGATTTTGTAAAGAAAGTAATTCCATTAACTTTAGAATAAGTTAAATTACGGTCTATGTAAGTTTTTATAAGATTCATCATTCATAATTTAACAATAGATTGTAATTACTAAGTAATAAAATTTTACAAAACTTATGAAAAGCAAAGGTGTAAAACGAGGTTAAAAACTTACCCAAAGCTGATCTAAATGTAATTTTCTACATTTTAGAAAGTCATAGTTTACATTCAAATCTAATTTCGACATATCATTTATCTGCGTGATTTGCCTTACGTTTATGAAAAGGCATATTTTTTTAAAAAACGATATATTATTCATTTTTAAATCTATTCGTATCTCGTAAATAAAAGTACAGATTTTTATAAAAATTATATCAAAATAAAAATAATGCCAATTAAACTAATTTAAAGCTAAAACATAAATCGTATTAAATTAAAAAGATTTTGATTATTCGATTTAATAAGTTACAAAAGGACGAAGATCATATAAATTGCGAATGGTACAATGCTTATATTGTTTTGTGTATACAAAGGTGTATACATCCATTAGTACGTTGTTAACTGTATATGTGACAATGCACTTGTAAAGAAGGGGCCGCGTTATTGTAATAAGTGTAGTCACATAATATACGTACATTTTGTATACGTGCCATTGTTATTAAATTTTACATTTTTAAAATTTCGGCTGTTTTAACGAACTATTTTTAATATAGTTAAAAAAATTTTCTGCTACGGTTATTCGTTTTATATTCTTTGAAATCTGTTCAAAAGTAATTGTTTCTAAATGCTGCATTGAAATGATTATTTTTCATCCCATTAAACTATATACGTTTATTTCAAACTATTTTAAGCGTAAGTTTTTTGATCGAATCGCATATCGAATATTAAATCAACAATTAAGTTATGTATAATTAATAATAACAGTTAAAAATGTTGAATCGTTTTTATTTGCTTTTTTAAAAATTTTTCCATTTTATTAATAGAAAGCGAACCTAAAGAAGTGAAACGTGAAAAGTAGAAGCCGGTTAAAATTGTATCTTTTAATTGTCAATAATTTTAACGAATTACTTATCGAATTTATCCGATAAGTATCGATCCGATTCCCGGCGAAAGGTTCTTGAAAATAAATGTTATTTATAAACAAGTCCCTTTTAACAATGTCTTGCTTTAAAATTAATCAAAATTATATCTCGTTAGTTGTCAACAATATTACATCAAGTATACAACAACGCAAAGTTAGATGAAATCGGCGTGAAAAATTGTTTAGTCATATTTATCATTAATGTATTCAAAAATATTATTACCGTCGATATTTCGATACAGTTCGGATAAACAGTCGTTTATCCGAAACAACTTTATAACACAAATTTCCCGCGTAGAAATCCGCGATATAAATCCGCGCGATTCTCCCGTTTAAAAAAAAATCGTCCAAGGCGTTGGAACGGCTTCTTTTGACTTCTTAAAGTTCGATGAGTATCGCGAGTGAAGCAACGCTCGGAGGAAACAATCGGAGCGGCTACGAGTCTTGACAAGACCGAACTCCGGTTATCACCTGCGAAGCTGGAGAGCAACTTTGTCTAGCCCAGGAAGAGAGACGCGCGCCTCTCCCCGGTACATGTATATTATGCGGAGTCTGCGAGAGCACGAAAAATCTATATCTCGAAAAATCCAGGTTCCGCCGTATCAGCGATCATATCGACAAGCTGGCGGAGTGTTCGCATATATATATATATATATATATATATATGTACGGAGCTTTTGCCAAGTTCGCGCGCCCGCGGGCTGACGCTATTATATGCTAATTTTACGAATGGACCGTCGTGTAAATTCGCCCAGATTTACCTACCTGCGCGAAGACTCGTGAGAAAGACTTCGGCGCTGCATTTTTTCCTTCCTCGCTCTGAGCAAACGGCTAATCTATGCGGTGACAAAAACAGGTTTGACTCTAAATCGCTCATTTGGACGGTCCGTGAGCCCCGAGAGGCCCGAGGAAGGGATTGAGGTTGTACGTCAACCTTGTGTTTTCGTTTCCCAAGAATTATGATCTCTATTAAATCGCTTTTAGAAACTCGTAAATTCCCGTCTCGATGCTCGGATGCTCGTGCTTTCGCTTTTACTTCGTATCTTCCCCTCGTGTCATCCAACTGCTTAAGACTTCAATCCGTGTGGTGATTGAACGTTTATTGCTCTGTAAACTTCTTTTCTTCTTTCTCTCAAAATTACAATCCCGCGCGAGTGTTTATATTCGATTTCGATGCTGCTGGAAAGAAAAATTTATTGCTCGCAGTGAATTCTTTGAGTTGCTATGTCATTAATTACGCGTTGTTAAAAACAGGGATATAAATTGTTAATGTTTCTCGAGATTTTTCTTCTTACATCAAACCTTGTATTTATGTGATAATTTATGTATATATAGCTCGCATTTAAGAGATAAACACCCATCGAAATAAAAGACTAGTCTCCATTATTTCCGTTTAACCTATCATAATTTTTTATCTAGCGCCACTTCTAGGACTGATAACAGTATTTTGTTTTAATATAAGCGTAAGCTTGCAATTTTTCTATAATAAAATATTGACATTCGATTATTTATTAATGTGCAGATCGTATCGTGCTCTTAGCTTTGATATATAATACGCACACACGCGCATATATATATCTATATATTTATATAATATGTAATATACTAATAAATTCAGTTCTTGGTTAAATGTTATACGAGATATTCGATAATAAAATATATTTTTATTACACGTTAATTGTACATTAAATTAATTAATAGAAGAAACTTTTATAATTTAAAAATTAATACTCTTACAAAATAAGAATCTAAATTCCTAATATCAAGTATTTATTTTTACAAACCTATTTAGTTAATTTGTAAGTAAAATTAATTTATTTTTTAAAAAATTCGAATCTTTTTAATTACGTACTACACAAATATACGGTATACTAGAAACTCGTTCCGGTTTGTTTTTATTAGTGTAAAATGTAGAGGATACATTTATGTCATACAGCTTCTTTATTCTTCATAAAACCTCCTACGCATGTCGAGTTACATGTAAAGTTGCGATGTACAAAACTTGCATTCTGTCGTTTCGTTTGCAAACTTGTGTAGACTTAAGCCAACGGCTTTATTATTTCTTTTATGTATGTACGTGATAATTTGAATATCGTATTATTGAAAATATTAAAAGACAAGAAAATAAGTTGATTTTAATTTTATCGAATGATATTATTGTTCTGCTTTAGCTTGAAATATGTTTTTAGATAAGATTTTTGTATTTCATAAAATAACGGAATAAATTATATTTTAAGTGAACCTGATTTACGTTTAAAAGTTGTTCAAATCTTTTAACAATCCTTTACATAATTATAAATATTTGTACGTAATAAATAGTTAAAAGTTTTGTAACGAATAAAGAAGATTCGATAAGTGAATTTTAGAAATTAAATATTTTTAAATTTTATATATGGAAATTTATTAAATATATATATGAAGTTAAGGTCTCATTTAAATATAAGAAATATTTCTATAAGTATCTTGAATTTTAATTTGTAAAAAAATTGATAAATTTATAAAATTATAAATTTACTTTATCTACACACATAAATTTACTACAATTTTCGTAATTTTAATAATTTTATAATCGTCAATCATCGAACGCTAATGTACTTTAAATTCATAAATACTCCTAAAATGGACCAAAAGAGTTTAAATTTGGTTAATATAAAGGAATTCTACAAAATCTTTTAAAAAAATTTATTACATAAATTTCACGTATTTCTTGTAAATGTATGAGATTTTTCTAAATACGTTATTTAAAGCAATACTTTTATTCCGTAAAATATTCATAATAGTATCTACTAAAAGAGAAATAATTCATTTCACAGAGTTCACGATTTCCAAACTTTGAAACGACACATCGACACAAATTTACTCTTTTCTACGTAAGGGCTTGGCAAGGTATCAACTAGTTGATACCTTGCGCAATACGTATAAATAAAACTTATTTCAAAGTTATCGGTAGTTTGCGTTACATTTATAGAACTGGTACGATCGATCGAACGAAAATATTGGTTTAATTTTCGTTTCAATTAATACGAATATTATAATTCTCGTTTGCAATTTTTCTCTAAAATAAGTAATAAGACAAAACAATCGTTTACGATTAAATTTATACAAACGGATATTTAAAAGAAAATACTTAAACTCGATCGAACCCTTTACTTTCGAATACGATTACCATTCGTAATTTCAGCTCTCGGAAGCTATACATATTATGAAATATCGAAACATTTATTTATACGTACATTCCTTTGTTATCGAATGAAAAAAGTAATCGCTGGTGTTTACGAAGGCGATACGAACGCGACTCGCGTTAGACGTAAGTAATTTAATACGAACCATAAATGAATTTAGTAAAAAGGAGCGAAAGTAGCGCAGTTATTCATGCGCGTAATGAAAAAGGGTTCGAGGAATCGAAATAGGCATAAGCGGAAAGGCAAGCAATTTCCCGATGAAAAAGATGGGCTGTATACATGAATCGTATAAAAGCTTACAATCGGATAAGAGTTAATTAAAATAAAGGATGGACCAGCCTGAGAAGTCGAGTGGAAGCAATGCAGATCCGTGGAAGAGAGGAACCGTATAGTCGGCTGCCAACGCGACCGCGCGAGATGACATTTAACAATGCACACGGAGGCACAGGACGCAGGTAGATTAGATCGCGTTCTCCTTCTCCTCCTTTCTCCGCTCGGACCGAAAAAGAGATCGAATCGAATCGCGCGAGGAGCATCTTCGACATTAGCATAAACCTAATATGCCGAGGCGTGCACAATGCGTTATTAAAGGTGGCGAGGAGGTAGAGAGGCACTCACTCAGCGAAGGAAGCTGCAAAGAAGTCTCTGGCAGATCTCACGGCTCGATACATCAGCCGAAGCGGACTCGACGCTCTACTTAACATAATATAATTGACCACACGCAATCCAAATGCGATTTTGCATAATGAACTAATGGCGAACGCTCGCGAGTATTGTGTGATGTCGCGAACGCGGTGCGCGCGAACCTTGAGAATCCGTTTCCCGAGCCGAGACTCGCGTTTCCGCCGCGGACCTCTTGTTTTTTTTTTTTATTATTTCCTTATTTCCTCCCTCTTCCCCGCGTTAGTGGACGCGGTACGAGAACAAATTTCTAGGAGAGATTACCCCAAGCTTAGCCCCGAGTCTCCTTCCGACTGCGTCGCGTCCTTTCGATTAAACGCGGCGATCCGTGAAACGAAATATCGAGCGAGTGACCGAATTCAATTTACTTCGTCTTTGGAGAACCTTCCTTGGATCTTTGGTTTTCTCGATCTTCCTCTGATCCTACGTATTCGAATAAGGTTCCAACCTTCTATTCCGATGTAACGTTAATCTTGGAATAAATTTTATGGGATTTTTTTAAACGATAAATAAGTTTCCAACGTAGTAACGAAGAAATTCAGAAATTATGATACGGACGTGCAGTACTCGTTATTATAAAGGTATATTTTTCGATATAATAATTAATTGACTCGTTGAAAAAGAGATACGACCGGAGATAATTACGTTTCTATCCATCGACGCATCATTTTTCGTTTAGCATTTAATTTTATAAATTACGCGTGGGTCCGTAGTTTTTTAATTAAATAAAATTTCATCGATTTATTAGGAGAAAAATGTTGAACAACCTTCCAGTGTAGATTTTTTCAGATTTTCAATCGGAATAAAATAATAAGATCGGTTTTTTGAGTCGCTGTACGAAGACCATGGGCTGATGTACAAAGCGAGAGAGAGAGAGAGAGAGAGAGAAAGAAAAGGAGAGAGCTATTGAAAAGGCGCGAGCATAATGTCATAAAAGACCGAGAGATTGAGAAGAGGTTGAGAATGGATAATGCGTCGAGGAGGACAGAGAGCGAGAAAGGGATAGTTTTAGATCGTAAGCTCGCGATAACCGTCGTCGTCGGCACTTCCTCTGAATAGCGTGGGCGCGATATGCATATTGGACGCGCTTTTTCGACTAGTATTCTTGCCGATGGTTTCGTGGACCCCCGAAGGTTTTCACGGAACGGCAGCGAAAAGGTTCTGACTGCACTCGAAGCTCGTGATTAATCCACTTGGATTGTGGCTCTCGCGGTGTTGCATGGCGTAATCTCTCGAGCGTATACCAGATGGGAATTAAAAAATCGTCAACTTTGCATTCATCGATTAAAGAGTTTTACATCGATGTTAGCGTGTAACGGACCTTTTTGTAAAACTGAACTCCCTGAAACATAGTACGCGAGTTTCTTTATTCGTCCTTACTTTTTATCCGGCAATCGTTAAGTCCGTTTAAAATACGACTATACGGTTAATAAGATTTTGGTACATCTCGTGGGTAGAAAAGTGTTCGGATTAAAATTAAGAAAAATCGGTTAAACATAAATAATATATATTAATTCCAGCTTTGTTCCAGCGTCGATCGTTCGTTACGAAAATAGATCGCAGATACGGAAACGAACATAATTCTAGACTAATTCGTATCCTGTTTTTATTCAAATTAAAATAAAAATTCAGTTTACGTTAAAATAAATGTTAATTTTAATTTAATGATCTCGAATGGAGCGTAAAACCAGTCCTTGGTTATATGCTTACGTACGATTTATAAAAAACACGTAAAATTTAACCATTTTTTTCGCGTGAAAATTTAATCCATCGAATCGTTGCATCCGTGGTTAAGGCAGCGTTGATTCGATGATCGATCGCTCGGAAGGATAAAAATTTCGAGCGAGCGTTCGAAAGGAACGATACCTTATAATTATTCTTTAGAAACGCAAGACTAATTAGTCAACGACGCGGTACCCAACCTCGGAAAATCCCGGCGATCGTTGGATAGCATCGATCGAAGGAGACAGAAAGGAAAGGAAGGAGGTAGAAACGAAAAACGCGAGCATAGAAAAATGACTCTGGCGAAATGAAATGGCGAACGTCTCGAGAGGCCCTCGCTACGAATGGACGGGAGGAGGAAGAGGGAAGCAGAAATGTGGCCCGGTATAGTCGTGTCCTTAATTGACAGTTGCCGTGGGTCCCCGCGGTACAGTCGCCCCTTCCCTTCTCGCCCTCTCGTCCAACCGAGTTCGAAGCTGGACCTCGTTAGCGCAGCATCCTCCGGAGGAGGTGGGGGGAGAAGACGCCGCTCGGACTCTCGAGCCGCTTACATGCGCGAGCCATCTCACGGGAGACGTCCTTAAATTAGTTCGAACACGTTATCTCGTGCCCGATAACGCGACGATGCTTCTCCCCGCGTATCGATTCGTAAGTATCTGCAGAAACGTCATGCCGGTCCCGTCGTTGTTCCGCTTAGCGTTCCAGGTTCCAGGGCACGACGTAGGGCAAGGGCTGCTGGAAATTCGGATCAGATTGACACGGCTCGATAAGTTCGGGGTATTTCTGTTGCCTCGCTTCGCGCTTACGCTCCGACGGTGCAACAACTCGCGTCTACGGCCTACGAATCCGAAAGCGCCGAGCGGTGCTATAAAAATTCGGCACTTTAACGAGCTTAGTCACTCGCTAAAAGTTTGATAAATGTCCTTGAGCCAAGATTTATAGGCGACCACTCGCGGAGCAGCGAACCGGAGAGCAAACCGGAGAGCAAACCGGAGAACAAACCGGAGAACAAACGGGAGAGTATTCTCGAAAATTAGGAATAAAGCAATTATGAAAGTTGATCGATAAGATTAGATAAGTCCATAAGTCATAAAACAAAAAGTGTCACCTTATAGCTCTTAAAACGAGGAGCGGTAGCTCGGTAAAATTTATAAGCCGATTATTAGGAAAAATCGAACAAAGAAAAAAGCCCGTATTTTATCGTCTGTCCCACACAATTCATCAGCTCGTTATAAGTAGTCGTAAAAATAAAGTAAAATAAAACTACTACCGCATGCGATATCTTTCGCAAGAGGGAAAAGGCCCGCTAGGACCCCGTTCGCGATTCCCGAGCCAGAAAAATTGTCGGCGAGGAAGAAACGCGGCTCGCGCGCGTTCAAAAAGAGAGACGGGAGTCTCTCGTTCAACGGTTTCTACGTTGGAAATGAAGTGATTGACGTGCGCGAACCTGGGCCTTATCTCCCGGTCGGATCGGTGCAGCTACGCGACAGCGGCTCCTCGCAATTGCAAAATGTAAATACTCGTGGAGGTTGCGCGTACCGCCCCGGTGGAATGCGGAGTCGGTCCCGAGGAGCCTGGCAATTACCGCCCGATTACCGAATCAACACCTGACCGAAAACCCTTCTTTTTTTTTTTTTCACTCCCTCCACTTTCCTTCCTCTCATATTTCTCGAATTACTCTTTGTGCGAACCGCTTTCGATGAAATAAAGGTGCCGCCCTTCGAATCTCGATTTCGCGTTTAGCTTAACGAGTCTGTGGGGAGAAGGGCGGATTTCTTTCTTTCAATTTAAATCTATAGACGACGACGACACGCGTTCGATTCCTGCACTCGCGAGAGCTAAATAACTCCTTTATCGCTTGTCCGTTGTATCCGAGAGATTGTTTACGAAGCGGTTCATCTTCGATTAACTTTAAGAAATTTAATACGCACATCCAGATGGTAAGGAATCACTATTTGCTTTGAAAAACCGTAATTTTTATGCCTTTTTCCTTTTTTTTTTTTGGATTCTTAGTAACAAATTTTTGCGATGTATTTTTATAGTGGATTCTTTAAACTTTGGTGTTTTTAAAACTGTGTGAGATATCTAACTGAAATGAGATATATCTTTTTTATTATTAATACTTATTATCGTAAATTAATAAAACTTTTCTAGAATTTTTATTATATATATAAATAATAACTTAATAACAATTTTTGTATTTATGTAAGTTCCAATTATATGAGAATAAAAAATATAAAATCCGTTTAATGATAATTCTTTAAAATTTACACTTAAGATATAGTTCTTTTACTTTTTAAATACGATATTATTATAATAAAGTTTTATGTAATATAAAGAAAATGATGTATTTGTGGTTTTATATTTCGTTATTTTCTTTCTACGCTAGTGTTTAATATTTTTTTTACAGTAACTTTTATATATTTTAATGCAGATTTAGAACAATGATTATTGAAATATCGAAATTGTATAAAAGATTACTTCGTACGTACGTATTATATTTTAAATTGGAATATATTACGTTTGATTTATTTAACGATAAATGTTATTCTCATCTTAAATTTAAAGTTAATTTTATTAATTTAAATTATCGTTTGCTTAAATTTTTAGTTAAATTAATATTTTAAATACATTATTAACCAACGACATTTCACGCTTCAAAAAATAAATATTTGTCTAGATCTTTATTTATACGCATATTACATCGAAGAATTAGCATTAAAAATCATTTCGTAAAATCAATATTAATTTTTGAAAAATGCGCCACAGAAGTTTAATACTTACGCGTTATAAAAAAGACTTAAAATAAATACAAAAACTATAACTAGATGGTGCATTTTTAACAAAAATAATAATAATAATAATAATAACACAATTTAATCCGCTAACAAGCATAGGAGAATTATATCGAATAGTTGCGTAATATATATGATTCCGTAATTTAAATACTATAATTTTGTATTCATGGTGCGTTGTTCCTTAATTATCCATCAATGTATACTTTAATAAAATGTACAGAGGAAATGTTTGGTTAGAAACACAGTAAGAAAAGAATTTTATGTATGCGCTAGAGGCAATAGATACGAAACTGCAGTAGCAAAATAAAAATATTTGGAATCAGTCGATTCTTGAATACAAATTATACTAGTTTTGTGAAATCGAAGGGGAAAGTACAGCAAATCGAAGGACGACAAACCATAGGCGAATAAAAATAATTTAATATTATATACGTATCACGAACTCTGTAATTTTCTCGTGCACCCGCAGATTCGATCTTTGAGCTCTCCGAAGTTATTATCCTATCGTAGTCGCGGAATTATTATCTTCCCGAAGTGCGCGACTCGCGCCAGCCAATCAAGATTGCGTTCGTCCAGTAGTCGCAGTAGTCTCAGAAGCATTTAAAAAATGGCCATAGAGACTATTTTGCAACGTTATAGAAATCTAACAGTGGAATCATCTCCCGTCCTTTTCTCTTTCGCTCTCCGCCTTCTTTTTCTCTTTTAACGGAACGACCGCGACGGTAGCGAACGCGGGGTCCGAGGGCCCGGGTGTCTAGGCGTATAATTCAAGGCGCTCCGTCCAATATATTACAATTTGTCTAGGGGAGATCGTAGCTTCGCCTTTTTTCCTCCTTCTCCTCCTCCTCCTTCTCCACCTTCTTCTCCACCTCCTCTTCCACCTTCTCCTCCACCTTCTCCTCCACCTTCTCCTCCACCTCTGCTGCTTCTTCCTCGTCGACCCCCCGCTGCTGCGAAGCCCAAGGCCCGCCGCGCGTCCTGGACCGTGGGAGTATTGTTTTCCTTTCGATCTTCGCTCGAACGTATCATAGAATATTTCGTAAGCTTACTCTTGGAAATCTCGAACGCTGCGCGATAAATTTCCATCGACAGAGGAATAATCGAGTTCAACGATTTTCAACGCCTCCATTGTTTCGGTTGTTCTTAGATTTTCGGATCTCCGGATAATTTCGAGGCTGTTAACGAGCTTCCGCCTCGAATCCGTCGCGATCGCTTTCCGAGCCAAAGGAATAAGAAATAAGCGCTGTCAAAGAATACCTACGAGATCGGAGTAACGCAAAAATAAGGACCTCTGTTACAAAGTACACAATGCGCCGATCTAAGGAACCGTGAGCTCGTTAGGAACGACGCTCCAACCGCGCCAACTCGATAAATAATATAAGCGCTAACGATTGAAACATTGTAGAAAAGCGTTTTATCGCGAAAGGAGACGTTGAACGATCGGTAAAAGATACGTGTATGCGTGGCCCGAGCGGAAGCTACAAATATTCGGCAGGGAGAAACAAACCGCTCGAGAAGCAAAAATACACCTGAATCGAAGTATACGGTACAGCGGGTCGAGTTTTAATTTTTCAGGCATCCTGAAAAATCGGGAGGACAAAATTCATAGAAGTGAAAAAGGAAGGGGGAAGTTGGTTACGTTCGACAGCGGAGAGACGGAGGATATTTTGGAAAGGTCGGCCGGCTCTCCTCTCTTTCCTAATTAGGCGGAAGCCAATTTGGGAATTCAAGGTGCTGGTCAGGTCGGCCGAGCTCATATTCTCGGAATAGAAAGATAAGACAGCGGGAGAAGCCACAGGTCGCCCATCGTTTCGGACGCGAATGAATTATGCCCCGACCGGGGAGCCCAGGATTCCAGTTCGCATGTAAGCCTCGAACGGTAGCCCTCGGACCGTTCGCCGATTAAGATTAATATTTACCTTTGATTATCCTGGCAGTCGTCGGGGGAATTATAACGTGAGCGCGCGAGATTGATTCGAGTCGGGCCTACCGGTCTTTTCCGCGATTAAATCGTTACCGCCCGGCTTTCGAGAGGATGATGCACTCGCTCGACTAGAACCTACGACTCTCGCACCTCCGAACTAGACTCCTTCACAACCAGAATCAAGTGATTTCCGGTACTTTTTCGTTCATTCGAGCGACCGTATCTTCGACGTTCATGAAACTACCGCCGTTCCAATTCGATCCAAGTTGGGACTACGCGAATCGAACGACGCAAAATATCCACAAGAAGGTTCTTCTTTACTTCTGCGAGAGTCTCTAGATTTTGCAGTTCGAACGATTTATAAATACAGCGCTTTCGATGCTGTTTACTCCGAAAATACGCATCTTTGTCTTTCTAACTAAGAACTATAACCGGCGATGTAAATTGTGAAATAATACGCACAGCGTTTAAAAGACATAAGCTTCGTTCGCTATTTTTCGGTCGACCTGTTAACCGAAATGTCGTTCTGCTCGGATGAATCTCTAATTATTACCTATGATGTATCGACTTCTCGAAGAAGCTTCGGATTCATCCTTACGCTCGGTACATGTTTGCGTAGGTAACTTCATCCGAAATTCGAGAACGCGGTCCGTTTCGAGTTTCAGCACGATTTTTCAACGAAAATCGATGCTCGTGCCATCGATTTTACTATTTTATCTTTCGCGTAACATCGAAAGTATTTTAGGCGCCTAACGGGTTTTTAAAAACTAGGAAATTCAACGTTACGCAAACGAGCACGAAAACGTGAAACGAGACAAATTTAGTCTTTTTCGGGTGCCGAATTTATTACGTTTCCCCATAATTTATAGAATTGATATACTTACACGAAAATATATTTACTCGAAGACGCGAGAATTTACAAAACTGATATATTTTTAGCGAGACGTTGGATAATTCCAAACGAACTATAATTTTTCCCACGGATCATCGATATCCTTGTAAAAAACGAATTTTAATATTTTACCAAAGCTTCTGAAAATCCGAATATCGTAATCCATTCGAATATCGATAATTTTGAATTTGAACGTAAACAAAAATTTATCGGAATTGATTATAAAGACATTATAATTCAATTCATTCCTTAATTGCATTCCTCGATATTTTCCAGATCCCTTATTTATTATGGGAGCCATCATTCTCGGTATCGACGGATAAATTTCACGGTTGGCAGAAAACTCTTAGCATACCTCGTGAATCATCGTGGAAGTAAGTTCCACAGATTTATGAACGGAGAAGGGAAATCACCGAGCGATTTTCTCAGAAACGGGAAAAGTCGAGGAGAGGAAGCGCAACGGAACCGATGCATTTTTTCCATTAAAAAAGAAAAAAATGAAATAGAACGTGGAGGGCAGGACGAGGAATGTCGAATTCTTCCTCCGAGCAACGAGGGAACCACACTCGTAAAAGTCGCCGTCCTTATACCTGCGGGTATGCCTCGGACTCATTCGGTCCTCCCGTTAGGAATTCTTAAAACAATGCGAAGTGACACATCCTCCGCGCGTGCGATAGACCGAGAGGAGCGACCGCGTGTATACATGGGGTAGAGACGCGCATGCGTCCCTATAAAGGGATGCCTCTCACGACCCCGTGTATCGCTTACCGGCTGATTTGTGTCCCGGACCTTTTTCGACGATGCCTCACGACCCGGCGCCCGAAAATTCTATGGCTGAAAACTTTGTCCGCCGGTTTTTATGTCCTGCGACGGGTCTCCCGGCACGCCGGTAAATTTTCCGGACTAATACGTGAAATCGTTAAAAAATATGGGATCCTAGGCGCCTCCGATGTCTGAAGCTAGACTCGCTGTCGGTAAAAAATCGTGAGTCTGGTCCAGCGAACGAACTCGCTCGAGTGGCAATAAATAATTGGGAGGAAACACTGAAAAATGGTCTTCGTGACCTGCGCTATTGTAGTTGGACGTGAACGTTAAGCATGATGTTAAAATCATGTCCAAAGTTCAAAAGTTACGTATTTTTTCCTTTTCTTTTTTAACACCGAACGCGCGATCTGCATTTATAACGAAAGTAACGACGAAGGTAACATTGTTACGTTCAACAACGCGTATTCAAAATTTAAACGATACTATATTTTGATCGTATGTGTATACATTTTACTTAATTTAATCGAAACACGAAACTCGATAGGAAGAAATTCAAGACGTAAATAGAAACTATATATAAATTCCTGTTCCGCAGATTTAAAGCTGTTTATTTTTAAAATAAAGTTTTTTAAATTTATACAATTTTTAATCCTACGTTTTCGATCATCGATACGCTACTTTTAATAAATTCCTATTTAAAAGCTTCGCTCGTTATTTACGCTCTTTACGATATTAATAATGTTTAGCTTCGAGTTTCGCCACAGCCTAGTTATTATATAAATCTAAATGGATGTAAACTTTTCGTTCGTGAAAATACTCGGGGCGCGTTGCATCCTCGATACGTTATCTCGTATCGCATCGGAGATATCGTTGTTTAAAAAATCGACTCGTAAATGCACTAAGCAGATCCGTTGTGGAAGTTGAATCGGTCGATGAAAATGTTGGCAATATCGCCGCTCGGGTAGCGAAAAATTCCATTTCGGTTCGGACGAGAAGGACGAGTCCGGCAAAAAGGGAAAAGCGAATAGCAAAAAGAAAATCTCCCTCATCCCCGCTGAAAATTTTGATTCGATATCGAGGTATCGCATCGGGCGAAAAAGAACCCCCGCATAGAATTGAAAAGCCCGTTCGAAAAACGGAGTAATAAAAAGAGAGACAAAGGGAAGGGGAAGAGACGCGCGCGGGGCATACATACAAACGAGAGTCGGATATACGAAGTGAAAAATGAAAGGAGAGTAGCTGCAGCACGAGGGAAAACTAATGATAATACGAGCTGATATCGGCCATTGAAATCTGGGCGCTACCTGTAGAGGGCGCGCGCGTTGCCTCGTCGAGCGCCAAAATGGATGGACCTCGTTACAAATGAAATGGAGTTTGTAATCGGTATCTCCGGGCGGGCATCAGCAGCGCAAGCTTTTTCGAGAGAGAGAGACGGAGCACAATCGTTGGGCCCCTCTCCTCTCGGTTCTCGGTTCTCGGTTCTCGGTTCTCGGTTCTGCACTTCTCCGTACTCGTTTATATCTCCACTTCTTCTTCTTCTTCTTCTTCGTCTTCTTCTTACTATCTTTCCTCTCCGTCTCGTGCCCTTTCTCCAGCTGTTCTCTCTCTCTCTCTTTCTCTTTGTTTCTCATTTTTTTGTTTCATTGCCCTCCCTTCGAATATACATTTTTTTTCTGCCCATTTGCTTATGCGCTGCTTTCTCCCCCTCCTCTCTCTCCCTCTCTCTCACTCCCTCTCTCTCTCTTCACTTTTTCTCGCACATTCGCATTATAAGGCCCCTCGGAAGTCTGGCAGCGCGCGCCACCTGCACATACACACGCGCAGACGTGAAAGCGAGAGGAACAGCAACAAGACCAACAATAAGATCATAATGGTCGCGGGAATGTGCCTTATTTATCATTGGAGGTCCATTGTTTACCGGCGCGGCGCTATTTCGAGACTCGCACTTTTTTAAATTGGCCGCCACTGCGAGCGTTCCTCTGCCCTACGGCCTCTGCCCTCTTCCCACACTTATATACGCGTGTACCTTATGCCAGAGATATTGTTTTACATACTTATCTCCTTCGCTCTCTTTCTCGACACTGTTGCTGACTCTTGTGCCCTCTTCTGCCCTCTTCTTCTTCGTCATCATCATCATCGTCGTCGTCATCTTCTTCTTCTTCTTCTCCTCCTTCTCCTCCTCCTCCTCCTTCTTTTTCTTCGCGTGTTTCTTCTTTTCACTCTCCTCTCTCCCATTCATATTCTTATTCTTATTATTCCGGTGCATCGTCTTTTTTATACACGTCTTTCGCACTTGGTCTTACTAATGCGAGATGCTCGCGCAACATTTTATACGCGGGTGTAGCCGACACGTACGCGAACACGAACGTCTCGGAAGTACGTCGAATCGTATTTTCGCAACGACTGGCGTTCGAATTTAGTTGGGGCGATCTCGATTTTAATGCGTTCGTATAAACGGTAACGGCACTTTTTACGGATGTATCGCTCTTTTACCGCGAATCAATTACCATTGCCGTTTTGCAAAAGTTTTATCACCTTTGAACTTTTTATGGATTTCGATCCGTTTTGTTGCACTTCGTGCTCTTCGATACCGAAGCAATTATTTTCGGATACGAAAGTCAAGATTAATATTACAATCCCCTCCGAAACTCTAAAAAAAAAAAGAACAATAACGAAATAAAATCTCTGCATAAAAATCTATTATTAGGTGTACAGTCGGACAACGTTGAACCGGTAATAGCTTTGAATCGCAACAAAGCAAATAATTCTCCTCGGGTACCCGCGACGAATCGCTCGCATCAATCGAAGCAGGAAGCATAAATCTCGCGATGGGCATCGGTTGATTTTTCGTCTAGGGATGAAAATGGCGAGTAGCCGCGTTTCCACGGTGTAAGCGAGATGCGTCCCAAGATGAAAATAAGGAGGAGGATGAGGAGGAAGGAACGGACACAGACTCGGGAGCGCATCTCTCGCGTGCAGACGCGCGTATCGAAGGCCGAACGCACGCGGGGAATACGCCGGGCACATTAATATATTTGCATGCCGTTTGCAGTTGCTCTTCTCCGGGGAGAGCCGGTGCAGCGCGAGGAAGAAGCGGATGGGGGAGAGAGATAAAGAACCTCGGTAAGGGGGCGTGGGGATTCTCTCCATTGGCTCGCCATCCGAGTAATGGTCGCTCGGTCCTCGCGTGCGCTGCACTAGCTGTAACCTCTCTCTCCGCGGCTAACCAACTGCGCGGCGTCTCTCTCTCTCTCTCTTTTTCCGTTGCACTCGGCGCTCGCGAGGACGTGTATCCCTGGGTGCGAGAGTATGCGTGCATTCCTCCAAAGGTCTCGGGTACGCGGTTTTTCCCGATTTTCGATTATGGATCCAACGACTCATCCCGACTCTCTCGAACGTTCCATTGGTCGGACACCCTTTTAGGCTCCTACTTTTCTCCCGCCCGTTTTTTTTTTTATTTTTTGCCAACGAACCGCTCCGTATACTTTTCCGTGTTGCACCGTTGTTACCAACTGGAGGTACGCGATCGTTGCACCGTTTTTCTAAAGCCATTGTTCGTCTCCCGTGATTCCGACCGGTATTGTTTGCGATCCTCCACTTGGTTTTTTAACCGTGTTCAATTTGGGAAATTACTGTGACCAGAGGAGGAGAGCCGGTGGAGATACCGTCGATTCGCGACTCTTTATTCTCGAACAGCTGGCATTTATGCAACGAGACGCGAATAAACTCGGTCGATATACACCTGGTCGGAATATTCGATCGTCGCGTATTCGGTGAGACAATCGGTTATTACGATATCAAAGCCGACCAACTCGTCTGGCCTTTTCGTCGTTCGAATTGATAACGACCCGTGTATTTTGTCTTATTCAACGTTCCGCCGACTCGTTAATAACTCGACGAATTATTACAAATGTACTCTAACATTAGAAGCGCGCGTCGAAAATTCTTTCGAGTAGTTCGCGTAGATTCGTTTATCGTACGTAGAAGTAAGCGAAAATTTAGAATTGCGATTAGACAAGTATACGATCGATTCCTTTTTACATCCAAACGTGTCTTGAATTTAGAATAAGTCACGGTTCTACTTTGGTACAACTAAACTATCGCGCGTAAGTCGTTTACAGGTCCGTTACCGCTATGAAAATAAACTTTTCACTTTAAGATCGTTCGAGATGGTTTACGATTACGCCGCGAAATTCTTATTCAAAATCCTTTATCGCGATTTTAGATCGGCCGATATTCTCTTTTGCAGCATTGCATTATTCGCGTGCGAAAACACCGTGGAGTTTTCAAGTTGATTTCGGCCTGAAAAATTGGTCTGCGTCACCGATAAAACATTCCTAGAATCTCGTTTGGAGCTCGATAAAGCCATCGCGGCCCAAGCTCGAGTATAAATTCTCGCGAGTATAAGGCTCGCGATCGATGCATGTAATAAGAGCGACGTACGGCTTTGTAAATTTGTAAAATGCACGGCCAAAGCGTAAAGTCGCGAGGGCACATCCTCGAGTTTGAAAAAAAGTACGTCGAGCCCTCGGGCGGGAATTCGGGCGAGAGCGACACGTTGCCCGAGAACCGGGAACGTTATCTCGTCCTGATCGAGCCCGGGGTGTCGGCGGCTTCCGCGCGTAGGAGCCGCCGAACTCTCGGGGCCCGTTTCCTCGCGCTCCCAACGTACGCAAGAACCAACGGACCAGGTGGAGACGCGGACCGAGCGAGGCGTGACGCCGGGGTCCCGAGATAACGATCCCCTCTCGATCTGGATCGCGACGCATCGCACGGACGTGTGCCCACGGTCCCCACCCCCGGAGTTTATACACGGTGTGCGAGTACTTTGGTGAGTCGGTTGTCGGTTTCGTCGGGGCGAGAAGTCCCGACTTCTGTCCGCTTTCCGATCCGTTTTTTCCAACCTCCGGATCGGGTATTGGAAACTTCACTGAACTTCGTCTTTCGGATTTGGTTTTCGGATTGGTCTTTGATTAGCTGGAATTTGTTTCCGTAGGCACGATCGAGGAAATAAACACACTTTTATAATGCGGGTTCGAGCGGGAAGGTTCGGATACACGCATTCCTCGGATGTATCGGACTCGAGATCTAAAGCAAGCGCTTTCGGACGTTGGAATAATTAAGGTAACGATAAGAGAACGATCGGAGGTGTTCGCACGTATGGATTACTAAATTGTCCGTTAGGAATCGCTGCCTCGTGATTTATTTATACAAGCGCAAAATTTATTTAACGTTACGCAAACTGCCTTTTATTTGCTCGGTCTCTTATCGATGCCTGAAACATCTAATTGTAATTTAGCGGCGTCGGCGCTGTTTTACCAAAACTGTGATATTACGGGACTGGATTCCGATGATAAACCGCTGGTCACTCAACCGTTAAAAATGAACGCTCACCGATGGGTTCGCGTTGTTCTTGGAAAAGTGCATACACATAATATGCGAGCTCGTGATATAGTTGCGGTGACGGCGCTTGAATTTTAAACGTTGTTGCGTTGGGATTCATAAAGTTAACTTCTTTATTGCCGTCGCCGAGAGAACGTTTCTTTGGATGGATGCTCGAGAGTCAGCTAGAGTTTGTAAAATTTATTTATGTGTGTTTTGTGCGTAAAGCGAACGGATGGTTTTTTTTATTCGATCAAAAATATTTCCACACTTTGGCACGATGAGAAGATCGAGCGTGCGAAATTTTTTAAAGATGGGGATATAAACGGAAAGAATAATGATTATAATAATAAATTTAATTTTAATTTATATTAAAGTTTCGCATATTTTTAATATTAATTAATAAGTATGTAGAGATATTTTTTCAAATTAGCATAAGTTTCAGAGTGAAAAAAACAACTGATTTTATTCATAGATTTACATCGTTAAAATTTAGCAAAATAAATAAAAGCGTAAAACGTTGCATCGGTAGAAAATTTATTCCCATTTGAATCGAAATTCGAACCTTCGTTAAGTTCGACAGTCTTCGACGTCGCATTCGAATAATTTAAAAACTGTTTCTAATTTTTTAATTCGCGTATCGCATTCTCATCGTTATTACGCGAACGCGTAAAGAAAAATCAACTACTCGTTGCAAAGTTCATCTTTGTGTTTTAAATGTTATAATATTTTCATAAATTTCCGCCTATTTTAATATTAAATATCTATTTAGAAACATTTATACTCGTATCTAGATTGCGCATACCACAGTTTTGAAATGGTATTATACTTTACAAATATTAATAAGATTTTATAGTCAATTATAATAAATTTGAATACGTACGTATAGCTACATAAAATTCTTATTATTTGATCAACTTAATATATTCGTATAAAAATACAAATTGCTACGATTATTAAAAATTTTATTATACATTATAAGTTAAAATAATAAGTTTTTACAAAAATGTATGCGAGCAAGGTATAATTAAATTTGAATAATCAATGTTATTAAACGATATAATCTTATATATACAACTTGTACGTAGGTTGATACTTTTATCGCGTTAACCAATATTTGACCACCGCTCTTTCGGATAACTCAACGAAAAATATATTTTGAAACGGAATTCGATGGTATCTATTGCCATTAAACTAGAGTTTAGAACAATAGGAATATAAGAGCCGAGAACGTATAAAAATATTTGAGCTCGGGGTTACGAATTCGCGATCGACGGGACCCAAAAGAAGAGAAAAAGTGAATCGAGACTGGTTTGGAGTTCGTAATAAATTGACACACGAAGTATATCGCGAAGAAAAGTAGAGTTATTTGGGTGCAACGTGAAAAGAGCGAAAGAGTGGAAGGACGGCACACTCGAACCCCAAAAAGGTGGGAGGTTATACAGGACTGGAGAAGGATGTAAAGGGAGAGAGAGAGAGAGCGAGAGAGCGAGAACGATTTTAATCTCTAGCATACATCGGACCGTCATATGGGAGGAGGAAGGACTCTTTCGTGGGACCACACCGTTATTTGGCCGGGAGTTGTCCGCTAATTACCGGGCTTGCGCGAGCGTAAACCCAATTTCCAAGAGTGCGCCCCTGCGCACATAGCAGATCGCGGGAGTTCGGTTTATGCAGGGGCCCCCGATCCCATCGAGGATTCGAGAGGGCGCGGGCGCACGAGGATCCCCTTATCGATAATTACCTTTGCACCGCGAGCGAAATTAAGGAATCCCTCCCTCAACCTCCGCCAACCTCCGCCAACCTCCGCCAACCTCCACCAAGTGGGGAAGAGAGGCAATTTTTCAAAGCCGAGACTCGTGAGATGGAGATTCCTCCATCTGCTCTGTTCTGCTCTGCTCCTTAAGGACTCGGCGTCTGAGTGCACAATAGAGTCGTCGGGTCGGGGCTTTATTGGAAACTGATAAATTAGTCTGGTTAAGCACACGATTTTCGAAGATTTTGGCTGATGTTGCCGGATAGGTTCACCTTCTTTTCCTCCTTCCAACTGCCTTCCAAGTACATCCTAAAAAACGAAGATACTTTTATTTATACCTTTTTATCCTCTTTATTTTATACCTTTAATTCGGCATTGATTGAATGAAAAATCTAATAGCTTTTATCGTAATTTACTTCGAGCCGCTTACATTTTTCTTACGTTGCGGAATATGATTCGTAAACGATTTATACCGCTCTAACTACTCTAAACCGTCGCACGCCGATACGCGAAGATAAAACTTGGGTATCCTCGTTTATTTACACCGCTAAAATAAGAATTTGCGTATATTTCGACATTGAAGGAGGCTTTTTTCAAAAAACGATAATAGTTTTTTGACCAAAAGAAAAATAATAAATGGCGTAAAATGATACGATGATTATATTTTTGGAATGATAAATAATTTGCTTTGTATACGTACCGGTTATTTATTATTCTTGAAACTTATAAAACAAAAAGCGATATTACGCAATCGTTAAAGTTTTCGAATTTTAATATTTTATCTACAATAGACTCGCACGCTTTGCGTATATCGTGATATGCTAATCGTGTAATAAACGTATAATAAACGTATAATAAACGTATAAAGCGTTGATTATTTTTAGGATATAATAAGCTGTATATTCTGCCCATACTTATTTTCATAGACGGAAGATGAGTTGCAGAAAATATATTTGTAAAAAGAACGACTTCTTGATTACAAATTAATGTTCGCTCATCGGACAGTTTAGTCCAGCACTTAAAGAAAGAGCGCGTTACATGGACGGTGCAAGCGTACACATTGATTGATTGACACGTTCGTTGATTCGAGATCCATAGATCCATGTTTATTCGTAGGATTTATTCTGGCACGATGTGCTCTGACACTAGCTATTATTTAAATTAATTAGAAATTTGATGGCGTAAATGACAAGCGTAGCCCGTATTTATCACTTTCATCTTCTCACAAGTTTTCAGTTAAGCTTTCCTTCTCTTTCGGGCAAAAAAATTGACGTCTTTGCTTTTCAACTATTACGTTCCAAGATGGCTTTTATCAAATATCAAAATCTGTTTGTTTTATTGCGATCGAACACAATTTACAATCTGGTGAAATATTTATTCGTTAACGAGTTTAACGAGTTGTTTCTAATTGATATTCGATTAAAAAATTAAAACTTGTAACTATTGTACAAAAAAGTCTATAAGTAAATTTATTTTTTTGTAAACGTGACCAAAAAAATTTCTCAGCTGTATTATTAATTTATGTTAATATTGATTAATGAATTAATCGCTAATATGATTACATCGAATTAATATTCCGAAACGATAATTTGAATATAAAAATTTTGGTTCGTAATATCGTGTAACGTTTCGAAGAAAATTTTTGTGCAATGAAAAGGTAACCGTTATAATTATCTTAAATTAAGTTAAAAATAATTTGATGGTATAAGATACGATTTATTACGAGTCGATATTTAGAAACGCATTTCACAGTTATATTATTTATAATTAATTAATGAACATTCGACTTTAAATTACATTTAGTTAATCTTTTAGAGAAAATTATTTTCAAATACAAATAAGTATGTAATTATTAATGTCGAAACTTTGATTTATAAAATTGAAATATCAACCGTTAGATGATATGTATGATTTTTTTATAGTTTTGTTATAGAAAGTAGAAATGCTTTGAATACGATGACAGATCTAGATTTTATTCATGATTAGGTTGTATCATCTTTTGAATTATCGAATGGAGACAGCATTAACGTAGCGATGCAGACCTGTTCCTTTTTATTAAAGATTTCAGGTATGGATGACTTGCTTGAGGAGGGACAATGACAGTCTTGGCAAATTTAACAAATTTGTATTATAAGCTTTTGGTGAGTCAAAAATAGAGAACATTTGTCATATTTGACAAAGAGGTATTTGAAAGGAATCTAATTTAAACCTCACAGTTACTCGCTTTTATATTTATACATTGAAATTATTCGAGTCGTCGCAATTAAAATATTATCGTACCATTTATTTATTTATTTATATACTTTTTATTATCGCGAACAAGAGTATTTAAATTTAAATAAACCTTCATGATTTTAACTACAAAGTGAAAAATCGCGAATCCGACTTTCACGATATTGTAAACTAAAAACGTAAACATATTTGTAAATTGTAGAATTTGTTTACTTTTCGATCAAAAAAGAAGGAAATATACGATACTCGGATAAAAATAATAAGGGAGAAAGGTCCTTTAAAACGAATCGATATTGAGAAAATCATCGAAAATCGAGACGAATAAATCGATAGTTGGCAGAAGGTAAGAAGCGTAAGAAGGTAAGAAAAGCCAGGCAAGGACAATAATGTAGTGTAATGAAGTATAAATTGTGCGAGAAGAGTAAGTACGTAAATCGTAAACCGTAAGAACCTCCCGCAAAAAGCTTGGAAAGTCGGTATCGGCGTACGCAATTGGAAGATCTCGAAAGGAGCGATAGCAAAGAGAAAAAGAGGCCCGGAGACGAAAAAGAAAGCTAGAAAAAAGAGAGCAAAGAGGGCCGCGAGCACATAAATATAATCGGCAGCGGAGAAAAATGCGAGGTGGGCGAGTTAGAGGTTGGCGGCGTGCGACGGGGAACGAATGACCGGAGGCCCCGAGCGGACGAAATATGCCGACGAGGTGCGCACGACTCTCGTACCTCCGTACCTCGGCAAAAAAGGGAAGCACGCGGAGGAGACGTAAGAAAAGAAACGCGATAAAACCGTCCTGGCTTTAGGTACGGCAACATTATGCAAATCCGTACTCAATACCTAATACGAGATAATCATAATGATTATGTTTCCACTCGTCCCTCTCGTCGCGCGTATCCACCTCCGCGAGCATCGGATCGGTCCACCTCGATCCACCTCGATCCACCTCGATCCACCTCGATCCTCCTCGTCTTTCTTTTTATCCTCGCCCCTCAAAAATTTCGATTTTGCTCGCTCTTCTCTTCTTTTTCTGCTTCCTAAGAGACCGAGATGCCGTTCGGTGCTTCGATCGAAGGTAGAGCGCGCAGATATTTATTTGACAGCTGTTTGTTTTACTGAAAATACACTTTCGTATAAATTTGTATAATTTTAAACGCGAATTTCGCGTATCTTGCCACGGAACAATTTCAACGTGATGACACAATTCTTTCCTCCTTTGCATAATGGATATCGTTTATTAATTTTTTTTCTCTTCTTTATCTTTCTCGCTGAAAAACTGGAATTTTAAAAGCGGTTCCTCTTTCCGAAATTTAAGCTTTGCATTGAGCAATCGAACGCTAATAAATTCTTTCTTGTATTCTTATCGATATCGTCGCGTTATTTATATCAACTTTTACAGCGATACGCGTTTAAACGCAATTCGACTTCTTACCGATAAAACCTAAAATTTTAACACAGTATTCGATCAATTTACGAAAACAAATTTTTATTCCGCGGTAAGTCCAACCTCTTGGTAATATTTTACGAAGTCGAGTCAACATCGATACTTTACTTTCCGTATTCGATCGCGATCGTTCAAAGCTTGAAATTTAACGAGTATCGCGAAATTATGCACATTGCGTTTACCTACGATCGACGCTAAATATACAAATCTTAAAACTCTGCCGCATTTTTAGGGAAAATCAGCGAACTGGTTTAAAAATTTATCCTTCTTTTCACGAAAATATCGACGAGTAATCGCAACTAGAGAAAGATAAAACTAGGAACGGAACCAACGCTAACGAAGCGAAAAAGCTTGCAACGTCTTGTCCTCGTCGGTAGCACGAGAATTCAAAGTCGGAAAAGCTTCGTCGAACTCGGATAACGTTAGCAGATGTTAATGACGACGAACAATCGAAAACAAAAGCGTCGAAAGCGTAAAGTTTTGCGGTACACGCGAAAGGGGACGGAAGATCGTCGATGGGCCTAAGGCGCGTAACAAAAATGCGCGACTCCGCTGCTTATCATAAAACATGCTTGCAATACGAGAGCGAGAGAAAGAGCGAGAGGGAGCGAGAGAGAGAGCGAGAGAGAGCGAGAGGGAGTTTGCAGTGCCGGGAGGACATTGCTCGAGAATATTCGCTCGGCGTATATGGACTGCGGCTGCTGTTGCACCCCCGGGTGCCACATAACATTATGTGCTCCCTACATATATGTGTCTTGTAAAGCCGTCTCTTTCTCTCTTGCTCGCCTTTTTTGCCTGGAGTTCCCTGCCCCGCGTTCGGCCCCGAACCCCCGAGGCCAATTGGAAATTGTCCTTAATAACAGGGGAACGCGCGCGCGCGCGAGCGAGAGAGACGGAGAGCAACGGAGAGAGACGGAGAGAGACGGAGAGAGAAGGAGCGCGCATCTCCACTCCTACAAGGATTGTAGTTCACTCCCGAGCGCGCGTACGCCCGCTGAAACGTCTCTTTATAAGACGATCCTAAGGCTACTCGGAAACTCCGGGCGTAAGAGCGAGACGGAGCTACGAAGATTTTTTCTCCTTGGCAAACGTCGATCTATGAGTCGACCAATAATTGTTATTCTCGCTGCACTTGCTCGCTTAATGATAGACTTTACGCGTTCGATTGAACCTTCAAAAATATATATTTTATTCATTTATCGCGCCGAGTACTTTTATTTGTATGGAAATGGTACTTATACCTTACTCTTTGCGTACTCGCGATCCAACTCGGTTAAATTTGATTATACCTGAATTTTATAAATATAATTTACCCGACGAATGGAGAAGAGACGAAGAATAAAAAAATTAAGAAAATAGAGTTCGATGCTTCCAAGCGTTTCGTCGATCCTTTCGCGCTCGTAGAATGATATTTTTAATAAGATTAATAAGCATGAATTACGCTGGCATTTAATCGTATAATTATATATTAATTTGTATATTATATTAATTTCCGTTCATACAACTATAATTAACAACGTTTAATTTTGCATTAATTTCTTAATAAACGACGGTCGATACGATCTTTCGACTTTTTATTTCATCATCGTGTATAAATTAATTAGAAATCGTAGCAACGAATGTTTTTTTAGACTCGCTTTTAGACTCGCGACTTTGATATTCGTGTATTAATGCCTGCCGTAGACAGCCGAATACGTTTACGCTCGAAAGCATTCGTTAAATATTTGAGAAACACGGGAGAAAAAATGTCTACCAACGGTATCCAAAGTTTCCTCCTATTAAATTTAAAAAATACGAGTGTCGTCAAAGAAGTTGCAACCGTTGGGACGAGTCCTCTTTTTTAGTCGCAAAAGGCGAGCAGTCGTCCGTAGTTATAAGCAAAGAAAAAAGAAAAATACGCGGCTACTCGCTACTCGTTCACTCGGGACTCCATATGTAATTTATTCGCGACGGAAGCGAGGGGCGAATATGCGCTTGCTAATTAGCGCGAGACCGACTACTTTGCCAAACTCGAACGCCTGTCCGTGCGTATACGTTTTTCTGCGTACGCGCATCCGATACCGGCAAGATTCCACGTCGACAAATTGCGCGAGCCTCTCGGAACCTTCGATAAATTTCGAAAATTATTATCGCTCCACCGGATGACGCGCACGAGTCGTAAGTTACGAGGTTCAACGATTTTTTCTTTTTTTTTTTTTTCTAACAACGCGGTAAAGTATTTTCGCGCGTGCGATTTCAATGGCGCGAAGATTTAAAGAATAATAAGAATTTCCAGCCGAGAATTCTACGCGTAGATTCAAAGATACCGAACGCAAAAATAAACGACTATCGATCAATTCGTTAAACGGAAATAAAAAAGAAATATCGACCAAAGTTACATATACACTCGAAAAGTTAACCAAGTGGAAAAATCTCGCGTATAAAATTATTATACACGCCGCAGCGAACTTTACGATTCGAGGTATGCGAGGTATAAAAAGATAAACGAAGCAAAGAAGTACGCGAGATAACGAGCGCAAAAAGAGTAACTTTTAAATTACGCGTAAAAGCGTTTTGAAAGAATACGCGTAAATGCAATGCGATCGAGACTCGCGTCTAATCTATCGAACGCGTTAAATTTGCACTTAGGCGAATAACCAACGCGAAAACAGGCCAATAATTTCATCCTCGATATCCCGCGCAAATAAAACGACGGGTTATCGACGATGTACGTTCATCGTCGGAGATTCACCGGTCAAAAAATGTAAAAGCATAGTTGTCGAGAGTTAAAATTCACACTCTTTCGTTCTCTCTTGGAATAGGAGCGGCGATCAGCCTCGGCAGCACTCCAACGTTTCCGCATGCCACCGAGACTTAGAAAATTGAAAAGAGCCGATGAGCTTGCGTAAAAGATAGATGGATGGATGGATTGTTAGATAGAGAGGTGCTGGGATGGCGGGATGGTGGGGTGGGGTCGAGGGGACGAGGGGACGAGGGGACGAGAGAACAGTGGTAATCGGCGATTAGGAGTCTCGTTCACCGTTGGCCGTCCCTCCTTCGACTCGCGCTCCTTCCTCGCGATATCGCCCGCGAGGATCTAAGATCCTGACCGCGATATCGACGGACCGCGCACGCATATTACGCCGGGGGCCCGAAGAGCAGATGCAGAGTTCGGTTGGGCCCGGACGGTGGCCACGCGAGTCGCCTCCGCGGTCGAGGATTTCCCAAACGTTCGCTGCCGCTTCGCCTCGGGCTTCCGGACGGTGACGCCAACCACTCGAATCGTCGAGTTCGACAATTTTTCTTCCTTCGAGTATTCCGAGCTAAAGGGAGAAACTAAAAGGAGTTCGGTCGTACCCGCGTTCGTTTTCCAAATATAAGCGACGATGGATGAATCGAGAACGAAAACGAAGCTTCGTACCTCAAAACGCGGTTTAATAGTTAACCGAATGAGATGACGTCGGCCGTATAAAATGCACACGCAAACATTCTATTCATCGCGTGTAATATATTTGTAATTAACGGAATATGTTAAATATGACATCGATCAGATAATAAATAAATAGATGGAAGAAATAAGGATAAATTGAAAGTTTTTCCGTATTACGAGCCGAAAGTAAAAGCAACATCGTTCATTTTTTATAAAATTGACCGAAAGTGAAATACTTCGCAAAATCTAAATTTTAAATTACATTTTACGAAATTGATAACGTGATCGTATTAATTTTTATAATTTTAAATGTTTGTATTGTTCGTATCGACGAATATTATCGATTCGAAAATAGTAACGCGAAATAAACGTAGTTTTTTTTAAAATGTACATCGCCATTTGTAGAAAAGTGCGAGATAACGAATCTTTGATACGAACGTGTAATATCTCGATTTGACGTATAAAGAAAGGGATCGAACGTAAAAATAAATAAAATTTCAAAATCCAGTATTCCTGATCGACAGCATTGAAGCGAACGAAGTACAGTATACGTAAAAATTGGTCAACGTTACGAAGCCGTTTGAACGTAATCGCGTGTAAAGGCTTTTGAAAAATATTGCGCGATAGATCATCCGTTTCGACTCGAGAAAGTGTTCCAGGAAGAGGATATTAGCTGTTGCGACTCGTTCGTTGCATAGTCCGAGGAAAAACGTTAAAAAAGCCATCGCATCGCAAAAGTTCCCGAGCGAAACTGTGGCGTCGTCTTCTTATCGGGCTGCCATCATTTTTCGTTCGCGGCCGCGACAATGGCAGTCGCTTCCTCGAACAACGCGCAATGCAATGAAACGAGCAGAGTTTAAGGAAACGGACGAGAAAGGGGCTTTCGGATTCTTAAATTCTCGGATGGAAAATAAAAAGAATCCAAATCCATTGAGTTCAATTAAATCGACGATAAATCACGACCATTCCTCGTGTTTAATTGCAAGATACACTCGTCGCGACTTTCGACTACTCGCTTCTTCAACGCGGTGGAAATAATATTGTATCGCCTTGTTTTTGAATAACGCCAATTTATCAGCTAATATTGTATCGAAATTCCAATCGGTACGAGTTTTCCGCGCGTAAAACGTATAATTAACGCTGCTTATCTAAAATAATTCGTACATTAAATCAGTCTTTTATCGTGAATTTTTAAAAAATACAAAGTCTACGGATAAACGTAGAATAAATTACCTCTCGGATGTTGTACGATCAAAACACACAATGCGCGTTAATTTTTATCAAAATGATTATTAATTCTCCGAGGAACGGCGAAACAATTGTATCCGATGCATTAAGAACGCGTTTATTATTCTCTTCCAGAGATGTGACTTACAGGAATGCTAGAGTGGAAATTTCATAGTTATTCGAGAGCAAACGAGACTCGGGTGAGAATTGGGCCGATGATTACGGCATGCGAGACTCATTTCCGCTGCTGCGGACATAAAACCTTACCGTTTCGTTTCGTTTTTCAGCGATTTTCCCACATGTTTACGTTTCTTTACCCACATGCTGTTTTTTATTTAGCGCGCGGTGCTGCCGAGATGCCGAGATGCCGAGATGCAGAGAAGGCGGTTATTAATTTTTCGCCTTCGTCCGTGAACGTACGATAGATTTTCCTTTCTTCGACGCAGGAAGAGCGATTCGCGATGTTGCGTTTGTTCTTTTGTTTCCAAGCGTTATTTGATACTTTTCAGTATTGGGATTGTAATTACACGAGTAATACAAGAATATCGAATAAGGTTAAAATCTTTTGTAAGCTAGATTTAATTGGTGAGGCCTTTGAAACTTTCTCTCGTCGGAATTGTAATCTTTGCATGAATTTCGTGCTAAGATTAATTATATTTGCAGAATATTTTACGATCTTCTTAGGAAAACAATTGGCAATAAAAAACTTTTTATTATTTAATAATTAGATAATTCTGTATTAATTATTATTATCGTACGAGATAGATTTTTACGTTTTTACGAATGGAGGGTTCGTAATTTGCGCAAAAGTAAAGATTTTAAACAGGAATTACAAAATATGAATTTCGCGTTTATTTTTTAAAACGATAATTGTTGGAACGGTTGAATAATTTTGCGATAAAATCTATTTGCTAGGAAAGGAAACACACGCTAACAAATGTCTAAAATACATTAAACTTTTACAACGGATATTTCAACAATTGATATCGCTAAAATAAACTTTTGATATCGAGAAAGTTGTATTTTTTAATAAAAAAATACTCGACAAAGGAAATAAGGTAAAACATAAATGGCGAACGATATTCGACCGATACGACTCTTCTCACCCAATAATACATCAATTTTCACTTTATTTCGAAAACAATGTTACCCGACTCGGTATATAATTAAGCGTCCTGTGTACATTGGAATGTAAACAGAAAGGGTGAAGGGAAAATATAGTTGGAGTCGGTTCTTTCCACTTTAGTCAGCGTTTGCCTTTTTGGTTTGTTGCATGCCGTTCGCTTTATTTGTTTAACACGGTAATGAAATTAAATCGGTTTAAAACTACGATAAGAATTAATATATCGTAAAGAATATTTCTTCCGGTAAATGCATTACCGCGTCATCGCAGTCGGTATAAAGAAACTGCGCTAATGGTAGTTTTAAAAGTTAACGTTCTTAATGGCTTTATTTTCGATAATGTCGACGGTAGCGTTTACTTGGAGTACAACGCAACCAAGTACCATCGCAACAGCCAGACTCGGCGAATGTGCTTTTTCTTCTTTCTTTTGCATAAATGTAAGTATTTTTTTAATTAGAGCCGTTTATTAAGATACGGTCGGTGGGGCAAACCGTACGGTGATAGTAGCCACTTTACAGCCGCTTAACAGACGTACTTACGTTTTAAAAAAATGTTATTAAAAAAGCGTTTAGTATAAGCCTCCGTGGAATACGGTAAAATCCGTGTTTCCTGTTTTTATGCAGGAACGAACCCTTTAATTAGAGAGCGCATAAAAAGTATATTCCATTAATGCCGCGTTTCCAGAACAAATTACCATCGCCGGGCGTATGTCACTGGTGCGCGCATTTTTTGCCCATTTTTTCCACATTTTTTTCATCGACGCGAGCAGTGCTCCCGCCTCGCGAGGATTACCCGATGCCCCGATGCGTAAGCGGCGATAAAGCACGATAAAATTGTTAATAGTGTTTTCTCTCGTTCCTCGGCGGCGAGTCCGGGGAAAACCGAGGGGAAACCGCGGAGAACCTGGAGCTGGACTTTTTTTTTAACGAGAGAGAGAGAGAGAGAGAGAGAGAGAGAGAGAGAGCGAGAGCGCGATATTTAAAAGTATGATGAGGCGCGAGGATTTAAGTGTAAAAGAAGGCGAAGGAGGGAAGGTGCGGACTTCCTCGGTTTCTTTTTCAGAGCCGACCGACGCGTCGACTGGCGGTTGCTCTATGGGCTTACGGGCTCCTAACGTACTGCGACTTTTACGACAGGACGACGTAAAAACGAAATGAAGCCGTTTACGTGCAAAGCGAGAAAATCGACGAGTAGAGCGCGAACGTCTCGAAAAAAGGAATCGAGGCGGGGGGAGGAGGGGAATGAGGAGGAGGAGGAGGAGGAGGGGGGGAAATAAGGACGAGGGTGTGCGTGGATGTGTGAGAGGAGGGGGAGCAGCGCCTTTCGAAGGAACGTTAGATAAAGAGGTGAACGGTGCTATTGTACCTGGGGAGGGTAAAAGAGGAGGAACGAGCGCAAGGAGAAAAACGGAGAAAACAATAAAGGCGAAATAGACATTACGGATGACGAGCTATCTTTATAACGTATCTAAAGTGCGATTTTTTTTTTAAATATAAAACCGAGGTTAAGGTGGAAATCCTCGAGTAATAAAAAAAATAAATTGCCGTCCCGATATCGTGGCGAGGTCGATGCTTTAATACTTCAATTTTTGTTTTACTTTCGCTTATTGTTTCGTTAATTCGTTCGATCAAAGTGGCTTCCTTTAATTATTATGGATATTACTCTACTTACCGCGATCCGTTCGAAATCGTTATTTTATTGGTCGCTGACTGGTCGCGACTTTTTCCATATTCTTGTATGCGCCTATTTGTTTAGACGACTAATCCGACGAGATGAACTTTTAATTTTATTTATTATCGAGAGAGACGCTTTTAGCTTCTTTTTTATCTTCGATAATCTATTCTTCGGAACGATTATTCGTCGCTTGATCTATAATAATTTAATTGGCTCTATTATTTAATTAGGATTATAAAGGAAGACAATGATCGTGTGATTTGTATAGAACTAAACGGCTCTTAAGAGTTCAAATTAAGAATATAAAACGATTTCGTTGAAACGCTATCGATAATTAATTGTAATACAGATATTCGTGGATTATAAAACGATGCAAATCTGAATTATCGGCGGTGTAATTAAGCGCGTAAAAGACTCTTCGAAGAAGAGCATCGAAGCTTCCTAATATTTGGCAAAGATCACGCGAGTGATGAAAAGCACGCGGCGCGTTCGGGAGACAAGGGGTGAGAGAAAAGAAGCGAGGAGCAACAAAAGGAACATAAAATAAAAGGGAATGCGTAAGAGAGCGAGATAGAGGGTGAGCGAGAGATTTATAATCGAGGATTACAGCCTGTTTGTCTCCTTATTCGCAATGAGGACTCGAAATCCCGAACGACTTCATTCCGCGGATTCCCGAAAATCCTTGGGTATTGTCGCACCGCTTATCCTGCAGCTTCATAAATTCCGTGGTATCGAGAAGCCTCTATAAAGTCCTCCGAGTCCACGATAAATTCGTTTATTTGCCTTCGGAAAACAATATATGCTCGCGCGACCGACGCAAAGTTGCGTCTTTATCGGGAGCGAATAATTGCCGGTGACGCCAAGTTCGCTTGTTCTGGAAGTCGAGGACCGAACCAAGATCTTGGAGAGAGTTGAAGCGGTATTTTGTCGCCTCGGTATGCTTGGCCGTTTCTACTGGTGAGACCGACTGACAAATCGTTCAGATTCTGACTGCAACCTTCCCATTTTGTATCGTCATTTTTCAAGCCCTCGTAAACCAAAAAAATTAAATTCTCGTCTTCTTCGTCTCTTGGTCGATTATTCGACGTTGATACGAAACAATGCCGATTAGAAAAGATTACTTACGAGTAGACGATTACTTCGAGATTGACGTCGTAAACTAATATCTCGTAGAGATAAGTTTAAAAAAGCCTTAAATTGATGATTCTTGATAGGTTTACGCGCTACCGGTCGTTTTAATGGGGCTGTTTTTTTTTTCTTTTATTTTTTAATGAAACTACAACGTTTAAAAATGATCGTTCGAGATCCGAAAGTATACATCTATCGAGAAATACACGAAGATGCGTGTATACGTTTATCTTTTTCAAACGATCTACGTAGTTTTGTACGAGAGTGGTAGTACTTAATTTTCTTTAATGAACAATGACTATATTTTATGTAAAACGATGATCGTCGGAAGATTGTATTTTTCTTTGATATCGATCGGTGTCGGTAAAACTTTTTCGTATACGAATAGCGATTAGCTTAAAAATAGTCAAAAAGTTGTAAAAACAAGTTTAACGTAATAATAATAATAATAAGTGTATGGTAAACATTTAAATATTATGCATCTGCTTTACATTTTAACGTGTCGTTTGATAATATTTAACATCGATGGAATAAAATAAGCGAGAAATAATATCGAAGAAGAGGAAAAATTAGCATTTAATATTTGAATGAAATACTAGGAAAAATGTCGAAATATATTTAATATGCAACAATTTGGGCGAGAGTTTCCCTTCCCACGTATTTTATTGCCACGAGTACGAGTTTTAACTTTATACATCGCTTCCTTTCCACGTGCTTAACAGTAGTCTAGGCGCGCCATAATTAATCTGAATTATGCATCAGATCCGTCAAGAAGTTGGCCCGATAAGATAAGACTGAATCCGAGTATAATAAACGCATTTCTCCATGATCGATGATCTCGTTCACGCGTGATCGCAAAAACTCACGAACAACGGAAAAGCGGAACTCGGACTTCGCAAGCTTGCCCACGCGATATCAAGAAATTGATTACGTTTCTAATTATGGCGCCTCGGAATTAGCATAAATTTCCATAAAAATCTCTACGTAATCTATGTACAATCAAAAATGTCAAGCTTAAGACTTCTGTGCGATTCCTTCAAATAGTTTATTAATTTATTAGTTTATTATATTATTAAATTACGAGTTTATTAATTTACCGATACGCGAATATATCAATTACGATTTCTTACGTACATTTTGAGAAATAGTGACGATTTTATTTGCGTTCGGCAAGATTTATATTTTTTTCGTTCAACGTTGAAAATTGATACTTTTAACGTCGTATTATTTTACTAAAATATATTAATACGCAATACGTTGAATACACTTTTAAATATTTCAAAGAATGAAATCTTTTTTTAACTATAAAATATACAATGTTCTATAAAAATTTCTTACTTAAAAAAAAATATTAATAGAATCGAAAGACAGAAATCTTGAAATAAAACAAAAATCCTGTTAAATTCCTGATTATTTATGATAATTTGTTTAAAATATCCCTTCTTTGTGGAAATGTAGTAATAAATATTAATTAAATTTAGAAATTATCTAATCTTGGTAAGAAGCCGTGGATTATGAACAATCAGTTATGTGTAATTACTTTAAACGATGATTAAATCAAAGTCTCGTTATTGACTCCCAATACGTATTATTAAGAGTAATTGTAGTTATTTTCCAGCGATACTAGCTTTACGTTCATTGGTAATTTGCCAAAATAAAAATTTATCGAAATCAATTATTTATGCTTAATGTTGAAAAGTCTTTGTAACATCCTTCGTTCGCTTATTAGAAATATACATCGATAAAAACAAAAAAACCGTTCAAACTGCAAAAGTCACTTGCTTCACCATAACTTGATCATCAATTTTAATTATACCTCCGTGAATTTACTATTGAATTTTTCGAAAGCGATCGATCCTAGCTGATTCGTTCATTTTTCAGACACGTACATTTACATATTCATAACGTCCTAATGAATAATTTATTTACCGTTTCATTTCACAATTGAAACACACTTCCAAACGTTAATCCTTTCGTAATATTTACCTTTTCTAGAATCCATCGAAAAATAAGGAACGAAAAAAGAAAAGAAGAAGGAATCCAACGGGTTTGGTGCCCCGCAAAATTGCGTCGTCGTCCGGATCGTTTTCGCACGAAGGAGCCGAGGACAAAAGTGTTCCCTCTTCTCCTCCTCTCGCTTCCAGTGCCGCCAACGCGTTGCGAACGTTTCGGCGGCGAAAGCGTTATTACCTCGCAGGAGAGATCCGATCCGGGCGAGGTGAGCCCAGACGGCGCGGCGTCGGCCAAATTTGTCGGTCGCTCACCGAGATAAGCCGCTCGCGGGTTGTATGGAAAGCAGTCGTCGCGGGAATTAACATGTCGGGGGAGGAGGATCGCTCTAAGGAGCCAATCAGCGCGGACTCGGTTGAATTATGGATGGGCTCCGCGTCGTAATTCGAGCGATCGCGAGTCCACGATAATCTCACGCTCTCCATTTTAAGCGCGAGACTCCGACTCGTCGCTTCGACTCGAGGCGATCGAGTTATCCTTCTATTTTTATCATCGCTTCATCCAACTTTGCTTCTTCCGCTGTATTTAAGACCGATGATTACCAACTTCGATTCGTCGAGATAACAAACGATAAGTAATCAATTTTCCCGATTCAAGCGAGAGTGTCCAATCGACGATGGTTAAAATTGATTGGAGAGGTTTAGAGTCGGCTTTTAAAAATAAAAACAGTAACATCGTTCGCTCTCTTTTCCTCCGTTCACAGCTTTCCGAATTCTGGAATCCTAGAACTGCAGCACGAACGAAACCCGCGTTCACTCCCAGCGGGAAATCGTCTCCTCTTAGCGCAGGTGCGAGAAATATTGCGCACACGCGAAAGCTCCTGCGAAATAAAGATTTCAAACCGCCGGCAAATGAAGTTGGAAGCATCGACTGGAGCACTCGCGATCGGTGGCGTGCGACCGCGAAATAAAACATCGCAAAACCACGCGGATCGACTGAAAATAAAGCAATTAACGAATTTACATACGAAATGCTCCCGCGTTCTCGATGTGCGCGTGAGGTATGCGAGCGAGGTATGCGTGTGAGGTATGCGTGTACACGCGACGCATCCGACTCGCATTCCTCCAGGGCGTCCTGGGAAAAGTCGGGTCTCGAGGCCCCGTTCCTCGCTTTTTATGAATTAACGCGATTATACGCGAAACTTGAGCAACGCCGGCCGCTGGCGAAATCCGTGGCACAAGCCTGACGCAAGTGACGCTGCCGACGGATTCGCGAATGCCGCGCTCAAATTTATATTTTATAAGCGAATAATTTTGAGTAATTTTATTAATTAATTCTCGGTGTCGAAGTAGGCAATCGCGGTTATCTAGATGGGAAGTGCGAGAGGCGGTTCGGACTTGCGATATATCCTGTGCATCGGTCATCTTACCCAAGGGATGTGAGAAAAAAGAAGTTGTTCGATCTTCGGTCGCGGTTTTCGTTGCTTTATTGTGTTTTTTTTTTATCGAGATGCAACTTCCGACGATTAGAAAGTCATTTTTATTTGCTAGTAAAGTTTAATGCTCGTTGCGACATTTCTTTTCGCGCTTTGAACACGGTAACGAAATCGCGGTGGAAGACTGGCGTAAGTCTGTATCGAGGGAAATACAAACTTGGTACTTTTATTGTCTAATTAGTTGCTTATACATTTTAAAGTGTAAATTTATTATTCGTACGAGTGCACTCGTACAATGTACTATTTTTTGCGTTATTGCGTATTTGACTGAGAAATATTGAATGCGCACGCGATACGCGAAAAAAAATTTACTTGTGCGCATTTTTCGTTTATCGATGTATTCTTATTCAAAATTTTAAAATACCAAGAATTTTATTCTACTTTTAGTTTGAAAAATTATATAGCGATACGATATTTACTATTCGATTTGAATTTTTTTTTAAAGTCGTAATTTAATCGATGGTTCTTGTTCTTTATTTTCCGTATCGAGTCTTCTATTCTATATTATATGTTTTTATACGTAAACTAATTCGATAACTGATTATACTTTGTTATTTATATTTAAACGTTAAATATAAACTTTGTACGTATATACGTATCGTTAAATGTTTTAGTATTTGTTGGTTTATTTTTAAAAATTAACTCGATGACATTTTCGATCAAATTTTATTCCATAAAAAAAAATAAAAATCCTCTTAACATTCGTATATTAAATATCTAAAGAAATATAAAATAAATTAATTCCAAGTTTAAATATAGCGTATCGGTATATATAAACAGAATTAAACGAACAACAAAAAAAGAACTTTCGTTATGTTATAAAATAAAATGATAGTTTAATAATTTACATACGTTTCGTGAATAATTATATCAACACTTTTTTTTGAAGTAAAGGAAGAAAAAGAATATCGACTGATTTGCAACATAAACTAAAATCTATTTCAAAGATAATTCTTTGGCAAAAAATAATAGTTCTATAAAAAATGAAATAAAAAGTTAGAAGTCAAAGTCGATGACATAAATCCATTAAAAATTAATTAATACGCGACATTGATAACGTTTAATCATAAATGTATTGATAACAAAAATTTGCACGTTTCGTACTCTTATTGCGTAAAACAGCTAATTATGTGTAATATCGTACAGTGATTATATTTCAATATCAGATGAAGTAAACAAGATTTTAAAATAATCGAGCGTAATAAATCTACGAGCCAAGAAATAAATAAAATCTAATTTTTTTCTTTAGGATGATCGATTACTTAGCCAAGTTTCGATTCGATCGATAAAGCTTCATCGTACAATTTACATTAGAAATAATTATGCTTACGAAATTTAAAATCCGATCGTTCGGAGACAGTCGATGACTCGGTAAAGTAACGTCGAAAAAATAATTTAAACAAAGTACAAGCATCATCGAACTTGGCTCGGGAAAGCAAATGATCCAAAGATCCAAATGAGCTAAACGAACGGAGTACATTCGATTCCGAATAAATCAATTCATTCGTAGGACAATTGACCGCGGGTATAATAACGCGACCCTTTAGTATAGGAACAGACTCGCGTCCGCCTTAAGTCAAAAGAGCACCTTCCGAAATCCTTATTGTATTATAATTTCTCGCGGTCGATATTTAAGTGCGCAGTCACGTACGCTTGTATTCAAATAAGCTGCACCGGCAGCAGAAGCAACGCGCAGCTTTAGCTAATTTGAATAAGGGACGTAGGAGAGAGTAGGCGATTCTCCCCGCTGAGGAAGCTGAAGCTGGAAGATGGAAGCTGGAAGCTGGAAGCTGGACCCCTTGTGTCCCGGTCGCGAGCGCCTCTCCCCGCTAATCTCACTCGTCATTTACGGCGAACGCAAGTCCATCGATAGCCAAAGCAAACGCGAGGCTAATTGCCAGCGTGGAAAAACCGAGGCGCACGATCCTTATTTATTCCCGAGGTAGAAACGCGACTGCGGCAGTCTCTAATGGCCGACTAAATTTGCAGATTTTTACGCGGAGTCTCATTCTCGTTATTCTCCTTCGGTGGTTCTCCTGGTTTCCAGGGTTGCTTTCGGAACCGCGGATCATAAATAACGCGTTCGCGGCAGATGCAAAGTTCCGAGTTTTCTTTACTTGGGTTCGCGAGACGGAAGACTCCTGCGTCTGTTTTTTTCTTTGCCGTCGGTTCTGATGTTCAACCATTCAATTCTCGACAACATTGTGATTTTTACCCGATATTTCAGATATACAGATATAATTCTAGAAAATGCCTGCGATGTTCTCATACTTTCCAAAGCAATTTTATCTCGAGGGATATTAAATTTTAAAATTGTTTCTATTTTCACAATGTGTGCCGAGATTCGAATTGAGATGTAAAAAATGTACACACAAAGCTGAGCTAAGTTTATATTGTTTTTCGTTATCTCTTTCATTTTTCATCGTACTTAACGGTCTCCGAGTCAAATTATATCGAGTTAAGGTTACGAGGCAACGGTGGTAAGATGTATCGCGAAGTATCGAATAAAATATCATTGAAGTGAAAGTACGAAATTTTATTTCGCATTAGTGTGTAAAAAGTTCTATCGAAAATTACGCGTAACGAAGAAAATGACGTTCTCTTATAGAAGGATGTTTATTGTTGTTTTTAATACGTTATCATTTTTATTGATTGCCGCGTTATTAAAAATGATCAAAAGAATAAATATAAGTATGCTGTCCTAATAATAAGTTCGATAAGCTTGGAACAATAACGAATTACTCAATAATACGAAGTACCGACGAATGTAGAATTATTTTATGTATTGATCGGCATATTTAAATAACAATAATAAATAATTTACATTACAAAGATACATTAAATTTGACATTTAAATTAATAGACACAAAGAAATTCTTTTGTATTAAAAAATAATGTGAATTTATCTTGTATACAAGCATAGAGTAGCTATAACTTATTGAAAGTTATTATCGTATTAGCTTCGATAATACAGCAATATAAAATGAAATTAGAAATAATTGCTTATAATTTCAATAAATCGGTTAATCTTGAAAACTCCATCGCGATTGTAAAATTATTTTATATTCAGAAAAGTAATCAAAGAGATTAGATAATAGAAAAATTAATTTCTTTTGTTTTTTTTTCATACAATAACTTACCTATTCGGCTTGTACGAAAATTATTGATATTAGAACTATAAATATAAAATATAACGTGTACTTAATCGCTTGGTTACGGGTATCAAAATGTTGTACATTGCGCAATAATTTTCAGCGAGTAAAATAATTTAAAAATATGTGACGAATAATATTTTTATTTATGTTACATTATTATTGTAAATTCGATTTTTCGATAGATTGTACGTTTATAAAAAATTGTCAGTTTTGTAAAGATCTAGAAACGGAAGAAGTATTATTTCAATTTTGAAAACGAACAATAATGATAACGATAATAACGATAATAAAAAAATAAAAAAGAGTGGTGAAAAATTATCATAGACGCTTAGAGACGATAATTTAAAATATAATTTTAAGGATTTGTATTATACGTGATAAAACACAAAGGCAAATAATAAACTAAAATTATGTATGGAAAATTTTACTTTAAAATAATATAAAAAATATCAATTGATGAAGATATGTGGAATGAAAATTTCATTGTGTGTGTTGATGCATATGCATTAAATTTAAAGAAGATTATAAACAATAGATTTTGGAAATTGATTTTTTTTCGTAAGCAATTGTTAAATATATGGATCTTCGAGTAATATTGTATATTATAAAAGAATTGCGAGTAATAATTAAAGAAATTACGAAGGTCTTGTGTGGGTTAAGAAATGAACAACGTGGAACGATGGTTGAAGTCAATTTATATAAATGTACAAAAAGAAACTAACCTAGAGAATTACCGATGAAAAAAACTAATTCGTATAAATTAATATTATACTTTTCTACTAGAACTTATTTGGTGCGTTGTATATCTATTATTTGATAAAAAATACGCATAAAGTATGAAAATATTTTTCTTAAACATCCTTATTTTTGTTCAATTTTAGAAATGCATTGAAAAAATGTTGAAATTTAATGAAAGAATTTACCATAATATCAGTAATTTTTAACCGTACCTTTTTTTGTGATTCTAAAATAGAAGCGTATACGTAAGGAATAGAAATTATGTAATTCAAAAGTAAAAAAATGAACTATTTATTACTGACAAATAATGTGTGTGTATATGTGTTTGTATGCGTGCGTGAATAGTTGGCATTTATTATAGTTTTATTACAGGGAATTTTTGATTTGAAACCAATGCCAAATCTCTATACGAAATAAATATATGTATATTTTTAAATAATATAAAATTTAATATATCAATTAGATAATTGTTATTTAAGAATGATACCTTTTAAAAGCTTTAATTTTCTATTTTTACGTTAAAGCTTAAGAGAGTATTCGAGTATTTTATTGTTTAAAGAAAAAAATGTGCAAGTTTTTATGAAAACCAAGAATTAGAAAAAAATTTGGATTACTATGTAAATGAATGTAAAGCTACATAAGTTTATGACGAGGCAGAAATTATCGCGCGATTATTCGACAATTTAAACAAGTACTTCATTTCGGAATTTTATGCCTCCGTAGACACGGGGTTGTTCGCAGTTCTGAAATGTCTTCATCGTCCAAGAAGGAGAACGAGAAAGCGCAAGAAATGCAGTTTTATAGGAGCATTTTTAAGCGACGAGGAAAGGAAGAGCAGGGGAATGAAGATTAAGTGTCGGCGAGGGCAAATCGGCAACAAAACGGCCCCAATAAAGAGCGAAACCGCAGCGATCGGTCGTCTCAGCGGGTAACGTAAACCGCAACGACAACGGCTTTACAAGGCTTATATACTTGCGCATTGTGTGCAGGAAGAGTCGTACTTGGGCAATAGATAGCGAGCGAGAGAGCGAGAGAGCGAGAGAGCGAGAGAGCTTTGGTGGGAGGAAAAAGGGGCTTCGACTCCGTCTGCCTATCATTTCCATATTATTACGGCTGGTTTTACAGCAGCAGCGGCGATAACCCCCGGGGGGACTTCGAATTTCGTAGGCTGGTAAGATCGTATCCTGTCTCGTGTTCTGCCTTGACCGATGTTTGCTAAGCGTGACTAATTCAAACGGTCTAGGAAGTTCGCAACTTCCAGCTTTGGACTCTTATTATGCAGCCATGGAAGAACAAAAGATCATTATTTGTAAGGGAATTTTTGCACTACAATTATCGCGCGTGCTCCACAAAGACAAATGGTCCTTTTCTTTCGGTACGAATAATGCATAATGAGATGCTAAGAGGAAATTACCTTCGAATCAGAATTATTCCGCTTTCGGGAAAAGAGGAGTTAAGCGATCGCTTTTTCGGTCTAACGTCGTTTCCTTACAACAGATTTCTTTTATTCCTTACAGACAAGCTACTTACAATTTTATTGCACTATTTTGCTTTTCCGGCGGTAACAATTACCGGAGCTCTTACGAGAGATTTCTTCTAGCTATTTTACGCGGCATTAAACCGCGTTAGCGAAAATTAATTTCGCCGATCTTCGTCCCTTCTTTCCGATTAATTATTATTTTTATTTATTTTCAGTTCAAAGGATCTGGCGACGATCGAACGAACGCGACGATCTCAAAGAAACGCACAGCCTTCGAATAACAAAAAATTTCACGCACGGTAATAACATTTTTCTGTAAATTTTACATCGAGATATATAATGTAATCAACGCTGAATATAATAACCATATTTATATACTTTGAATTAAATTCAATTATTCTAGCCTTACAAACCAGTCACGCGTTAAATATGTAACATAATTTTTATATCGACCGAACGAGTTTATTACTTTTTATTAAATAAGTTTGCGCGGTTGTGCGATTAAGAATAAGTTACTCGTATATAAAAACGAAACAAGTTTCTTCGAATACAAAAATATAACATCGGATGTAAAAGTACCTAAACTTATATTACAATCGTAAAAGTTATTTTTAAGCGGCCTTTTGCGATTTTAAATACTTTTTTTCGAACTAAATATTTTACGATATTTCAAGACTTAAAATTCTCATCGGAATTATTTTAATTACTCTGGTAATTATATCCTTCTCGTTTCCTATAAGATACTTATTGATATATTAATAAGCTATCCTCCTCGATCCATAAGTTTCGGTCCCATAATTTCCATAAATTTCGAGCGTAAAAAAATCTCATTGTGTTCGCCGCTACGAGTATGTGAACGGTAACGACAGTAACAGCTGACGTCATTCCTAGACTACTCCTGTTTCACATGCCTCGTGTACGCGAATCTAACGAAGCTTTTTTTCTTCGTATTTAATTAAATGCCGCAACGAGAGCGAGCGAAAGGAAAAAAATCAAAGTAGCAGTGACTTTTAAGTACTCGTGGAGCAATTACTCGATAGGAGCAACGACGCAATCTTTTTTTTAAAACGCAGATTTTTACGGTTCGTTATTTCTTTATTATATCGAACGCATCCTCTTCGATCGGCGAAACTCACTTTACGTAAAACCTTTGAATTTAAATATTTTTCCTTGACATTAATTTACGATCGTTGCTCTCGCAATGCATTAGATGGTTAAACAATTGCACGAAAGTCACACTCGAACGTTAACGGAAGGTCGTTAAACCCAATTATTTCCGTTGTTGCGATGGTTTCTCGCAAAATTTCACCTTTGTCATCGCCTCGATAAATAAATTATGCAGCGTCGTAAGTACAAGTAAGTACACCCGAGTACAATATTTTCGGTTGAAAATCCGATTCGCCCGTCAAGTCGAGCGCGGCTGTGAAAGCCGAGCATCCGGATCGATAACGCGGCCATTTTTAAAAAAGAGGCGCCGGACGTTCGCCCGAGAAAATCGTGCTGCCCGACGGCGTAACGAGGTGCTTTCCTCGCTTCGCTTTCGGTGAAAGCCGCGGGAGAAAGGAGCCATGCAAAGAGCCATGCAAACCCTTTGTTCCCGGCCATCCTGGCGATTCTGCGCTGCCGCGCTGCCGCGCAAGTGGCACGTCCAAGACATCCGCGGGACTTTGTTCTCGGAAGACGATCAGCCAAGTGATCGTGGCACTTTCGCCGGTGGATTTCGTTCGATGCCTCGCGCAAATTCGAGGTTTGTCGGGAGAGCGTCAAAGGGTTGAGTTTTCGGATCCGATTCTTTGTCTTGCGAAGATCAAAGCACTCCTTAACGAGATTAAATAAATAATACACGATATAATCTGATTTTAAGTATTCGTCGGAGGCAGTTACAAGTTATCGCGGAAGCGGTTCGTGTAAAATTTAGAAAAGATCTATTCGTTTAGGTGCAAAATGTCCGATGTATAATTTGATTAATCGTAAAAATTAGTAATTTTTAATCTTACGAAACCAAGAGTTTTAAGATGTTTGATTTTACTTATATTTTATATCTGTATCGTATATTATAAATTTAACTTTTGATCATAGATAAACCTGTAGTCATTTTTACTCGACTCGGTATCAGCTTCCAATAAATAATTGAAGCTTATAAGTAAGACTGTAAAATGTACAATGTAAGCAATCTCTTATAATCTTAATATAAATTATAGATCCGAGGTAAGTAATCGGTTAAAATTGATATAATATATAGATAACTTGGTTAAATCCTTATCCTCCGTTATAAATTATACCAATATTAGAATAATCTACAGTATTTTTAACAAACGGAAATATTAAATTGTCCTAATTTAGAAAATAAATATACATATTTTAATAATCTTGACGCGTATTCTTTCGCGATCGTTTTAACCGTTACATCGTTCATCCTTTATTCAAAATTCTTTTTAAAGCTTGCGTATCTTTCAAAGGTGCAAGAAAAGCGATACGCGGAATAAGAATACCAACCTGCTTCGAATTATTTACCCAAGCGGAAGACGATACAAAAGCGAGTTCGTGAAATATATCTTTCGAACCGTCGATAAAGCTCGCGAGCTTTTTTTTCGATACGAAAGAACCGTTGAAAACTCTAGGTTGAAAAAAAAAAACGCGTTTTCTCGCGATATTTAGCGAAACACACTCGAAAAACGACTCCGGTGCTCAAATAAATCGTCGCAGTTTATGCAACGTCAACGGACTCGAGTACGCGAAGATCGTTCGATTTACTCGAACGTGCTTTTTTCAACCCTCGGGGTACCGTCGAAGAAAGGTTTCACCGCACGGTATACACGATATTTTACCAATAAGTAATATTTTCTCGATCGCGTACGCATTGAAATAAGAAATATAAATAAGGCTCGTTCGCCCTCGAACGATACACGATTGTATTGGCATCTCGGTTCCTCGCGAACGTCGTAAGTCTGTTTAATTTATACAGAGTTTCTCGAAGCGTCTCAATCGATAGTTGAGAAACAAAGCGGATGTATCCAAGGATACGAGTCCGCGCGGTGATCAAAAATATTCGAACGTATTTTCCGCCGATCGTCGTTAGCGCTGGCATTTTGGCAAAGTTGGGACGCGGGTAAAGAGAAAGAGAAACGGAAAGAGAAGCGGAAAGAGAGACGGAAAGAGAGACGGAAAGAGAAACGGAAAGCGAAACGCGTAATCTAACGCTGTTAACAGCGATTCATCACGCTTAAATACGGACGCTCACTCCCAGTACTTATAGAGCTCGTACGCGCACAAAGCGGAATCCCTCGTGCACTCGTCGGCTTTATTTGTAGCCTTTGTACGATCTGCCTCCTCGGCGAGTCAGCAAAAGTAGCCAGCGGCACACTATAAACGAAATAACACGCGCCCGCGGACTTGCTCGACAAACGGCGCGTAATTAAACAAACGCGTAATAAAACATCTTCCGAGGCAGGCCTGTCAATTAGACCGCCGAGCGCGGAGCAAAAGCGAGGTTTTCGAGGGGAGGAGGAAGCGGAGGATCGATTGACGATGTACGCGAAGCATGGGAAACGCGGAGAGAGAGAGAGAGAGAGAGAGGGAGAGGGAACCGAAAAAAGACCCTTCCAATCGAGGGAGGATGGGGTTGTACCGCGCGAGAAAAGGAAGAAAAAGGATGAAAAAGGATGAAAAAGGATGAAAAAGGAAGAAAACGGAAAGGGACGAGAGAAGAGACCAATGGTAGTCAAAGGCCGTGACACGAGGCCACGCGTTCCTTCTTTCTCTTTGTACATTGACTTTTTCGCCTGAGAGCCGGCGGAGACATGCACCAAGAGGTGGAGGTCGTAGGCTCGAGGCTGTCGGAGTTCACGTGAAAGAGTCACGGGATGGTGGCGCGGAGCCGGGGAACTAGCCAGCCGAGACCAAAACTCGCCGCTTCTACCGCTTCCTTCGCTTTCTACCGAGGATTCGCTCCCGGAGCTTCTTCCGCTCGACCGATCGCGAGAGGCTGGAAAGGTTGGAAACACTCGTCGTCGTTTCCCAACTGCTTCTCAACTGCTTCCCAACTTCTCACGACACTTTTCGGTGCACTCTCCGTTCGCGAACGACGAGAGAACCACGTCCACCTGTCAACGGATATTTGTCCCTTTTCGGAGAGGAGTTTTCGTGTTTTGCAGCTTTCGCGAATCGAAAATGAACGAGCTTTTTCTTTCGAATGATAGGATTTAAGTGAAAAGGCGATATTTTACCAATATATTTTATAAACACGGACACGTTTTTATCCTTCCGAATCATAACTTACGATTGCTCTTCCGATGCGAAATTCGGGAACTTTGAATATTTTCGAAAGAACGCGCAAAACATTTTTAGAAAGGATGAATTATTACCTTCGCTATTATTCCGTAAAGATCGAAACTTCTTTTTTACGTATATTTCTACGTACGTATCGGTACGCCATAAAAATTTCCAATGATACGGAATAATGGAAATAAAACTTTTCGTTTTTTGTTTTTCTCTTTTTAAATCTTTTGTACCATTGGTATTCTCGATATTCGATGGAAAAGTTCTTCTTCGAAAGTTTCACGCTCGGTTCTTCACCTAAAACATCGGGTAACGCAAAAGAAACATTTATTTATAAAACCTAAGTTTTAGAGTTTTATTTGAGAAGCTGCGAACGTTGCTCCGCTTCTAAACGGTTAATATTCAATTACTGGTACGTTTGATTAATTATTTTTTTAAATTATATTTAATTACTCGTAATATACATTGTATTATTTCTATTATAAATTCAAGTTTTTTTGTTGCAAATTTTACGTTAGCCGTGTAATAAGGAAACGGTAATTGTAATTTTGCTTGATTAATGCGAAGTACTCAACGTTGTCTCAAATGTAATTATAATTAATATACTCGTAGTGATTGACGTAAAATATATATGTTTTTCATTGCAGAATACGGAATATGTTCCGGTTTAACCTTGTTCGGTAATTTTCGCGTTATTTATATTATTTTAAATAATTTTTTCCTCGTAAACGGTAAATACTTTGGCGCAATTTGTAATATAAAAAACTACTGTAATGTAAAAAAACTGATAATTGAAATTTGATATGAAAATAATTTAAAAAATTATCGGATAAAAATCTAAAGGTAACATTTACATTTACAATATAATTTTTCATCGGTTTAAATTTTTCACCCGCAGAGAAAAATACTGCTATGCTTAATCACGTCAAATGTTGATGCCACCTTTTGTGTACTTGCATCTGACATAGTTCTTGCGGTTCTCTCGCTCTCTTTTCCTCTTTATCTATCTATCTTTGCCTCTGTTCGCTATTTATTCATCTCTCTTTTTGTCTTTCTCTCTCTCGCTTTATCTCTGTATTTATCTTGCTAGCTCGTTCATTGTTCCATATCAAACTACTTTTCGACTACTCCCTCCACCCATTTCCCGTTAATTCTTCATCTCGCTCCTTCGAAATCTCCTTACTCATCAATCCCTGTCTGTCGCTGCTGTATTAAAGTTCACGTTTAATATGAATTTTCAGAATCTTTTTTTCACAATGCCAACGGCAGCATCCATTTTTTATGTGTTAGTGACGTGTTACATATTACGTAGACCTTTTAAAACAGTCCGTCATATTTTAAATTATCTTACTTTACGATTAACTACAAAGTTTCTAAATTTTTTTTCGATGATCCTATTAAGTCGTTTGTTATTTTTACACATTATGCAGATTTTAAAAGTATTTTTTCTTCGGTAAGTATGTGTATTCGTTAGATTTATGACAAGAGTAAATTTATTTTACAAGTTATTTGATGTACCTACCATAGATAGTTTAACCTTTTTTAAAACGATCCTATTACTTCCCGATGGTTTCCAAATACAATTTCATCATTCATTATTTTCATTTCTAACAGTCGATATATATTTATTATACATTTATTATACATTTATTATACGTTTATTATATATTTACTACACATTCATCGCGTATTCATTATATATAAAAAGTATACCTTTAATAATCGTCGATGTTTGATCAACCAAATAAAAGTGTATCACTCACCGATAAATAAATAAATAATTTTAGCGGTGGATTTAAAAAAAATCTAAATACGATAATTTAACTACAGAGCAATAAAATTTATTTCCTGATACTTTTTTATCTTGCTCTTAAAACGATGTACGAAGTTGGTAATAATTATTATTGTTAAGTATTAAAAATTGCCACTAAGTACATAGAAGCCCTGATTTTTATTACTTTAATAACTGTATAGCATTATTGCAGCGCCAATAAGTTATTTTCTCCTATCGTCGTGCACACCCATAAAACATCGACATTAAATCACGCGCGATTACCTTCTTCGACGAAACTCGGCGAGGACGGCACGATTTTAATCCTCGCTGGGACCCTAAAATATTTACTCGGAGAATGCAAATACCAAACTGAAAATTATCATAATTTCATAATTAACTTGTGGCGAATTGTTTCTCACGGCAGGCAGTCACTCGCGTTCGTCTCTAAATGACCAGATACGCTAGACAGACTCGGAAGAGTGTTAATATATCTTTCGCATGCGCATAGTTATGCGCTTTTTTTTTTTTTCACGGCTACACAACTATACACGTGGCTGTTCCTGCGCTTCCCTCTTTTCTTATGGCGTACGCCTAATTTCGAGCAAGAGAAAACAGGAATTTCACTTGTTAATGAGCTTCTAATTTGACGCTCCATACGTATTCCATGGCTTGGATGCGTGTGTTAATGCGCGTATTTGTATGCTTCAACGCGGACGTACATGAAATACATTTATATATTCGTAACTTGTCGAATACATGGAAATTTTATCGTGGAACTTGTGCTCGGAGTCGTTACTGTCCACGATCTACTTGTAATGGAACTTACGGCGTTGGTTCACCGATATCTCCAATCTATTTGTAATTCAAGGCTTAAGTCGTGAAAATATAAAACTTCTCAATCTTTCCCACCGATAAAATTATTCCGCTTCGAACGCCTTTGATTTTCTATAATTTTTTTAACGGTAACGTTAATCTTTGATAAACGTAGACTTTTCGCTTCGCGAATTCTCTGTTTTATAATCCAAGATTTCTCGAGTACATTGTATTTTTGTTTACGATTATCCAACAGGATAATTCTGATAAATTAAAAAGACTTTCGAAAATTCATTATCAACCGTAAATACAACGACGCTAGAGTCGTTTAAACGCTAGCGGAGCTCGAAGATCTTGTCACGGTATCGCACTTGAAAAAATACCAAACGATGGCCCGTCGGCGATACATTTTTTTGTCTCGATCGGATGCGAATCTACGTTGTATTTTTATTAGCGCGCAAGCGTAAAATAATGCGTCTTTCGAGCCGTGCGTATCGGTTTTCTATCTGGAGCTTCTTTGGCTCCTCGTTCGAATAGACTCGTGCTCCTCGGCCGAGAAGTTGTCCTAATAGATATGCGACGGTAGATAAGAGCCTCACCCGCGTACCGATTTTAGGACGTATGCATTTAACACGTTTTTTCATTCCGCTTCGATTGATTCGTCCGCGCTTAGTCCGGGGGGGAAAAACGTCCGTGAACCATCGACGTTCTAATTGAACTTTCTAGTCTAGGCTCGCGATTCGAATATCGAATACGCGTTGCTGAACGTAGCGATCGGTTCGGATGATTCCGCCTGGCCTTTTTATCCCGAATATATAATTAATTCGAATAAAAGTTGCGGTTGAATTTATTTATTTAAAATAGTGAAATTTTCGAAACTCCGAATAATCACGAGTAAAATTAAATCGTTCGTACGATTCCGCATCGCATCGACATCGTAGGAATTTATTTTATTTTTCTACGCATAAAAATATATTTATCGCGTTAAATATTATAAATCGATCGAGTTTTTTATACGCGCGTCGTTTAAAAATTAGATAGGAAAATGCAATACCTTCTTGGAAAATAAATTAATTTCGTTGTAAGATATAAAACCTAACGCGCGTTCGATTTGCTGTCGAGAATTTATTATAAAAAGGAGCAGCGATGTTCCATTCTTTGTTTCGTAGCTAAGGAAAGTTTAACGCGTAGAATGAACGATAAATTCAATTGTTTTCCTCGATAGATTCAGCTTCTGAGCGATTGTTTTTTTTTTTAACGTGAAATCATCGCTCGCAGAAATTACAATTTATATCGTGTTGTTACGCAACGATTGTTCATAAAAACGACAATGAATGGGTATTTAAATAAAAATATATCATTGCCTTGCTCGTTAAAATTTATAACCGTATTAAAAACTATGGACGAATAAAGTCCCGACCATTAAAGCAAAATACTTTTGCGTTTCGATGTTAATAACGCGCGTACGAATTTAAAGCAGGAGCGTTGAAAACCCACGGAATGCCGAGGGAAAAAAGCGGAAACAACAAAAAAAAAAAAAAAACCAGGAGCTCTGAAAATGTTGCTGCTCTTCACAGACCATGAATCCAAAAGACCAAAAGATAACGAGTATTCGATAAGAGCGCGTCAATACGAGTCTCCCACCATTTCTACGTATCCAAGTGCGTCTATTCGCGATCGGTCCTTTGTCCGCGAGACTTTTAAACAATGAACCTCCGCGCAAAAAGTGGCATCGATTTTACGTTGCTAATTAAGCGAAATTGGCCCTGACGCGTGACGGTAGGCAAAAGCCGAACCGATCCGTATCGATACCCAGGCGCATGCGCGACGATCGTACCCGGTATCCGGCGCAGCGGCTACTTCCGCCCGCGGCGTCTCGGGATCGCGCAGACGCTCGCCGGAAGCGACGCATAATTTGCCGCCACGCGCCCCGAGTCCGTTTTTCGGGAATGGGACTGCGCCCGTACGATTGTTGGACAGCTGCCGAGCGTTATGAATTCACGTTTGGAATCGGGTATGGGTTCGGGTATGGGTTCGGGTATGGGTTCGGGTATGGGTTCGGTATGGTTCGAGTTCGAGTTCGGGTTCGGGCCCGGGAGGCTCGGATTTTTTTCGACAGCTGGCGATTGAAATTTTACGGTGGCTTTTACCACGGAATAATAGGCAAATTAATAGCTCGGCGGGGAATCGTTTCTGCGGCCGCCGCGTAAGTCGGGATTCGGCAGATTCGTGCGGTTTTTTCACGACTCGTAATCGTCGGCGGCTCGCTAATGATTCGGAAAAATATACCTCGGTTTACGGTTAACGACTGCTCTCTCCGAATACCTCCGCTCCTTTTAATGGCATTCGAATAAACGCTGCTATCATCGAGATAGGATCGTCGCTATTACGAAATTTATTTCAGAGTCCGTCGCTGCTTCTTTCCAAATTTACCTCAAAATCCGAAATTTTTTAAACGTCTTCGGGGGATTTATCTCCGTTTTCCGTTTTCCGTTTTCCGTTTTCTCGACAATCCTCGATCTCGGCTTGTCCGTCGTTCATTTTCCGCGAATTTATTGCTTCGTATCAATATCCGATAACGATATTATTAAAGTTAACGATTGAATTTGGTGTACGCGGAGAAGATATTTCAAACGCGATATCTTTGTGCAGTTTTTAGTCGATACGATCCTATTATCGATAAGAATAAGATTATTAGTAGAATAAAAGGGTGTAAAAATGGAAAAATATATTTTTATTACGTACCAACAGCTTTATTTCGAGCTGTTAAGATAACGCGTTCTTTACGAATCAACGCGAATAAAAATCACGACGTACACGAGAACCATAAAATGCTCGAACATCGCTGAAAATCACTGAAAATCACGAAAGGAATAAAGAGATCCCGTTCGTCGGGTAAAGAAACACGGAGCGAAGGACGGACCTCGATTTTCCCAGTTCCCGATCGGCTCTCGAGCTCGTCGGTGTCGGCGATCCGGAAGCGGCGGACGTTTCGTTCCTCCCGGGAGAGGTAAAGAGGGTCGCGCGCACCTGCAGGACTCGCGTAACCGATAGCGCGACCCTTTCTCGTTGCACGGCGGGCTTTTCAATTTCAGCGAGTGGAAAGCTCCGCCGAGCCGAGATACGAAAGAGAGACGACGACTGCATCCGCGATTGGGAACGTCTCCGACCTGCTGCTGCACTCCGGTCGTCCCCGTCGTCCCCGTCGTCCCCGTCGCCCCTTGTTTTTCTATCTGCTGCACCCGGCCAGCGCCAGAAAAGAGGGAAAGGCCGTTCTTTGTGCCGATGCAGAGACTGGCCGATTGTGCGACGCGTTGATAATTTTAGAACAAAGAACGCTCGTCGGAGCTTTGTGCAAAAATCACGGACGAGCGCGGCTGTACTGCGCGCGGCTAAAAAAAATCGCGTGACTTCTACCTTCTCTCTCTGCTTCTCTCTTGGCGCGATGAATCTCCGCGTCACCGAATCGTTAGTTTGTTCGTTAGTTAGTTCGTTAGTTAGTTCGTTTCTCTTTTCGACGGCTCTCGTATTTTCCCTCGCTCGGGTAATCCTGGCTGGAGATATTTATTCGTTTGGCGGATGCGAGGTTCGCGTATCCTCGGGTCCGTGAATCCTCGCGATTCGATTTTAATAAAGCTGGAGGCAAATTTGCGCGCTTGGATAATTAGTCCTTTTTTTTTTTAACGAGTTACTCGGTGGAAACGATGGATCGAATTGGAAGCGTTAAACGCGGTTTCGTTATTAGTTTATTCTAAAACGAGATATGCCTTCGAGATCGCGTACGTTCGAGTATATATATATATATATAGATATATATATTTTAATTTATAAATCGATCCAAAAGATGAAAATAAATAAAATTTTCAAACGCGCGAGAACTCGCGTGAAAAATAAATATTCAAGGAATATTTTTTCGCTATCTTTAATCGTTACCACATTTAAAACTTTTATGAACAGGAAATTCACGCTTATTATAAACGCACACAAAGAGAGACACAGATACGTGAACACACAAACACACATATATATATATATATATATATATCAATGGCGAGATGTATATCCGAGTAATTACAGTACTCTACAAAAATATATAAAGTTGCCTCGGTATTTTTACGTTACTCGAAATAATACCGAATGAATAAATAGGCATCGGTCGATAGTCGTATCAATAATATCGATAGCGAGTACTTTATTATCGAGAGGAGTCGTTGTAAGGTCTTAAAGGGTTCGCGCAGCATCGCTTGGCAAGGTCTCGACAAAATTCCTCCTCTGAAATATCGAAATTATAAAAGCCTTAAAAATAGCGAACGTTCCAGCGAACGTGGGAAATGGTAACGTCGTAGCGCGAGTATTCCGTAAATATCGGAGGTCGATCGCGCGGCGGACTCGTAACTACGGGTACGGATCTCTTTGATTAGTCGGATCGGCGTGTGCGAGTGCATTTTACACGCATTAGTCGCTATCGGGTCGCGCGCAGCTCAAAAAGCTCATTGGTCGTATCTCGCGAGGGCAAACAAAACGTAAAAAGAGCTCGAGGCGCGGAATGGAGCGGAATGGAACGGAATGGAGAGAGGAGAGGAGAGGAGAGAGGCGACGGCCAGGAACAATATCGGGGGTCATTCGCACGGGACCATCGCCACGATCGCTTCGACCTTTTTTTTTTCCTTCTCCCTTTTTGCGCGTTCTGCAACGAGGCTGCCGAGTGCAAATCACGGCGCATACACGCGCGCACGGCGACGCATGTCATAATGAACGGCGGGGAGGGCTTCGCCTTTTTTGTTTTAATTCCGTCGAGCGGAAATATCGGCCATTTTGAATTTTCAATTTTCAACGCTCTAGTAAGTCTCTCTCACCGCCGCCACCGCCGCCACCGCCGCCACCGCCTCCACCGCCGCCGATGCCAAATATATTTACACACGCCGAGGCGCGCGTGCATTTCGCTTTCGAGGATCGCAGGCACTGCAGATGGATGCGCCTGTTCCTTTCCGCGCCCGACGATGATTTATGCACGCGGGTGCGAGTTTCCCGCCCCACCGATCCTTAACTGTTAAACTTTCGGAGACGCTTGTGTGCGCGGGAGCGTTTTCCGCTCCAGGGAACGGAGAATCCAGTCGATGCAGTCGATGCATCTCCAAGCTTTGTGTGCGCCTGTCCGTGTACCCGTGTACGTGTGCCCGTGTACGTGTGCTCGGCTAGAGCCGCTGTTCTCTTAATCTCGACTGTTTGTTTCCATTTAAGATGTTGCGTAGATTCCCGAACGAGTGCCCGAGTGCACTTTTATGCCCCTCGAGCGCTTTTTCGCTTTCCGTCGAATTATGCACGATCCGCGTACCAAGTATACCGAGATCGGCTGTAAGGCGAGCCTTCCTCCTTATTTATTACGTTCCCGATTAATCGTTTTATAAGAGGGTGTACGGGTGTACGGATACAACAAAACGTTCCATCTTTTAATCTGCCAACGAAATTTTATCGGACGCTTATTCAAATATTATGATTAATCGTATTTTTAACTATTGTACCATCGGAGTACTTTTCATTTTAATTATGTAAAAGTCGTTCCAACTTTTTAACGCGTAATCCATTTATAATAATTTGTAAAAGGATGACTTTCGTTGAATGCGTAGATACGCAAGCGCGAGTGTAAATGTTATCGCGGTTATCGCGGAATCGAGATGTTAACTAGACGAAACTCGAACGATTCGTATTATAAAACTGTTATCCGATATAAAAGAGTACTCGATGCAAACTTTTCATCGATAACATTCTTTTACGCTTTTTTAATTTCATTTCGGTGAAAAATTAAAACATAGAATTATAAAATATTTGGTAAACGAATATCGGTAAACGTATCGTAAATATTTTTTACAAAGCTGATATTTATATTTATAAAAATAATTCCATTTTGAAAAAGTTCTCCTTTTGAATAACGTCGATGTTATTTCATCGATTAAAATGATGAATTTATAGAATAATGGAATACTTTTAATACCGTTCCAAAACCGTATAAATATTCAAAAATAATTACGATTTTTAAATGAACGAAAACCAAGTTACTTCCATCGAAAGCTAAAAATTGTGCCCCGTCTGACCACATTTGATACTCGTCTACGTGCAATTTTTATATTATCAAATTAAACGTTGTTGCATATATTTTATTTTATCTTTACTTTAAAATAATATAAATTATGCTATTTAGAATTGTTATTCTTGTAACGAATTAAAAACGTATATTATTGTATGTCCTCGTACAAAAATAATATTGCTATTTTACGAAAACACTAATATTTATTGGTTGGTTATAAAAAATGTTTATAAAAAACGGTTTCTAGTAATCGTAAAACTATTGCGTAAAAGCAGTTACTCGATAAAATTGATACATAAATACGTAAAAGAGAAATATCAAAAAAAATAAATTCACAAAGAGAAATTGTAAAAATAGAACGAATCGAGTATAACCTTATATAAAATAATTTAATGAACTTCGGTTTTACAAAAAAAATAAATCGTTATAATTGGCATGAGAAATGTACCATAAATTTTTCGCGAAAACGTACGTGAGCTGTTCATTGATCGATAAAAACATTGTCGATCACCGACACATCGAGGCAAATGTAAGCGCAAAAAGAATTAACGAGTGAGTCTACACGGATTCGAAAGAGAGCGAATCTGTTGTCCTTAAGAGTAGTCGCAACTTCGTTGGATATAATTCGTTTTTCTCCGAATTCTTCTCACAGACAATTTTCTGTGAATTTACGTTCTTGCATTTTGTCGAGTAAATATTTTCAGCGAATCTTAATTCTCTCGTGCTTCGCTTTGTTTCGAAATTTTCTGCAACAATTTATAATAATAATGATTAATTGTTAATTTTTTAAAGATATATCTACAAAATTGGTTCGAATAGCGTTATTAGCAAAAAATTTGATAAATGAAAGAAGTTTAATATAATCTAGAAAATTAGGTATAAAGATTTTTTAATTGATTATTACAAAATATTAATTAAAGAGGAATTATATCATTCAATTACGTTTATCAATTTAATCTGTAAATATAAAATAAAAGGTTGGAAATATTTTTAATATTTTTCCGGTATTCGTGAAAAGAGAGTTTAGCAGATAACGAATCGGTAAAATACCTACGCAAAAAAGACAAAAATAATAAGCAACATTATTAAAATTTTAAAGAATTACTAAGAAATTATCCTTTATACAATCGATTAATATTTGAAAAATTACGTGATTATGTAAAAACAGATTACATAAATTCAGGAAAATATTTTAATAAATTGTAACGTTGAATAAATTCAAAATTATAATTTTAAACGAGTCGATATTATTAATTGAAATGTACATATATTTTTAGCATACGAATAATTATATTTTTTTGTGTACGAAAGATTTTTCTAGAAATATATACGAATATTTTTATATTTGTATATATATTCGTTAAAAAGTAAGATTTTTTAATTGGATGTACACGATTACTTTTTTTTAACATATTAATAATAAATTTAAAAATACGCTCAGTTTTTTTAAATCAATTTGAATTTATTTTTCATTTTTTTTGGAATGTGAAATTATAGAAATTCTTTTGTTTTCGATGCGCGAATTAAATATGAACAATATTTTATAAGTAAATTGGAAAAATAATATTTAGGCGTTATTTAGTAAATAATATTGTATTTATTTTGAATAGTGAATCGAAAATATTTTATACGTATTTAGATTTTTTACAAATATTGTCTGCTCACGTATTTCGAATATTCGTTTTGAATAAAAATAATCAGTTTATGAAATCTGAAATTGTCTGAAAAAAATTTAACAAAATATTTTATGAAAAATAAATAAATACATTCGCGAATAAAAAAATCTTTGTATACTTTATATACATCCATTTAATATGCGTATCTCTTTACATGCATGAGTAGATTTTTGCATTTATTTGTATGTACACATACATGATTAAACATTTATGAATAGAGTGTAATATTATCTTTGAATTTGTTATCCAATGTTTTATATTTAATAAAATTCAAACGCTTCAAAAAAAATTTACTATAAAAAACTCGCTTTTAAAAATAAAACATCACGTAATCATACATTTATCTTTCCAATATCGATACCCATGTACTTACGTTAAAAGTCACTTTAACGTCAATTTTAAATATTAAAAAAATGTTCCCTCGATGAAAATCATCGCGCGAAATAAAATTATCTGTACAATGTGAACCAGTACCGAAAACAAAACGTTTTCGCGAGTTGGTACGGTTTCAAATTTTCCTCGGAACTGACATTCGGTTGTAAAGTTCTAACGCAAATGCTCGAGCATTACGAAACGGTGGGAAACCGATGGGAAGATAGATCCCCGCAGTTATGCACCGAGCGCGTTATCAGATTATCATTCTGCACGATAATTTATAAGCTAGCTTCGGCCCCACCAGATCCGAATCGAACTCGCACAGCAAATTAACCGCGCTTCGAAGATTCAACCTCCGCGCAAAGTCGCGCGCGTACCAACCCGCAAATTCACCGTCCCATCGTCGCTCTGAAAATACCGTGTCATTATCCTTGATTAATTCCTCGCCCCTCACTGACAAAAGATAAATAAAGCAAAGCGGACGTGCGGATAAGGAGGAGAAAAGAAGAAAAATTCGAGACGAGTCACACTCGCGTGGATAAAGAGCTTACGGTAGATATTCGCTGATAAGGGTTTAATAAGCCATCTTAATAAGCGAGCGGTATTCCATCCCTCGCGATCTCGGAGTTTACACTACCGAGTTTTTATTTCCTCGGTATCTGGGTCGTCATATATCGTGGAATCGTCGCAATTTTCCAGAGGGTTGCGCAACCGCGACAAATCGGAGACGCCGCGCCTGTGAATACCGATTGACGATGTTGTCGAAAGCTCTTCTCTTAGGCCTTACCCGATCGACTTTGGATTTCAGCTTCTTGCCAGTACTCGAAACGCAACGAAAAATAAATATTCGTACTCGTTGTGCAACAATTTGTAATATAATATCTCGATCTACGGATCTAAAATATTTGCCAAGGAATCGCTATTCCAGTCTGCGTTTAATTCTCTTGGATTGAATTATTTTGCCTTGGATCGAACGAGTAAGAGGAATCGTTTAAAATTATAGAAATTAAGAATAATAATTTGGAAGGAAATGCTGCAAAATTGCTTCGTGTTCGCAGATGCGTGTACTTCTTAATTATAATCGGTGTAAACTCATGGTTATAATTGCAAATTGATAATTCTCTGCTGATTAAAATCAATGGTATAATTACCGCTAAATTGCAGCAGATATTAGCGATTTGGATAAATCGTCGTAAATTACTCAAAAACATTTCGTTTTCATATTTTTTTCAAATGCTAATTATGGTATAAATAGGTATGAACCACCAAACAAAGATTCATGAATAAAACTCGGAAGAATTTTCTTGTTGAATCGGATTCATAGAATTGTTGAGTAGACCTGTGTTACTTAGTGCGTGCGAACGTTCACTAGAATTTACAATTGTAATCTATTAATGAAAACTTAAAATAACGTATCAACGTTATAAATAAATTTCTAGAAAATATTTTACAACTATAGATTTTCGTGCATTTATATTATTATATTTGATATCTTTTATTGTAAAATAAAATTTAAACAATGTAAATAACATTTTTTCAAAATAATAAACGGATAATAAATAATTTTTATGAATACGAGTGATGGAATATCGATACCATGTTATGTATAACTAATAGGTAAAATTATCGAGACTAAATTTATCAGATTTGTGACTCGAATTTCAAATGTGCGGGTATGTATATTTAAATAGTATGTAGAAAACTGATAAGCTTATGGATAACACTGTGAACATAAATATTAACTCTTATCTATTGAAGAATATACAACTAATTTCGAAAACTAAGTGAATACTTCATATAATGTGTATTTTATAGTATCGAAGAAAATTAAACTAAAATATTTTTACGAATGCAATATTAAAGCATCGATTTAAATAATGTTCCTTGAGGTGAATACGATTATTTCTTAATGCCCTTGTAGTTTAAATATGTGAAAAAATATTGTTATCGGATTCATTCTTTTATTTTTCAAATATTCTTAAACAAAAGATGTTCAGAAAATTTCAAAAGTCTCTTTGAATTAAAAACACGAAATTATTCCTTAATATATTTATTTATGATTTAAAAAAAAACGTTAAAAAATTTGTCGATAAAACCCGTTTAATAAAGATGTAAATAATCGTATCTAAAAATATTCAGTTATATCGTATGTAATGCAGGTTGTAAGAAATACGTCGGAATCAGTAAAATTAGAAAATAATCTGTAGAAATCTTGAATGATTACTCGTAATTAATTAATTAATTAATCTTGAATTGTTAAATATTCATTATAAGATTGGAAAAAACTAAATATAGATATCTCTAATCATGAAAATATGTATCATGATTCCAATGTTATTCGAAACCTATAATTTGTTATGTATATGTATTTTTTTTAAATTTATCATTAACAGACTATTTTTTTTAAATTTTATTTATCCATAAATTTTTAGTCTTGTTTAAGCGTAGGCTGTACGAATTCAAGATTTATAAAATTTATAAAACTATTTATCCAAGAATTATATAGTTTCTATCTTATTTTGAGTAAACGGATTTAATTAAAACTGAATTAAATAATAAATAAAACTAGCTAATCTAATAAAATAACATTGATTACAATCACACGTAACTGCAATATGACCTTGCTCATTATTCAAACCTATAACGAATATATGCGTATCATTTACACACTTTTTTTATATTAAAAAACTTGGTATTTATTTATAAAGATTTAGTTAATTTAATCATGGTAATAATTCTCTCCATCCAAGTCAATTAGCGCAGTGATATTAAGTAGCGGAATACTATATTTTACCATTGATTAGTACTTATCGAACCAATTTAAATTCTAAATTTTCCTCGTAGAATAACTTAATGTAAAATAGTACAAATTAGTTGTATACCATTTCTACAATTCCACGATACTTTTACAAAGTATTATTTATATTCGTGCCTTTGTAACAATAATTTTACCAATGCTTTTTTCGATAATAATTCAGCTCGCGTATAACCAAATTGCATTAGTATTTTTAATTATTTTATCGCGACCGCCGGAAAAAAAATTTCAATATCAACGCCTATTAAATTATACGCGTATAAATTTTTAATTGTCAACACTTAATAACGATTTTATCGGTCGCAGGACAAATTGCACGTCATAAGTTGCGCTTAATTCTCCATTCCAATCAGATTTTACCTACGCATTTCCTATATTCTATTCCAGGCACTGAAAATGAGTTTCTCGATTGGCTGTTTCATCTTTCAATTTACGAGTCCGTAAGAAAATGTATTAATCGATGCGCACCCGCGAGAATGTCAATGAACGTCCGGCACGCGTCTGCCAATCGCGATTAATGACAGAGTCGATCGCAGCGGTGGTACGACGATCGCCGATATGGATCAAGCCGGTTATTAAATCGTCTCGTGGCAAACTCGTATAACGCACAAAATGACCGAGTGTCCTTTGATTCGTTCGATAAATATTTCGATGATTCTTTTATCGCTCCTTTCTCCGATTACACCTTCGGTTTTTCCGCTCGTTATCGATCTTTCCGATTAAGGGCACTTTCCAAATTAGTTCGCGAAATTTATTAATATCGTGTCCGACATCCTAAAGAGGAAAATACTCTTCCCCTAAGATATTAGGGGTATTTTTCGATGCAAGGTTACGACTCTTCCTAAATTCCGGAGCGACCTTATTTCACTGGGAATGAAAAATATTTTTATCGATACGGTAGAACTAACTTTTAAGTTAAACGCGAGTCGGTTTAATTATTTTTACATTGATAAAACACCGTTGAACACATTATATGCAAACTCGAACGGTTCTTACCGTGGAGATCGGAAAAGCAATGACTAAGTAATAACATCGAAAGAAATATCGGTTAAACTAATTGTATACCTGTACATAATATGAAAAAGCGTAGTTAATATATAAATAGACATATAATTTATTCTGTACCTCTTTTAATGGTATACTTACAAACTATTTATTAAGTTGATAACGATAGTTTTGCAAGTGGAACAAAATCTTATTTATACACGATTTTTCAACTGTAAAAGATCGATTTACAAATATTTATGTATTCACGTTTATGGATTGGCAATCGTTGGAAAAAAAAGAAAAATACGCATAAACCATCTTCTAGAAATTATTCTATTTCCTACGATAAGTATACGCATCCTTATTCGTAGTTGTGATAAATCGCGTTTTATCGTGGTTTATCCAAGACAGGACATTGGAAAATAAGCCTAAACTATCGGGAAACGAAAACGAAGCCGAACATCCACGAGAACAATGTTTCCCTAACTCGTAAGAAAAAGACGAAAGAAATAAAACAAAAACGCATCGAGAATACTCGTTGGAGAACTCGAGAAGGTAGACTTTAGCAGAACGGGAAAAAGCTGTTGTCGTCGTCGTCGTCGGCGTCGTCGTCGGCGTTGTCGCTACATACGTTCGCGAACTCTTCCACAGAGGCAGCGATCGATGGGGTTGGGGTGGAGGAACGCGCGAGCGCACACAAGAGACGTTGTCAATTAACGGCAACGCCGAGGGGTAATCTTTCGAGTATCCATTACCGGGAAGCGAACGTAAGCGACTCCATGCGAAAGGAGCGGATGCCTAGGCGGTATCCACTATCGGTACCCTTCCATCTGACTACGGGTTCCTCTTTCATCCCGCGCTCGTCTCGACGCGGATCCTTTTCGATTTTCCAACCGCCACTCTTACCGTTGTCATCGACAAATTTCCCCGACCTTCGCGAGGAATAATTTCCATTGACGGGACTTTCGACGTTTCCGTTGTTTTTACCGAGAACGAGAAGTTTCCCCAAGTTCTTTCGATAAAAAAAAAAACAAAAAAAAAAGAAAGAGAACGTCCGCGTGCATCGGATAGTGGGGGAGGCAGAGCGGGGCCCATTTTCAAAGTCAAGATTAAATCGCATCGAGAGCCGAGACCGCCGTTGCTGTCGCTGACGTTATCGACTGTTTTTCGATAGTTGAGCCTCGATTTTCGTTTGTTCTCGCGCTGAAAAGCCCAAGCGCTTTGCGTTTGACAGTCGCCTTTGCGAGAGTTGGCGATTCGCTCTGTCCTCTCTCTTCCTTCTTTCTCTCTCTCTCTCTCACACACACTCACATACACACACGCACGCTTTCTCCCTCTCTCTCTTTCTCTTTCTCTCGTGCTTTATCCACTTGGAAAGTTTATGGACTGGAAAAAATAAAGCTGGAACGACGGCGAGGGAGGCACAAAAGTTGCTTGATAATACCTGACTCGTGAAGAAGCTACTGATGCGTGCAAATTTCCAGTCTTGATAAGAGTTGAAATGACTGAAATATAAACAAGAGATTAATGCTTCGAGTGATTCGTGTCGGTGTTTTGTAATGCACGAACTAACAACGGTATTTTAAAAAAGACTTTTAAATGTTATGCTCACGTGGAAATTATTTCCTCGTTCCTACTCGTGTTTTCGTTCTAAAATTAAGTAATCTATACCGATTTCCATTACAAAAACATCTACAAAGTCTCGCTAATTTAATTCCGACGTTACCGTTCGAGTATTAATTTTTTTTTTGCATTGTACGAAATTTTGATTAAAATGATTATATTACGATCTAAGCGATGTTTAATTTTGATTTAACATCGGTAGAATTCAATATACGCGCAAATAATCATCGAGAGCATAATTTCCAATAGAAAAAAATCATATGTTACATTCGGAACCATACGAATTACACTATGAATCGTGCAACAAAAAACGACTCCGCTCGAAATTTCTACCAAAGTAAAATTATAACCGCGGCATAAAATACTTGGTTATACGATAACGCGATAGAACATTAAAAGATGAAAAGACGAAACAGCGTTGTTTTCTATCCGAAATACAAGGATTACGACGAAAGAGAAATTTTGCCACGATTACTCGTAAACGTGACCGAGAAATTCCTTGGACTCGGCGCTGGTTGCAACGTCGAATCCACCGTCTACTTTCCGAATCGGAGCTCGGACTCACCCCTTGAGCGACTTTTCGAATTTCTCACGGCAAAAGCGGTAAAAAGTTGCTGGTAAAAAGACGGGCCAGGAAAACCCACCGGTGGTACAACGACACACGTACACACACCCACACACACTACCGCTGCACGAAATATGGAGCTGTAGCGAATCGCGTGTCGGTTGTGTGCGCTCGGTGCACGGTCAGTTATCCAGATGCTAATCTCGCGCTGGCTTATCAGTAATTTATCTGAGCAGGCATTAGTGTTTGCTTGACGATGGCGTGCACCGGTCAGCTTTCGCGGGACTAAATTATTCATTATATAGAGCATTTCGTGTGGCCCTGTGTGCGCGTGTGTGCGGGCGTGTGCGTGTGAGAGCGCGTGTCCGTGCATTTGGCCACGGGTACTTCTCTTGGGCCTTCCGAACCCTCGGCTCCCACACCGCCCCCCACCTCCACCTCCCCTCCTCCCCCACCGCCTCCCCGGCCTTTTCTTATCGTCGTTTGATTAAGCGAGGCCGAAATACGGCGCTCGACTGACTTTTATGCGCGAGAACAAATTGCCGCTAATGCCAAAAATACCAACTTTCTTTGCGAACGCGCGGCTTTACGACGCCGGAACTTGGTTTCGTACGATAAATAAGAAGCAGCGTTTCATTTTTTTTAGTCCTTAGCTTGGCGATGTTCGAGCGCGCCTGGAAAATTAAAATATAGATCGGATGCTATTCATTTATAACTTTTTATGCCTATTTTTCTCAGGGTTAACCAGTATAGTCACTTTTTGCCTTACTTTTATTTCCGAGCTGAATTATACGTTTCGATCGCGCGTTATTATTTCTCGCCGATTGCGTTATTGTTCTTTCCTACATAAACTATTCGCGTTCTTTGAAACAGCGTAAAAATTTTCTATGCTGATTCCGTATCTAATTCCAATGATATTTTTTTAAACCAGTTATTAAAATCCATTGCAATAATCATCTTGTACACGTAAAATGATTATCGGTTGAAAGGTTTTCCATGTTATCTACATTGATTTCAAAGGATTGCGCAACGTTAAATTTTATCGTGCAGGTATTAATTATGTCTATAGACGATAAACGAATCGAATTGGAAATAATGATTTAGGACAAAATTATACAGAATCGCTCCGTGATATAATAAAGGGATAATTACGATACTAGTTTCTTACCACCATTAATAAACTGTTAACAATACGCGATAATGCGTATATATACGCAAAGATAACTTTTACAATATTTTAAATTTTATTCGGAAATTATAAAGTAAATCATTGCTCGAGTTATCGATGGTTTTAAATAACGTGAAATAGCAACTTATTATAATCTTTATTAATAAATAATCGTTGAAGTTTTTATTCAATTTTCCGATGCTTTTTATCAAATAATTCGGTTTTTATTTTAGCGAATCGAGTTTCCTCGTAATATTCGTATGAATGTAGGAATATGCACCCAAAGAGAGTTGTATGTAACGATAAAATAAAATGTACGCGTTATATCTAATTTAGTCAAAAGTTCTCTCTCTCTCTCTCTCTCTCTATCTAGTTTTGAAACTAAAATGCAATTTACCATTTGCGTTACGAAATGCAAATTTTCATTTTCATCGAGTATCGGTGTGCATTATAAAGTCACGAGTAAATACGTCGATACCTGTTTCGTTGGAACGCTTTTCGCCATCGAAAACAAATGCCTACAACTCACGATTAATGTCCATCAAATGTATTGCGCAAGGTTTCAAGTCTCGCTTCGTACCTTTCCAAAAATATCCTTTTAACCCGACGTTTCGCTGCCACGGCAATCCCGTCTTCGTGCAGCGATTGTCTTTCCGGGCATAGATTAAAAAGAGAAATCGACGTTTAAATTCAGACTGGAAGAAAAATAATTATTCGAGTCGAGATAAGGGCGAAAGAAGCTTGATAAGTATCCATCATTAGCGAGAAGTAACCGCTAGAGCAACCAAACGTCTATTATCATCTATTTATCATCGGATAAAGCTGAGCATATCGCACGAAAACTTGGGGTGCAAGTCAGGCCCTAATAGTCAGGTGTGTTGTGTAATACTCAGCGGGTGGTCGGTCTTACTTTCATATTCGATCCAATTTAATTAATTTTAATTAAACTTTGTTAAAAAGTTCTCTTCGTTCGATCCCGACTCTTCCCGCGTATTTTATATTTGCGAGCTCTAGAATTACCTTAGGCGCTATAAAATCTATGATACGCCGTGTATTAACCAGAGCAAGACTCTTTTAAACAGTAATAATAATAAAAATAATGCGATATCGACGGTTTGATCGATTGTCTTTAATTATATTTTCATCGATATTCGATTATGTCATATAGAATAGTATCGCATCGATCTTTCCGTAACATCTTTCGTTCTTTTGCGGAGAGTAAAATATGGTTGTCTCATTGTAAAAAGAGAAAAGAACGATTAGTTCCAAGAAGGTATTTTACTCGCGAGGATGATTATATCATTTACATATATTGAACATTATCCACTACCAACGCTCGTCTTTCCTAGGCAATGGTAACGATAATAATCTTTTATTGATATTTAACGGAAATTAAGAATTATAAACATTTGCATGCGATTATTAATAATTTTATTTTATTTTCAAATTTCCATTATAGTAAATATATTTTCTATATTACCGTATTTAAATTAATCATCGGAATAAAAATAAAAATTCTTATTATCTTGTTTTATATGTTAGTGCAACCATGAAATCATGTTTAAGATTACGATCTAATTTTTCAAGATCTAATTAATGAAACTTGTATTAACATACTAAAAACATTTCAGGATATAGATTACCATACGTATAATAAAGATAATTAATTTTAAACTTGTTCGATACAACATAATTGCAAATTTATAAAAAATACTCAAAAAATCAAATTATTCAAATGCTTTTCAATTGTATAAATATTGGCGGACTGTGCGAGAGAATTATAAAATATGAAACTGAAATTTCAATGTGGTCGCTGTAAAATTAGTTTTTGTAATACCGAATAAAGAGAATTTTACCGCGTATAATTATACAAATAAACCGCGCATCGTTCGGAAAATCGTCGTTGCGCTTTTGGTAATTGAATATCGATCGAAGAGTCAGCATTCGATCATTTTACGAAACAAACGATAATACTTTTATCGGAGAATAGTATTATTTTTAAGCGAACGATACATTTCGCAGTTTATAAAATAATGTAAACACAGAATCGAATAATGTTCGAGAATGTAATTCGTTCGTTGAATCGGACAAAGATCCCTTCGAAATGTCTCACGACCTTATTTTGTTAACGCGTATTATCCACAAGTACAATTGCCTATTAGATAAAACGCTCGTAAAACTCGTTGCTCTTGCAACAATGGAGCGCGAGACTCGAGATACTCGAAAACACTTACTTCCCACAAGCAGAGATACTCAGAAGGAAGAAAGACACCTCGACGTTTACAGCAGCCGCGAGGGTCCAGGACTCGCTCGTCCACGTGTACTCGGGTCGCAGCTTCGTCGGGGAGACATCAAACGTCGAAGAGGTTGGAAGTACGCGCGGAAGAAAGTCAAAACGAGGAGGACATTGGCGCCAGTGCGTCGCATCTCTTTTTTTTTTTCGCGCGGAGAAGCGCAGCGAAGCGTCCAACAAAAGCCCACGATGATTTAAGGTCTAACCCTACGATTCTCTCGCTCCGTCTCTCAATCGCGCGCACGACTATTAGATACGCCTCGGACTCTTCCTGCTGTGGACGCTGCTCCTTTTTTTTTCTTTCATTCTTTCTTTACCTCTGCCTCGTACTTTATAGTCGAGCCGCGCGCTTCCACGAGAGCATCCCACCACCGAGACAATGGGTTTGCACCTTGCGCGATGCCTCCGGATGCGTAGCTTGGCTGTAGGTATAACAGCGTCTCTCTCTCTCTCTCTCTCTCTCTCTCTCTCTCGGCCCTGGGCGTTTCTGCCTTTATTTCGGGGTCGTAAAAATCCGAACGGACCCGGTGCCACCATTCGATCTTGTCTCCAACCACTGCCGACGTTTCTTCCTTCTTTTTCGGTAGGATCTAAGTTCGAGTTGGCCGATCTTCAGCGGGGTAACAACTCCGTGACGAACGCCCAGGAGGTCCGGGAATCTCCGTTGGTCCTTTACGAATCGAGTGCGGCAAACGACTTGCTTTGCTCCACCGCCAGAAAAACGTTTCGTTCTATTCTCACTTTTACCTCCCCGGTCTAATTACCTTGGGCTTTGTCAAACGAGAGTCTAATTACGTTTCGGTAGATCTACCGAGATTATTTATTTATGACATTGGAAATGTCACCTTTTACCCGTAACGTCCATTTTCACGCTTTATTTTCTTTTTTATTACGAATAAAACACCGGAAAAAATAATTCTTACTTTTATTCTTTTTAACCGTTTAAATTTTTATTTCGTTCGTTATATCAAAATTCGTTGACTCGATGTAGTAAAAATATTTATTAAATATTCGTACAAGTACGTGTATTTAAATATTATATTTAAAGCGAAACTATTAAATTCGAACGTACACTTTCTACTCACGGTTGCATAAAAAACAACTTTTTCAACTTATACCTATGCAAGTTTTTATCGAGTTATTAAAAAAGATATATTTGGTTAATAATTAGTAAAATATTTTCTAAAAATATGTATAGTTGTTTATTTAATTTTTGATTAATTCGTACGCTAAACCGGAGTTTAATAAAGTGCTCGAACTTTCTTTTCTCTGTTTTTCTCTATTTCGTAAAAGTACGAAACCATATACCTCATCCACTATCATCATTTAGTCAAGATTTGCATATAATAAGCAGCCACGTATCGGGGAAAGATCGAAATTTATACGCTCCATTGAATTCTTTCCTTGACACACGTTTTCCTCGTTCGATAGTTCTGCCATCGCGGACACTTCCCTCGATCATTCACGTCGCGCCTGGACGCGAGAAATCCGCCCTTATCGTAAAAAGGAAAAATAAAAAAGAAAGAAGGTTCGAGCGATCGATTCGTTTCTGTACGAGTCCCGTGACTCGCGCGTGTTCGCCGATTTAACGTCCCCGAACAGCCGCGAACCTCGAGAATCGTAGCGGGCCATTTAAACCCGATCCGTTAAGCTTCCACGGGGCTTGTCCAGTCGAGTCCAGGGCTCACGCCAACTCCTCGTTAAGTCATAACTTAACCCCGACACGTCCACGAGTGCCGACCTCGCGTGGCCCCTTTTCCACCCTTACCCACCCCCGCATTTCCCGCGGACGCACTGATTTCCGACCTCCTTGCGAACGGCGTCGTCCTCGTTCCCGAACCTCCTCCTCCTCCTCCTCATCCTTCTCATCCTCCTCCTCTTCCGCGAGGACGAACTCGCTTCCGACGCTTCCGAACGGACTTTGCTCGGTGGATCCTTCGCTTCTCGAGACGAATTATGGATTTTACCTCGTACGTGAAGCCTTTACTAAAAATAACGAGAAATACTCCTCCGCTCGGAGAACACGCCACTTTGTTTAAGAAACACGCCATTTTAGTTAATAAACACGCTACTTTATTGTGGACGTGCTTCTGTGAATAAGAGATTAAGTAAGGAAAAAATCACGAACTTATAATAGGAACGATCGTTACTTATTTCACGTGACCGTTTGGACCTTGCGAGCTACATCAGTTATAGAACGCAAACTTTACGTTCGGCTAATGCAATATTGAAACGTAGCGACCGAAATTATTTAACCATATGTTTCGATCATTAAATAATATAATTTTATGCTTTCATTCGACGAACTCGATCAAAAGAAAATCAAATTGGATATAACTCTGAGAACTTTAAACTTTAAAAAAATTAAAAATTTAAATTTAAAAAAACTGGAATAAAGATTTTTAGTTGTTTTTGATTGTTTAAGAAAATAAGAATAATAATTATTTGAAGCAAAAAACTTAACGAGCATATAGAAATGATACAGTTTTAATTTATTTTGTTTGTCGAGATGATCTCGTAAAATGGATTGACATTTTGAGCTTGATGTACGCGTTTTTATTTACGTAATATACGTAAATTTTTTGAATTTCGAAAAAACTATTATTTACAGAATATTTTATAAGATGTAAAAATAAAATTCAAAATTCAAAAACTAATATTATAATGAATATTTGAGAATATATTATGGCATACAAGAATTATAAATCATAGAGATTAAGATAAAAAAAAACAGCGGTCTTTAATGTTTAGTTTGCTATACTCCTTTAATTATAAAAGTAAAAAAAGTGGAAAGGTTGCGTCGATTATTAAAATAATTTTATTTTTAATGAAAATTTACATTGTTATTTAAAAGTAGTACAAGTACGTATCTTAAAAATTCTATTTAAACGTTACAGTATTATTTAGTAAATGTAGCTACTTCAAAATTTATCCTTTTCGTATTTAATAATAAATTTTTACTTTACTTCCATATATTAAAATATTGAAACAATAATGTTGAAAATCCAATTACTTTTATACTAAAATAAAACCTTATGGTATATAATTATAAAAATATTTCACAGTACAATTACGCGTACAGATGATCCTTGACCTGATTCTTTGAAATTCAAAACTAACTCCGAATCGATTTTTTAATAATTACTTACGGTGCCAAAATTCTCACCAATGGCACACGAATAAAATTTACCATTTATTCAACGCGGTCGATTATAAGTACACGTTTTGAAATCGAGGTTATTTATGTTAACGAAGTTATGTATATTCGAAAATATATTTGTACAATCGCAATTTAATTATCAAATATGTTTATGGAAAAGTTATTTGAAAGCGTAATTTGTACAGTATAAATATAATTTCATTAATATTAAGCGCAATAAATAGAGTTTAAATAATATTATTCAAGAAACTAAATAATGTATTAAGATTTATATAAAAATGCATTGTATTGAATTACTATCTAATTAGAAATAGCTTCTTAGAAAATTTTTTTAAACCTATAGTTTTACGTTGTCACAGGTTCGTGGATTCGTAAATAAATCAAACGTCGGTTGGTTCGATAATAAATAAAATTAACCGTTAGATTGGAATATTTATTAAGAATAATTTAAGCGCATCTAATAAATTAATTTATTAGAGAAAACAAAATAAAAATAAATCGTAAAAAGATTTTTATTGCGATGAAAGGATAAAGAAAATGAAAATTGATGATTATCTCGAGATCAGAAATTTCTAATTGTATATATGATAATGAACGTTTAAAAAAGTAACGCTTTACTTTTACAAATTTCACCGTACATATTGTTTACATTTATGAAAATAAATTCAACCTATGCAAAGATCTTAAAGATCTTTCGCTCGAGTCTTTGACGTAATCTCGTACCGGTGAATCGACGCAAGTTATTACAACCGCGGTCCGTTAATTTATAATGCAGAAAAAGAGAAAGATTTCGGTCGTCTTGTAAATTTGCGCGCTCGGTGTTAAAGCGATTTTCACTTTTTCTCTTTTTACAACCGAGAGTCACAACGCACTATTTAAATGCGAATCACATAATTAGTTCGCGTTCGCTCGCATTGTTTAGCTTCCATTATTCGCTCTCCCCTATCGGAGGCTTATATCAGTTTCACGCACTCCGAACGACTCGACGTTTGTATTTACATGCGCGGAAATGCGGTGTTTCAGGATCGGCCTCAATTTCGCCGAAATCCCGGGGAACTTTACGCCGTTGGGACAAGTTTCATCGCTTTCGTGTACGAGCTTAAATCCATGTCGAAAAGTCGCCGAGGAATTTCTCGATGGTTATTAAGCCTAATGGGGAAACGTTTAGGGTGAGATTTGCGAAATTGTTTTTTCTTTACCGTTGTGCCATTTTGAATTGCACGAGATTTCGTTTGAAATTTCAAGATATTTCATGCATTTCAGATTTTCGTTAATTTTTTTCTTTTTTTCTTTTTGTACCAGTTCACTGGTTTGCATGCAAATGTGCATTCTTTCTACATCGGATACTCCGAGACTCGAGCATAAATTCTGTACCGCTATAGCGATGACATATAAACTTGTCAAAAAAATTCGAGTTAATTTACATATACGGTTTACACGCAATTTACTCCAAGCTTAACACAATGAAAAATAACGCGGAGCTTTTCAGACTACCGATATCGTAACTTTTACCTACACATTTTTGTTTTTTCAAATCTTTATAAATATACCAATAGTTTATTCGCCCGAAGCATTCGTCCCGCGTCTTATTTATTTTACAAACTTATCGACATACGATAAATAATTCATGGACTGTAATTTGACATTCTGTAATACAACGTAATTCTTATATTCGCCATTGCTTTTTTCAATCGATTCCATAATGCAAGTAAATATGTGCATATACGCGTATCTATTTCAGGAAAATTACTTGAATATTTATAATATCAAGAACATTTTGTGAAATCCGGATCATTCGGTATCGAGATATCTAGAGACTTTTAATTTATGTAAATAGGTTCATAAAATAAATATCTTTTTATACTCTTATAAGCTTCGATACTGTGTAAGCATACCAAAGAGTGGAATACGGGAAGCAAAGCGCACGCAATTCTTGTTTTTCCAGCAGTTCATTTTCCATTAAAAAAGAAAAAAAATTAAATTATTTAATCATTCGTAGAAATTCTTTTCTATTTACATATAAATACTTTTAGCTTTTTTCCCCGCTTGCATCGAGTAATGTGTATTAATAATATTTATAAATGTCGAAAGAAAATTTTTAAAATGGATAAGTTCGATAAAACTCAATGAAAAATATATATTATAGTTAATAGAAAAAATATCGAAATAGTTTACTTCTCCTACGAATAATATATTTAATTTATAAATTCGTAAAAATAAATTGACTCGAGTAAAATGAAAAAAAAACTCAATTTATGTCGTAAACTAAGGATGTACAAAATGAAAGCCATCGATAATATCGTTCGTAATTTTAAATATTATAGTTTTGTATAATTTATATATTCATCGGTAAAATATTTCAGCGATTCCTTTATTCGTTACGTTCGAACGCATAACTCGTTACTTTTGTATCAAAAGTTTTATTGCTATAACCGTAAGCCACCGCGAAAATATTTCGATGCATTCGTTTTTCGCTTCTCGACGCTATCGTTACAACCATTTTTAATAACGCAAGAAAATGCACAAACATACCGAACTCGAACACCCAACTACGAGTTTCCTTTACAAGGGTACATAGATCGTATACCGAACGTCGTTCCAACCTAAAAAAATTAAAAGAATAGAAGAGCGGATTTTATATCCGGCAAGTGTATCGACGTAATTTGAAATAAGCAAACAGCCCCTGGAGATTAAAGAGTTCCGCGTCTCTCGGCTCCGGACGCTTATCGGGATTCTCGTAGGGATGCTCCTTTTTTTCTTCCTTTTTTCTCTTTTGCAATTCCGCAACGTTTCGCTAGGTGAGAGACTCGAGCCTCTCTCTCTCTCTCTCTCTCTCTCTCTCTCTTTCGGGCGAATATCGTAATCGCTGAAAATACGATCGGTGCGTGCACCGGAGAGTTAACCGACTCATTTTTGCTCTCGGTGTCTCAGGGATACTCGTTTTTGCCTTTTTATTCAACCTCTGGAAGCTTCCATTCGACGAGCTTCGATACAGCCTCTGTACAAGCATCGTAAAATTATACGCACGGCATTTATTTATAATTAAAATAAAGAGACAAGCTGCCGCTAAAGCGCGAATAAACCTGCGATGCGTGAAAACTTGAACTATACACTTTAGGCTAATACGGTAAAACGGTAGATTTTTAATTTCCGAGCAATAAATCTTGGATCGATAAAAGGTGAAAAACGTTAGTTGTTTCGAAGAGCGATGTGTGCACAGCGGTTGAATACACGGACTTTCCAATATAAAACGTTTACCCAAAGCCTTTAGGATTATAAAGATACGCAGGACCTGGAAACGATATTTCACCGAAGCATCGATGCGATAAATAAACCGCATCCGAACGTACATATTTACCTTTACAGGCGAAGCCCGCATTATCGCAGCTTAGAGGCGCACTCGATACTTTTTTCCATCGTCCCACGAGCGGCTGTCCATCCGAACCCGCGAAATTGTCAACCGTTCGCACCGAGTCTAAAGCGCAGGGAAGGAAGGGGAAGAAGATTCGCGTCGTTTAGCGAGGCCGTAAATAGCGCGGGAGAAAGCGAGAGAGGCGAGAGAGGCGAGAGAGGCGAGAGAGGCGAGAGGTGCACGGCCGCAAAGAGAATAATAAAAGAAAGCGAGAGGACGGGAGGCGCGAGGCTCGTTCCGGACTCGCTTTTTTTCTCTCGAAAAATTTCCTCGCTCTCGCGATCGCACTCGAGGCGAGAATAAAGAGAGGCTCGCAGAATTGGAGAGCGAGGCGAGAGCGGTCCGAGGGGTGACGAGGGGGTTACGAGGGGGTGACGAGGGGGTGACGAGGGGGTGACGAGGGGGCGACGAGGGAGGCATTGCGCGTTTCGGGCGGCCTTTTAATATAATATTATTGGCTATTGATAAATTGTTGATAATGATGGGTTAGCGGATGGGTTGTGGGAGGGAGGGAACGGGACTCCCTTCTCACTCCTCCCCCCGATCGGTTGTGCGCGAGGATGCCCCAGAGCTCTCATGTATACACGCGTAAGCTTATGTGCGCGGGCCGAATTCTTCTGGGGCCAGGATCGGGGAAGCCGCGGCGAAGAAGCGCAGTCGGTGCACCGGGCATCGGAGGAAAAAAATATCCCGGAAAAAACGTGCACGAGGACAGCGGCGGGAATATGAGGGAGAGAAGACGCGCTTAGAGATCAAAGTGCGGCTGCTACATGCGAATTTTCGAGTGTCCTCTCTGTCTCTCTCTCTCTCTCTCTCTCTCTCTCTGTCTATACATGTATCTCTCGCTCGCTCGATCGCTCGCTCTTCCTCTTTGCTTCTTTACTATGCTTTCCGATTTCTTCCTCTTATGGGTATATAAAAGATGGAGTGGATATTTCGTTTATGGTGTCTTCGGGCTAAAGTGTGCCATATAATTGCAGGGGAATTCGTATAAAAATACATTCTTCTTTCGAACGAAATCGATGGAGAAGTACGTTAACTAATTATTACCTGATTAACTCCACAATAAAAATACTTCGAAAATATTACCATCGATAGTTTCGGATAAAACCTTTAATACTGTGTACAAATACAAATTTAATAATTACTTTTTTTAATACTTTAATTATATTATTACAAAGAAGTTTAAGAAAGTCCAATAATAAAACTTACAGACTCATTTATCGACTTTTAAATTCGAAGTACAATTATATAGGCCGACTCGAATTGCATTAATCAAGAAGACTTATTTTATCGAAGTTTGAGTATTGATGCAAATGCGATTCGATTACACACCGAAAAATTTTTTTATCGATCCGATAAAAAAATATATATCTTACCGATTTCTTAAGATGCCAAGAATACAAACGAATGTATTTTTAGTTTTAAAAATTTTACGAATCGAACGACCGCTGGACTTTTTTTTTTTTATTATTTTACCTCGTGTATTTCGTTTTTACGTAGATTAATTTAAATAACGAGAAAAAATTTTTCCGTGTATTCGCGATGAAAAAAAATTTCTTTTCAACTAAAAATAATTTAATCGCGCGATATAAATTACGAAAATGGTTGACTCGGATTATTAAGCAATAAAACTTATCTATTCTGAGAAATAAAACCTCGCGTTAAAAATTATAATAAAATTATCGTTTAATTTTACTATGCGAATAAATTTGATTTATACACTACTTTACGATAAGTTAATTATAATATTTTATCGAAGGATTATAGATTACGTTATTACTTTGAAAATTCATAAAAATAATACCCGTCCACTGATTTTCCACCGACTAATTAATGCCGTTAACGAGCAGCGGTCATTTTCAACGAAAAGTATCGGCGATCTCTCATCGAATCCGCAGAAAAGATTTGAGAAAAAGTGCATATAACGTACGGACGTGGCACTCGAAAAAATACCAGGATGGAAAACAAAGAGCTAACGCGTGAATCTGTTTACCATGATCCTTCTCGAAGGCAGTGCTGGAACAAAGACGATCAGGGGCCGAAGAAAGGAAAGATTTCTCGTACTCGATCTCACGATCCTTGCCAGCAGAAAGAGAGAAAGAGAGAAGTAGAAAGAGAAGAGGAGGAGGAGGAAGAGGAGGAGGAGGAGGAGGAGGAGGAGGAGGAGGCGATCGGTCGATTACGATAAAGAAGTGACGAGAGTTACGATAATCGCGGCTTAAAGCTGCTGCGGTTCACTCTGACTCTCGATGTGAGAAAAATGAGCGAAGCATCGCACTGCTCCGAGAAAAAAAAACAACGCAAAAGAAATAAGAAAAAATAGTTTCATCGGAGTTTCAGGAGAATTCACTTTACCGGCACATTGTTCTCGAAATGCAGCGCTTTTTTTGCACGTATGCGTTTTCTACGCGTTGGCCTGAACGAAACGTTAGCACTTTGTCCTGCATATTCATTAAGTATAACAGTATCGAGCATTGCGAAAGTTAATAGTTTTGTTTATCGCGAATCTATGAGAATAATAGCTTATTAAATAAAGGGTACGGATGCGCGAGAAAACAAGTTTTCTTCCGAAACAAATATTTTCTGGACTATAAACGAAGCGTTTACAAAATTTGTATTTTCTAACGGTCGCAATTACGCGGACGAGTTCGAGGAAACTTCTCGGGACCGAGAAAATAAATTATTAAATCGGTGAATCACGCTTTTCAAATTTACAACTGCTTCCAGATTTTTTTAACGTCGTGATTCGAGTCGATCGAACGATTCGAGGGAAAGGACATTGGATACGTGGAAGCTCGCGACGAGAAAAATGAGATTTAGATCGCTATTGAGAAAACTACCGGGATTAAGTATGAAAAGTACGCGCCATCAAGGCATATTTATTATATTAATAAATTTAATAAATTAACATACTCTCAACGAAATATGGATCCCGGTGTAATAATGCAGCGGCATTATTACTGTTAACCGTAAATCTCGAGTCGTTTAGAAAATCCAGTCGTCTCATCTCCATAGGATAGTCTTGCTCTTAGAAAAATCCTACGTCCAGTCTTAATAGCCGATGACTCGAGCAAAATGAGCAGGAGAGAAACCCGGAGAAAGAAGCGGAGAAAGAAGCGGAGAAAGAAGCGGAGAAGAGAAGAAGCGGAAACTTCCGGAGCATACGACTCGTCGGTGTACGCGTGACTCCGGCAACAACGGCAGCAGCTTTCGAGAAAGAGAGGAAAAGAAGGAAGAGAGAAGGAGAGAAGGAGAAAAGGAGAGATGCTCGAGGAGAGCTCGATGCTCGATCAGTGCCTTAATTTACAAGAGCGAGCGAACGCGGCTCGCGATCGCGCGGCGATAAAACTCCCGATGCCGCGTCGGGATATAATTTAGCGGTAGTCCGCGGCAGTCTCTGCGCGATCTCCAATCAACCACTTAGCCCGACGATGTATTTACGAGGTGTTCTGTAATTTTCTCTAATTCGAAGAGCGTCGTAGATGCGAGCGTGCCTACCGCGATTTCTTACCCGTCGACGTATGCGTCTGTCCGAATGCCTCCGCTCCCCCCCCCCCGCTTCCCCCCCGCTTCCCCCCGCTTCCCCCGCTTCCACCGCTACCCAAGCGGGAAATAACTTTTTCCTCCTTTTCCTCCTTTTCCTCCTTTCCCTCCGTCCTTCCTACGCAACAAGAGTCGTTAACGCTCCGTTTTTTTCTCTCTCCGACGACGTTGCGCGTGCCCGTAAATATCGAGGACAACGCTAACGGAGGGACGGATGCTCGAGCTAATCGCGGCACTTAGTCGACTCCTAAATAAATACCTGCCGAGCGTTGGCAAATCAATTTCCGATATCCGTTGTTAACTACGCAAACTTCAAAGCGAGATCTCGCCTCGATAATTTGCATTTTATTTTAAATGCGATGCGCCTTAAATAACGCTAATGCGCGCGTATATCATAGCTACGTAATTTGGTGTTCGGGATGTATCCGATCCTTGCTGACCAATAATACACCGATAATGATACGTCCGAAAAATGTTGGTTTATATAAATTAACGAATAAATATGGATAGCGTGTTCCTCGCGATAAGGAAGTATTCGCGAAAAGAAGGTCGAATAATTCATCGATGGTGATATATGGAATTTTCCGAATTAGAATAACTAAACAACGAAATTCCACTCCTGATTGGTTATGATGGATCTATCAACGGCGCCAGTTCATCTTCATTTGTCGTCCTCTTTCCATTTTAGTATATGTATATATATATATTTATAGACTGGGTCCGTAACTAAACACAGTCTCTACTTTGTTACGATCGACCGAGGGATACAGATGATTTTTCCCTGCGGTGTTCATTCTATCAAATTTGCACCATTTGGTTCCATTCCTCTCTAATTTAGAACCTAGAAGCCTACCATTATAATATTTTTCTTTTGTTGGAATGTCGCAGCGTATCGATTCCGCATCTTCCACCGCCACCGATATACATATTTATCCAACAATGAGATAATTTTCAAAGTAGCGATATAAAATCTTTTTTCTTTAAATAACGAGTCGAGAAGTATCGTATCGATGCGTTAAAAGTACTCGAACGATACGAGCTAAGTACCTCGGATATCTTGTACGAGAAAATCGGTGTCGATACGTTACGATATTTTTACGTTTTTTTCCCGCGCAACATAAATTTAAAAAACTAAATTTCAAGATCGAGGTATATCGAAATATGATTATTATCATTGATATAATTAGAATTTAAACGTAATTTTAAAAATTGTACATTGCATTTTTGTTTCCAAGTAATTTCAGGATACACCATAGCTTACTATTATATTTTTCGAAACGGCGTAAAGTACCACGAAATGTTTAACGTCGTGTATCGAAAACAGCATTGTTATATAATATGCATATAAATTATATTATAACTACGTTTCATTTATATTCTTTTTCTAATTTTAAATAGACCGTTTTTTATCTTTTTGAATCTCGTTTCTTTTTACTTTTTTCTTTACGTATAACGAAACTTTACGTCATCGATTTGAAAAATGTAACGCGAAAAATAAAACATAATTAGATTTTATTTTAAACGTTATGTATTTACGCGCCATAAATCAAGTAAAATATAAACGAAATCTATATTTTTAAAATAAATCATAGTTTTTCTCTCTTTTAAATCTACATTCGCTCTGCAAAATTACGCGAGACGTCAACATTTCGAGCAAACTATATCTCACTAAATTTCATCTAAATTTTAAATATTTCCGTTGATTCGTGCGCGAGAGAAAAAGTAATATTTAAATCATAATTATTACGCTACATCGGAAAAGGAATAAAAGCGATCCTTTTCCTTCTTCGCGAAAGGGCCAAACTCGAGTTATCGGGATGAAAAATACTTTATAGTTTTATTCGTTCTGGAAAAAATGCAACGGAATATTTGACTAAGATCAATTTTATTACGCGCAACAACAACGCATCTTAATAATCCTCCGGTACGATCGAGTGTCTTTCGAACGCGGATCTCGATGCAGTCGTAATCTCGATATACTCGATAGTTGGCGTCCGCGAAACGAGAAATCAACAAAAGATTAAGTGGGTAAATTTTTGCAAACGGAAGAGAAGGTTCGATGCCAGGTAAAGATAGGGTAAATCGCTGCCAATTTCACGCCTTCGGATCGCGTCCGCGTTTCCATTCGTACGAGGATTCGTTAACGCAGACGTGTGCGGAGACCTGGCGTGGAGACTTGGCGTGGAGACCTGGCGTGGAGATCGGGCGCCTCGGGTTCGCCCTCGCTAACGTACCCGGGGAGTCGAGGAAAGCGCGAGTCTTTATTTTCGACGCGGGTATTACGGGTCGACGGATAGGGGCATATTATAAGTGTCGATGCGCCGATGGCGGGTCGTTAATTCACGTCGACGAGCCGCGAGTTTGAGCGCGAATCCGTTTGCAAATTCGCAAGCGCGAGCGAAAGGCGGGAAAAGAATCGCGCCCACCAATCTCTCTCTCTCTCGCTCTCTCTCTCTCTCGCTCGCTCTCTCGATCCCTCCTTATCCCCCGGTCGCTCCGTTATCCACTCGTTATCTCCTTCCGATGCACCTCTCCTCCTTCTCGCTCTCTCTCGCTATTACTCTCTGACCTCTCTATCCCCTTTTCGCATCTTTCGAGGTACCGGGCAGCATCTCTTTCTCTTCCTCGGAGCTGCGCTAGCGAGAGATTTAGAATAGTACAATGCCCATTGGCGTTCGTCCGTTGGCTCTCGCTCTCTCTCGCTCTCTCTCGCTCTCTCTCGCTCGTTCTCGCGAAACGATATCTCAGTGGTGCAGACATAAATCCCGGCACCACGTACACTTGCACGCCCTCGCAACACGCCCCCCCATTAACTTTTTAATCTCTCCCGGGGCCGCGCGAGTCTCTCTCTCTCTCTTGCTTTCTCTCTCTCTCTCTCTCTCTCTCTCTCTCTCGCTTTCTCTCGATGGCGAAGGCGCTGCCGGTCCTTCTTTTTAGGACGCGCGAGCCTCTGGTTAACGATGCTCTTCCTCTCTCGCTCTCTCTTGGAGGCAGACACGCCGTCTACCAAAGCCGCGCCTGCGCACCTTCCCGTTGCGTTAACCGATCCACTCGGTACGATCCTGCGCTGCGTCTCGTGTGTAATTATACCCGTAGGCGAAATTATTTATAGCGAGCTCTATGTAAAAGGGCCGAGGAGTTGGCTCGATTTCTCCTCGCGTTCGTTCCTTGCTGCTTTTCGAGGATCTTGGTCTTTCGCGACCGGCCCTTGTATCATCGGAGACCGCGGGAATTGATAACTTCTAATTCAGCGCTGACCTACGACCTTTCCTCGAGATATTAGTCTCGCTAGGCACGACTCGTTCTACTTGACGCGCGTGCTTCTCGATTTATCCATGTTTTGTCCCTTTCTCCTTTTCTCTCGGCTTTCTCCCTAAATAAGGGACGCAACTTCTTTCGGGAACGTTCATTTTTTATCCGAGGCTTTTATGCAAATCTCCTTGGATCCTCGATGATTTTACGAACGCGAAAAGATCCCTTCGAGTTTGCCGGTGTACCGTTCGATACTCTTTTTCAACCTTCGTCGAACGCGTTTCGGACCTCGTTTAACAACGATTTTGTTAACGAGTATCTCGAATAAAATTACGCCGCGTAATGGTTTAAGTTTTTATACGTAACGATCGTTTGACTTCCATTTAATTACGGAAAACTATCCACTTTCGTTCCACGAGTTTTCGAATGTAAATACTTTTTTCCAATCTAACGTTCGCTAAAGTTTTTTCTTATTATTTATATCGTAACCGGTATAAATAAAATCGTCTCTCGTGCCAAATATTTCACAATGATTTTGCGTAAATAATAGATTTTAGTTTTACCTTTCTATTTTTAACTACTTTAAAACTTTGACGTATTTAGAACGTTAAAATTCACGCGCGTTTATTAATCTAGAACCATTGTTCGAGTTTTCGTATTAATTTTGCTTTCGTATTATAGATTCACGAACGCAAACATTCGTTTATTTACACCCACTTCCACAATTTGGTCGAACGCGTTTCGATTGATACGAACGAATGATAGCTTATTTACGCACACACCCAAATGCTCACACGCGTACACGCGTACAGAAATGGAAGCAAAATATTCACGCGAGTTTTACAACAATTGCTTTTCTTTGCACGGGTACTTTCGACGCAACACCAACACCAACACTCGTCGCTGATTCGTGTAATTTTTCGAGGTCGAAGTTCCTCACCGTGTTTCGATACAAGCGCTCTAATTGTACGCAATTCTTATCCTTTATTGTTAGTTCCGTTTTATTGTTAACGATATTTCGCAAACCTGAATTAAGTACATATTTATTCCTAACGCTTTAACTAATCCATTTCCTCGGTTGTTAATTATCTTTCTCGATTGTACAGTTATATAATTATACGCGTACATAAATTTTAGGTAAATAACTTTTTATTCGTAAAAGAATATAAAAAAAAAAGAAAAGTAGAATAATAAATTTTACTGTAATTAGTAATTATTTTTAATAAACGATGACCAAAACCGCGCGTAACGATTTGTAAACAGTTTTTATATTTACGGGCGAGCGATTAAAACTTGCTTTCGAACGACGACGGGATGAATTTAAAAATATAAATTTAGAACGCATCGCTTAAAAAACAAAGGAAACCTTGAGAAAATGTAAGCCTCATTGTTTTTCTCGGCGAGTTTCTGCAAAATCTTCCTTTTTCATTATTTAAACCAATAAATCGACGGCCAAAATCTCATCATCGGCGAGGCCTTTATTAATCGAGCTCGAAGAAGTTCGCAAGAGCGAGTTCCTTGCGCTCGAGTGCAGGACGGTGCGACGGGGTAAACGATCGCTCTATGGTTACGTTAATCTAAAACAGCTCATAGAAACAAGGATGCAAGGAAGAGCGTCTGGTGCGTAGGGCGTCTATGTTCTTTTGTTTTTTAAAAAGCGCTCTTAGACCGAACCTTCCTCCTCCTGCGTCTCTTTTTCCTTCTTTTAATTGCCGATATAATTTATATATGGGAAATATTAGAATCGTGCGAAAGCGCATTAAAGGAGTCTTGGTGCTCGAATGCGCTCGTGAGAGAGCGAGAGAGAGAGAGAGAGAGAGAGAGAGAGACAAAAAAAAGAGAGCGGAGGCTCCGATGGACCCGATCAGCCGATGCGACCCTGTAATTATTACCAAATATGAAAAGCGGGCAGGAGAGAGAGGAGAGGGAGCGAGAGAGAGAGAGAGAGAGAGATTAATTCCCGTACGAGATTGATGCGAGATGCGCTCTCGTCGGTTCTTCGGCGATCGATTCCGCCTTTCTTAACGAGATTCCATCCCTTCCGTCACTCGAATTAACAATAATAATATGCCAATATTGGCTAATTACGGTCTGCGTGCGCGGATGATCATCCGTTGCAGGAGAAACGGGAGGAAATCGAGTCTCGCGCTCCGACGAGGTTCCGGAGTTGAAGGGCACCTGCCGCACTTCCTTTCGTCCCTCGAGCCCGGGGATGCCGGGATACTTCTAAGGACGATGCGCTGACATTCCGAACGATGTCGGCTACCGCCGGTTCGGCTAAACGTCGATAATTTTCTCGGGAGCTTCTTCCGGTTTACAGTGATTCGATTCCTCCGAAACGAATCCCTACCCTTGGCTTTCCGCCGTTTTAAATTCAAAGGTTGAGTTTTTACGTTCCGTAGGATGAAATCGGGGGAATCTTATTTTAATACGCTATTTTTATACGATATTTTGTAAAAAGATCTCGAAACAAACGAATTCCTTCTTATTTTACGCGGCGCGTCACGTAATAAGCCTTTTTCTTGCCTGTGTGTCTCTCCAATGTACGAACTCAGAAGTTTCGGATAATAAAAGAAACGTCGTACGCAGAATTGATAATTGCTACGTATTTTAAAAATTCCATCGAATAATTAAGTCAAGTGGCAACGCAAGGACAGTTGTACGAACGAGGGTATTTGCCGAAAAAGCGAAGCTCGAGCAATAACGCACGAGTGAAACGAGGGAACGCGTCGAGGATTCGGTCCAAACAAACATCTATTCGTTCCTAAGAAGAAGAAGAAGAAGAAGAAGGAGGAGGAGGAGGACGTGGAGGAGGACGAGGACGAGGTGGACGAGGACGAGGTGGACGAGGAAGGAGAAGAGGGAAAAAAAGAACCGGAGGAGATACTACGTAAAAGGCAGTCCTCTCCCAAATACGCCTCAATTAAAAGCGACTGTCTCGCGCTTGTTTACGCGAAATGAGAGATCCGCGTTCTCGATGGTCGTCCCGACAAAAGGAAGAGAGCGAGGTTACAGGTCGCCTCGTACGTGTGCTCGCGGGCCCCTATCTAGCTCGTATCGTTATTCCCCGAATGTTCGGCCAATTAAAGTGCACGGGGATCTTCGCCGGTCGCAAAAATGATACAAAAGAAGGCACCAACGCGACGGATAAATTTCTTTCCTCGGGGACTCTGTCTGCGCATGTGTACCCGGGAGGGAGGGAGGGAGGGAGGGAGAGCGCGAGATATCTGCTATCGGACATCTCTCCTCTTTTCTATACTCGTACGCTCACCTGCGCGGAGAGCGAGAGGGAGAGAGATCGGAGCTCTCTCCTTCGATTTATTTCTGCCCCCTTCGCGCGATTTCTACGCAAAAAAGGGAGGCGAGAGCCTCGGGCTCCCCCCGAGCTCAGGAATTCGCGGTATGGCGTTGCTCTCGCGATATTCCCGCGACCGAGATCGCGTCCTTCGACTCTCTGCTCGCCTCGACTCCGGTACGATTCCCACCTGGAAAATCTCCGCCTCCGCGTTTTTCGTTCCACGCGTCTGAGTCGGAATTCGATACGGACGGTACTTGCTTTAGAGTCTTTAGTGCTCTTCGAGTCCTAAGCTAGGATTCGAATCTCGCCCTATTGCGAAATTAATCGAAACCGGCACTGGAAATACGATCGACCTTCGTCCAATATATAAATATATATATATTCTATAGTTTTGTATATCTATGTCGAGTTTAAAATTTGCCGGTCATCCACAATTTCCGCAGACAAAATTTCTGTCGAGTCCGTCGTGCGAATGCCTCGAGTCAAAGATCGAAATAAAAATGTATCCAGCTTCTTCCGCGTAACGCGATACGTCCCCTAATTTCCAGAGCTCCTCGATGAAATCTATCAAGTTGCATCGAACGCAGGCATCGAACGCAGGCATCGAACCGTGGATAATATCCCTCCGACAGAAATTCTCCGTTAAAGAACGATCGCGGCCGACTCGTGGAAACGTCATCGAAAACATTTGGCAGCGGTACGAGCGCGAACTCGTTCGGTCGATTCGGGCAAAGTTCGGAGGCATCCGCACGCGAATACCGGGCGAAATAAAAAGGGATAAGTTGTTCGCGGTGAGCGCGAGACTGGCGTGATGAAACGGCGTTTTAAAACTCGGAGGAGAGAAAAGAAGAACGCCGAGTCCTTCGTCCTGGTCGCGAGTTTGTGTCTGGGTGCGTGCCTCTGTGTGTGTGAGCGCGCGGGTGAATAAAAGTTGGCTCACGCGAGGTCGGCGAATCGATACGAGCGCTTCGCTCCTCCCGCCTCCCGCGAATCCCCGCGACGCGCGGAAGCGACAATGTGTCTGGTTACAAAATATCGGCTTCGTAAAAGCGGACGCGTAGTTTAGCTTTTGCTTAGACCGAGCGACCGATTCCGCGTAATTATACATCTTGTAAAAATGGCCGAAGATATACGTTTGAATACATATTGTATCGCTTCGAACCTGCTTTTCTTAATCATAATTGCCTCCCGTATATTTTTCAACGTATGAATAATTGCCTGTAGATCGTGCATAATATAATGCAATAAAAATGAACGGTATCCGTAATAGTATTACGAAGATAAATAGAGGGATATAAAGGACCGAGTAATCAACTTTATCTGGATATTTCGTATTATAGTGGCGAATCAACTCGTACTATCCGGACTTTCGTTTACTAAAAATAAGCCATTATATTTTTATTATGTATTATTATAAAACTAGTTTCTTCGGTGCTCTTATCGGTCCTGTAACGTAAAACTTTCTCGTTGTATGCAAATTTGTCGTATCGCGTATCAAGCATCGCGAATAAATCTCAACCAACTCGTATCAACGGTTATCATATTTTGGGGAATCTACTTTTATCTTGGGCGCGTTTAACCGCGTAATATATTTTATTCCGCAAAAGCAAGCGTAAAGAAGAAAAATGGAGTTTTGATCGTTGCGTAAATGAAATAAAGCGGTAACCGTCCTTGAATGAAATATACGAAACAAGCTATAATACGACGTTTACACATCGAGAATAAATAACCAACGGAGTTTGCTCCGATATTTTTATTCGAGAGGTGGAATCGATAAAAGAAAAGCAATCGATTAGAAAAAGCGCAGGGCTGACGCGAGTATAATATATGCACGATTAAAATAGTATGTGTAAACTCTTATCGTTTACGCTTATCGGAATTACACTCGTTAAAGTAAGAGACGTGCGCCCATCGTTTTCCAACCGACCTTCCTCGCTTCCTCGGAGCTGTTTAACGGAGGAACATAAAAATAATAGCCGAGCGTTATTCCTTATTTTCGAGCGCGTGAATCAGCCAATCGGCCAGGCGTAAAAAAGCATTCGGACATTTTGTGTAAGCCCTCGTTATCCGAGACGCGAGTCGCGGGACGATAACGGAGTCGCGATTCCAGAAGAAGAGTTCGCGACTCGGAACTGCTCGGAGGGAAAAAGTGTCGACTCCCCGATCGGCGCCGCGGACTCTCCTACTCGTACTGACAAGGGTAGAATTTACACGGGTGACCATTAACTTAAGACAAAACCCGACGCTGCCGTAACTCTTCATAGATTTATAGCGCACACTGCCACGCGAGGGAAGCGAGAGGGAGCCAAAGAGACCGTAGACACAGGATCGTAATATAGTTTCCGTTCTCTCCTACGGCCATATTGTTTCTTTTGCGCCTATGCTCATTGTTATTTATGGGCGCCGCGACTCGCCGTTGACATTCGGTTTTCTGCCTTTCCCTTCCTTTATTTTTTACAAATCATAAACCTCTCCCGCTTACACCTATAACTAAATACTACTTTTTATAATTCTTCTTTTACTCGTTTTTTTAACTTCGTGTCGTTCCTGTATTTTTTTGTGCTACTTTCTACGTTTTTCTCGATCGCTATAAAAACGTAACATTCCTCGCGTTTATTTTGATTTACATTGTATATGTAATAAAATACGAGCGATAGATTTTATTAGAAAAAAGCCTCGGGATCGAAAGTTTCTTACGTTTCGTTGAATTGCGGATGTAAACGATGAGAAAAATTAATCCTAATTTTTATACGACGAGTTATCAACGAACGATTAAAAAATCACTTTTTAAACAAAGTATCTAACTTTACTTTGAGATGGATAAATAATTTCGTACGAATAATATCGATATTTTCTAAAATCGAAAATTTTTATCAATTTAATTCGGTAAAATACGGATTAAGAATTTTTAACTTCATTTTCGTACGAATATTATACTCGAATTATTTCACGCGTAAACGAACGTACGTTAATCGATTATTTTTAATCCCGAAAACTCTTTGAATACTCATTTTTAACTCGAGATTCGATCATTGGAGTCGACGCGACGTATTTAGCGATTAAAAATATCGATTTTATTCCGAGGTAAATAAAAATTTTCAAAGTTGTTACGATAATTTGTAAGTTCGATACCAAAAACGAAGATCGTTCGGACTTTATCGGAGCGTTAAAGACCAATTAACGTCCACGTAGTCCGTATCGAACTAAAAATTAATTTGCATAAAGTAAATTGTCCTTTTTTAAAGAATTTTTCGCTTAGATTACCAGACGCACAAGAGTATCACCGTGCTGTTAAAAAAAAAAACCAAAAAACCCAAGTTGCCGTTGAAACGAGAACCTAGTTTTCAGACTTATTAGCGAGCTTCGAAAAGAGTTGATTCGAGTGACTTTGATGTAGATTTTTTCGCGGTACAGCCTAATCTACTTTGTTTTCACAGCGACTTTTTTTCTTAGTGCCACCGGTCCATCGCCGGGTCCGCAAAAATCCCCGTCCAGACCTTCGGAGAAGGACACACGTACGCTCACGAGACGCACACTCGTAGGATCGGGAACAGCGGCGAGGCTGCGAAAGATCCGAGCGCTTGGACCAGCCATAAATATCGGCTTATTTACGGAGAGTCGCGCACAGGCCGAACGAAACGTCGAGGTGTCCGCGAGACGACTCGTATAAATTCACGAAAATGCCTATTTAATTAACGCCTTATTTATCGAGCCGTCGACTCGGATCCTCGAGGCTCGTCGCGACGTCTCCGCCGACTTTTGCGCGGATTCGTGAGGAAATGAGTCGTTGTGTAATCGCGCGCTTCCAAGTGTTTGATTATCTTGCTCCAAAAGCGCGACCGGAATTCCAGTGTGAACGTCCCCTTGAGAAAATGGCTCGCACAAGTTTATTGTACATTACCCGATTGACGGAGTGTGATTGACGTCTTGGGAATGTTAACGTACTGTCCTTTATTTCCTTCTTCATTGGCGTTTAACGCACCGCGTGACGTTTGAAAATATTAGACAATACGTTTGTTGGGTTAACCGAAGTAGCTTATCTGCTTTCAAACCTGCTTTCGAGTACGCTTTTAACTTATTTTAGTCTTCTCTTGTGCGGACGTCGTTAAATAAATCAAGTTCATTTTTTAATTCGATCGATTATTACATTTAGTTTTGAATGACGTTAAAGGATATATAAGACGCGGTGCTATTTTATAGCCTTGTTTAGGTGACCCAATTTTTATATTATTTATTTACCGAAAGGAAACCGTCTTGCTCGTTGATTTATAGCGCGAGTGTATAATTAATAAACCTGATATTTACAGTAAAATTCTGGTAAATTAAAGCAGTTCAACTAAGAATTTTAATTTCTTATTGAGGCTTCGTCGAAATTCTTTTATAATACAGAAAACGGTGAAGAAATTCTTTATCCTTATTTGAATAAGGTTGAGATAAACTTGCTTTTGCGATTTCTTTAGAATATTTTACTTTGTATAATTGATAGTTTTGCGAGTACGATAATCGTTAAGATGTTTAAAAATAACGTTTTCAAAGTTTATTTTCGTATACTTTTTTATTGTTACTTTAACGTAAATTTACGTTAACGTTTTCGCGATTGCAAAAAAGAAAGATTTCTTACCATTAATAATTGGTACAATTTAGAAAATAATTAATTTTTACGAATTAATCACTTTTTTCAATATTGTATAAAAATGATTTTTTTTAAATTTTTTTAATCGATAAAACGTATTTTTAAACACAGAACTGAAAAATGTTATTAGCTCTAATCTTACGTGTTATCTAATGTAAATTGTTTGGGTTACAAGGCGATCACTCCATTAATTTTGAGATTTTCGAGGTTCTTAAAAGGCACTTAAAATTACGAAGATTAAGAAACTTCGTTAAAAAATGTTCGACATTTTGATTAATAATCAACAAATCCTTTTTTAAATGCACGATACAACCAAACTACCGTAAGATTGATAAATTTGAAACTTAATTTATCCGACGCACAGAATATTGCATTCTTTATATTTTTATCAACGAAAATCAAATAATTAATTTATCATACGAGACAATCCTTTAGTTATATATTGTTTTAATTAAGAAAGGTTTTATAAAAACAAAACAAAAAAAAGTATCTAACCACATTTTGTCGAAGTACAGTCTATTAATAATTGAAATTTGCTTATAAAAAACTCCAGCTGGATAAAATAATTTTTGTATAATCGTACGTAGTAATTACATTTTACAATGTAAGTATACGTTATTAAATTACTAGTGTATAATATATTACGTATATTGTCATAAAATGATGTATGCGAAAACTACGGTTAACTGTACTTATAAATACTTGTATACGTATATTTTATTCAATGTAGTTACATTTAAATATTATGCAAACCACAATATTTGTACGCAATACTAATTTATTTTTGGTTAAAAAATAGATCGCGATAAATGCGATTTATCGTTAATTAATTTTTTTTAAAAAAGACATCGACCTATTTTTATAATAAATGTATATTTATGATAAAAAAAAAGTAAATTGCTACTTTGTTAATAGTGATTCAAATTTCGATATTTAAGACTGCCATTACTTTTATTACATATGCGGTTTTTGTGCAATTAAAAAAAATTAATTATAATTCATGCATGCATATATTAATGTAAAATATAGATACGAGTGACTAAGATATGTGACGATTTATGTGTAATGTTAAATAGCTGAAAGAATGTCTTTAAATGGTTGTAATGACTTATTGTAATTTGTTTTATTACACTTACAATAAATGATAAAAATCGGTGCTCAAAATAGCGTAAATATGTTAATAGTTTATTATTCTCTTAATACATCAAAGATTGCATGCTATGATAGACCGATGGTAAAACAACTGGATTTTTTTTTGTGTTTTTTTCGACCGTTGTGTAGAAACAGAAGAGAAAAAACATGTAAATGATAAATGTTTAATTAGTTATATTAACTATTTTTGTGTTTTCCGATCAGAGAAAACTTAAATAAACGTTTTATTGAGCAAATTTTAATCGATAGCTTTTATGGTTTCGAATGTACGTAAAAAAAAATGTTTTACTAATTTTTATTAAAATCGAGTAAACATTAATTATATCAGGTTGCTTAAAAAATGCTCGATAAATACATCTTTTTTTATTTTATAGAGATGTAACTAAAAAATTAAACGAAATCTTTATTTAGACGTTCGTTACGTTTAAAAATTAAACAATTAGCGTCTCAGAGTTAAAGAAACATTTTCAAAATCATGCATAATTTTATATCTTGATTTTAAAAATTTTATTTCTTCTTTCTCCTAGGGTGAATATTTAAAGAGCTAAGAAATAAATTTGATTCGTACACGTATTCGTTTACGTAATTTAAATTTCCGACAAGAGTTAAACAGAGAATAATAATTCTCGAGCGGAATATTCATTCGTATTCTTTTCCTCTCCGCCAGAATTGCGAAGTTTACTCGAACTCGCTGAAACTCGTAGCGTTAATGAACAAAGAGGTAGGAATGAAATCGGCAACAAAATCCAGCAAAACGTCGAGCGAACGAGAAAAGAAGTCGAAGATCGTTTAATCGAAACTCCGATACCTTTCTCTCGCCTATTGGAACGATCTTGACGAACGGTCAGGGTTTTCAAGAGATTCCGGGAAGAGCGGGAAGAGCCAAGAAAATATTGCACTCGAAGTTCGCGAGCCTCGTTAGCGAATCTCGGGCCATCGCTCCGAATATCAAGGGCGAGCTAAGATATCGGTCTCGGTGCTAGAAATCGAGCGCAAGTTCGCGACAGCGGTTGGCTCGCGAATACGACGCGATAATTTACGATTTACAAGCATGTAAGGAGATACGATCCGCTGTGGGTGTTGGAGATTAAGCGCTCGGAATAATTGAATTTCTCATACGCGGCGAAGGGGCTTATCATGTAAATGCGCACGAGGTCTGCGATGCCGATGCCGGTCATTAAAATTAATGCGGCGCTACTTGAAATTTGAATCCCGCGCTCCTTGAATCCCGGCAGCGGGATCGAACGGTATTATGCGAACGTAATTGCGCGACTATTAATTTTGACTCGCATCACAATTACGATCGTTACACAATGCCTGCCCCATTTTAATATTAATGTATTTTAAATGCGCCTTCCGGCCTCCGTTGCCCGGGTGGGAGCGTCGCGTTAATGTGCCTTGACTGGGATCCTCTGCCTTCTCCGAGATCCTGGAGGATTGCGAGCGGACCTCGGCGGAAAATGGCGCGACGGGTCGATTTTATCGGGGCCGCGAGAAGAGCCCAGGAGACGATACGCGATGGGATTGCACGCGGTCTAAATCATAATGAATTATCGCTGTAGGAAGTTTAAACGATGCACGAGAATTCCGTGTTGAAAGAGTCAGAAGCGCGAAACTCGACTTATTATACACACCGACTTATTATAATAGGATTACGTTGCTCAGTGCGCGGGGAAAATTTGAAAATACGCTTAATGGTCGGAAATATCTTGTGCATTTTCATGATTAACCAGCCTGGATGATTATTTTATTATTATTTACAATAGATTACGCTCGAATTATAATAATAAATTGAACTTTTTAATTAATTACATTAACATAATGGTACACATTTATTTTACATAATAATGATATATGGCAGGTGTTTTTTTTACCTTCGAATAAAAACGTATGATATTCGCGTCGTTGCAGGTGTCGCGTGCGATACCTAATAAAAGTAATATCTATCGATATTACATTCGTAAATTTATATACGATGTGTACGAAACTCAAGTGTTTATAATCGCGGCGTAATTCCAATTTTCTTATTACCTTTGCTTAATTTATCGAGCTAAAAAACCAAGTTAAATTTAAATTTAATTAGATACAATTGGAAATCTTAATCTTTTTACTCAGCCAACTACTGCTTTAATTTCAAATTAAGTTTTATCGTTTCGATAGCTCGGATAATTTTTCAGAAACAGCGTTATCGAATAAAAATAAAATTCTGTATAATTCGCTCGCGTTATTATAATTTGTTTTATAGTCGTGTATAAAGGATAGATATTAAAAGCATCGAAATCGTTAAAAAAAAATGTTTATAATGCGATAAAAAACTGTATTTTTGTTTGTGAATTCCGTTACATCTATTTTACGTCGTTGAACTGAAATTATCGAACGTTCAATTTGCAACGATCGACTCAACGTCCGTTACTTTATATTCTTTAAAGCTTTTATATTGGAATATTTGCTTTGTTGCGTTGGACGTAACATTGGATACGAAATTATGGTCATCCAGTTTGGTAAACTATCGTAAAAATTTACTCTAACGGTATCGATAAAACTTAGGATTGTATTTACGTCGTGGCATAAATTTGCCGATCCCGAAACGTCGTGTATCAGCATTGAATCAATATTACCGCATTCTAGAATCGAATTCCATAAGACACTAAGACAGAGAGCATCGAAAACGCAAGGTAAGCGAACCGAACGCGGGCCAAGATCCAAAACGTCTAACCCTAGATCCTCGGAGATACAAACGGACGATGCATCCTTGTACATATTTCTGCATCTGACTAATGCATATTCAGTGTCTCCTTTCTTCGTTCGAACTCAGAAAAGCTTGACACGAGCGCGAAACGCGTTCGGGCGGCGAACGGAACTGGCAGGTGTGCGTTATTGGGGCTCGGATTCTCTTCTGGCTCGCCTTCGTCGTCGAGTTGGAGCAGCTGAAGGAAAGTGGAAAAGTGGTGCGGCGGCACCTGAGTTCGAAGACACGGAGAAAAATACGCGGCCTTGATGGATCGGTTCGACGGTCCCTCTCCCCTTGTTTTTTAACGAGACTCTAATTCCCCGAATACCGCGTTTCGAATCGTAGGACGTTTCGTCGGATAACCTAAGAGCTCCAATCCCGCGTCTTATCTTGTCTTAGGTCGCGTTTAGCGCTGCAATTGTGACGTCATACAATTGTGCTAGACCGTAACTCGTGACCGGTGTTATAACATACTTTAAAATTCAACGACTCCTCTAAAACTAACTTGTTTACACGAGGAGGAAATGTTTGCCATTGCTCGGGGAATTTACAAGTCGAACGCAGCGAGCAAAATTTAACGCAATCTCGCAATTATTAAGTATTACGGACAACAGTTTTATTACAACGTACGACGTAATTAAGCATTTTCATTATTTTTTTAATTATCCTTTATAGTTGCAACCGCGAGATATTTCCGAGTGCGCGCAACGATTTTCTATCCATTACGATAGATTTTGCGAATTTTTTAAATACGATTTCCACGGAATAATAGCGCATAAAACGTTAATTTTAGGCATTTTTACGAACAATTATCTCCGCGATTATTCAAGGATTTATTCTCTTAATTTAACATTCGTTGAAATCTCGCGTAAATCTTGTAAAGGCTCGCATCGAAACGGAATGCCGCGTACGGTATTTACACAATTAACATAATGCATAATAAAGTACCGTGCATAAATGCGTTTTTAAAAATGTAAAAATTGTTTTCTCAACGTAATAAAGTTTATATTCGTTGGCGAGAGGTCCGACTCGGAATATAATTGACGAAAATACAACCATCCGGTTTATCGCAATCAAAACTAAAGTAAAAACTGAGCTTCCACGAGCGAACGCGTCGAGCTACGAGTCCGGTAAATCCGGTAAGTCCGATACGTCATCGACGATTAAAAGCGTTGTTTACGCGATCGCGAGTAATAGCATTGGTAGTAGCCAACGGCCATTATGCAAGTTCGTGTACAAGCCGTCGAAGCGCGGGAGCAAAGTTGGACTCGCAAACGAAATTCCGCCGGCCGATCGGGAGATAAGCGCCGGGGTAAATAACAAATGAAGGAAGTGCGAGTTTGTCAGTGACGCGCAGGAGCGTAACGAATGGCATTGTTAAATCGCGGCGCGTCCGTGCGCATTGCGTATCAGTCTTATTTGCACCCGTGCATCTTTTCCCTCCGGAGGAATCCTCGGCGCTCGTTCAACGGTCCGCTAATTCGGGACTCGATCGCTCGATCGCTCCTTCGCCTCTTCCGCCCCTGTCTTTTTGCGACGAGCGCGATCCGAATACCTTTGACGCGAGCGACGTTGGAACGTCGTCGAGTGTCGCTTTTTGCCCCGAGAGTATCGAGACTCGGCCATTACTTGCGTTTATCGGTCGAAGGGACTATCCGACGTTGTTTACTAATTCGCTTTCGGCCGGGTTCTATCCAAATCGGTTCGTGACGCAACGATCGCGGAGCGTGTAAAATTTAATTACCTTCCCAAGCCCCTTTCATAAAGACACGTTATAAAAAAATCAATTTCACCTCTGGGTCTATAAAGCACGCGGTTGCGAAAGAAGACGCGAAGATTTTCAATGGTTGCGGCGTAAACTTTTAAATAATTTTAAAGCCGAAACAAATAAGACTTTTCCCTCCGCAATTATCGCGGAAAAGTGTAAAAAATCTCGCCTCGCAACGTTTGTACGATCACGTTTTCATCCTAGCGAGCGAAAAGTCGAGGAAAAATTTCGTATGCAACTTGGGCTAAGCGTATATGGATTCTCATTAACGAAACACAATGGCGAAATAAACTTGCGTTTAAACGACGTTGAACGGGTTGCATCTCCGCAGCTCAACGACGTAACGACGAAATCCGCGAGGAGGATGGCAGAAGAGGATGATTACGGTACAGCGAACGAGAATGTACCGAGAGGTGAGGCGCGGAAAGTCCGCGAGGTGAAAACCTCCTTTGGCACGCGGATAATTAAGAAATAAGAAAGCGCGATTTCGGTTACGTCGATGTCGCCTGTTCGCTCTAAACGACGTTTCTCTCTCTCTCTCTCTCTTTTCGCGAGCCCCGGAAATTGTCGATGCTTCTCCTTTCTATAACGTCTTTCTCTTTTTTTCAATGCATTATCAAGGCCGGATTTTCAGGTCGATCCGACACGAACGAACGTCGCTATATAATTCATTTTAAAATTTGTTTTTTTTTAACGCGTTTTCCGTTTTACAACGGCTTTATTTATAAAATATTTGCATCTACTTTCTAAGATGGAACAAGCTTTTGGAACGACGATCGACATTTCTCGTAATTTTTTTCGAAAGTTTCGCGAATGGAAAGAATGTATCCGACGAACTTTTAACTCGATGGTTCATTGTTCCTCGCGACGCTCTGCTATACTCGTGTAATTCTTCGCTTAATTAGTTTAGCTAAAAATTACAAGTATTCTCACTATTATTTCCCTTTTAAAAAAAATACGCAAGATTTTACATACGGAAGATCTCGAGTCCTAGATAACGGATACATCGCATTAAATGTTTGCCAGGCGACAATTGCCAAGGTAGCGGAAACCATAATTATATTAAAATAACTGTATCCATCGATTCAACGAGCGGAATAGTTCCTTTGTGCGATGCAGAGCGACCGGAAACACTAGCAAGAGTCGAAACAATCGTACTCTCTTTCATTCCCCGCGCAGTACTCGAACAAAGCAACGTCGGTGTCGGGCGCAAGCTCGAAAAGCTCGCGAAATCCGGAGTCACCGGCAACCGCGCGTCCAGCGGCTGAAGAAACGGACGTCGGCGCAAAACCGAGCGAATTACACCTGCGCAGCTGCGAGCGGCAACTCGGAGCAGGTGAATCCCCGAGTCGCTCACCTGATCCTCGCAACCCCGATGATCGAAAGGAGGAAAAGCGCCTCGGTGGAAGAAGGGTCCGCCGGCAGGTGATGCGTGTCGATCGTACGAATTATGGTCCACGTCCGAGGCCGAGTCGGCTAATGCCTTTCTTTTTTTTTCCTCTTCTCGCCTCTTTTTGCGCGCGCGTTCGGCTTTTCAAAAAGGCACTACCTTTTGCGGGTTTGCGGGTTTACGGGTTTACCGGTACTCGCGTGTGCCCGAGTACTTTTTTCGGCTTCCGGGGGATGCGCCTCGCAGTTCGCGGGTACGAGATATCTTTTATAAATTTTACGAGGGAACGGTTTTGTCGCTCGCTCTCCTTTTTGCGCGCGATGCGTTCGGTTGCGCGACGTTGGGATAAATTATCCTATGAAAGCCTTACGGAATCTTCGAGTTTTTTGCTTCCGATTCGTTCTTTGAATATTTTCGACGCGAACGAGGAAGTATCGAAGAACGTACGTACGTGACTCGTTATTAGTCGAAGGCGTAATTTTTAAAGTTTTACAGCTTTCGAGGGAATACTCGAAGCTGTAAAATAAAAGAATAAATGCGCGGACGCGAAACGAAAAATAGGAAAACAAAGTACTTTTCGAGGTTCGCTGGATGATAATCTCGATATAAATGTTCGCGAAACAGGAAACTTTGTTGGCATCTGGACACCTATTAACAAGAATACGTACACGCGCGAGAACAATGAAACCAAATAGCTTTTAAATACGCCGCTTCTTCTGCCGAATAATGAATAAATACCAACGTGATTGCGTATAAATATAAAACCATCTTATCGTAAATTTAACAAGAACCGATATAAAACGATCGTGAGTAATTCAATAAAATTAGAATAATTTTAAACAACTTGTATTCGTTTAATTTTAAGGTATTTGTCGGACTCGTATCGCCGTAGCCGCTGTAAACTTTTATTGGACTCGCGATGGAGTTTACGGAATTTCTTTTATTTCTTTTTTCGAGACTTGCTCGTTTAATTATGTTCAATCGTATCCGTTTTCGTCTATTCTCTCCTCCCAGTATCTTTTCTTCTTCTTTTTCGCTACGAACGCGCGAACAAACGTACGTATACGTTGCAAGGAAAAAATTGCGAAACGAGCGATAATTATTATAATTATAATAACGTAACGTTATTTTTTACGTTAAAGGATAACTATGATATTCAAGGCTCGAACTTTTATTTTAATATTAAATTTATATCAACCGAATTAATTTCAGCTTTTAACTCACTCGTCGTATCAATAAGGATATTTTTACGGAAAAGGCGATAAAATAACAAACCTTTTTCTTATTCGATCGTTACTTATCGGCGAGTACGAAATAGTTACTATATAATATTACGATATAATAATCTTAAAGGAATTTATGTAAATGAAGAATTCTCGAGTGTACGAGCGAATACAAAAAAGATCGTTCGCAATTATTATAAATTTTGACACTACTCTCCTTCCAATGGGCAACGTTCGCTTAGACTCGAGAAATACTGGATATCGGATCGCGGATTTCCGCGCAACTCGATTCGCAAAAATGAGCAAAGTAAGAAGATAAAAAATGAAAATTCCATTATTTCGCCAAGCAGTTAGCCATCAATATAAATCTATCGAAGGCCAGGGTCGAGAGCGATCGTCGTTTTTGACCGAAAAAAGAAATCCTGAAAATATATTTACGACTCAAGGATCATTTCCAATTTTCTCGAGTCGTTAACGAGGTTCCGAAGGGGTCCGAAGGGGGCCGAAGCCGCCGAAGACGCCGAAGACGCCGAAGCCGCCGTCGCGATATATTGGAGACGAGCAAATAAAAAGCCGCGGCCGTGATCGACTCTCGCTCCTCTTCTTCTCTCTCCGATCCTTCTTACCTCCTTTATTTTTGCTCCGCCGTGCGCGTCCGAGAGAGACGGAACGCTCTTAGTTTTATATGTATATAGCGCGGGGCAATCTTTGTAATTACATAGCCGACGCGCGTCCCATTAGGCGCAAAGCGAGACCATCGGCACCGAGTCTTCCATCCACCGCTTCTCTCTCTCTCTTTCTCTCTCTCTTTCTCCCTCTCTCTCTCTCTCTCTCTCTACGTGCACGCCTCTGCGTACGTGTGCGAGGGATGCCGGGACATCGAGACTCTTCAGAGTCGAATTTTCCACCTTCAATGGAATCGAATTGGACGCGACCCTCGATGCGGGTGGAGAGGTGCGGGTTTTCCGAGGAGCGTCGGTGTTTTCATTTTCGTCGGTGAATTACGAGGGGAACGATACCGAATTCGCGTTGTTGATTTATTAAGTAAATAAATGTTGCTTCCAAGGCACGAAAAAATTGACGCCGTAAATTAATTTATCGAATATTTCAACGTCGACGGATGAATTCAATTTACGTTTAATTGGATATGTTTACATGGATCGCTTCGAAAGTTTGCAGACATGAAATATACACTTGTGATGAGCTTTCAACTTTAAACGGTATTTCTTTCGAATATATCTTCGAAATTTCATGAAATTATGTTTGACACGTCGCATTTTTTGATCGGTCAAGTGAAATAGCCTCGCGTAAGTAGATATAAGTGAAAGGAGAAGATCAGGGCGGATTCGGTTAAGCGGTATCCAACGTTCAAAAAAAGTGTAGAATCTTGCTTTTTCGGAAATTTGATCAAATATATATTTACAGGTTATCGTAAAGTATATTTATATTCAAAATTTACCAAGAGCAAAAATAAAAATTAAGCTGAATTTACCTTTGAAAAAATATTTTAAATTACCAACGGCTAATGTACCAAATGTGAACTCAAAATAAGATTTTGCAAAGATTACGGGCAAAAAATCATTAATTAGCGGTTATAAAATCTTATAAATTAGAAAACGGAAAATATGAAAAATCTTATTGATTGGCCCTTGGTAAAATTTATTTAAAATAAACGTTCTAAAATATTCAAAGTTAAAGTTAAGTATTTTTACCGTACGTTTATACGCGTGTAAAATATTTGGAACGTCGAATAATTTATTAAAAAATTCATTTTAAAACTGAAATCGATATTCTTTACATTTGCATGTTTTTAAATACCGAATCGAAAAGTCATAATTTTCCGAATTTTATTTTTAAGCAAACTGTAATTTTTTGAAGAGATGTTAATTTAAACGTAACGATTTTCTTTCGATTTACAATTACGATACATTAAAATTAGCAAAAGCAATTATACAATGAAAAAATTAAATACATGGTTTTAAAATTTTTTTTGCTAAAAATACCTGTTTCGAAGGTTGAACGATTCAAATTATAACGTTAGAAGAGTTTTGAATACAGATGAGATAAATGCATATACTTAAAAAAGAAAAAAAAAAAAAGGAAACAAAATTAAACATCAACGTAACTTTAAACTTATATTACTTTGTATTTTTTCATTTATTTCCAATTTGTAATCGCATCCTTATAAATAATCATCGCGTCAATTACACTCAAATATCTCTATTATGTTTAATTTATTTTTCGGTGCTCGAGAATTTAATCCTAGAAACTTACAGTATATTAGTTTTTAACGATTATTCAGAGACGTAGGAACGGATAATTCAAAAGTTTTCGATTAAATCTATTCGAACAGATACATTTACATCAAGCTGCAACGTTTATATAAAACTCGTTCCTTGCACTTCATCTCCGTGCTTCGCTTCTCGCAAACGTATTTTATCGCCTTACCGATGCAAATACCTCGTACTCTATATTACAAATACGAGTGTAACACCTGACGGCGCAGATGCATATCATATAAATAGTAACAATGCGTCGCCCGAGTTCGCACGTGGAAGGCATCCTACGAAATAAATAAGCAGCCGTCGGAAGCGTTTCTCCTCCAACGGAATGCGAATCCAACGCGGAAACAATATTGACGGGAGTCGCGGGAGAGCAAAGCGCCAAGAATCGCGCTACCACCGAAGATTCGAGATATTGATTTTCTCGAATCAGTGTAAAATCGAAGACCCGCGCACAGCTTGTCCAATTAACTCGACGTTGGAGCGCAGACTCGACCGTCCGCTCCTTCTCGCTCCTTCTCGCTCCTTCTCGCTCCTTCTCTCTCCCTCCGCTCGCACTTTTTCTCCTGCCCCGTTCTTCTAGTCCTTCTCCTCCGCGTCTAGGCGAGGGGAAGCGACTATTGGACCTAATCGCGCGCTGATCGGGCATAAAATTGCGATTTAATAGTACGGGACCGAACGAACGCTGCCTTTTCGAGGAAGCACCTGTCCTGGAACGAATGAATTAGCGGCACGAGCCGTCGGCCCGACCACACGCTGGATTTTCTTGCTCCGTGCGAAATATATTTCGCATCAGGAAACGTTCGCCAAATTTAAACGCTCGCGGTCCTCCGGATTACCATAAGGAATAATGGAGAAGCTCGAGCCCCTTGTAAATTTCGTTCGAGTCGAGTCGGTTGCTTCCATCGGTTGCTTCCATCGGTTGCTTCCATCGGCTGCTTCGGCCTTTTACAAACGACATTTTTCAGTTTTTCGTTAAGCGTCCGAGATCGTCCGCTTTGAATACAAGATACGCGTCTACGACGTTTCGGAGGTAAAAGGATCAACTTTGCCCTTTCGGCGATGGACGAAATAAATTGCTTGTTTCCGCGGTTCTCGAAAGAGCGTAAGAACGCGAATTATCGCGATTTGCGGATTCTTAGCGAAAGATTACAGCGGTGATATCGTTGGGAAAACAACGTTATCGATCGATTCGGGGGTAATCGGATTTATCCTCGTAACGAAGATTAATTAAAAACAAATAACTTATCTATTAAAGTTCCATCGAATCCGACGCCTCGGCTGGAGGATCGGACACACGCTGTAAAACACGGGAGCGTTCGCCGATGGAAATAAGAGAGCGGGAGCTCGATTAGGACTTAAGGACGATAGAATAGGTCCATTAAACTCCGCTTAGAGAGTCTCTCATTGAATCTCCCGAGGCGGGCGAATAGACGCAGGCGCGAGCGAAAGGCGCCGCAGGTGTACGAGTTCCTTCGCACGTTCGCTCCGGTTCGATTAGGAGGCGAAGGAGCAGGTGATCTCGACGAACGGTCGCGTCCAGGACTCGGGAACGCGCCTCGGCACCGTTGACACTTCGCGCCCTTTTCCGGCATCCCCGAGGAGCTTTAAATGGACGGGCGAACGAGAACGAGGATCGCGGCCGGTGAGAGCAGCTGCGGTTCGACCTGGAATTTTAGAAGACGCGACTGGTTGGGTTATCGGGAGTCGAGGCTCGTCCTTCGACAATTTCCAGAAGGAGGAGGAGGATTTCAAGGGAGGAACGGCGCCGAAAGGATGACTGGACGTTGATCCCTGCTTTTAAAAGAGCTGCTCTTTGCGGTATCGATCATTTTTTATCCAGATTTTTACGGGTCGGTGTTTAGTCTGGTGTTTAGTTTAAGCGTGATGTTTTCTACTTGTTTTATCGACCGATAAAAACTGTAATTGTAACGAGGTAACGGAAGCGTATGAAATTGATCCGATGCCCGATGTATTTACAATTTACCGATCGAATTTATAGCTATTTGTGCATTTGATTAACGTTGATAATGTCTTGACAAATGTTCGCCGATTAAATAGTTAAGGTACGAAATTGATAATTAATATTGTAATGTAATTTTTTATAACGATGTATCAAATTGCAATAAAATCGGGGATAGAAGAAATTATAAGAATTTATATGATTGATCGATTCGCCAAGCTTAAATGAAATTTTAAATATTATTATTAACAATTTTTTTAAATGATGTTTACGTTGTTTTTTAGTTCTGAAATAATTGGAAATATCATGTAAATACTTTTTTATTAATAAACAAAAGTTATAATTGTATAATAAATTAATTGATTCAAAATTGTGGTTTAAACACATGTTGTTTTCTTATTTTAAATAGATATAAATTTGTATATATTTTTATAAAAAACGTTTATAAATTATTCATTTACGTTTACAGTTTTCTTTACTATGTACGTAAGATGGATCGAACCGTTCGTAATATTGAATAGACGTATAAAAAGTAATTGATTCAATACTCGAATATTTTTATTTATAATTAAAATAATTTTAAAACTTATATAATTGTATTATAAAACAATAAGATGAAATTCTGAAATAAACGAGGTAACGTTGATATAAGACGATAAAAAAGTTTTATTTATTAATATTACATACTGTATAATTTAATATTTCTATAAAATAACTGTTTTACATCACGTAATTTTGTGTAATTTATGATCGCAAGAATTCTAATAAATCTTGCAAAGAATTTATAATAAACGGTGCAGTAAACTATTTTTAAAAAAGTAATCCTGTCTATAGTTTATATTTCATAAATAAATGATGAAATCGATTTCGATGAAAATTATCATTAATAAATAAAAAAAAATAATTATTTTTGATATCGATCATAAATATCATAAATATTAAGATTTTTGTTCTAATTTTTAGCTATTAAACTCTTTAAAATAAAAAATTTTTAGTAAATTAAACAAAAATTTTTTTTAAATAAATCTTCATAGTCGGAACAATCAATGGGAGGAAATATAAATTAACGAGCGTATACGATCATATAATTTTTAAAACACAAAGATAAAAATAATTACGTCCACGGTAGATTATTTTCATTTTTATTTTAACGATTTTGCGATTATGTAATTTTTAAAGCCAATTTGTACTAAAAATTAGCTTATTGAAAGGCAAAGTATATTTAAACCGAAAAGGTAATTTGAAATTAGCCTAAATTATTTTTTTTTAACAAAAAAAATTAAGTCTCATTAACCAACAATATTCTTACACGAGTAACGCAAACAATGAAATATACGTATTAGTTCGATTATCAAAGGAAAAATAGTTCGTACGCTTCTTTTCGGTATTCGAAGAATCATAGTACCTAAATCACACGTACTCGGTTACTCACAAATTACATAAATCAGAGTTCGCGTTCGCGAGGTAAGAATACTCGCTCGATTCCAGAGACAGAAACGAAATATATATATATATATATATATATATATGTAAGTTAAAGCTATCGCGGCACGAAGCCGAGGAACGACTCGGCACGAACGAAACGTCATACGAAAGGATTAGAGCGTCGATTGTTCGCGGGAAAGAAAAGCGATCTAATTACGTTTTTCCTGCCCTCGCCGCGAGCAGCCGCAATAAAACGAGCCTCGCGCAATTATCCCGGAGCCGTGCAATTTAAACGACGCGCGCGTGTGTGACATCGCCATGGCGAACCGGACGCTTATTAGACGAGAAGCGCGCGAGACGTTAAAATGACAAAGCAGCCGTAAACGATCGGGGCGCCGTCGTAAAAAGGTTTTCGGTAAACAGTGCGCGTCTTTTCCCTCTTTCGCACGCGCAAATATCCGCGCAAATATCCGCGCAAATATCCGCGCAAATATCCCCGCGATAAAACGGGTAGCCCGTTTCTCGTTCTCGGCGCACGAGGCGGCGGAGACGGAGGACAGGTGCGAATGCATCGTCGGCACGTGCCCGATGCACCTGAACTAATTATGCCTGCCAGCGAGTCCGAGAACGAGACGGACACCCACCTTTCCAGGGCTTTCCGTACTAACTCACTCGCGCCGAATTCATCGATGCCAATTACAGTAATTTCCACGTTCGCGCGGTCTGAAAGGGAAAGAGAGAGAGAAAGAGAGAGAGAAGCGGTATTTTGCCCACTTTCGGATCATACCGCCTCTCGGGATAATAATCGGGACGATCGCTACGATTTTCTGCGCCAAAATTTTACCTGCTGTATGATTGCCCAGTCCTAAGGAATTCCTGTTCTTTCCTTGTAAATTAAGCTTACGAGGAATAATGCCCGAGATTCGCGATGTCGTGCGTAGGCACTTCTCTCGATTCGTTTCATTCCTGAGTTTAATCCAGTCCAACTTCTACTTTTCCGCTTTAAATTTAAAATAGTCGTGACCCGATATTCGTACCAATAGTTTCCAACTAAACTAAGCGAACTAAACTAAGCGAAACCGTTATTTTATTAAGACACTTTTCTCTCATGAATAATTTATTTATTTAATAGCGCAAAAATAACATTATTAAATCTTGATACTTTTTACAACATATTCGTTGTATGATTTGTGTGTCGATTCGTTTACGCGTTGGATATTCTTCGTCAAAAACTGTAATATAAGTCGATAGATTTCTCGGGAATATAATAAAACTACGAAATAGATTAATGTCGATATCAATCGTAATTAACATAGTATAAACCGCTGGAAGCGCTGTTTGAAATATTTACCGTGACATTTGTATAATCCTACGTTTAAAAAGAACCTAGCGTTTATCGACTATAAACATTATTCGTATTTAATTTAAAATAACTGGGATCGTTCGATTTTTTTTATCGTATTTACCGAACGAAATCTTAATAAGTATAAAAGTTACCGTTGAAACAATGACAAATCCAACCACATTATATCCGTTACTTAAAAGATAAAAATTTTAAGTTTTTACTTTTTATTTGGCAATATTTAATTAACTGAAATCATCGTATATTTCCAAAACTTTTGCGTAACAATTAGCAAATTTCGAAACCCGTCTCCGACTAAGTTTTCGAAAACGATAAGTCATAACAAAGACTACAAAGACTCGATAGTTAACGCCGTGAAATAAAGAATAAATTCGACTCGATCGATAAACTTATTCCAGGCAGTGCACCGCTCCTGATAATTCACGCACCTGTTTAAAACGCTCGCGTTTCGGAGCGACCAACGAACCTTCAGCTTTTTGTGCGACTGTTTTCTCTAAAAGATGTACTTTTCTCCTTGCGTCGACACATTCCCCTCTCTCTCTCTCTCTCTCTCTCTCTCTCTCTCTTTCACTCTCGTTCCGACAGCTCGCAGCTGCTCAAAAAATCGCTCCGTTCTTTCTCGACGTCTCTCGGTAAAGCGAAGCGCGTGCCCCCGATTTTCTCGACTTAGGTCGGCTTCTCTTTTTCGCGGGAGAGAGCGAGGGAGAGAGCGAGGGAGAGAGCGAGATGGCCAAGGAGAGCGGAGAACATCACCGGGTCTAACGGTCCCTGGTCACGAAGCTCGGGATTACCTTTACGCGCGCGACGCGAATTCGCGATCGATTCCCGTACACGCACGCACGCGCCGACCGAAAACAAAGCGCTCGATTTAAACTTAATCGATTTCGCGAGCTCGGCTCGTTACTTCTTACTTTTACTTTTTTTTCCCGTGTAGCTGCGAGCTCGTAGTTTTAACGAGGGTCTTTCTTAATACTTCCTACCTCGCTCGATAAGCTGTCCCGGGGAATGCGCTTGCGGGGGCGTTACGAGAATCAAGATTTTCATATCACATCGGAATACGCGTTTCCTTGCTCGGAACAGCGGCTACTTCGTCATTTTAACGCTTCCAATCCACGAGATATACCGCGAGTCAAAGATTAATTTTCAAGGTATTTATCTCGAAGAATGCGGTCACTTTTTAAGAACGACTTTCGCGAATCAAGTATCAAAATCCTGATAACCGTCAAGGTTTTTGGGTTCCTTTGCGTTCGCTCATACCTAAGGTTAAAAACCTTTGCTATTTTCTACATGTTCAATTTAATCGAAAGTACTCTAAACACTTTATAAATTGTACTTATCTTTATCGTAAAGATAATCGATATCGTTTCCTTCGCGATCTCGTACCTTTAATCTTGGAAAATCATCGACATTTTCCGTTTATTAAACATATAGATCATAAAAGTTCGATGACGGAAAGTCTTATATTATTAGAAAATTGAAATTGAAAAGCGAGAAGTATAATTAAAAAAAAATTTTAATTCTTACGTACGAAGCGGAATGAATAATGACGTGGGCTAGAATATTATACGTTATTTTACATTATCGTATAGTTACCTATAATCTTCTTACCTCAACTCGGGTTCGCTCGGATCTTTGAAAATAGATATTTTATAAACGTTACTTTCTCTCCTAATATTGGATGTATTTGAAAATAAAGAAAGATTATTGTAAAGTATATACGTACGGACTTTAAATTAAAATAATTTTTTTACAAACATAGACGTACCGAATTGAGTAATACGTTTTTGATGTTATTGAATTTAGTTTTAATGATACCCTAGTCTCAACATTATTTTTTCACACTTCGCACGATCGTAAGTACATGCTATTTGATTACATGATTAGTACCTCCTTTTAAACAGGAATATAAATTTCGTAAAAAATATTTACACAATATTTACATTCGGTTTTTTTTTAATTTACATCCTAACAATGGGTTTGCAAGAGACTAAATTTTCAGCCTATAATTTATTTCAGATTTATCCCTATCGTATTAGATTTTTGAAGTAACAGCGAGATTGCTTGTAATATATAAATACACCCGAACTGGCCGACGTAAATAAGGATTAAATTTGAAAATAAACAAGATTAAAACTTTCTCGATTTTGTTTATTTTACGCGTACAAATAAATACTTATTAACGATGTACGATACATAAATATTCATGAAAAGTATTTGCAAAAAAATTTCCTAATTACGGATCGTATCCATTCGTTAAACCGTGTTTTTTTTTTATATTGTTATTATTAAAAGGGGATGCGAACTTTTTAAAATGGTTCGTGTGTTCTTGTATACGCGTTCTCCCTAAAAAGACAGATATTTTGTTTAAACGGTTGGTCTTCAGCTGCACGTAGAAATTACCTGTTTATATGTAAAAAAACATTTGCCACTCGGATAATAAAATGAAACTCTTCCCTTTTTTCAAAAATCTGAATTCTATCGTGCGATATTGTTTTCATAATTGGCAGATGCGGATTTAAAATATGACTCGTCTCGAGTTTAAAAGACAAGTTCTTATCGGTACTTGATTCATATTTTTTTCATTAGTTTCGTTAAGTACGAAGTCGTGTGTTTTTATCCGCGATTTATGAATACTTCGAATGACGAATTAATCTTATTATTTAAAAGCTCTTCAAAATCTTACAGCATGGAAAAGTAAGGATACGCGATCATTTTACTTTTGATGTTTGCTTTATATTGTGAAAATGATATTAAAGCGTTTCGTTAAAGTAATAAATTAAGGAAAATTATTTTCATTACAGCGTTAAAAAGTTTAGAATCTTGATCTAAAACAACGAAAAAATGCATCGTTCTTTACTGCCGGATTGTACCAATATTCTATTCCGCGTTATTCGTTTTATTAATAAAAATTGTAATAGGATCATTCCCGTACATATTTTTAAAGTATAAATCCTTCGGTGCCTGAAATAATTTATTAATAAATAAGATTGCATTGCGAAAATAAAAGAATAGCTGTTTTATGGATTTTTTCAAAAATTGATTTACTTGACTTTTTTTCAAATTAAATGATCTCGAAGAGTACATTTTTTTTTATGCGTAAATTAAGACGTTCCGTACGAAGCTTCGATCAATTTTATCTTGAACAAGCACAGAGGATTTCATCCTTGCACATAAATTTTATTCTTATACCTTTCGTTATCGAGTTCTTATAAAATATCATAATTTTTAGCTCCGAAAATGATAAAGTTTCGCTAACGGGTAACGCATGATTTTCGATCTTGAAAATTATTGCGTCACTTAAACTAGAACACAGGGAAGTAATATATATAAAACTAATTATTTCATACGGATCTTCTCGTGAGAAATATTTGTAAAGTCCCCCTATTTTATCCAGTTTATGGGCACTTTTAGGTTCATTTATATTTAAATGATGAACACATTAAAAATTATACGATGATAAATAAGCTAAATTAGATACAACATCAAAAAAACCGGTTCAATAAGAACTTAATTGAACTTTCTATCTGTTCCATAAAGTTAATTACCCCATTGCCAATAATTAATTTTTTATCAGTAGATTAAACGTATTAAACGTAATTAAGTATCAAATATTTTTGATCGAATTTCTTCAACGTAGCATCATTCGATCGAAAGCTACAACGAAAACTTTAAAGCTCCTCAAATGCAAAAAACCAAAGCGCAAAGTTTACTTACCCCCCACAAACGAGTCATTTATTTACTACCGCTCGTCGCATACATTTCCAAGAGAACGAGTGGGTACAAATTTTTGGGTACGAATCGAGAATAAAATGAAGGCCGTCCTCGGGCGAGACAATCGATCCATCGAGTGTCTCTAACTCGCAACATCGCGACGTTGGATAATTTTCGCGATGGATAACCGTCCGGACCAGGTGCAGACTCGGACCGCGTTTCAAGTGCGGAGTACTCGAGTAGTGCTCAGGTAAACGCTCGTTGGGAATCTCCGTACGCATCGGCTCCGGTTGGTATTTTTGTCATGCGCGGCTCGAGTCGTCGGCACGCGCTTACCGACGAAAGATTTATGCCCGATTCGGCCGCGATCCCGAGCGCGAATCACGATCTCTCGGATATAACGATCTCTGGATTGCACGTGAGCCGCGCGACGGAAAACGAGATTGCGGCGGCTGTCGAAACAAATCTTTCCCCATCTGGGAGAGATCTGACTTCCGTTTACGGATAATCACGACTGTTTACTTTGTACGCCAAACCGGCAATGCGCCACGGTATTGTGTAATACCTCGGGAAATTTTCAGACTTTTAATTAATGGTCTTTTAACGCATTCGCGTTCATCCTTGAACCGCGATCGAACTCTCGCTTTGTTTTTCCCTCTATCCTCTTTTCTTGCTTATCCAGCTGCATCTGATAAATCGTTTGACGTTAATGTTATGCAACCGAGAAAAAATTTGCAAGCTCTTCTTGTAAATATGTTCCGACTCTGCTTCAAAAAAGGTTCTTCTCCATTTTTTCCCTCTACTTTATTTTTCGTTATTCTTCTTTTTACCTTTTTTATTTACGACCCATTTTTGTAATTACGCATTCCGAAAATAATTAAAACCGTGAAACTTTCGAATCTCACGTTTAAAAAATTAAATATTAGAAAATGACGCTCCTGCGAAATTAACGTTTGCAACCGCGATTAAAATGTTAAATTTAATTATTTTCAAAAATTAGAAAATATATTTCGTTTCAAATTTATTTCTTTTTACATTTTCTTCAAATTGCGATAGTTGTTTTAATTTATAGCCTATTGGAGCGTTGGTATTTTTTCTTCTTGAAATATATGCAAAGTATAATCCAATCGAATCGATATAATAACTTTGAAAATGATAAATAAAAGTCAATTTTTTAATCATTTTTTTATATCGAATAAAAAATTTGTCGTAACGAGAATCTTATCGAACACGTCTTTTAACGCATTATTTATTTTTCGTTAAAAAACTATGATTTGTAATTCGTATATATTGTTATTAATTTTAATCTATGTAAAAAATTAACGTTTATTGTTTCATTGCCGATCTTTTCTAATATTTGGTATAAGTCGGTATAAATGTACTCTGGCATAAAATTATCCATTTTTATCTAGATATTAGCTTAACAAGTTTTTATTCGTGATAATTAGCTGATCCTTTAGATAAAACTATATAATTTTGTACGAAAGTTTACGTCTTAAGTTTTGTTCATTAAGCTAACTTTTTAGATGATACAGGCGCACTGAAACGTCAGTTAGAAACTTGACCGGTGCTACCAACGTAGAGCTGATCCTTCGAGATAACTCACAAAAAAAATTATCATAAATATTTATAAAAATAATAAGAGATCTACGATAATTTTATATGCATTTTATTTTAATGCATACGTATAAAATTACGGTGGTCATTAATCAAGGATTTCGAGAGGACATTTTCATGCGATAAATACACTACTCGATAAGACTCGATCCTATTAAATAGAATTTTATATTTTATCGATTAAAACTTAAAATTTGTTCGGGAAAAAATTTATAATTTATCAAAAGTATAAATGTAAAGGAACGAAATTCGTATATCGTAACGAGTATTAAAGTCGATGCGATATTATATTTTATCGTTCATTATAATAGTTAAATTGGAAAAAGAACATATTCGAACGCCCGTTTAAACCCAAATTTAAACGAGATAATTGGAGTCTAATCGGGACTACAAATCTCAACGTTTGCTCAACTAAAATGTGACGCTTAAGAAAATTACTTGGATTTGCTGTTAAATTTTTCGCGCCTTTGGCATAAATCGTCGTTTTCTCGATATTACGATACGGATAGAAATTTTGGAGTAAGATTTTTCGGATTGTCTACGATTTGCAATATTTGTACATTTCAAACGGTAAATTGTGATAAAACTTCGATAAGTCGTATAGATTTTAAGAACGGAACGCGTTACTCTTCGATGTGGAATATTAATCGAAAAGCTGTAACTTAAAACGCGTACCAAATATTTATACGTTTATCGGTGCATTTAGTAATTTATAAGAATCGACGTCTACGCGTAATTAGGATCTGGTAATGAAAATGAAAAGAAACGCGTATATCGAATGAGTTAATATTTCCTCGTTTGCCTAAGTTAGACACATCCTCGATTTGTATTCCGATCGTTTTAACGATTATTGCGCAATAAATGTATACACGCGTACGCCTTTTTTGATATTTTATTTTCTTTATTCAGGGTCCACCTGCGATATCTGTAAACGAGAACGGAACTAGAGGCTCGAAACGAGTCGAGCTATCCGAGAGAAAGAGAAGAGGATGAACGCGAGGATAAAGACGGAGGGCGAGTAAATGTGCAAAACTCAGGCGCTTCTTGTCCGTTGCTCGCGCCACACTAAAACGTTTACAACAGTAAAAACAAGAACAGAACGAGCCATTGTTTTACACTGCTCGTAAACGGCTGCCGAATAAAATATAGTAGCAATGAGCTCATGCTGAGAGAAAAAGAGAGACGGACGGGAGAGAAAGAAATCTCCCCAAAGTATACCAAGACTATCAATTCTTTTCCTATTTCATTTTTTCAGCCACCACATCGTCCGTAAACTTTTTGTTTTTTCTTTTTCTGAATTTTCGGCTTATTTACGTTCATCCTTTCACTGGGATAAGGTCAAATTAAATTTATACCTGGGAGTTTTAGGTGATCATAAAAATATCTACAACTTTCTAAAATTTATCTTTTTCGAAAGTAACTCGTGTTGTCGTTGCCATTGCGAATTGTGTCTTCGATGTGATTACCGCTTCTGTCACAATGTCCTTACGGTCCTATATAAAACGAAAGAAATCATTCTGTATTAAAATAAAATTCAATTTAAATATGGTATAAGATCCGAGGTAGATTAATACCGAAATAAGTTTATTTTTTACGAAAAAGGTGGTGAAAACCTTTTTTACCTTACCGTTCCAATGTAAATAATAAAGCGAACACACACAAACGTCTGTGTGTGCGTATACGCGTGTATGAATTTTACAAGGGCAATTGTATATCTACGCGTATACATCTTTTCGCTATTATCATCGGGTGATCGAGAAATACGAAGCTAAAATTTTGTTTAACTTTAAATAAATCTCGTGGTTCGAATTTTGAATAGCTATAATTCAGCCGCACGCGTTTAAGCAAAAACCGATTACCTTCATTGAAGAAATTATTGCATAAGTGAAAGTTCGTCTAAAACTTCTGAAATACGAAATTAAATAAATATTATTACAGAATATGCAGAAGGTAGATAAAATGCCGTACTATTTGTTACCTACGTTACCATCTAATTCCCAGATAATTCCAATATCGTTCTCAAAATCTTTCAAACTTTTACAATAGATTCCTATCTTTTATCGAAAGAAATTTTAACGTAAATTATGACTTTTTGTATTATCTTTGCAAAAGTAAAGAAGTTACGCGTGTATTTGAGTTTATTAAATATGCTAATAAGGTGTACGATTCTACTATACTTTTATTTGCAACTTAAGTACGAGGCCGTATCTAGTGGACAACAAGAGTACGAACAAAAATATATCGATAAATAATATCGAACATTGATATATCTTCCGATAAAAATCCTTCGATGGTGACGATTTCAACTTTCCTCGCCTAGTCAAAGTAATAAAGATATAATTTATTAATATTTAAGATAGCTATTAAGAGTCACGCATAAAACTAGATAATTAATTATCCATAGTAAAACCACACTTATCGAGAAACGCAAAAAATACGCATCACTATTTAATAGGTGCAACGTACGTATCGTAAGTCCTTAGAAATCGGTTCCGTTCCCGATGCCGCGATTCGAGTAATCGATACGCAAGGGAAACATTGTCGTGTAATTCTAGCGGTCGTCAAACTTTACGAATCTCACTCGCGTCTCGACGCTTAGCGATCGTTTCGGAAACACGATAGTTGGAAAAGCATCGAAACGAGTTCTCGTCGCGTCTCTATCGTCGATCGAAGGCAGCCAAGGTCTTACCGACGGATACGCTCGGATCACGGCAAAAATTGATCGACGAGGCGCGAACGTTCCATCGAACCCTTTTCTATGCTCTTCCACGTTCGCGCAATTATTGAATACATTACGGATCGGGGAGTAGCGATACTAGCGCGAATGTGCACGAACGAACGAAAAATCCGTGCCGTATCGGACAGACGAAGTCCTCCACCGAAAACGGAAAGCCGAAGCGTCCGGCCAATTTTCCACCCGCTGACCGCGCTTTTCTTCTCCGACGCATTCTAAGCACTCGTAGCCGTACGTTTAGATACAATCGGTCGAGGGGCTCATCTCCGCGGAGATCCTTCCATTTTTCCTTTCCCTCGCGCAATCGAAATTTAATCGATTGTACTCCCCGACATCCCCCAGACATCGTTTCTGACCCTATCCGGACTTTCCTCGGACCTTCGTGTGTCCGATTTTCCATACTCAGCGATGTGCGCTTTTTATGGCGCACTTCTACTTGACCCTTCCGAAAATAACTTTCTTGTTTTCGTTCGCTCGTGATTTTCTTATCGCCGACTCGATCCGTGGATGGCTTTTAGAGCTGAGCTTCCCGGGAAATTATTCGAAAGTACGATTTGCGTATAAAGAAGTTCTCGGTCGTCGACGGAAACTCCTTTTGTCTTTACTTCAAGCTTCTCGATGGCATAAAATTTCAATACTTGTACTAAAACCCTGCTGAAATCAGCAGAAATAAATGTATACGGTCTATGTAAAATGTATAAAGAAATTTAGTACCAAAGATAGAATTTTTCAACGAGAAGATCTTCTTTTTCCGCATCGACTGTCCGTCCGTAATTTGTTGCTAAAGTTACTTAGTTTACGTCGTATATACCTGCGAAATTTTTATGCGTTCAATTTTAATTAAAAGAGACTCGCCAAAACATTTTAGTTTCGATGTTTTATATTACTTATTCTTCCTACAATGTATATTTTACTTTTGTAATTATTTACGCGTCTTCGCAAACGTTTTAGATTACACGATCATTTTTATATAAATATACTTTAAAATAAATAACGAACTTTAAATTAAATTAGAAGATATGGATTAATTACGTAATAAACTTATAAAATAATAATAAAAAAAAACGTTAACTAAAATGATATTATTACTACACTCGAGGCTTTAATAACACCAGGCAATTTTATTCTCACAATTAATTCTACGATTATTTTATTGCGATTCATTTTTAATATATTTTTTGAAACAAAATTAATAGATACACGAGTTGAAAGACGGTATTTCATAGATCGATCGGTAAATGTATCGCTTTATTTTATTTTGAAATTTACACTGGCCAGAATGTCATCGTTAAATTTATTAATATCGTACTCATCATCGCGATCATGATAACCTAGGCAGTCGTCGTCTTCTGTGTACGAGATTGTTGAGCTAGCTATTAAGAAAACTAAAGAAAATGGATAAATTCTTAAAGATAGCGTCATCATTTATGTTCTCGTTCGTGATCTCGTACTCAATTTACTGTTAAGCTCTCTCGCAAGTATCTGAGTCAGAGTTCACGGTCTAGCCTATGTCAATAGCAACACTACTCAAATATAATTCATCACTCGAGTACTCCTTTAAAAGAAAGATTTAGTTTTAAAAATAAACACGGGTAATTTCGTCGTACGTAAGATTAAAACACATAAAACTTAAACGAAAATTTCAAATTTATTTTCAATTTTTGTATCAGATATAATTATTTTTCAAGTCGTAAAATCCAGTTTATCTTATTCTTTATTCGCGTATAGGAAATACCGGTGATATTCGAATACTATTATGTAAATAAATCGAATTGCATTTTTAAATAATTATATTTTTACTCCTTTATCAAGATCTTTAATATAAATGTTATATTGTGAAAATAATTATGATAATTTAAGATATCGAATGGCTATAAATATGACTAGCTTAAAAGTCGGAAGTAAAGGTTCTATTATTTGTTAGACACATGCTCGAGTATTGGCAATTTGACAACTCGGTTGATATCCAGATTTCGATAACTTTACTCGATAAGTATTTTACAGATAAAGTATCGAGTTCGTTTATATAATTAAATACCTAGACACACTAGACATTCAAAATTATCGATGATTTATATAAAATAACGTTTCGTGACTTAAAACGATAAAACAAACGCGTTAATAATTTTTACCATTTATTCGATGAGTATGTATTTATATTTTCATCGTTTATTATAAACAAGCGTCGACCGCATCAATTTATAAATTAACATAAATTTTTCCAATAACGTATAGTTTTTTTACATACATTTTTCATAGTTTTTTATCGATTTCATTATCTTCGTGGAAACTTCAATTTATACAAAATTTTTTTCTTTACGTAAGTGTTTTGTATAAAAAGTTAAAGTCAAAGTTATCAATATTTTAATTAAATTAAGTTTATAAATTGAAATTCGTCCCAGTTATTTTATTAATACAGATTTTACCAATTTATCGAACCAGGCTATTTTAATTTTATAAATTAACTATTTTCGATGCAATTTCTACAGCTTTGTAATAGGAAAAATTTGAATGCAAAAATCTTAAAAGCAAAAATATATTTAGAAGTACATATTTTGTTCACACTTCGTTGGATGAAAAAACTTATCGCGTGCAAGGTCATAAAAAACCAAGGCTTTACAAAGCGTGCGATACATTTGAAAAAGAAAAAACGCGCTGAAAATTAATTTACGCGAGGATCACCGGAGCTTTCCACAATCGGTATCGGTCGAGTCTGCGAGACCCCGAGGAAAATAACCGAGGGACAGCGAGGGCATCGTTATCCGCGGCAGAGGAGAGGAGAGGTGTAAGAATGAGCTAGAGAGAGAGAGAGAGAGAGAGTAAGAGAGAGAGGCTGTTCCTAAGCAACCCAGCTTCACCGCGAGAGAGCGAGTCGTGACTCTCCGGGGCCTCGCACTCGGCATTTAATCTCGGTATATCACGCGGTGCGGAGCGATTCGGCGGGGGCGTTTCGAAGCTAATATACGACGACGCTACCCACGCCTCTATCGGCAAGAGGCTAACGAGGACTGACTTTAACGGTTAAATAATATTGCTCTGCCCGAAGCGAGAGAGGAAGAATAATAAAGGAGAGAGAAAAAACGCGGAGGGGCAGAGAGAAAAAGGGATGCCTGTCCGGTTCTCGCGCGTTGAGAAGAAAGATTGCGAGAGTGGTACGAGGGGTTGGAGGAAAGAGGGAACGGGAGGATAAAAAAGGCCCGCTGCCAATTGCTTTGGCACTATGAGCTCGGTGCTTCCAGTGCATCCAATGCATCCAATGCATCCAATGCATCCAACGCTTCCAATGCTTCAAAGCCACTCTCTAACCTGCATTCGTGAATTCGTCCTTTCCTTTTACTCATATTTCCTTTTACTCCTTGCTCCTAGATCATCGTCCCTTGCTTCGCTCGAGCTTTTCACCCCTTCGATTTCACTTTGACGCTTTGTGTTTCGATAGCAGCGAGGGACCGTTTACCCTTTCGTCTTTGCTCTCGCGTACGACTTGGGAATTAACGTTGGTCGTTGAGCTTTGATTTCACCGGTAATCGTTACCCTACCGATGAGCACCGAAACGTTTTGGGATCGTTGCCGAACGGAAGAAACATTTTTTACAACGTTTAGAGAAATTTGATTAAGTGAACGGATAATGGAAAACGAAAAATTTTATCGCGCGTTCGGTTGTCTTGTTTAAATTTAAATCATAATTCAAACGCGCGATTTGAATTATAATTTTCGTTCTATCTTGAAATTCTTTTATCCGCGTATCGAAAAAATTTCTATAAAACTGGATTCTTTTGTCCGTAATCGATAAACTCGAATGCGATTCGCCGAGAAATCTTCTTACGACCATCATCGTACTGTTTTTATTCGCTCTATTTACTTAATTCATTAAAACGACCGGATTCGATCTCGGTTTTATGTAAAAATAATAACAACTATCTATAATAATAATTAAAAGACATATTTTAAAATAATTCTATGAAATTAATTGATATTATAAGAAAAGTACCGTTATTTTAATACGTATACTTTCAATCTATAATTGTGCGATTAGAACTTGGAAAAAGATAAATGTTTTTGTTAAATAAAAATACGCTATTCGTTTATATATTTTTATTGTATTTCATAAAAGTAAAAGACAGAACTAAATTTTAATTTAATTATAAATTTAATTATCGGAATCGTTGGACGGAGAACCAAATATATAATTCCGAAATTGACTCGCTTTCAAATCCGAACAAACTTATTTTTAATTATAATTTGTCGCGAATAAATGAGTTTTATATTTTATCGAGCCGTCGCTCAAATTTAAATAAAATTTAACGACGCATATCTATGTAAATACACGGAGTAAGGAAAGTACCTCAAATTAATTTCGTAAAGTAAACGATTACCGCAACTAGTCGTTAACGTTGATTAATATATCACTGACTAGTAAATTATTTAATTAAAAAAAAAAAAAATAATTACCAACATTAATCACATTATTAAAGTCTAGCATTGATTACATTCGTGAACTATGCCAATACTCGAGCAATAATTAACTTTGAAGAATCAATAATTATAGACTAGCGCTAACCTTCGAGAAAGCAATTATAGTTTTTAAGTAGAACAAAAAATGTTCCACGCGAGCGTCGGTTTCGTAGTTACTTTAATTCCGCTCGTACTCGATACGCGGAGTTTCATCGATCTCGGAGAGAAATAAAACGGTCTAAGATTTAAAAATAAATGTAAGCATCCATAAAAAAAAAAGCCGCGGTCGTCGAAGGGCTGAGCGAAGGAAGAAAAGCGTCGATAAAAGACAACGAGAAGCGCAACGAGAAGCGCAACGAGAGTAACGAGGAAAGGTCCGGAAACGAGGCGACGCGACGACACTTCCCGGACTCGATAGTCTCGCGTGTACTCGGACGGAAAAAAAGCAAATTACCCAAGGGTCGGGTCGACTCCCGGGGATCGCGGCGACGGCCTGATGTATAACACCGAGCGCTTGCATCGGCGCAATCGCGCGATCCCGATCTCCGCGGATTACGTGATTTCAGCGATTAGGCCTAGAGCACTAAAGGCACTAAATCTCGTGCGAGCGTCGTCTCCCCCTGGTCGGCGAGTTCCTGCCGGGCGTCACGTCGGACAAATGCCCGGATGCCGGGGCTGGAAGTCATGCGTCTTGGGGGATGCGTGCTTGGAAGCTTCGTGTGCTTTCCAACCTTAACGACCGTCGAGCGCGAGCTTCGCTTCGATTAACCTTCTTACGCCCGCTCGTAACTGCACCCGTGTCCGCGTTCCCTTGGCCTCGCCGCGACCGGGATCTCCTCTTATCGGGGGAATAAATCGCGCCGTTTTCTCCAGATTCATTGGTTTTCGGGATTTCCGAGCGACCCTCGCTCGCGTATCTAGACCAAGGCCTCCTCGCGTTTACACCATCGAGCGCGCAAATTTATATTTTAATCGCCTCCGCTCGCGAAGATAGTCGCGGCTCTTAAACTCTCGATTAACTCGGAATAGCCTAAAGGATGCAACGCGTCCATTTTTCACCTCGAGTGAAATTTCAGCTTGCAATTTCATCCTCCAATTTCACCTTCCAATTTCACCTTCCAATTTCACCTTCCAATTTCACCTTCCAATTTCACCTTCCGATAGTCTACGAATACCAGCCGTTTTTTGGGTCGTGCGAGGGTTTTATAACTCTTTAACCGTTACAAGGACGTTCGTGTGAATCGATGACGCAAATATAATCCACGGAAGAACCAACTCGGAACGTCGAGAAACGACGAATACCTTCGTGTAATTCGCGCGAGCAAATTTACATGAGAACGAACCTCGAACGGTGAAACGTTCCGAGGTTTAACTTTGCATTCGGCTCATCTGGAACGCCTTTATTCTATACATTTTCTCACCTCTCGCACAGTCCAGTAAATCAAAATATAGAATGCCGCGATGCAAATTACCCTATTCTATGTAAATATAAGCAATTCCAATGCGAGGAGACTAGTTATCGTAATGAAATTTCTACAAAGCGTTAATAACCGAGGAATAGATAATATTAAATACAATGCGAGGAAGTATCAAATTATGGATGAATAATAATCGATCGTTTAATTTCCACGACGTTGAAAACGAATCGAACCTTCGCTCTTTACGAATCATTTATCAACAAAATTATCGTTGGTTTAAGCGCCTCTTTCGTACCTATAATTACCTACTTCCATTGTCGCTTTGTAAATTAATAGCTCGCGCGTTACACGGTAATATTCGAAGATTGGATACCTTGAAATAAAATGTAAAGATAAAGTTGGAGCGAAACTCTACTCCGGTGCTACAATTTCCAAAACGGTCTATTCTCCTTCGAACGCGTCGGGCAGATACGAGTAATTTAAAGAGCTCGATACGGCGGGGATCCACGAATCGACCTTCGCGAAAATAAAAGGTCGTCTCACTCGAACGCGGAGCTTCTCGGTTATCGAACGCGAACGGTGAACGCGACGATGCTACGAACGAGATCGAGGATAAGATTTTCCCGATGCCAATAACGACCGGTGAACCTCCGAAGCCTCCGCGTTTTTTCCAATCCCGTCCGAGACCAGTTACAAAAGTGAACGATCCTCCGGTGCATTCACGGGGCGGGCGATCGGCTCGAAAGGCAATAATAGAGCCCCTTAAGAGGAGAGCAACCGAAGGAGTAATTAAGGGCCTCTCGCGCGTTATAAGCCGCTAAGTAACAAGTAAAAAGCGAATTAAGCGGACCGCGCTTCTCTGGATGCTGCGCCATGGGTGGCATCCGGCGCTCTTAGCAGCCCATCCATTTTTCTGATTGCTCGTTGTCTCGCGCCGGGGGTCCGGGGCCTCTCCGAGAGCCGACTCCTCGCCCCGATCGGGAACTCGGCGTGCGCTCGTTTTCCCGACGGTCGATGCGGAGCCGCTTCCACCGCCACCACCGCCTCCAACGCCGAGACTCGACGCATTTTTCGGCGATTCGTTAAAATTCCTGCTCCTCGGCTCGGGAGTACGTCAGGCTGTTTACGACGACCCGGGATGGCGTATCGGTTAATTTGGGAAAGCTCGGGGCCTAATTACGAGGAATTAAAGTTTGTCGAGGCATTCGGATTTCTGCCACTGTACGACCTCTTTTTCCGAATCCTCTAATTTGCAGAATAACTCCTCTCTCCTCGGGTGCATCGCGTATACACGAGGAATTATTTTTATTATCCGTTAAAACATGCGGGGCGCGATAAGTTTATGTACCTTTCGGTCCTCTTCGTAATTTGTTCCATCCACTAACTTACTTATAAAGCTATAATAAGATATTATTTTGTTGTTTTTATCAATAAAGTATCGAGTTAAGCGCTCGATAAGGAACCGAGAATTCGACGTCCCCGCGTCGTTTTCGAGGGAAAGGGCCAGGCAAAAAACCTTCCACGGGTAGGCAATTTTAAATATTGAAGGAAGAAAAGATGGTCGTTAATTAACCCATAGTATCTTGCAATATTCGTGAAACGAAGTCGATTAAAGGGATCCATAAATTTGTATAGAGCGATAAAAAATGTCGAAGGAACGTCGAAAAGACGAAACTCGGAAAAAAATGACGCGGGACCGAGTCTAAGTGACCATTAAATCCCGATGTTCCGGGCATCAAGTCGTTGTCGGGTGCATCTCTCTCCCTCGTCCCCCTCTCGGACTCTCACGGATTGTGCGCGGGGACCGATCGCGAGCCACCCACGCCAGGCCCTCGGTGCATTCGCCAAGAGAAGGGCCTCGGGTCCATCCTCGGGTCCTTCCTCGGGCCCCGAAGAAGGTGGAAGATGGCCTTCTCCAACCCCCGTCCGGCTCCTTTGGAAATTGTATTAAAATCGCAGCGTTGAAAAAATCCTCGCCTCCCGTGACTCCGCGCGCACGCACTCACGCACTCACGCACTCACGCACGCAGGCACACACCGACCGGGGTTCGCGAGAGTGTGCGAGCCTCGAGAAAGCACGCAGTCACGCCGCCCTCATCAATCTTGTTCGATTATTCCGTGATGGGCGAGGAGGAGAAAAAGAGGCGAGCGAGGAAGCGAAACAAAAGGAGGAGCGCGGAGGAGCCGGACCGAGACGAGGGGGAGACCATTTACCCGATTTTGATTTCTATTAGACAAGCTATTGTGCCGCGCTCGCGGGGGGGTTAACGCGGCCAGTGTCCCGTGGCCGACCTTTTTTCGATTCCGTGGACCGCTCGGGATGTGGGTCCGTCGAGGATCGGCTCCTCCGTGGACCCTTCGTTTTTTCACGCTCGGGTGTCGCTCCGACGACGCGGACTTTCGCGCCGATCCCTGAGATCCCTGAGATCCCTGAGATCCCTGAGGGAGGAGGACGGCCGAGACCTCGAGAAAACGAATTACCGTCTTGAATCTCGAATGGGAATCGGCGCTCGCGATTACCGGCGTGAATCGCTCTCGATCGTGATTCGAGAATTTCGATTATCGCGACGCCGCGCGACCCTTGCGATACTCGAAACGTATTTCCGAGTCGGTGGCACTTCGTTCCAACTTGAAATTTCTATCGAGTTTATCGTTCCCGCGTCCGTCGTCCTTCGTTTCACCCATCGGAGCAAAAATTTCCAACGATAAACGTCGAAAACCGTCGCGATTCGCGACCTTTCCACAGACTTTTCAACGTCACCTTCGAATAGATTAACCCGATCGACGATCAAAAATATTTTTCATCCGAACGCACTTGCTCGAATACGCTCGAATTCGGATCTAAAATCGAAAATCTGATATAGATCGGATCGATCTAGCCGTCGAGAACGTTTATAATATACGCATAATGATTACCGCGTCGTAAAATATTCCTGAAAAATATCTATTTGTATCGATGGTTAAATTACTTATTTAAAAATTTGTCTGAGCCGAAATCTATAACATAAAGTACGAAATACTTCTATCTAATGTTGATAAACCACGCGTTTATTATTGGCTATAAAAATATACGATTCTTCGAACGCGAAACTCGATCGTCCAAATTATTCGAAATTTCAAGCCAACGGCAAATCTTCGATGCTCTAATATTTTTTCATCGTCGGTAGTTACATTTAAATATTTTGTACGATACCCGTGGACGAAATGGTTCCTCGTCGTTATTGAAAAGCTATTATCCCATATACTATTGGTTCTCAAAACATCCGTTAATGAATATCATTCTTGTGCGATGGATCCAAACGGAACAATGAACACTATAAAAGTATCCTACTCTCGATCCTGGCTCGATTTCACGAGAGCCGGGCAACTGTTGCGTAGAATAGTCGAGAGTCCGTGTACGAAAAAAAAATCAAAAGCACGGCAAATCGCGTCCCCTCGTATGTCAATGCCGATGCACGGATTACCGATCCGTCGACGAAATTTGGGGCGTTTGCGAGACTCGCGCGACTCGAAAAAAATACAGAATCGGAACAAAGAAAGTTGGGGAAGAAGCGAGCGGAAGAAAAAGAGAAAAAACTAGACGCGGAGGGTAAGGATGTAGGAAATTATAGGTGCTGAAAATCTCGAGAGTAAACATAAAGAAGGGAAGGGGGAAGTAGGGAAGTAGGGAAGGTGTGTGCGTGCGTGCGTGTGTGTTTGTGCGCGCGCGCGTGTGGAAGAGAGAAGGAAAAACTCGTTGAATCGAGTCAATTCATCCAGGAAATCGCTTCTTTTCCTTTTTTTTTTCCTTTCGAGTAGCGGAGGAGCCTCACCCTCTCGATCGCTTTTTTCACGTGTCATCCGGGAAAAAGTGGTTGACCTATGAACTACCGGGATAAGGATTAACGAGGAGAGCTCAATAGAGGACTTACGTACCTACCGTATAGTTGATTCAAGCGTGTGGCCGAGAAGCGTCTTCCACGATCCGAGAATAATGCCAAGAAAACGCACGGCAAATAAGATTTTGCGAGCGGCGGGGTAACTTTTCAAAGAAATCAAAGAATTCTTTTCGTGTATGTCACCTGCTCGAATAGCATTACCTGGAGTATAATACAGGTTAACGATTATGTGGGATCCTGGTTTTGATTCTTTATTCATCTCTACGCGTATCTACCGTTAAGTTCTTAAACTCGTAAGACTAGGAATATTTGATTAATATCCATATTCGAACGTCTTTAACGAGATTATTTCCTTCGAGTAACTTTCATCGATTCCTTTTAATCGTATCGCTGCTTTTTTACAATAAAACATTTAACGATGGAATTAAGTTCCTTCTTACATTTTTTTCAACCGACTAACGCGTAACGTCTTCCGCAACGATTATTTAACGCTCGCGTCGACGTTCAACGTTGTATAATAAAAGAAAACGATAAATGAAATTATAATTTTATTTAAAAATTTGTCGATAACCGCTTACCGAGCGAATAACGTTTAACGGTACCGTTTTAAATTGGTACGATAATTTTGAGAAAGTCGCGAAAGCTACGACGAGTTCGTAGTTCGTTACCTTCCTCGGCTTAATAAAATATACGAGTGTCGTATCCATTAAATTATATTCAAAACACACAATTACACGCGATTTCAAAGAACATCTTCCTTAATTCAAAGAAATTTGTTTTTCAACGTAAAACACACAATTTACATAAATTAACGTAGTCTAGCCAATTTGAGAAAATCTAATCGGGCGATTAATAAGACGAAGCTTAAGTAGTATCGTAAAAAGAAACGACTCGATGCAAAAACTTATACAACAAGCGGAATCACTGTAATACCACGAAAAACACAAAACTCTGAAATACGTCGCGACGCAAAAAATTTGGAAGCGGTCGAAAACGTTGTCCGGTAATTTATGCGAATAAAATAATAAAAGAGACACGGAGGAATAAACGGTAACGATGGTCGCATGGGTAAGTAACGCGGTTCGAGTGGAAAAAGTTGGAGATCGAGAAGGTCGGAGAAAATAGCGCGGGTTACGGAAATAAAATGGCTGGCGAACGATATAAATTACGGCGGTGCGGCGAAAGCGAGGAGCGGCCGATGAAGCAATCGGCAAGACGGAAGTCGATCGGCGATCGTAAAACGAAGCGACGGGCGCCGACTTACCTCGAAATCCGCAAAACCGCGTGGACGCGTATCTCATCGAGAAGGAGATTTTCGAAGAAGGCGCTACAAGAAGACGTATGAAGACGTCGCTGTCGGCTCGTCGTAGGCGTCGAAAACGACTTTGCGTTTTCCCCTCTCCGACCCCGTCCACTTGGCCGGTTCGCTACCCGCTAGTTATACTCGCATAAAGCCGCGACATAAATTATCCGAGCGTCTCTTTCCACCTCGGTCGGTCGCTCATTCGGTCGCTCCTTCGGTCGCTCCTTCGGTCGCTCCTTCGGTCGCTCGTTCGCTCGCTCCTTCGTCCGGGGAGTGTTTGCGATGGTCCACCTCCCGTCAACGCCCTCGCAACGGCCGCGTACCGACCGGAGCCCACCTGTTCTCTGTAAATATTGTTTATTGAGACGCCAGCGAAAAAAGGCATTAACGTCGCCGGGGCACTTGGGCACTTGGTCCCCGACACGCCTCCCTCCATCCGACCTTTCCTTCTACGGCTTTAACGGCGCCCCGACAGCTCCAACGACTTTCCGCGACGCGCGCCGCTCCGGTGCGTCCAGGAACGACCGGACGCTCGCTGAGGAATTCAGAGATGCACCCGCTCCAAAGTTTTTCCCGCGGGAGTATCCGCGATCTTCGTGGGAGCGTTTGCTTCGGATTTTTTATTTTTCTTAAGACATGCCAAAGGAAAATGGTGAGTAATACTTACCCAACTCTAGTCGCTAGTCACTGTTGGCTCGTTATTTCTTTGTCGCTGGTTATTCGATTTTTATTTAAAATAGAGTTGCGATTCGAATGGCGCGGGAACGCTAGCGATAGCTTATTCGTCGAGGTCAATTTTATTATATATATATACACGCGTGTGTGTGTGTGTGTGTATGGGCGCGTGCGTGTGTGTATTTATAAACGTTTCAGCCCGATAATATATATTTGTTAATTGTCTTAGACGGTAGTTCGGTATAGCGAAATTCTTAGAACTTGAAATTTGTATAATGTAATAATTCCAAACTCTGATTTTATTCCAACCTTCAAATGCTAATTAAGCAATTCTGTGTGACAAAAATAAGTATTATAAACATATTTACGACGCTGTAGCGTAAATTATACACGTTTATCGAAATGTCCGTCTAAATATCGTAAGAAGATTTCACTCCTTTAAAAATTCAAAGTGATTCTATTTTTATGTATATAAATTAAATTCTTCAACGATGGTTCGTGATACATTAATATTTTCATGCTGTAAAATTAAGGTTTGAAATAATTATATCATTTTTTTTTATTTCATTCTGCTTGTTTCGTCAAAAATTTCAAATTAATTTTTCTCCTCGGGATACAGAAACGATAAATTAAACGGTAATTGTAAAATCGAATACCCACTACGAATAATAATTACAATTACTATAATACTAAATAAAACACTGAAATTATTTAGAAATTCAAATTATATGCACATACAAATATTCAAATAATTTCTTCGATTAATTAATATAGATAAATCATTTCAAGAATATTATATTCCGGATGCTACACATGGTTTTTATCGTATCGAACGTATTTCTCATGCTATGACTCCGACATGAATATAATTTACATTTCTTAAATACGATAATTAGATTATAATTATTATATTTTATAGAGAAATAAAGATTTATAAATACTTTTTTATTTATATTTATTATTTAGTACACGACCCAATTAGGGATTCTTGGGTAATATTGGTCGGTAACCGATATTACTATTTACATTTACAGAAATACTTGCTTCCAAGCAAGAAACAACATTTTTTAATACCAATGGAAAATTATGACGGAATCCATAAAGAGTGTATACGTGTGTGCGCACGTGTAAGTGAGATCGCGCGTAAAACCCAAAATATTTTAACAATTATCTAAAACAATTACGATTCATTCGTAACTATAATAATTTCGATGTTTATCTTACAGAAATATGCAACTTATCGTATACAGATACAAAATAAGTAAAATTTAATCGCGTGTATAAATAAATAAAAAATGAAAATGGCATTTAACGTCTCGCGAATGTATATAACCGAAAGAGAGATAACCTTGATAATGAAACATCGGTTTAAATAGCGTTTTAATAAAAAGTAAATTTTTTGTTTTCGTTAAAGTGTTATAATTGGTTTTTACGAGCCATACGTCGTAACTTGAAACGTCATAGCAATTGTCCATTCAATTTTCAAACTACAAAAGCGAATCTCTCTTACCGTAGCATCATTTATTTTTTAGCGCAAAAAGGAAAGACAAGGAGGAATATTTGCTTGAAAAATCGGTCATGGAACTTTGTCGAGCGCGCTAATACAAATTAACATTTTAACACCCAAAAAGCCCCCCGCCGCGAACTTCTCTCATCCCGAGTCTCTCTCACACCTGATTTTCTACGTCCACATGGACGCGTACACGAGTGTAGAGCCAGCAAACGAGATGGAGAGAGAGAGCGAGAGAGAGAGCGAGAGAGAGAAGAATAACATGCCCGACTCTTCACGCGAGCGAGGCACGTTCGACGTTAACGGAGGTGGAATTGGATTAGCGGAACAATCTGATCAGCCGCGGTGATGTGATTAATCCCATCGCGTATCAGGGCATCGCCGTATTATCCCCTCGCCGCCTTGCCCCTCGCCCTCTTCGGCTCGAAACGCAAAACCATCAAGAACACACCCAGCGACGATAGAGGGAGATGAGAAATGTACTTGGGTCTTTATGCAGCGAGAAAGCAGCGAGAGAGCAGCCAGAGAGCAGCCAGAGAGCAGCCAGAGAGCAGCGAGAGAGCAGCGAGCAGATCGTGAGAGGAGGGAGGCAGATAAAGGGATGAAGAGAGAGGGAGAGAGTGGAAGTGAGAGGGAGAAAAGTCGATCGGCAACGGTGATAGTAATATCGCCGATTACTAATTTCCCTTCTCGCGAGTAATTTTTCAGAGCAGCCGCAAACCCGAACGAACATCGGCGCACGTTTTATAAATCCGAGGGACTAATCGTCGAGTTATTAATGCCCTGCTTATACATCGTTGGACGCGAGGTTTACAGAAATTTCTTAGCTGAGATTTAACGAGCTCCTCGCTTCGATAGATTTCGATTTACGAATGCATTCGACCGAGCGGAAAACATTGTAGTCCGCGTCCAATCGTTTAAAGCGGAGCGAGTCGAACCAAGAGGACTAATAAAAAAAACCACCCGAGTCTTTTATAAATATTAGAGAATAAGTTGGCGCACGCTTATAAAAAGCCCGATACCTTAAATCGCGTTAAATTAAAAGCGAAGTTAGCGCCACGCGGCAAAGAGAGAAAAAAGGAGCCAACGATGGCCACGAGTCCGCGAATTCATCGGAGCGCTTATTAAAAACAGAAAAACATCGGTAATCTAAGTAGACACGCCGAAGGGGCTGTTGCGAAAAGGGTTGGGGGGGGGGGGGGAGCGCGTTATTAATGAGTACGATTACTTGGCGAAACCCGCGGCTTTGTTGTTAGGCGCGTCGGAGAGTCGCCCCACTGCCGTTTTCTCTACCTCCGCCTCCTCCTCGTCCTCCTCCCGCTCCTCCCGCTCCTCCCGCACTGATGTATGCGCTCGCAGGCGCATTCCCTTTACACCTGCGCAGGCGTCCTTCTCGCTCCTCTCTAACTTATGCATGAGATCCTCCCACAGAAACAATGCACGCGCGTCCTCCTCTTCCCCGCGCCAAGCCTTCTTTATTGCGAACGAGCGAGTGCGGGACTCCAGCCTCGGTTCCCCCGCGCCTCCCTCGCCTCCCTCGCCTCCCTCGACGCCCTCGCCTCCTCGCGCACCAACAGACTCGCAGGAATTCAGAAGTGCCGACTCTTCCTATGCGAAATACAAATTATTCGAGCGTTTAACGAGAGCTGCGGACGACTCTTCGATATTGAAAGGGACTCGCGACGAGAAGTCGCCGACGGTTTATCGCGTCCGCGGGATACGAAAAATTCCATTAACGTGGGGCGTCCAAAGGCCGATGCAAGGCGGACCAACTTTGCACGAGCTGTTCCAGACTTTAGATCTCGTACCTGAGAGCTCGATTCCACGGACGAGACGACGACTTGGACTTCCCGTACTCGACTCTTAATTTATCTAAAGCTAAGCTACCGGAGAACCCGTCGACGAAACGACCAAATAAACTTTGCTCGTGAATATCGCGTTTCAAAACGTCGAACGTTTGCGTTCGATAATAATGCAATTACGTATTACCTCGCGATTCGAAAAGAATTTCGAGATGGAAAGCGCAAAGAGCGTTTCAGACGCGCAGTCGCGTATAATTTACGTAAGATGGTGGCTTCGTCTATGAAAATTTATTTTCCAGCGAGATGTACAAAGTATTCCCCGACGCGTTACGAAACGAGAATTTTCCACGAGGTGCAAATACTCGGAGAGTAAATTAAGCGAGGCAACGTCGGTGGATAACGATAGCTACATCGTAGTTTAATTATCCGTTTGAAATTCGTGGCGTTGCGCAATCGATTAGCTTAGACCGAACGAAAAACTCTCGGCGCAGGTGCGACGACGGTTTGGAACGCGAGAGGAAAATACGTGGGAAAGAGCAAAGACGTCGCGGCTCTTCCTTGGTTCGAACGTCCTTGGGGGCGATCTCTTAATTTTTGGAAGAGTCCGACGGATCGATCGGCTCGCGAACGCGCGTCGAATCCGATGAGATTTCGGTTGGATTCCGGTGGGATTCCGGTGGGATTCCGGTGGGATTCGGGGAAGAGAATTTTCCAGCCAACTCGAGAGAAAAGCTCGGGAATCGCCGCTTTATTACCGTCGTTTTCACACTCCAAGTGGCGCTGACCAACGACGACGTCGTTGACCCTCGGCGCTTGATTTGTCGAACGCTTGGAAGAAACCGACTCGCCCTCCGTGATCGAGCACCGACGTCCTTAACGTAAGGAAGGGGAGGGACACGTCTCTTCTTCCTTCGGTTCGTTTTCTCCTTCGAGAGAGACTGATCCCTGGATCTACTGCGCCCCTCTTCATTGATATCGAAAAAATAAATGCGATTTGGAGCGGTCCAAGACACTCGAGAGCCCGAACGCGAGGATCTACTCGATTCTTTCCTTCGTTCCTCCTCGTCTCTTTCTCCATTTTAAACTCTTGAAATTAGTCATTTCTACGGAGATGAACGTCCGCGTATTAAATATCCATCGGATTATCTAAACTCTTTCTACGAGCTGAACGGCTTTTTTATAGACGGCAGGCCACTCGCGTTGATTTTCATCGCTCTCGGAATGTAACTTAAATAACGTTAAAAGTATAACGCTCGAACGGAGGATTCCTTTAATGAAAATTGACTAAACGTGTTATTACGTGTCACACATATTATAATCAAAATAAAATTAATTTGACTGTATTAAAAGATTTAAACATATAAATTAATTTAACGCACGAATAGCTTTTACTTCGGTATTAATTTCAATTTCGTTTTTATCCTTTTAAAATAAAGTCGTTAATAAGATGATCGAGAAAAATTGATCGAGAATGAATTTTAAAATAAACTAAAAGTACAGCGCGATGTTCGTACGCTTATAAAATTAAACATAGAATAAAGAAGGAACAAAAACAAATAGCTAATTATATTACACGAGTAACTCTAATCGTATCGAATATTGAATAATTTAAAATTTTAAAATACTCCTCGTTTCGCGAAAAAAAACCTCTTTTATCGCGAAATGGAACGCGTAAGTTAATATCGATCATATTCGTCCTTTTGTTCGTGCGCGGTTGCACATAAATCGCGTGGTAAAAAATTTTGTACTCGTTTTTTTCGTTTAAAACGAATATCGTCGATTCGTTATTTATATTTTATATATAGTATTTATAAATATTATAGAATTTTTAAAAATAAAAAGGAAATTATAGTAATTATAATTGCAAAGATTCTCAAGTTGTATAATAACACGGAGTAAATAAAACAATTAAAATTAAAATAAAAGGATCGGATAATGCGAATCTCGAGTCTCGAGGATATTTAAAATATTTATCAAGAAAGTCACCCAAGTTATTGTAAATACCTCGGAAAACCTATTTAAAGGTATTCCAACGGTTAAAAATTACAGAAATAAAAAATAAGGATAGTTCGAGAATGGCGCATTGTATAAATATCTTGGCGGATTATTTTATGGTTTCTCAATTAATTAACTACAAAATACAAGCGCGTATATCGCACGCTCCGAGAAATCACGGCCCGTAAAAGACGGAGCGATGCGATCGTGTGTCTCGTACCCCATTTCTAGGAGCGATTTCCTTTGTTCGGTTTTTCCCACACCCTCGAACGAATCGCATGATATTTCAAACGGCCTTATCGCGTCGAAATCATTTTAAAAGCGAATCACGAAATCAACGTCCGAGGCAATCGAGCTCGAGCTTTAATTTCACCCACTAACCGAATATCGAATCGGCCGAGAAAAAGATCGCGACCCGGAAAAGTCGAAGACGGGGAAAGAATCGGGGAAAAGGGCGAGGGATCCCTTGGCAGAGGATTCCTCTCTCTCTCTCTCTCTCTCTCGCTCTCTCACTAGCTCTCTTCCTCCCCGTCATCGTCTCTTTCTTCCACTCGAAGGGGATTACGCAAATCCAGGCGACTCGCGTTTTCCCCGCGTGTCCCGACTCGAGGAGGAGTTCGTCGATCCTTCGACTGCGCAAAAGGTCAGCAGGACGTTGCGCTGGTTCGGGGCAGCTGCGCGGGACTTAACTCCGCTCGGTCGGCGGCGGCATCGGGGTTTAATTCCCCGTGAAATGAAAGCGACTTGTGCACAACGCGAGAGGACTTGCGGGGATTTACGTGGCCTCGGATTTGCGGGGATCGTTTCGGCTTTGACGAGACGAGCGGAGCTGCCGTCGTTGATGCCGTCGTTGATGCCGTCGTTGATGCCGTCGTTGATGCCGCCGTTGATGCTGCCGTTGATGCTGCCGTTGCCGCTCCCGTCGCTTCTTCCTCCGTCTCTCGCTTCATCTCTCTTCATCTCTCTTCATCTCTCTTCATCTCGCTTCTACTCGCTTCTACTCGCTTCTCCTCCTTTCTCCCCGTCTCTTCTCCTTTCTTCTCGTTGATCGTCGAGGCCGCGGCCGTTCGCTCGACTCCTTTCTAGAGATGTCGCCGCGCGTGTGTGCGAGTATTTATCTCTTTTTTTTCCTCGGGGCTTCGGCGACGGGATTCTTTCTTGTCGCGCGGGATCGAACGCGTGTGTGCAACGAGAGGAAGTAAGCAGTGGGTTCGTTGACTGTCGGAGCATCGATACGCGTTTCTGGACCTTTTTCCCCCTTTTTTCCTTTAATGCGGCATTCGTTATTGCGATGTTGCGATGTGCGTGAGAGCGCGACTGATTTTTCTCCCTCGGTCCACGTCGCTTAGGAAACTCGGACCGAACGTCGGAATCCTTTGTTTTTCAACGCGTTCAGCTTTCGAGGGAAGCTTTCGATGTTCCGCGCTCGCTTTTCTTTTCCTCCCTTTTTATTTTTACTCTCGTACGAACACTAAAAATTATTGTACACGCGTTTGCTTTTGGGTAATGAATAATGCAACGATGATAACGGATAATCGAGTCGAGAAAAAACGTGTAAAATATACATACGCGGATACGTAAGTGTATATATATATAAAGTATTTACTTACCATTAAAAGGATGTAATTATAACATTTGTTTATGTAAATTAATATTTCAATCTTATTTATCACGATGGTATTTTTAATTAAACTTTAACCTTAATGTATTAATGTGCTTTAATTTATGTAAATATAAAATCTTTGAAGTTTTTTATACGCGATATAACAAGTTTCTATTTATCATAATAAATAATTTACCTGCAGCTGAAAACAGAAAATTTCTTTTTATGTCATCGCGATCCGCGAGAAGATAAATTAACCGAGCGAATCTCTTTTAATTTTTTATCTCAACGAAACTATGAATAAATAAATAAATAAATAAGGCAAGTTAATGTATAAGTTAAAGGTAACGTATAAAATATCGTTTGCTAATTTATCGGGTATTTAATTAAGATTATCGGATTCGTCGAGATACTTTTAATCGTTTACAATATTGAAACATTTACGATTAGCTGATTATTTCACGCACGATCGCTTATTTCGCAAACTCTTGAAAAAGTAAGTTAATCCTCGTCCACTAATGACTTCATCGTTGAATTTCTAATTTCTCCGAGTTACGTCGGATATTCTTCAGCTTGGATACTCTTCAGAATTCCTGTACGTACGCGCAGTAATAAATAACGTTTTCCTTCTATCAATTTTAAAACGTATATCCACTCGAGCCGGAAGCAAATGCGCAGAAACAATGATAAAACTTTTAATACGATGTTTTCGACGGTCGTTAGTTAGAGGAAAAGAAGGCATCGTAATCGATATTTCACAGCGAAATTCTCAACGCTATAAATCATCGGTTTCCACGTTTCATTGGTGCGTTACTCCCGTGAATAATCGCGTACGTCGAGAGACACGGAATCTACGCGACACCTTATCTCCCAACTTCCAACGCTTTTTCCAAACGGTCACGCACATACACAGAGTCGCGAGGGTCGTCGCAAAGTCCCGATCACGCGGACACATTTCGATAATAATCGACGGTGGCGCGAGCGATATATCGTTAATCGTTGGTCTTATCGTCGCGACTCGTTCCCTCTGATTTACATGCGAAAACACCTCGTAGCTCCGATAAGTCCTTTTAATTGAGTTACACGTCTTAATTAATACGGACGTGCGATCGGAACTTTTTCGGACTCCGGCCGATCGATCCGTTTTGTTTTCTCGCGGCTGATGTTTCGAATCGAGAGCCGATCGAAGATTAAGATACGTACCGAGCCGAATGTCCACGTGGGAATCGTGGGAGGAGAAGCCATTGTGTCTAGCTCCGATGCGCCTCCCATTTTCCCCGGGTCCGAGAACACCGGAGGAAAATCGATCGAGGAATCCTAGTTTTTTTTTTTTTTTTCCTCGCCGTGCCGATTTCTAAACTATCGACTCTCGCGGAATTTTCCAGAGGTCGTCCTCTCTTTTTTTCCATACGCGCGTTCTCCTAGACAAATTGCGGATCGCGAGCCACGGAACCGTGGAATATATTCTAAACGACTCGGCGTATCATCTCCTCTCGCACAAGAAAGTCGACGTTTTAATTACCGTGCAATGTAACGGTAGCGACTCGGAGGTTCTCAACCACGCTTCCAATCCATAAAATGACCAATCACGTCCGATACGCGATATTCTCTTCCTCCTTCTCGCCGCTGGATAACGGGGTATTCGCGCAATTATTAGCTTGTCCGACTCGACGCAAAGACATTAACTTTAATAGCTCCATATTAACCAAGGTACTCGTTTATTTGCGGAGTGTATTTTGTCTATCGGCTCGGCGATCGCTTCGGATTCGTACAATGATGCCAATATTTTCCGAGAACCATCGCGCCGTTAAAATATTCACTTTGAGCTAAAGAATATTTATGCCACTTTGGATGAATAAGTAAACATTAAAGATTTACATCGCCAGTCAACGAGGAAAATGATAGATTTCATAGTCGATAAATATTAATATAATATAAATTCCTCGTTCGTTTACGCTGCTTCTTCTTCTTCTTCTTCTTACCGGTGACTTCGTAAAAACTTGGACGTTCCATTTTACTTATTATCCTTTGTATTTTTAAGGATTTTCCTCGGCTGTCGGAATCGGCCTCAGCTGTAAAATATTCGCTCGGAAAATGCGCAACCGATCGAAATAAAATTAATTAAATGCAAACATTTTGATCGATAAATACACGTTTATTTCGAGTCTTCCGCAATCGTTTGAAAAAACATAAAATTTAATAAATTTAATAAATACTCTTTCGATATCGTCGATAAAATAATTATTACTTTACTTAGGCATTCGGTCGTTGGATCAATAGTCGCGGCAATTTATTCATCTTATAATATACTATTTAAATACGTTCGAGCTTTACGGTATAAGAAGCAAAAACGTTGCGACTTTATTCCGCGGCTAAACAGATTAATTAACGAGTAGGTCAGTATGACTCGAGTCGCTAATCTCGAATTTTACAATTTTTCATTTGGACGTTAGTTGGATGTATAGAAATAAAAAATGGTCGAATTCCCGGCTTATAGCTGGAAAGGAAATATTATTTATATATTAAAATATGAATGGATGCTTTACTTACTCGTATTTCCGCAACAACTGCTACAAATTTATTAGCAATTCGGAATGAAAAGGTGGAAAGGGAAGGAGAGGAACGGAGAGGAACGGAGGGGAACGGAGGGGAACGGAGGGCAACGGAGGGGAAGGAATAGGAAAGATACGCGGGATGTCTTTGGTAGTAACCGTTTATCTTGGCGGAGATGAGATCGAACGTAAAAAAATAAAACATCTGGTTCACTATGGTGTACGATTTATCGTTTAATTTATTTTAAGTTAAAACTTTTTTACAATCGTATCTTACATACATTTTTACACCGTTTGTGTTGTTCGCGCGAAGCGTCTACTCGAGTTTCGCCGCTTTCGCGCGCATTTCTCAATTATATTTTTATCAATGTTTTCACGTTTTAGTTTATCTTCGCTAACGAGTGTCTCTTGCGTTCGTGCGAGCGTTTTTTGCTCTCGCGTGCGCATGGTTTTGCTTACAACGACCTTGCCTACAACGTATTCGGCGCGCGCGTACAGAGCTCGAAAAATCATCTTCGCGATATTGTTTTATTGTTTTTCCGATGAAAAATCAATTATATACGGGCTATACGCTACTCCCTAATAATACTACGATAGATACCTTTCCACGCGCCAGGAAAAAAAAACGCACCTCCGACGTCTCGTTCGTTGAATCTCCCTATCGTAACTTGGATCGAATCCCTCGTGCGATTTTCAAAAATCCCAGCAGAGCGTTTTCTCAGTCTTTTGGAAAATCGCCTAACCCTCCGTCTTCCGCTCGTTATTACCTTGTATCCGACGAAACGCGATTTAGTACATCTTGTAACGGTGAGTTTCGAAAACGTTCGACGCGCGTGAAGAAATTGAAAAATCACAATGTGTGTGTGTGTCTGTGTGGGTGTAGGTATAGGTGTGGGTGTGGGTGTTGGTGTTTATCGGTGTCGGTGTGTTCGCCTTCGTGTGTGGTGTGTGTATTTGGGTGTGTGGCCTCAACGCAAACGGGGAGAGCAATCGGTCGTTTCCTTCAAATTCCACTCCATCGTTTTCTCTCCACCGCGTCTTCTTGCAACGGGAATATTTTTTTTTGTTTTTGTTCTTTACCTATTTTGCATTTTATAGAATAACTTCTCTTAATACTTTTGACTATCTATCGTTAAAACGTTACTCGATATTTAATTGCTATAGTTGATTTTTGTATGCACAAAATGCGGATATACCACACTAATATTATTACAATAATATAACACGATACACAATCTCAAAGATACAAAATTTACACTTTACTTCTCTCGCTCTCTCCCTTTCTCACGCTATTGCTTCGTTTAATTTTGTTATTTTTATCCCTCGCGCGCAGATCCGACTGTGCGACTTCGATTTTATCATTCGCTAGTTTAATCGTATATTTTTTTTTCATTTTATATTAATTACGTTTCGATATCGAAGCTATCGACGATCATCGGCAACGCGCGAGTTTTTCCTTTCTCTCTCACTTCCCCCCCTCTCTCTCTCTCTCTCTCTCTCTCGCTGTCACCGCCGTCTTCCTTTCCTTCAACTTTGAAAATCGGACTCAACAGAATTTCCCATTTACGTACAATCGCGCGATTGCTGAAAAGGAGAGATAGATATAATTTATAAACGTATATTTTTCTTTATATCACTAACCATTTACAACACACGTAACGACTGTATTTTTGGGGCGCCGTCGGACGGCCGATCGTACGAGTCTTGGCGACTGTCTACGACTGTTCCCGGCGAATCGTCTCTACGCTTCCCCGTCGTTTCTACGAGAGGCTCGGAACGATATCCTCTCCCAGCAAATGGAATGCTTCCGAGAGGAGTTCATTTTGATTTTCGCGCCGGGGAAAAAGCCCGGTTCAGAACCGAGGTTGGTTTTCTGTGAAAGCGCGTCCTCCCGAAGCGATCGTGAAATCTACTTATCGCAGCGATGGAACAACTGTCCTCCTCCCTCGAGATAATGATTCTTCGGAGCGGAAGCGATTAGCTGACGGACGACGCGAGAATCGCTGAATTAGCTAGAAGCGATAGGGGACGAACGTGCTCGGACGAAAATGAAAGGATTAAAAGGTTAACGCGTCGTCGTCGTCGTCGTCGTCGCCGTTGTCATCGTCGCCGTCCTCCTCGTCGTCGGCTGTCCGGCTGATAAAACGCCTCGGAAACATCATTATCCTCGTCATCGTCGCTTTTCCGTTACTTTAAAAATTGCACGATACACCTTTGAACAAAGGGACAGGCTGAAATCTCGAACGCTTTATCTTTTATTTACGCATCTTTTCGACTTTGCGATATCGGTTTCAGGCCCTACTGCACGGCTCTCGGAGCGCGCGAGCGACAGCCGAAACTTTTCCTTCGACAGGCCAGTCGAGACTTTGGACTTGAGTTTATTTACTTTTTTTTCTCTGTTCTTTTTCTTCGTCTAGACGAAAGGTTCTTTTGTTCTTTTATTCTCATACATACGCGATCTCTCTCTCTCTCTCTCTCTCTCATCCAATCTTGCACTGTTAAAAATCTAAGATTTTAAGTTTTTAGTTGAAAAGACTGCGAATTTTAGTTAAGAATAATTTGACTAAGCGGATAATGAAACTGAAGCTTCGGTCTTTTTAACTAAAAACTACGGTGTCCGTAGTATTTAGATTCAAACGGACGCATCAAAGTTTAACTTTTTAATAAGCGATTGTTTCTCGCTGCTCGCGATTAAATTTTAAGACGCATTTCTCTCTCTTACTCTCTCTCTCTCGTTCTCTCGAATGAAAAGGAATTTTAACCATAATCTTCGATCAAAGTCATTAATGACGTTTTAGCTTTGGAATTCCGAGCTAAGATTTTAGCTCGTTTTAACGCTCGATGAATCTGGCCACAAGGACACCTACGCTTCTCTCAGTGCCGCGGATTCGTTCGCTCGTTTCCTCCTTCGTACGCTCACTCGATCGCTCGTTCTTCGTTCGTTCCTCGTGAATTATCATCGCGAAAAACTACATAGAAAGAAAGAAAAAAAACAAAAAAAAAACAAAAAAAAACGCAAAGAAGGAACGAAACGGGGTTCACTGCCGTGTGGGGGAGACGGAAGCGAGAAAAACTGACTTTTCTCACTCTTCTCACTCTTCTCACTGTCACTCGCGCTTTCACTCTGTCTCTTTCTCTCGACGGAATTATTCGCTATATAATTCACGCGCGTACTCTCTCGTATTTTTTTCTTTTATTATAATTATTATCATAATATACGATATAATTGTGCTGTTATGTACAAGAATTATAAGACTCGATACAAGTATATAATTAAGAGCTGACTTCGTTTGTACTTGGGGCCGGGGCTCAATGGACCCTAAATATTTTATGTTTTTTTCCATTATACTCCGTTACCATCTTTATCTCGACGTTACTTTACATATGTACATCTTTCCCTTGGAATAAAATTCCTCCATCTTTTCCTCGGACGCACAGATGCGCGCGCGCAATGTCGAAAAGAAGCAACAAAACAGAAACGGTCGTCTCGTTTCCGCGCTTAGACGGACTCGACGTTTCATCATAGCCACGCAATCGGAAGAAACGAAAGCTCTCGAACGGCCGCGAAACCTCTTCGAAAAAAACCAGCCATCGTTCCTCGGTCCGCCTTTTTGTCCGGAGTTCGCGTGGAGGCTCTGCCCAGGATCAAAGAGGAGGAGGTGGTTTACGCGTCGCGTCGAGGTCCGCGAGGTGGGCTGCGTCCCGAGCTTCTCACGGTCGCTGCTGCCTTTTCTTCGTCTGCTTAGCGCGCCAAGTTGGCCGTTCATGTGTACTCGGATCGCCAGCCGGTCTGCAACAGAAAGAGACGCGATGCGCGGACGTCAGAAGCCTGCGGAGACCCTCGCCTTGGTTTTTCGCTCCTCGAAAATCCGGTCTTAACCAACAACGCGTCCGTGAAAAGTTCCCGCGAGAAATTCGCGATAAGCGCTTCGACCTTCCATCGAGCCCTCGACCATTCACGGCTCGGGTGCATCGATGGCTCCAGGTGTCGTGCTTTACGGCTTCCACCCAACTTAAGCGCGAACTGAGTTGCGAGGCCGAAGCGAAATACGTTAAGACCAGATTTTTAGGAGGTTGAATCTTGAACGAAAGACTGTTAACCGTTTATAACGCGGTTGTAAAATGCTCCGCAAACACCCGAAAATACGTTCCTAGACTCGTTACGCGCCGTTTGCCTTATTTTATCGTTTACGTTCCTCGTCGATACTCGATTACTAAACACGCTCCGAACATAGGAATAAACGAAGTACATCGTAGCTTCGCCTACGAAAAAACGTAGTTTTTATTTCCAAGCGTTAACGATCGTCACGGATCAACGCTCGGAAAATGATACTTGGAGTTGAAACGGTCGTTCGTGCCGATGTTGCGGGTACCCTTGAGAAAACAATCGCTATCGTCGAACTAGGACCGATAAGCCGTTTCGTATAAAGCGCATAAAGCGATAAAGCCAACGATCTCACGATTGAAACGAGCACGCGTAAAATATGCCAGAGGAATCAGGCGTTGCTAATTTAAAAAGGATCGCGGGCACGAACGACTCGTCGCGTATTTTAAATTGTATTTTGAAAACTCGAAATCCCGTGTACGTAATCCCGTCGGCTTATAAAGTTCCTCCCAGCCGACCCCCCCTGCAAATAAATGCAACTAAAGCGTGACGCGCTCCCGAAAAGCTTATAAAAATTGGCGAGTTAATAAAAGCGATTCGGCGAAATACGTGGCGTCATAAATATTTATAGCGAGGCCACAATGGCCGAGAAGCGAGAGGCCCAAAATACCCCGACTCATTGTGCGCAAGGGCGTCGCGGGCGAGATTAGACAATGGGGAAAAAAATTGAATCGTCAACTCACCATGGCGTTCGTCGTGGCAGCGAGCTGAAGACCCTGGAGGCTCGTCATGTGATGGGAGTGGGAATGGGAGTGCGAGTGCGGATGGATGGGAGGCGGCGCCGGCGGCGCGAAGCCCTGATGAAGCGATCCGGTCACGCCGACTCCGACGCCCGTGTGATACATGTAGTGCTGCATCGCCGGATGCATCGTGTGGTGATGCTGCGAGGTACCTGTAAAACCGTCGAGGGAGGCACGAGTGCCGTGAGAACGAGTCCTTAGAGACAAAACCGACTCCCTCCGACTTCCTCCCCTCCGCGGATGCTGGAGTTTATCTCTCGTACCCGTTGGAACGAGGCTTTTTTTATCTTTCGCTTTTAGGAAGATCGAAACCTGGGCGAACTGACCTTCGCATCCAACGGGCCGACCGACGGAGAGGGGACAGCGGAAACGTCGGAACCCGGGTCGCGAGGATACTTACGATACTCGCCCATCGGCGAGCCGAAGCCCGAGTGGAAGGGTTTGTTGTCGAGATCCAAGTGGCCCGTGGCCTTGATCATGTCACCCATTACGCCGCCCAAGCCGAGGCAGCCACCCGCCTTCTTCTTTTTGCTCTTGGACGAAAGCTTTCGGTTTCGCGTCTGGATTCCCTCTTTCTTCATGGTCAGCGGTCGGTTAACCTGTAACAATCGTAGACAACAATTCGTTGAGAGGTTTATTACCTATAATCTATGTTATCGATCCTTAGATGTAAACGATAAGATGTAAACGAAAAATAAACGCTGAGCCCAGTTTTTAAGAAAATCTTTGCGCTCGTTTTACGATAGCGGGAACCTGAGTTATGCGCTCTTTTCTTGAAATAAGCCGCTTTCGAAAATACTTGTACTACATATAACGGTTAGTCATCGGCCGCAAGATTTATTAACCGCAATGTAGGCTCGTTCTCCAATTGCAACGTAATCGACAATTTAGATATCGCTATTACCCCCGCCAATAATAAATTAACTAAATTTAAACGAAACGAAACGACGCTAAATATACGATTGGTCGAGTCAAGATTACGCGTTCCGAATTAGGTAAACGCCGACTCCACCGACTCCGCGCCTAATTATTCGATCGTCGTCGGGTTTCCGATCGACGCGACGTTCGACCCCCCGCGAACGAAAATTCGCTAGATCCGATTTATTTCGGTTGACCTTGCGAGGAGTCGAGTCTCCTCGTATTAATCACTCCCGACGTCGGAGCGCGAGGTTCACCCTCGGTCGTGATTCATCGCGCGTAAAAAATACCACGTCCCCCGCGTCGGAAGCGTTATCTCGAGTCGCGCGCGACTGCCTAGATTGAAATAGTCAACGGGCGAATGAAAGACCGGCATTGTACCCACGGCATCGGTTTATCGCGCGACGCGATCGGATACGCGCTTGCGCGCATCCCGGGGCAAAAAGACGGCGCTCCGGCTTTTATAAATACGAACGCACTTGCGCGGACAGGAGTCACGGAGCTTTATCGGACCGGATCATCAGCTGCCGCTAGCGAAGGGGTTAACGCCCCGACGCGGCGAACCTCGTCCCGCGCGTGCCGCGGTCTTAAGATCCCGCGACTCTCCAATTAACACGACCGGAGCATCGAGCGCTGCTCATCGAGAGGAATTTTCCCCCAGCCCTTCGACCGCGCCAAGAGGGGCGAGGGAAATCCGTCTTCGTAGCTCCGGTCGGTGATCGCAACCGTCCGACGTTTCTCCGAAGACAGGAAGCGTCTGGACCGCGAGCACATCTCCCTGACCCTCCCGCGACATCCTCCGATCGAACTTGATTCCGACTTCCAGGGGACGATCGACGAAAACTTCGCTCCGGCGATTCCGACTCGCGCAACTTCTCCGAGCGAATCCACGGTCGTGTATTCATTCCGCGTTTTCCAGGAACCGAGCGGATACGTAATCCCTCGAGATGTTGCAACGGGTCTCGAGGCCCGCGATCGTTTCTCCAAGCACCTCGTGATCCCGCTTACGGCGCGAGAGCGATGAGAGCCGAATATAAAAAAAATCAGTCAAGGACGCGTCCGTGCGGGACTAGTATCGTTGAAACAATGCAAACCATGACGCAACGCTAACCGACGATGCAACGACGCCGCGCACGTTCGAGTCGAGTGCCTGGATTCGGATTCGATTCCCTCTCGCTCTCCTTGGCGCGAGAGAATTTTCCTCGCAATTATACCAGAGGCGATGTATTTTTCCGAGCGCCGAGAATTTTCCGACTCCGTCGGTAACTATACTCGCGTATTTCGATTCGAATAGATTCGATCGCCCCGTTTTCCACTTGCAATTGCAAAAACGAGATATTTTCCAACGAGTCTCGTACGTGCGAGAAAGAGAGAAAGAGAGAAAGAGAGAGAGAGAGAGAGCGCTCGTTGCATCCTTGTCATCGCTCGACGATGAGTTCGCGTCGAATAACGAGATACTTTGACGTTGAAAGAACAATGCAATCGACCATTCCGCTGGTTACAAAGAATCGTCTTTGAAACGAGCGACCGGAGAAGGAGTGGAACGATGCGCTAACGACAATGAAAGGAAGATACGCTCAAAAGCACTCGTACGACGTCGCGGTTGCAACGAGCGCGTCTGGTTTATAGGTCGCGGATGCGAGAGAGGCGCGACGCCTGTCCGAGACACTCGCGTAAACTCCGATCGCTCGGCCGAAGGTCTCGAGTTTTCACGGCCACGAATCGTCGGCTCGTCGGTCGATCGAGCGGGAAAATAATACCGATGCGAGACCCTCGAATCGGTGCCTCGGCGTCGCTCTTCCGAGAGGAAAAGTCCTTCCGGGTCGCGGACCGGATACCACCGGGTTCGGCTACGCATCGTAATTTTACGAGACTCTCGGCCGCGACTCGTCGAGAAATTCTAATTTTCAACCTACGACGCTGTGGAAAACCTCCTTTCGTGCCGCAAACGTGCGACGATCGTCGAAAAAACGTCGGTATCGCTCGCGTAATTTCAAGGCGACCGAGGAATGCGCGACAATTTCGCGAAATTAATATCGAGTCTGACAGTTTTCCCGCTTTTAAACGCGAGGGAAACGCGGAAGGTATCGCTTCGTCGATTCTCGCGCGAGGAATCGAAATAGCCGCGATTTAGATAAGTACAGTGACGAGGCGCGTACGCGGAGAGAAAATAGACGACGATGGCCCTCGAGCGGAGGAGAAACCGCCTCTGCACCGTATTCTCTTCGCTAAAGAAATAAAAGGTCCGATCGAGGGAAAATCCGAGTCGAGTCGGATGCCACGGCGACGATATTTCGCGTGACTTTGTCTCGGCTGCTTTCCCTTCCCCGACGCGTTCGAAAGTGTATCGAGGCGGTTATTATCGCAGCTTTTGTTAAACGTCGCAATTACGAGTCGAGCAATTAAGAATTAAGAAACGGAGTAGGAGACGAAAGCCTCGGAATTAAAAGGGTGCCGAGTTTAAATAGCGAACGAGTCGGAGAGACGGGAAGGTTCGTTTGATTTAACGGCACGGCTTTGGATCCCTCGGTGAATTTACGATTTTTCTGGATAACGCGGCTTTTAAATCTTCGATATATACGTACGAAATAAAGTAGGTATGCAAGTGTTGCGTCGGAGCTTCGCTCGCGGTCGAAGAGAAGTACTGGATACTTTGTAGTCGCCGCGACGTGACGCAACTGCCAAGTCGCGCCGCTGAGGTTCCCGGTATTATAGAGAGTCCCTCCGTCTCTTTCTACATGCATATCGCCTCCGCATAAATCGCGACGCTTCTTCCTATGCGCGCGCGCGCTACGACGCCGTCGGTCAACGACATTTCGTCCTTTTTCGGACTTACGCAATTGGCCGAATTTGTCGAATTAGCCGCGTTTCTCCCGTCGCACGCACCGCTCGACGTTCCTACTCGTATGAAAAGAGCCGCCGCGACTTCGCTCGAACCTCCGACGAGAGCCGCCTTCGCAACTTTCTGCGTTTCTTCATATTCCTCGGCCTTCCTAACCTCCCCCCTTCCCGCGCCTTCACCGCCAACACCGCCGAGTCCAGGGGCCCCTGCAATTGAATTTCGCCTCGTTGAGGCTCTTCGTGCACTTTCGCGCGACCACCCGACGACCACCCGGCGAAGCCGACGAAGCCGACGAAGCCGACGAATATTGGACCCGCGCCGAGACGCTTCCGTCGCCCTTCGAAACGAGACCCGCGACGCAGAATTTTAGAATTCGTCGGCCAGAAATTACGGCGCCGTCCGCTCCAACTTCGCCGTATACTCTTCGAGTATATTCTTCGAGTGCGATCTTCGAGTACGTTCTTCGAGTATGCCACGATTGGCGCTCGATTCGATTCCCCGATCGTTCGTCCTTCCAATCGCGATCTTTCCCGTATCGTTAAATTATTCTCGCGCGATCGAGCCAAGATTTAAGCGACGCGGACGAGATGCTGCGTTAACACCGAGCGAAAATACCGTTTTCAAGGTGCTTTTTTAAGATCGCGCGAATTGACGTTAATTATAATTTACTAGGCGGCGAGGAGCTCTTAACTGGCCAAATTAAATGTTTTCTCGGTTCGCGAGCGAACTCGGCGACTCGATGACGCTCCGACGAGGGAGGGACGAGAGGAGTTCCCGAAGACACCGAGGAAACGGTAAACGAGCTCGAGACGAACTCGAGGCGAACTCGAGGCGAACTCGAGGCGAACTCGACGCGAGCATCCTACCCGCGAAAAATCGTTTGTCGCCCGGGGCTTAATTCGAGCCCGGGGATCCTATCGAGCGATCGATCTCCACTCCACCGGCCCCATTTGAATACAATGCGGGCTCCCCCGAAAGTGAGAAGCGCACGGAGTCCGGACCTCGACGCGATTGATGCGCTCGCACACGACGTCGCGGCGCCGCTCGCATGCGAGATCGACCCGCGGTTCGGTCCCCCTTTTAGTCCTCCTCGTGGTGCGCGCGACAGGAGCGGACGAGTTCGGCGCTCGGGTTAACGAAGGAAGCGCGTGCGCCGCGAATTCGAAATTAAGATTGATACGGCGCGATGGAAAAACGAAGAGGAAGAGAGAAAGGAGTCGGGCAAAGGGACCGCCGACTTACGTACGAAAGTACGTTCGCCGACCGTAAGTTGGATATGTGGCGTGTCGCCTCGCGCGCCTCGAATACTAATCGAGGGCCGAGTCTCAAAGTCGTTTCTGCGTAACGCGATTTTACGACTTCCACCGATGCCGCGACGGGGAATAGGGAAAATCTCGGCCCGAGGTGGAAAGCCGGATTCCCGGCTCCGAGATTTCGCGGAGAGATAGATCCTAAAATTGTAACGCGTTCTATCGCGAGATCGCGCGAGCTTTCTCGGTAATTCGGTTATATTTGCTCTCGAGATCGCCGACCAAGATCGCCGACGAAGATCTCCCGGTTTTACTTTCGCATGCGTCACGCGCGAAAAGGAACTCGCGCCGCGTATTCCACTTTCGTTCGATATTCCCCGGTTTCCTTTTCTTTCCTCCCGGCTGGAACGACTCGGCACGCGACGAAAAATCCGGCTCGCCCGGTGCTCCCGCCGATCGGGATGCAAAGCGCTTTTCGAGCTCCGACATTCGTAGCAACACCGCCTCAAACTAGTTCTCAACGGTGGATAAAAAATCCTTTCCATTCCCGCTTTTCCGTACGAGTCGCGATTACATGGACGCTTCCCCCACGCTTGGGTCGCGGCGCGGCTCCCGAATCGGTCGGGACACACGCTGACGAAATCGTACTCGAGCGAGAGCCAATAATAGCGACCAATCTCGGGATCGGGGCACGAGCGGTGGGGCGACGATTAGCATATCCCGAACACCCGGTAGTTCCTGTACCCGTGCGCGCGCAACACACCGCTTGGCCCACGACTTCTCCTCGAGCCGTCCTTAAAACTTTCGGTCGAACGTTATCGCGCTCCTCTATCTTAACGACAGCGGATCTGTCTTCTCCCCTCGCCTCCCCTCGCCTCCCCTCGCCTCCCCCCGACCTTTCCTCTGTTCTCGTTTCTTTTTGTTTTCCCATCCGAAGCTACTCCTCCTTTGTGACTGGAGTGGCGGACCAAAAGATAAAAAGGATCCAAAACGTATACTCTCGAGAATAATTCTTTATTCGTACATCCGAGAACCGAGGTTCGAAGGAGCGGACGAGCCCTAGGGTATCGATCGATGCCTCGGCCTCTTGCCGGAAACTAAATACTAAACATAATGTATAAATTAAGCAAGCATCGACGAATACTTGTCGACGATTGCGTATCGGCTTTAATTGCGCTCGTTGACGCCCTCTTCGTTAAACTCGCTTACCGTCGGGGATTTCCCGCTTTTGGGCTTACGCTCGGCTAATCGGGGAATTCCCTCCAACCGCTCGTTACTCATATTTTCGCTCGGTACCTTATCGCTTGGTAAATACCTGCTGTTCGTCCACTCGAATAGTTACCGTCGCTGCGATCTTCCTCCTCGTCGATCCGTATCTTTAGAGCGCGACGCGCGCGACGATCAAATACGCGTGAAGGGCTCGAGACCTCGATCCCCTCGTTCCTCGTTCCGAAGGCCGAACTGGACGTGCGCACGCGTCCATCGAAGATCGATTCGTGAACTACGCGAATGCGTACGAAGCCGTCGACGGGAATAATCCGCGCAAGCGCTAACGTGTCCGTACCGAAGCGCGTAAGTCGCAACAATGGAATTTCATCATGGGAACGTATTCGTGACGAATGGTTTATCTCTTCGCGATGTGCAGACCCGATCGACAGCCCCGAGATTTGGGTTTCCAGCGGACTCTCTTCGCGCGCGCGATGACTTACGTAAGGCCTCGGATCTTTGGATACTCCCCTCGATTCGCCCAAAACAGCGAGTCTCTTTCCATGGAGAGTTCGCCGTTTTTAAAGGCCAATGATTCTTCTATTACTCGAAATCGGAAGATCTTGCGCGCGCGCGATCGAGACACACAAACGCAAGTTGATTTAAATCGAAGGAGCGGAAAAATCTTAAGTCGAAACGTCGGGAAGGATAATAGGGAACGTTACGAGGGAAAAACGTGCTCGGGATTTCGTTCGATGGTATTTTTTAACTTAACGAAGAAGAACCGACAACTGCGAGAAGAAGAGACAACTGCGTAATTAATATCGTAACAAGATCTTACCTTCGTCGTAACTTTGATCTTGAAAATTCTTTTGAGCTATCGCCGCGGACTTTTCGAATTTTTTGAGAAAAGGTTGTCACTCACGGTTGAAAGAAACGAAGAGAGAAAGGTCAAACTTCGAATCTAGTCGATGCACACCCTCGAAACACGAAGCGCTTCGTGTCTCCGAAAAAGCACTGGTTAAAAATTCTTTCTTGTCTCGATTTAAATATCGGAAATAGATCGCCTTATAAGTTTATGTTAATGCGTGGATACGACTCTCGTCGGCATTGAAAAATCATCCGTCGCCGAATGTTTATTTCGACGTTGTAAGCTTCGAGAAAAGTGTACGGAATAGGAAGAGGCCGTTTATTCAGACCCGTGCAGTTTTGCAAATTAAAACGCAGGCACTCCGTTCGTTTGGGGAAAGTACGTAACGAGACGCGAAGGAAAAAAAGAAACTCGCGTTTATTATATTCGTCGCCTTTACGGCCGTTTCGCACGAAGACGTAAATGAGAAGCCTTTTATACGTTGCCGCGTTTGTTTATCAGTGCTTTATCAGCCGCTGGCGCGACGTTTACGTGTACACGGGCCAAAAAAAAACTTTCCAGCGGATCTATTTTTTAACCGGACGCGTGTACGGACGAAAATTTAGCGCCACCGTTTCGGTAATTTAGAGCACCGTGTATTAATCAGTGTCGCAATGCCTCGATGAAATCTCGCCTTTATTCTTACGCGTTCAAATAACTTGGAGGATATTTTTAGCGGTTAATTAAATAAGCGGATAATTTTTAAAACTATGTATTAGAGAGGTTGATTACCGTTTTTAAAAAGTAAATAGGTGAGCAGCTTCGATGCCATCGCTGATTAAAATAACGAGACTTCGCGCATAAAATATTCTTTAACGTTTAGAGAAAATATACACTCGAGTACACTCAAATCTGCGATGCTACGATAATTATTAATTTTTTAATAAGATCCATGGGTAGAATTTGGACCCGCGACGCATAGAATTCGACATTCCACGTTCGGAACGGCTATTATTAATTTTAACAACGATTCGATAACAACGATCGATAGCAAAGTTATTTTAATTCTCTAATCTAACGTGATCCGTCTCGTTCTCTCTCCCTCTCTCTCTCTCTCTCTCGCCGCAGCTATTCGAATTTATTTGTCCCCGCTCGTGTGTCGCGCAAACGTTTAGCCCGTGGTTCGCTGGTCGGACCCGTGTGCTTAATTAATGATTACCAGGAAACGTGTCTGGGTATCCTGGGGCTTTTCATGCGCGCCCCCGAATTCGCCCCTCTCGCCTCCGGGCACACGTACACACTTACACACGCCCGCGAAAATAACTCACTGACATGTACGATCCTTGTTGAACCATCGTCGCTGCAGTCGATGCAGATTCCGGCCGATAAAACTCTCTCCCCGTTTCTGCCCGCGTATAACTCGGCGCTGCTGGCTCATGGGCGCCCGGGAAGACGCGAGGGATTCGGGGAACGCCGCCCAGTGAGATTCCGATGAAACTGTTGTTCGCGACCGGCTAATTAGACGATTAATTGATTTTACCTGGTCGACCGCTGATACTGCTTCTGCTGCTTCTGCTGCTCGCGCTGACCTAGCTTCGCTTTTTTTTTCATTACTTTATCTGATTGTTTAACGATACTGTATGCCTTCCCTCCTCTCCCCTCCCCTCCCCCACCTCTCGCGGACCAGCGCTGCATCCGCGCCTCGTGCCCAAACGAATCTTCGCCAATTATTAGTCTATCGATCTCTTCAATAAAATTTAAGTCCGTTCGAGTCCCGCACCCTTTTTCTCTTCTTCCGTGTCGTTGCTTCTTTTATTATCGAAAATTCATCTCGACTCGGGAAGGATCATAACGCTTCGACTTATTTCGTTGGAACCTGCTTCGAATCGCTACCCTGCTCTCGAAACGTCGAATAATTTTCGTGCGTTCCCAAACGTCGGTCGTCTTCAACGTCGAGCTCCTCTGTTTTGTTCCTCGGTTTTGTTCTCTATTGGATACGCGGTCGAGGGATTAGAAAATACCGGTGGTTGGGTTCGAGGGAATGAAAAGCCGCGGCGACTTCGACTCGGCGGTCGGTCGTAAATAAACGAAAAAAACCGGCGTGAATTCGGATGGACGATTTGCGCGACGATTAAGAAAACAGTTCGCCGCTTGTCCAGACGAGCGGCACGAACGAATCGCCGATCCGGCAAGGAAACACAGAAACTCTCGTGTCCGGCGGACGTGCGCGCATTCCCGTTCAGAAAATACGCTCTTACGCCAATTAACGAACGAGATTATCTTCCGCGGGACAAGGGGGGAGGCTGCGCGCGCCCTTCAACCGCGAAAGAGGCGGAGGAGAAAGAGCGGGACGGGAAAATTGCCGAAAAAAACTATTTTACAAGCATTAACCGAAGCGGCGCTATTTCTTGCCTACGAAGAAAATACGACCGGGAAAACTTGGGTGGTCACCGGGAACTTTGCTCCATTACACTGTGCTTTCGGTTACTCTGTCTCGTGACCCAAGAGAAACTACACGTTCCATCGGTTACCGACGTCGTAACGCGTTAACGTTTAACTCCAACTTTTTTCTCGCGACGAGTCTCCCGGCGAAAAACAACGTTTCCTTTTTCTCGAACCTTGCGTAATCTTCCATTCCACGCGTCCCCGTCGAACAACAACGTCTCGAACGTTGAGCTAAAGACGATAAACCCAATAAACGAAAAACTGTCGTTCGGTGAACGAACCAGCGCTCGAAGATGAAAACGGGCGGAGTCGAAGGACATCGTCGCGACGCAGGGGAAAATCGCCGGCACTTACCGAAAGAAAAAAAAAAAGAGCTCCGCGAGCTTCCGTTCCGGTCGGTACCTCCCAGGATGTTTGCTCCAACGAGGATCTCGAGGCGAGTGCCTGGCTCCGAAACAGATACCGATTGAAAAACGTCCCGGGGATGACAAAGCCGGTCCATAATAAACCCACTCGAGCGCGGGTCGCGCGCGCCGAGGCAAATCCGCCGGGAGGTGGATGCACCCGCGAAACCGAGTATCGGATTGCCATTGTAACGACGGTCCGTACGGAGGATCGGTTCCCATTGTCGCGGCTCTTCTTTTCAAGGGCTAATTTCTGCCCCGCCGTCTCGTCTTTCCTTCGACCTCGGCTTTTCTTCCCGTTTTCGTCCTCGACCCGCGTTCACTCGCTGATTCGAACGCAGCAGCAGCAGCAGCAGCAACATTACATCTCGAACGAGACGGAATTACTTTTTCGTCCTGCCCAGTCCATCCGTATCCATGTATCTTTGTCTCCGACGACGAACGACGCGCGATAACGTATCGTCGAAAGCTACGGACGTTTGCTCGAGTCTATCCGGTAGTCGGAAATCACGCAGGAAAGTCCAGCGGGGGTCGAATCGAGCGCGAATGGAAGAGGCGAGCTCGAGAGGTTCCCGGGCGGTTCCCGGGAGCTTCCCAGGCGCTTCCTGTGTCACACGCAGTTGAGCACGTTTCGACATCCTCTGTGTTTCTCCCGGTGGGTCGACAGTGGGTCGATAGCGAACGAATCACGCGAAAAAAGTGTCCGCCTCTTCTCTTAATTGCCGACGCGTCGATGATAAGGGGACGAGAGGAGCCGAGAGGAGCCGTCAATTATGGGAAAGTTATCGCTTGCTCCGCGTGGATGACGCGTTCCCGATCGAATTTCGCGATCGAATTTCGCGATCGCTTCCGCGACCGGGAACCGTAGCCTCGAAGTCTCGAAGCCTCGAAGCTCGATACGTTAGCTTCGTCGTTACTTTTAAACGACGTATTTATCGCGACGCGTAGCGAAGACTCGGACGGGCCAGAGACGAGATCACCGATAAAAGACGCGTCGGGATCCCGCGAGACTCTTTCACAAATTTGAATATTCCAGGGACGCGGTTCCCCGCTACGATAATCGCCTCTCCCGTATTCGATTATGGTTGAATTAGCTTTGGTGACTACTTACGTTGTGGAGCTTGTAGTAGAGGCCGCAGGCGTTGCAGACCGGCTCTCCCGCTTGATTCCTTCTCCAGAGAGTCGTCGTCGCCGTTTTGCAGTTCGCGCAGCTCGTGCCCGCTCGTCTCGCGGCACTTTGCAGCGACTATCCTCGCAACATCAAAGAAAATCCATGAGTACAATCGCAAACAATCAACATCCTACCAATTTCATCTCGCTGCTCCGAATTTAAAGCGCGGTTAACGTAACGTCGACCGAGTCGAGTTCTCGGATATTCGTTGCTCGTTGTTCGTTGCTCGTTGTTCGCTGTTCTCAAGAAGCAACGTTGCGTTTGTATTTGGGTTTTCTCTCGCCCCAGGCGTCGTTTCTCGGTCGTTAATGGCTAATTTTTCCTGCGAAATTCGTGGCACGCCGCCTCGAAAATATATATATATATATATATATATATATATATAATAATGGACAACCGCGTAATCCGAATCGGCGGGTGTCGTTTCGTGGTAAGAACGAAGCGCCGCTTTTCACCCGGTCGTTAATAAAGACGCACCACGGGCTTCGGGTTTTCTTCGATTAACGCGGAGAATGAGAAAATCGCGTATCGGTTTCGCACTCACGCAGCGCGGCCGTAACAACAAAAACGAAACGAATCCATTCTCCCGCGAGAATACGCGCGTACACGAGCCGAGACATAAAAGATCGGGCCGAGAACCGAGGACCGAGGACCGAGGCATTCGGTGGAGCCGGAGCGACGAGCGTAAAGCAGCTTATGATTTATGGGCTGAAGGAATGACCGCGAGAGTGACAAATGACGTCGCGTGGGTGAACTGGGGCCCGTCGTTCGATCTCCACGGCTCTTCTCCGGCGTGCCGAGCTGCGAGAGGAGAGGATTTAAAAAAGAAGAACCGATGCTTCCTCGCGATCCTTAATCCTTCTGTGAGACCAAAGAATAAGAAGAAGACGAAGACGCAGACGAAGAAGAAGAAGAATAAGAAGGAGACAGAGAAGTCGAGAGGAAGGCGTGCGTTTCTCGCTCTTTCTTTCTTTCTTTCTTTCTCGATGCTGGCAGAGAGCCTTTTAGGGTATAACGCGATCGGGACCCTACGCGATCCCGGGTAACATGCTCCTGACACCTGTGTGCCTGGTTGCTTGCCTGGTTGCTTGCCTGGTTGCTTGCCTGGTTGCTTGCCTGCCCGCTTTCCAATGATCCCCCGAGTGGCAAACACTTAACTAAAAAGCTCTATTATCCCGAGAGGCACTAAGAGCGTCGTCTGTGTGTATTCGCCGGCAGAGCCAACGTACGTCGTAAAAGTAAATGTCATTTTTCATCTTGAATTAACCATGATTTTTATTTTAAATCGGATTCTCCTCTCGTTCTCTCCAAGCCCTCGTCTTTCCATCTATTTATTCCCGTATATATTTTCGCAGGGGACAACGCGTTTCGTCCTCCCGTCCTCGGGTACGCGAATTGTTGTTTCTCGCCCTCGTCGCGAATCGCTTGGACCGTTCGCTCCATCGACGTTAATAACAAGTTGATAATAATGATAAGGTGCGCGAGGATGAGAAATTTCGTACGTCGAGAGAGGAAAGTACATCGCGTCCGCCAAGTCGTATTGTACAGGCCAAGTACCGCTGCTCGAACGACTTTTGAAATCCACTTACGTCGCATTCACGCTTATCAAATAGCTGCTATAATGGCAGTTTAATACAAGTTTAAAAGCTCGTACAAATAATAGTTACGCACCGATTGGATAATCCACTCGGCCGAGTGTTTACACTCGATCCTCTTTACAACCGTCCAATGCACTAAGAGAAGTGCCGACTAAAGCAAGGCACAATGGCCACCGTCTCGAACCACTTAACCTCCAAAAGGAAGATAGAGAGAAAGAGAGTCAGCGAGAAAAAAGAGAAAGAAAGACGAAGATGACACGGTACATTCGGCATGATTTCTTTTGATCGTCGCGTACCTGAAAGACCCGTACACCCGTACGGGTGACGCGACGTCGACGAAAAACTAGCCCTCGTATAATAGCGAATTTATTGAAATTTTCCTTCGACTATTGCCCATTGTTGGACGCATTCTCTGCGAGGGAAAAATTACGAGGCTTTTTGTACTCGCCGCCAGAACCTTTCTTCGCGCTACGTCGATTCCTGTTTTCCACGCCCAACAGGGGAAAAAAGAAAGAATTTGGGAAAGTGTCCTCTCGTACTTTCTCTAAAAAGTTTACGTGCACGCCCCCCTGCCATTATTTTTATATTTTGAAGGACCGGTAAACAGCTTAGAGGAAAATACCATTGTTCCCCGATCGGACAAGTTAGCGTTCGACGCAACCTACGAGCTAATTTTACGCGCGTTCGCGTCGTCGCTCGTTTATTCTTATCCATGAATTCGTAACGACCTAAATTATTTATCGAAACACGTCGTAAAATTATAAGCCCAAGGTTTCCATCGCGATACGTTCCTAATCCACTCCAACCATCCACGCGAACCATCCCTTACCTATGCATAAACAGGAAATTAAAAAGCTTTCTCCCCGGTCTTTTTCAATGCGCGCGCACACACACACACAAAAAGACCCTCCGAGTAAAACCTCGTCGCTCGTGTAAAACCAATCGAGAAGCGTACCCCCGACTCACGACCCCTCGGAAATGCCCCTCGAGGCGCTAACGATTGCACCGACAATTAGGAAGGAATAAGCAAACACGACCCGACCGCACGCGTCGAGAGTCGCGGGGTCGGGACGAAAGAAAAGAGAAACCGTCCGTCCAGGCTATCCAACCACCCACTAAATTAATAAGAACGAAGGAGCCTGGGAAGGCCGCGCGTAATCGTGCCTTATCGCGAGAATCTTATCAGGGCTCGGCTGGGGGAGGAAACGCGGCGAGACGAGCGCCGGGGGGGGGGGGGGGCTTGAACCGCCGGCGCAAGGAATCAATACCCCGGGATCCGCCACCGCCGCCACCGCCGCCACCGCCGCCAACGCCGCCGTCACCTCCACCTCCAACGACGGGGGTGGCCGCCTATCCGTTCTAGATCTTTCCAAGGCTGCCGGAGATTCTCGCGCCTGGAGAATTTTCGAGGAGCCCGAGGCGCCCGAGGCGCGGAGCTACGATCGCGGATTCGAGCCGCTTACCGCCACCCAAGTAATTGCCACCGAGCCGGATTCTTAACTACCGAGGAATACGTACGATCGTTTCATCGCTCCGAACGCGAGGGCGTTAAGCAAATTAGTCGCGGTGATACTTATTCGTATTCTCTCGTTACGCCCGGTGATTAATCAACCCTCCGCCGGCTGCGATCGCGTTTCATCGACGCTCGCTCGATCTTTCGTAAGGTTTATACGCGCGTATCGGGCGATCGCCTCGTTGCTCGCAGAGAAGGAAACGGGAGAGGAAACGGGAGAGGAAACGAGAGAGGAAACGGGAGAAGAGAAAACGGGAGAGAAAACGGGGAAATCGGTGGGACTCTTCCAAGTCGTCGGCGAACCTCGTTGGACGTCCGTCCGGGTTGGCTCGGAGGCGCTGCCTCTGATTCGGCCGCGCGAGGACGAAGCTGCCGGTCCTCCAGCGTGAGACCGGCAATTTATTATGCAAATCGTCCCCGCGCACACAGACGCGACAAGGCGCACACGTACGCTGGACAATACTTTTGCGCAAAGCGGAGATGCTGGGCCGCATCGCGCCGAGCGGTAAACCGGTTGGCTACTCTCGGAGGCAGATCCCCGAACACTGACGGATATGACATTTCTCAAGTTCTCACAGGCTCCTTTTACCTCGTTTTGCCACGAGCAGCAGCGGCAGCAGCACCCGCTGCGAGGAGCAGTTCCCCGGTGCCGCTTCGCCTCCACCTCCTCCTCCACCTCCTCCTCCTCCTCCTCCTCGTCTCTCCCGACAATTCCTTTACATTTATTTCGTCGCTGCCGCCGCCACCACCGCCGCCACCACCGCCGCCGCTTCTGAGTATTACGACTTCTCCCGGTGCGCAACGTTTGCTCATTTTGTGCATGCATCTCCACCGAATACCGACGCGCGCGGGAGCTTTATTAATTCTCGGGTGCTTCCAGCTCCGGTGCAGCGTCTCTCGCGTTCCGATTTCTTCGCACCGAGTCTTACTCCGCCACAGCCTAACTTTTCGAAATTGAAAAGTCGAGTAGCGCGATCGTGTTGATAAAGCCGAGGTATGCTAATGAGCCCCGCGCTTCATCCAGATCGATCGATAACGCTGCAAGGATTTTAGCGCGCGAGATCGATGGAACTTCCCAAGGTCCCTTCGCCCCGTTTTCGAGAACGGAAACTGCCTTTTCCGCGCGACGAATAAATAATCGACTCGGTTACCGAGCGCACCTTCGGGCTTTCCGGTCGACCGACCGTTCGAGCAATTCCGCAATATCGATCGAAATGGCTGCGAGGCGACGCGATCGTTGGAACGCTCGCTGGATCTCTACATGGATCGGTCGGGTGTCGAAATTCGATGGATCGATTCATCCGGGAGTCGCTGGGGACGAGCTTCTCTCCGAGTCTAGAGTATTTTAGAGACTCGCGGATCGATAAACTTCCCCCAGGATCGCGAACGAACGCGAGCCGATAAGCGTGAAAGTATTCGCGTTCGCGGTAATTAGCATTGAAAAATGATTCAAGGCTAACCGAGCCTCTCGATCCGTGATCCGGTTCGCTCGGGCAACGCTTGACTTCGCTTCGCCCATTTTCCCTGGATCGTCGGGGACTAGCGCAAAAGTCCCGCTCTTCGATCAGATCCCTTGGATCCCTTGGATCCCTCCGATCCCTCCGATCCCTTCGATTTCTTTTCCAACTCTGAAATTGGAACGGCGGTGGTATAAACGTAACGAGCCGATCGAGGCTGAGATCGCGGGAAGACGTCGGCGACGCGTTTCCTCTTCGAGTTACATCGATTGCGCGATCGATCCTCCGTTCACCGCCGACTCGGGCACTCGAGTGGGTAAGGAATCAGGGAAAGAATCGCGTAGGAGAGACTCGAGCGATCCAAAAGCGCCTCGACAGGGAATAAAAAACGAAAGCTACGACTGCATCAAAATTGAGCAAGCGCCGAGACTGAAAGGGAGATTTTGCAATATTCCTTGTCGCTTGATGAAAACCTTGCGAATGATTTATCGCGTTGATAGCCCGCGGGAGGCACGTCGCTATTTTTACCCGCGGGAATAGGAGCTCGGGGATAGTAATAGTAGCGCGCGAAGCCACGCCGTTGTTGCATTTTCGATATATTCAACTTATTTTTCAGCTTACTTTTCAGCTTACTTTTCAGCTTACGCTTTACGTACTCGCGCGGTCGGCTCTCTTTAAGATATCTTATCTCGCGCTGACTGTTTTATTAGCGCGGAACAATGGGTACGCGCGTGCCTTCCGCGGATGCTCTCCGCGATCGAACGAATCGGTAAAAAAAAGGGACCGGTAATTAATAAAAAAATCGATGGGGCAAATAGGGAATGGAAGGCACACGTACAAGAAACGCGATCGTTTTTGCGCTCGGAGCACAAAGGAGTAGTCATTAGCCAGCTGAAAACGTATTAAACGTTCTCCTGCTCTTATTGCCGTATTGCCGGGCGTTTATTCTCGACTGTTTGAATACCGCTGGTTGTTCAGTTAGAAATAAATGTAGCCAAAGAGCGCTTTCGCAATGGCGGACAGCCGCGGCGTCATTCCACGCTTATAACACAACGAGCTCGTGCAACCAACGCGAAATTATTACGTTATATTCGGAAGGGAGATCGAAAAACTTTGCGCATTGCTCTCGGATCGAATACGTTTGCTCGTCCGATCCAAATTAAAAATGCCTCGGATCGATGAATCGTTTCTTTTGTCCTTTCCATTTTCTTTTATCTTCGTTTTGTCTTTTTGCGTCCTTTTTTTTTCCCTCTCGTTGTTTTTTTTCCGTTTTTTGTTTCGTTAAGTTAGAAAGGCAAGATTCAATTATACAAAACGACCGCTGCAGCCGTTAATAAGAAAACGTACTTTGAAGTTCGACGCGAGGAATTCTTATTTGAAATGTCATTAAGCAAATTTAATGACATAAATTTTATTCGAATAACTAATACGCGATATAAAGTACGCTGACGGCTTTTCAGCGTTACACGATGGTAAAAAATGTTTTTTTACCATTACTCGAGAGAAATATTAAAACGGAAGAAAAACGAGACAAGTTTTATAGACTTCTCGGCACGCGCTGAAAAGAGCGAGAGCAGAGTAGTCTGATAGCGACGACGACGACGACGACGACGACGACGACGACGACGACGACGACGACGACGACGACGACGACGACGACGACGACGACGAATACGACGACGCCGATCGCGTCTCGGTTATTAATTACGAGCAATGACTTTCGATAAAAGGCCATTCGATCGATTCCATCGCGGGGAGCGTTGCGAGCGAGCAGCAAAGTCCCACGAGCGATCGAGAGACTCGATTGTCCGTAGATCGACGATCCCTCCCTCCGTTCCCCTACGTACGAGTCCCGCGTACAGTCCCGCGTGGCTCGCGAGTCGAATCGTAATTTCGCGGGGAAATGGCTTTTCCTCCAATAGCCTCTCGAAACTAGATCCTCCCGCCAAAGGAGAGCGAGCGCACGAGTACCAACAACGAGTACGAACAACGAGTACCAACAACGAGTCCAAACAACGAGTCCGAACCGCTACCTCGGAGCATTATCATAAAGCGCGGTTGTCTTCCGCCGTTTTTCGGCGTCGCGCGCCGGTCACGTACGACGTCGCCTCCGGGAAACCTTTGAAATTCGTCCCGACCGTGTCTAATAAATTAATCCCGAGCGGCGGCCGCGGTGGGGTTTAATGAGCGGGAACCCGGAGAGAGGGACTCTTCTCTCCTCTCGAGGCGTCCAATTGAAATTCAGCGCAGCCGGTACCCGACGCTGGAAGCGGAGCAGAGGCTGAATTTTCCGCAGAAGCTTCGCGGGTCTTCGTACGAGAGAGCGAGCTATAGTACAGCGCCGTGTAAACGAGCATTTACGAGCAAGGCCGAGATAAGTATCTCTATATCCTTGACTAAATCGTGACTAGAAGCCCTCGCGGCTCCGTGCCGATCAAGGAGACTCTCGCTGCCGTGAAAGCGGGTGAAGAGGAGAAGAGAGCGCGCGATATGTAGAGAGAGGAAGAGAGAGACAGTAATCGGCACGGACAACAACGCGTCCGTGTGCGCGAGTGTAGCGGTAAACAAACCGTCGAGCGCGCGCATCGAGGGATTATCAATTTCGTTGCTGCGGCCTTAAAGCCTTTGACTTTGTTCGGTGTCTCGAGAGCCGGCGAAAGGATTTTCATGCGCCTCGAAAATCGCGGGACTACTCGGCGCTCGGAAAATTATTCGATCGGGCAAAGTCGGAGAGTCGTTGGTAAAGAAGACGTCGATCGTAATCGAGCGAACCTCGGAAAAAATGCATCGACGTCGAAGCAGCGACGCGAGAATTCGAGGTACGCTCAGCCGCCGTTGGAACACTCGAATCGGTAACGATCGAGTACGCCGATCGAGTACGTCGATCGAGTTATCGAGGCGAGATTCGCGCGAGGTGCGAGTATAAAGAACGAGTGTACGGTGGCCCGTCGCTCGCCCACGGAGAAGATATAAATCGGAGCGCGCGCCACACGCGTGTGGACCAGTGAGACGTCCGTGAGCCATATTCTCCTCTTTCGCTAGTTTTTTCCCCGGATTTGCGGGGCAGAAAGACGACGAGAACAACGACGAGAACGACGACGAGGACGACGACGACGACGACGACGGGACCCGATACACGACAAAAAGATTTACATGGATGACGCGCGCCTCTGGAGCGACACATAAATAAGTGCGCAATTACGTGCCACCGAGTATGCGTGCGTGTATTTGGACCCGAACCTCTTTCTCTTCCTCCTGCGCGCGTATAACTATCGAGCGAATAACGTATAACGCTCGACTCGAGAAACCGTCGAAGATAGCAGACGTACGTTGCGAGGGTGTGCGTATCGGTACGTACGTACGCGCGGAGCATTCGCGTGTGCATCGGTGTGCGGACGGCCGTGTTTGTGACTGTGACAAGCAGTGGTACCACATTCCTAACACTAGCTCGCTCGGTGCACGCCGGTGTAAAGTCTCTCTCTCTCGCTCTCTCTCTCTGTTTCGCCTCCTTCTCCACCACCACCGCCTCCTCCTCCTCCTCCTTCTCTCCCTCGATTCGATACGATACCACGCTACGAAAGGATACAAACCCTCGGACAGTCCGTACAAACTCGACTGCACTTGCCTCCGGAATCCCATGCACGGAAACCTACGACGCACGCGCACGACCGACCGCGTGTTACATGGATGGCTTATCGCATGGACAACTTCATGAAACTACGCGGTGAAAGTTGAAAAAAAAAATAGCGGATTTAACAAGGTGATCGGTCGAACCGTTCCCGTGGGTTCTACCATACTCGCTTAGGAAAATGGTACAGATTCGTGAGTAAGTTAACGTACATGCGAATTTATACGTTCTCCATTGTTTTTTTTATTTATCTCGGTATCTCGTACTCCGCAACCTCGTGACCCAAAACATGATAAGCGAACGATATTTCGGCGTTGGTGGAATTATTCGAGCCCGAGTCGCTTACTCGGTCCTTTACTCCGCACCGTTCGAAACTAATTCCGCGTTTGCTCGCTCCGTAAAGTTAAGTATTTATAGGTTACACGGTTCCATAATAACGCTGACATCTATTACCGACACTGGATATAAAGGGATAAAGGTACAGCCAACAACGAACGGTATACTCTCGTATAAATTTCACGGGAATTATATACTCGAGCAACCGCGTGACACTCGGTTCGATTCGATACCAGTTACCGCGCACGAATTCGAGCGGCGAAAACCTCGCAGCTTTTCAAGGAACGAACGGCGAGACTGCGTCATATCTCGCAACCTTGGGGAATCATCGACCGAGTCGAAGAAGAAAGCGCGAGCTCCGAGAGATACGCAAATTCGAGAGATAGTTGGTTATCGCGAGGAGAGTAGGAGAGGGACGGGTGGATGACTCACTCCAATCCGTACGATAAACGCTCCTGTTCTTACATCCGCGTCGTTCCCGAGAAAAGCGCGCGCTCCTCTCCAAACACCTACGCGCGATCGATGACCGCTACCGAAAATCGCTAGACCTCGACGAAGACTACAACGACTGCCGTCCGTTTCGCCTCGCTTCGACTTCCAGATCTTCCTTTTGCTCGTACTCATTCAAAAATAGCTGCCGTCGAGGAGAAGACCTCGGATGCACGTGGTAGCGAGAGTAGCGAGAGTAGCGAGAGTTGCGAGAGTTGCGAGAGTTGCGAGAGTTGCGTGAGCACTAATTGGGCATTAGCATATAAGATATTTCCTTCTCTTTTTCTCGAAGCCTCTCATATGTGTTCTGGTAGATTATAGCGCGATTTCATTGTAAAAACTTTGTTCCTTCTTTAATTAACCGGCACGAGATACCACGAGACAACACTCGGGATTTCGCGGACTCGGCGAACACTCGCCCGAATCGTCGCATAATTTCGCGTCCTCGACCGAATCTGAGCGTCATAACGCGGACCGAGACCCCCTCGAAAATCGAGTATCGTCCGCTAATTGGCACCGACGGAGTCTTCCTCCGTTTCTTCCTCCTCCCCCCCTCGCACCGCACCCCTCCCTCTCTACCCACCAGCGATCTCGCGTCCCGGTGATAAATTCGTGGAAAAGGGCGTCGATCCGATACGTTCTCGATGGGTCGCGCGCCCAACCAACGAAATATGAGGATTTGAACGATGATAATGAAGGAGGAGGAAGAGGAGGCGAGAGCACGAGCGTGCGAACTCGGGACACGTCGCTGTTGCCGCGGCAGCAGTCGAGTCGAGCCGGGCCGAGGTGAATTTATTTAAATTGCGAGCGATGTTCCCTCGTGTTCAGCAGCTTCTTCTGCAAGCGGGGCCTCCTCTCCTCTCCCTTCTGCCCCTCCCCGTCCGAGCACGGGAGAAATCGAACAAAGAAAAGAGAGTCTCTCGCGTCCGAGGCTGCCGTTGCTGCTACGGCAACCTTCTCTTCTTCTTCTCTCGGTCGGTCGGTCGGTCGGTCTCTCTTCTCCTTCGGCGCAGCGCGCGTACGAGGTTCCGAGACCGAGAGAGACCGAGAGAGAGAGAGAACTGTGCGCGCGAGCGAACGAGAGAGAAAGAGACAACGAGAGAGGAGCGACAGGACTTTATAGGTAGGACACACGGACACTATCCGCCCTGGCCACACGCTCGCTTCTTCTTGGCTTTTTTTCCACTTCGGTTTTTTTTATTTCCTCTCTTCTTTTTATATCGAAGCCTCCCACGAGTTGCTTAAATAAGTCGCGCGCTGCCGTCGTGAGAACCGGCAATTTCTCGGAAATTGATCCGCAGGCTCAACGAGCCAACGATTTCCAGCGGTTTAACTTAATTTGTTTATTTACGACAGCATTAAAATAAATATCGGAGCTTCGAACGCGCCTTCACCCGCGTATAATTTTATTACACGCGGAGACTCGAGACCGAGCCTCTTTTTTCCCATTCGTCTCCATTCGTCTCCATTCGTCTCCATTCGTCTCCATCGGCTCGATCGGATCGATCGGATCGATCGAGAGAGCGCGAGAACGCGAGAACGCGAGAAATCTTTCCTGGTTCTAGCGTTTAATAACGCGTCGACCTTTGGATAACGTTTGTTTTTCCAGGAAAACGAGGTCGATATTAACGAGCACCCGGAATGCCTTAACTAACCATACGTAAAATATGCGACTTTTAAGGGAACGGAAATTACAAGGGCGTCCAATACCGCCTTCGGGTCAGCTGCCCCCTTTAACAAGCGGGAACCACTAATGAGCATCTCTCCCGCGACGAAATCCTAACGTTTTCATCGAGTACGACCTCGTTAACAGGAGCGAGCATCCCTCCTTGCCCCTTCTCCTTGGAAGGAGGCGCACCGCCTCCCGTAATCGCATTTACATGCCGTAACAACGGCGTAGTAGTCCGGGTGTTCCCTCTGCTGCCGACCGCGTAAATCATCCCCCGTGCTTTTTCCTTCCTTCGCGAAACCACCGAGTCTTCGGATTTTCCACGACGAATTCATCCGAGACCGAACCAAACGCACTTTTGTTTTACGTCGATGGAAAAACGACTTGCCGCTTTTGCTTCTTCTTTACATCGAGTTCGATTTCGATGAAAATTGCGATGCATCCCGATAAACTGGGACTAGTTTGATACGAGCGATCGTCGGATGATAATCTTCTTAAACGGATGTCGATTCGAATACACGAGCATTATAAATTAATCGGCGATAGCTGTAAATTACTTTGCTTTACGTTTTGTTTCTTTAATTATTCGAGGCGATGCACTCGTCGATAAATATACGAACGAAACTGCGTTAACGATTCGTTTGTTCGTACACTGCTTTAAAATCCGAACAACGAATATCGTGGAAAAAACGTTGTATCCTATAAATAAAGGATGCACCGAGCGTTGACATCTAAATTCTTCCAAAAAACGAAGAATAAAAGAAGAGATAAAGAAAAAGAAAAAAAAAAAGAAAAATTGCCTAACCGACTAATTGAAAAGTTTCGAGAGTTTATAAATACGTTGATCGGCACAAAGCTTATACAAGGCATATATTTGGGCTGAAAAGGACGTTAGCGGTAGACCTCCGTCAAAACTGGAAAGAAATGGCCTAGGCTACAAATCATCTTCCTCCTTTTCCTTTCCCGACCGAGAGAATATTATTAAGTCGACATTATGGACTGACAAAGGCGGCAGATATCGCGCGTGTCGTCGGAAAGGGATATAACCTTCGCTCGTGATCTTTTTCGCGCCTGCGTGCCGAGTAATAAAGAAAGAAGAAAAGGAGGAGAAAGAGAGAAAGGCACGGGGGTCCATTTCGGTAGCCGGGCTACGTGAATAAATTATTTATATTCCATTGAAGCGAGAAGAAGGAGCGTGATTTCTTTTTTCTAAAGCTCGCGGCTGAGAGAGAGAGAGAGAGAGAGAGAGAGAGAGAGAGAGAGAGATAACCGTGGGGTGCACCTCGTAATTCACTGCCCACGCGCAATCGTACCACTGCCGACTTTTTTACTTATATCTGCTCTCTTTCTTTTCTCCTCTCCTCGACATGCGTATTCTCGCCAACTTTCTCTCCCTCCTCGCTCGATTGGTTCTTTGCACTTGTTCTTTCTTCTTCGACAAGAATAATAACGAACGCTCTCCGAATATTTTTTTTCATTCGCGGACGGCGTGTCGCCGTTTTTTCTTACATAAATACATTGCGTAAGATAAACACGCGGCCGAATAATATTCGATGCAGATAGGACAAAAACCTCGACCGCGGTAACGAAATCGTTCCACGAGTCTCGTTTAAACTTTCTATTATCGAGAAATTCTCGCTAATTTATTGGCGAATCAACCTTCCGTCGAATCGATTTTTCAATTTTATATACGTAACGACTAATGCGATAAGTAACGCGGCTGTTATTCCAGCTATTCGACCAACTAAGCGCAGCACACGCTAAACTTAAATTATTCCGTTATTAATTACCGAGATTGGTTCGCGCTTAGAATTTAGCGTGTTTTCGTAATAAGGGCACATAATGTAAAGTCATCGAACCTCGGTCCGTTGAAATACCGGAACGAATAAAAACTGTTCCTCTTCTCTCTCGCTCGATTTCTCGATCTCTCGCTCTCTCCCTCTCCCGCTCTCCCGCTCTCCCGCTCCTTCCCGTACGTACACGTAGAAGCGAAGGTAGACACGGGCGGTTCGTTCGGCGCGGTTTAGATTTATGTCCCCGTGTCATGCGCGCGTGGAGTCGGCCACTGCGCAATATAATTCAGACGCGCGATACAACGACACTCGATAATAGAATTTCGCCTCTCCTCTCGCCTCTCCTCTCGCCTCTCCTCTCGCCTCTCCTCTCGCCTACTTCTTTTTCGGTATCCTCGCTCGCTCTCGGCCAAGATGGAGCCTGCGAACCCAACGGGTAATCAGGGCACATCGCCGAGGTAACGAGGAATGCGGTTCGTGTTTATACGTATGTAAACGCGGTGCGCTTCTGATTAACCGCTTCGCGCGCACAGCCACGGCCGTTACCATCCGATAATTTATTAACGCGCGGAGGATGGAAGTACAAGAGGCGCGAAATCCCCGAGAGACGATAATTCGTTCGAGAGCGTCCGTAAAGATATTCCGATGCAATAAAGCTATCCGAGTACGTCTCGTTCGTTGCGTAAAATTCCCGCGCGGAAGACGCGAGAGTCCGCTGGGAACGAATCGCCGGGAAAATGAAAACCGCTCCTGGAAACTACACCGACCGAGCGCGGACCGAGCGTGGACCGATCGATTACCGAGCCGACGGAGAGGGGATATCGCCCGAGACGAGCCAAGGAGGGAACGAGGGAACGAGGGAACGAGGGTGAGTTACGCCATCCAGGCGAATACCGCGGGTGGACGCTCGCCTTTATTTAACTAGGCTAAATACGTGGGTAGATTTGGTTGCGTTTGCGCCTCTCCGATTGCATTATCGTCAGCGACTGCGTCCGCCGCTCGACCGATCTTGAAAATTTACTCGAGTTTTCAACGGGCGATGCCTGAAAAAACGTTTCCACCGAGCGAGTAAGACTCGATCGCTCCGATCGACGTTTGCGTCATCCGAGGAAAAATATAATACGTCTCGTTAAACGTTTTTACGAGTCGGTTGCGAGCGTTCGCGCAACGGAAGACGAAAGATGTCTCGCGTAAAAAAAATTGAATTCGTTAGAGATTAAATAATTAAGGATTTTCCGAGCGAGCCGAGAACGCGGAGCGGAGAACGGAGAACGGAATTTATTCGAATAAGCTCGATAATTCAAAAGCCGAGGATAATTATTGCTAAACGGCGAAAACTTAATTCTAAAATATGTGCATAAACGAGCGACGTAAATAACGTTACATTCTTTTACACCTTATGTCGGTATGCGTATGCTTTGATACTTATAATCAATGTAGCAATTAAAAAAAATATATTAAAAAACCCAGTCTTCGTTATTATACATTCACCGAGAGAAGTTCATTTAGCCATTGTTCCATATTCTCCGGTATATCCGTTTATTCGCGCATGCTACGCTGCCGTTACATAACTCGGACAAATACGAAAATACGAAATAATTCCACGTTTCCCCGCCGCTCAGCGAAAACCGTGTATAAATTCTTCTCTCTCTCTCTCTTTTTCTATCTCTCTCTCTGTCTGTCGCTATTTCCTCTTCCTCTTTATTTTTCTATCCATCCATACATCGTCCTCCCCCTTCGTCTCTATCTCGTCTACGCGAATAAAAATGCAAAGCGCCGCTCGACGATTGTATGGAGATACGCGACGTCGCGTCACCGCTCTTATATATGGAGGTATATACGTGCATTCGTGAGCGCGTGTCCGTTGTCACGCGTACATAAACATCCTCTGAAAATCCTTTAATGAAGCAGTCGCGGATATACGTAGGAACTCGCGTCGGTAATGCCCCAGGAGTGGAGGATAATTTCAAAGTAATTTACACGATTTATGAGCGTACGAACTACCCTTCTTTTCCCCCTCCCCTCGCTTATCCGACAACCTCGTACCGGCACTCGCTTTTATGCTCTCTTTGTATTTCCGAATGTACGTATCGAGCAATTTTATTACGTTTCCTACGTTAAAAGACACGCGTAAGTTATGGAGCACATATTTAATGGTTAAATCCCGATTCACTAATACCGATGCGTTATTAGTAAGTACATTCAAATCGTTACACGACGCTTTGAAACGAGCATCGAAAGGAAATCGATGAATTCCATCGGTAATGCTTTCGGTTTCCATCGGTAGAGTCCGACGATCGGCGGATAATTTTTCCGAAGGTACGCGACAAAGATGGAGAATCGTGATCTCCGGGTGGCGAAATTTTCAGCCTCCTTTTGTATTATCGCGTTCTCGTTTTTCGAAGCAACTTCATTTTCCGAGTGCATTTATTGTTGCGATCTCACAGGCACAGGTTGCCGTTGCATATCCGCGCACTACGCCTATCTATAATTCAAGGCGTTACAAGCTAAACGGACGGAGGAGAGCATAAATCTCGTTGGATCTTTCAATATACTAAGCGAATGTGCACTCGAGCCGACGCTTTCCGTCTGCATATATATATGTACATATGTATATATATATATATATTTATATACATATATATTTGTATACGTATGCACGCGCATACGTAAGTTCATATACGTGCAAACGTACATAAATGCACTTCTCGAGTTCAGCTGTGCGCGAATCTTCGAGTTAACGCGGATGTGTGTTTAAAATGAAACAAAATTTACGTACAGCAAAGAAAGCAACGATTTCCACTGTTAACTCTAAATTAGCCTGATAAATTGCTTTAAATTTTGAAAAATGTTCTCGCGTATATTATAATATAAGTAAATTATGAATTAATTCTCCGATTACGAAGGAATAAAAAATATCGCGAGCGATCGTATCAACGTCGGCGTATAAAAATTCGAGTAAACTTCTTTAATTGCCGCTAGATTATATTTAGAGATATTAAAAAATCTCGCTTCGAATCTCTGTCGAATTAATTTTCTTGGAAAAGATAATTCCACTCCTTACAAATGAGATTATCGGTTTTCTTCTATCCCTCTCACTTCGGTAGCTACATCTTTCGACCAGATATAGATTGCTTTTCTTTTTTTCCGCTTCTAGCTCTCGTAATTGTCGAGCTAATTAAGCAGAACCAAAGTGCATCTTAGCGATTATAATACAGGGTATATAAACGAGTCACTTGACTTCCAATGAAATCTCGAACACAAAAGACTGCACGCTGCTTGATCTCTCGGAAGGATGGAACGCGAGATAACGGCGAGAAAAAAATGAGAAAATAAAGGAGCGGAGGGAAAAAATTTGTACGAGAAAGGTTTTTTTCGTTTAGAAAACGAGTATTAAAATATTGAGATTTTGCACGAGCACACGTACACGGACGGAGGTGAGCGCCTTGACGATTATAAATTGAAATGGATCCGAGTGAGGTTCGCTGTCCTCGCCACTGCTTAAGCAAAAAACGCCCGAAGGAGTGAAAAAAAGTTCCTCGCGAAGCAACAACGCGAAGAAACTTACGGCGCAAGGAATATAACTCGCTTCGGAGCGGAGGAAAAAAAAAGGTGTATCGTCACTGCGGAATAAAGTAAAATATATTACAAGGGAGTATTTGTACGAACTTGGGGAGGCGCGCATTTCGTTCCCTGTCCACTTCGTTTTTATTCCGTTAAATTATGCGCTTTTTGCGCTTTTTGCGCTTTTTGCGCTGCCGAGGAAATTGCGTCTCGTGTTTTCACGTGTAAAATTGTTTTATCGATCATTATTTGAAAAACAAATTGTTTTGCATTCCGTGAACAAACGCTTTTTAAATTTCCATTCTGAGATATAACGGTGGTGTCTCGGTTAATATTAGCTTAAAAAAAAAAAAAAAGGTATCGTATTACTTGTATAATACGTCAATCAAATAGCAAAACACAACTTTATTGCATTAAATCCTGATATATTAGTCTCTAATATGTAAATCTTCGGAACAGGATTTATTCTACGTAATTAGACTCGGAGCTGTCTGGGTATTACATAATTGAACAAAATATTCCTAATAATAACCCACATTATGTATTTAAAATAAAAGGTACCTTTTATTTACTACCTTTTATTTACTACCTTTTATTTTAAGCGAACAATCGTAGAAAAAACCAATCGAAGAATCGGTGAAAAGTGAAAGTCTAAGTAAAGCGTGGAAACGATTAATTCTTTGTCTCGGATGTAATATCCAACGCTACTAAGTGAAACTATTTTCCGAGCCATCGAGATAAGCTGACACGCATCAACACGTAATCGGTAAAGACTCGTAATATATCGGATACGGCAACGTTTCGAGTATCTTTTCCTCAACCTGAGCTCATAATTATATTTATTTACGTTTCTGTTTTTTCCTCACTTTTATCCTTATCGCACGCGATACGACACGCGATAGAATTTAAAAGTTCGCAAAATCAATTGGTCGAAATGTAAAAATGTGGGAGAGGTTCGCGATCGTCGTTAACAAAATTAGAACCTAACTCGAATGAAGTCGTAAGATCGCAATTACGATTGTGAATTTCGTATAAATCTCCCAGCATCTTAATAAACGAGTCGTCGCGTATATCGAGTCACGCGAAATCGAAGGGAAGAATCGTGGGTATCGGAATGTTTGCCGAGGGTGTTCGATGCTAATGATTGGAAAATCACCGTCGCGCTGCGCAAGTTTATTGAAAAGCGTTAAATTACGGATGAAGACGAAGGTGGATCGAAGAAGCGAGACAGAGAGAGAAAGGTAAACGATGCGTTCGGACGGACGTAATTACGATTGCAAAGCCAGGCTACAATCTGCAGGTATAATGTACGGTGTAATGCGCAGCCTGTCAGTCGCGTTACTTGCTCCAACGGCAGCGGCGGCAGCGGCGGCAGCGGCGGCAGCGGCAACAGCCGAAGATTATTACCATAGTCGTTAATGGCATCATCCTCTCGCTCTCCTTCGAAACTTCGTATGTACTATGTAAATGTTGCGTACGCGTGTACGCGGTTTCGCGAATGCGTTTACTCGATTTGCGGGTAATTCCGTTTTATTTTTCAGGCTCGACTCGCTCCGAGTGACAATTTGTATTTTTACGGAAAAGAATTGCTTGGAATAACTTGGTGGGACATTTGTCAGGGGACGACGTCGATGCAAATTTCTTCCCGTCGCGAGCTTACCCCGCCGCCGTCACCGGTAGTTCCTTAGTGTCAAATGCGTTTATCCGAGCATTGGATTACCGAGTAACGAGCGAACAAATTTCAAATGCAGTAGCCATTCCAGACTGGGAAGGTACTATAGCTGCTATAGCTGCTATAGCCGCTATAGCCGCTATAGCTACTATACCGCGATAACGAAGCGTCTCCGCACCGTCCGCGTACCCGATCGAAAACTGAAATCGAATAACGGTTACCCGGGATACTTATTCGCGCGACCGGCCTTCGTTAAAACTGCCGAAAAAGGTGGGCTCGTCGTTACGAGGGAAAAGTCAGGGTTACGCGCGAACGAACGATACTCGGCGTATTCAGAGCTCGGAGCTCGGAGCTCGAAGCTCGGAGCTCGGAAGGCGAAATACACCGACGGAGAGCGAGAGGGAACCGCGTTAAGTGCACTCCGCTGAACTTTTAGTCACGACCACACCCAGGCACACCGAGCCTCGCGCTCACCCACACAACCGTACCGGTGTATTCGTGCGTGTGGATCTGGTTAGTCGGTCCGTTCGTTCGCGCAACCGAGCGGTTCTCGTTCGTGTGTATCTTTTAGCATCGCGTCCAAGACTTGACCCTTTCTCTCTCTCTCTCTCTCTCTCTCTCTCTCAAAAAGCGCGTACGTTTCTCTCCGACTTCGCGCCGTACCAACCTTTCCACGCGACGCGGACTCGGCACGATTCGACGCTGCTGAATTCGCGTCGTTTCCGTGGGTATTTACGCGAGTATTTACGCGGGATGTTCGCGACGCCGTAACCCGGATAACCAGCGATCGAGCGACGGTATCGGTGCGTGTCGGCGATGTAACGAATCTCCCCGAGGACCGGCGGAAAACGCTTCTCGCGCGAGGCAAAATTCAATTTCGTTTCCAAGAATCTTCTCATCATTGTTCGGGCCGCGGCTATCACAATAAATTGCCAGCACTCGACTCGTTCGCTTCGCTCGCTTCGCTCGCTCGCTCTTTCTCTCGTGCTATTTAAAATAGTCCCTCTCTCGGTCGCCTCGGGCCCTGTACCGCCTGCATGGGAGCAGGTTGTGCAACAACGGCGCGCACACGCATGCGAGAATTGTGCCGAGACAATATGGCACGAGCGCCGCTGCCAACTCGAGTATCCTGTTCGGTTTATCGGGGCAAGGTGGCCAGCCTTGCCACTTTGATATCTACTATCGATGATATCGCTCGGAGCTAAGAATGAGAGAGCGAGAGAGAGAGAGAGAGTGAGAGGTTCGGTCGTGTTTTATACTCGCGGGCATTATAACGACGTCGCTACATAGACGCGTAATTCATGCTAATCCACGTTCGCTTGCCTCGTTGTAGGTGTGCTGTTTTGTTCTCTCTCTCCTTCTCTCTCTCTCTCTCACTCCCTCTCTCTCACTCCTTCTGTAATCGAGCGCTTCGTTTGTCGAGCTTCGATAATGGAACGATTATTCGATAAATGTGGAAGCGTGGATAGAGTTACATTTGTTTAGCGAAGTAATTCCGTCGGTAAAGAGACGTTCGACGAGCTACTTTTGTAATTTCTATTGGAAAGGATCGTTGTATTTGTTTCGATCGTGATTTATGCTTATTTTCGTTCGGATAATATTCAACGCAATCTACTCGATAAATAATTTTTGTACAAACCGACATTGCTGCGGTTATAAAAAAAAAATTGAAAATTTAATTTGTAATTTTTTAAGATGGACGTTCGCGTCCCGAGATTAATTGTAAATTAATCGTTGAAGCATTCGGAAGATTTTGTACCGTGGATGATAATAGTGGTATCGTCTTAAATTATCGTTTTAATATTACAAAACGACAGCGTTGAAAAATAATTATACGCGTGCGGCTTCGAAAATATTGTTTGTATAAAATATTTGTCCATAATAAGTTTTCCAAGCGACAAAAAACGCAGTGACGCGCGCGAGATATTATTGAAAACCCCATTCAATTTGTCTAATTAGCGGCTCGAACGCTCACGTATATAGATGCAACATGGCTCGCATGTATACGCGAAAAAACATTAATTCTATCCATAAAGTCGCAATTATGACGTAGTTTACGACGCGAAGTATCGCGGCCTTTCACAAATTATCCGTACGCTTAATTGCTCGCATAAAAATATGAAAAACGTTAATAAAGTAACGTATATTATAAGCACGTGCATAACCGATATACGATACTTGAATCGCGAGATGAAAATCCTACAATGGGAAAAGCGTCGCTGAAAAAAACTCTATGATTTTTTTACGTTTCAATATACTGGCTCGCGCTGCATTGCATTATAAGCGCGCGGAGATTCTCCACTCGTACATTATTCCTTGAAAATTCATATTCAACGAGGAATACAATTAAGCGTCTTGATTTATGGCTTCGAACGCACGATTTCGCTAAATTAAAATGATCGTGCAGTCCTATTGCCGAAGCAGATGTATTTAAACGTCGGCGGTTATGTTTTTCTTATTTAACGTATTAAAGTCTCCAATAAACGATAATCGGTGAATATGTTTAATTACGCATTGGAATTACGCGTAAAAATATATTCGATAAAAGTTAACTCTTATTTAATACAAAAGTTCTGTTACAACGAGAACCATTAATCTTTCAATTTAGTAAATAAAAGAACGAACATTCCTTATTATCGATTTCAGCGTGAAAATTAACACTCCATTCTGGAGATACTCTGTAATCATTTACCAGGCGATAAAAATTTAATTAAAAACTTACTCGCGGAATCTCCGTGAAATCTGCGACTTTCTTTCCATCCGAGAAGCGCGAATCGATTCTCGATGAATCACTCGGACGCGCGTCGCGATGAAAAATAAAGAGAGACGGAGATACGGAGAGACAAAGATATAAAAATATACATCGAGAGACGGGAGAAGGGTACACAACATTTTATACTCTCGACCATGAGAGTGAGTACCCAGTCCGGAGAATAATTAGCGATAAATCATCGGCTGATCGATACGCAGCCAAGTGGTACTTGGCCGTTGTTCCGACGATAATACAACTATTTAGAAAGCCATTTGTTGGAAGCTGTGGCTCTCGCGAATCCGTATGAGATCATTCCCGGTTGGTATTAACGCGTGTACGTACGGGATCTTCTCGAGGATCTGCGTTTTTCCTCCGAGACGTCGCGAGAGTTAATCTAATCGATCGAGAATCGCGGATCTGAATAATCTTTGCGGAATAACGCTGGAGTTTATTTAATATCGAGAGCCTGTGTACACTCTCGTAAGATAATCGATGCTACTTCGTAACGTGAAAGATACGAAGTTCAAGCGTCGGAGGAACGATTACGCGTTCAAAATAGAAATAACTGCAAATTTTTAATTTCCTTTTAATGCCTACTTTTATCGATGATTCAACGACACTTTTAATTTACGCTTCACAGTGGAAATATTAATTACCCAATATCTCTTGCTCTACGGACGATAAATTAACTTAAATTTTTTTATAACGCTTACAGCTTTTCAAATAAAATAATACCAACGCCCGTTCGTTTCGATATATCGATTTTTAATTATTTTTTTAACGTGGAACCAGTAGTTGTCGAGCGCGCATAAATTATTTTGATACACTGAATCACATTGCATAAATTATTGTACTTTGATATCGGTGATAAACGTTTAAATACGAATTTGTTTCAACCGATTAGTTGGATAATGTATGCATTAGTGAAAAAATAATTCGCGTTGTTTAGCATTATTATTTTCTCATCGATAATATTGTTATCCCGCTTTGCATAATTAAAGCGATTGCGAGTTATGCCGAAGCCTTGGTTGACTCAGCAATTATCGCAATTATACTAAAATCGAATGATTTTAACATTATATCATAATTTTATTACGTACCGACTATAAAACTATGTTCGCGAGTTTAGAAAAATATTTTCGCGTATAAATTAACGCAATCCCGCGTATATTCCTTCGGAATCCGCGAGAATTTTCCTCCGTTTCGATCCGAATCGCGTTTACACACCGCCAAAGATCTCAATTTGCCTAGATTTTTGTGCATCGATGCACACGAGTTCTGCCTTACCCAATATCGAAATCCCATTGATTTTGCTCCTTTTCATCGATCTCTCGATACGTACAAAATGATTTCGTGCGCTATCATTGCTCTGTGTCGGAACGCCTATTAAATAGTGTTACAATGCACGCGATATTAGTATGCTAATGCAAACACACGTGTACGTATATACGCCAATAATAAATGTTTTGAGTTCTTTACACAGTCAATTTGTATTTTACGAGTGGAAACACCATTTACAAACGCTCTACCTATGCGTTCTCGAATGAATGGGCGCGCATAAATCTTCATTATTCGCTATAGGATAAAAGAAAGGTGAGCTCGATACGAAAAAATAAGATCGTTTGTTTATTAAGCAACGGCGCTGCGGAGACTCTTTAAGGCGTGTGAATTTTTCGATAAGTTTACGAAACGAGAGCTGCCTCAAATTGATATACAATATGCCGAAGGAGCACCCGAACTCGTACACACGGACGCGTACGTTGTTCGCAGCCAACGACTATCGCTCCACTCGTTCGTTTATTCCTTCGTTCGTTCGTTCGTTCGTCGTTCTTTCGTTCGTCGTTCGTTCGTCTACATCCGTACGTACATACGTACGCGCGGAATACTCGACTCGGGGACTGTTATTATTATTTATTTATAGGGTCATTACGTTGTCTCTATTGTTATCGACTGAGAAACAGAGATGGAAGCACGGATACACGGATATACAGATATAGAAACAGTAAGATAAGGTGCGAGTTCCCTCCTTTACTCCCCGATCTCCTCGCTAACCGCAACCGCCGCCACTTCTCTCTCTCTCCCTCCCGCCCTCTCGCTCTTTCTCATTTATCCATAGCGCGTGCTGCCGAGGTCTAATCGAGAATGCGTAATTACCATTATACGAGTCACTGAAACTGGTCGACTGCCACCAACTTTCCACACGCATCGTAAGCATGTGTGAGTGCTCGCTCGCTAATTTCTTATCTACATTTGTCTCTGCCGGCGTCGTTGCTTCGCTTTTGACTAATTCGCGCCGAGGTTTACGAATGGAAATTCTTTTCGCTAACGCACAATGATATTGACTCGGAAACGACGGACCGGAGCGAATTTAATTAATGGTTATTTTATCGGCCGATCGTACCATTTATTCGAAATCTAGCCGTTTTTACGATTATCGCGCCTGAATCGAGAACTCGACTTTTCTTAGCAGCGAAATTACAAAACCGACGCTCGCCCAGACACGGAATTACGAGTCTAGCGAGGAAAATTAAAGATCAACGCGAGAGGGGGATCAGCGGACTCTTTTCCTTCTCGGCTCTTTTCCCGATCTCTTTTCTCTTCTCGGCTGGTTATCCGTCGCGTTAAAGACTCGTCGCCGATCAACGGTTCGAGCTACGAAGCCACGAACACGACCGTCGGTTTTTGCGTGAACCGCGTAAGGAAAACGAGCTCCAGTTCGCCGGAGCGAGCGCGAGTAAAAGTATAAAAGTAACGAGCGCACGAAAAGCGGGGCTCGGATTTTCTCACAGTGTTCCCGGTGGCCGCATCCCGCGCACGCAACCAATACCCGCGCCTGCGCCTCGGAGCCCGTCCGTCCACCATTTTCGCTCGGCAGCTCGTGACTAATTAGCGGCCCGCGGTAAATTAATCGATACCCGACGCGACGGGGACACGCGCGACGCCATTTTATCTCTCCCGCACCGCCGGAAGGGCGTTTCTCCCCGGGGCGACTCGCCGAGTTCACCCTTTCGGCTCCTCGTCGACCAAGGAAAAAAATGTACCCGGACCGGTCACCGACCCCCGAGCGTATGTGTCGCCGAGGATCGAATCGAAGAGGCGCTGCGAAAGAATACCCACCGCGATCACCCCGAAATCCAAGTCGCGAGATCCCGGGGAGCGAGTCGAGCGAGTCGAGCGTACTTACGACTATAAATAACACCCCGTCCCGTACCCCCGTCGAGCGGCCATTAGCCGTCCGACGCGACGCGGATATTCGCGCGTTTACGAGGCGGCGACTCGTTAGCCACCGAAGAGCTATCGCGCGACTTCTCCTCCTCCCGGTAATCGTTAAGATTTGACACTGGCTCGTGAATAATCGCAGGAGGGTAAACGGGAGGTTCGGTGGTGGCGACCGATCGGGAAAATGGATCGTAAACGTTCCTCTCGACGTTCTTAATTAATCGCGCGCGGGTATCGTTGATTTAACGACTTGGTTCGCGTCGATTGAGTTATCCCGTCGAATCGATTCGAGAAGACGCGGATTAAACGGTACGACGGAAAATTAAACGTTCGACGTTCGCGGAAGATATCGAACGAACGTCGCGTCAACGTTTTATTTTATCTCGTATTAGGACTAGGAAAGAAAAGAAAAAAAGTCGTACAGCCGCGCATAAAAGTTGAAATGAAACTTGTTCCACGCGACTGACGTACGTTCGCGAATAAAACTTTCGATCGATGCAACCGTAAACTTGGTTGCATATCGTAAAACGCGGAAACCAGAGATGTAATTCATGCGCGTTCGTTTCGTTACGAACGACCGAAAAATTTATAATTCGAGCTTACAAGGAGCCACGATGGAGAGCGCAGAGATAAGATGCCCAAAGACCTAAAACACTGGTAATTAAGCGATGATGAATTATTCGAGTACGATCGGGATCGGTTGAATAATCGTGACGGGGGAAAACTCGAAAAAATCGGACGGATCTCCGCGATGAAGGTCGTTTCCATAAAAAAAATAGCTGACCGCTCGGCGTAAAAGCTTGTAAGCTCCCGGCTCGGTTCGTCGAGCTTTCGCTTACGCCGACGAAAAGCATCGAGTGTGCGCACTTCGACATCGGTGGCATTGGCTTCTTCCCGTAGCGCCTGCGCAAGCTCGGCACCGTATTGACTTTGGTCTCGCCCCGTGAGCTTTAGCCGAAACAACGGAAAAAGAGAAGGGAAAAAAAGACAGACGGAGAGAACGAGGGATATGGGGGAGAGAGCGAGAGAGAGAGAGAGAGAGAGAGCGAGAGAGAGACAAATAGACGGTTTCACGCGAGGCAACGGCAACGGTGGGTGTCTTACAATTGATTTTCACGCCAGTTTGATTTATTCGAGCTACGTCGCTTGCCGTTTTTTCCCCGAGGTTCGATGTAATGGAGGCTTGCCAATCTCCTTCTGTCTCGTTCTCTTCGGAACAACGAGAGCCGTTCACGTACATTTTTACACGTGTACGTGTAGGAGTGTGCCTATACCGCCGCTCAAGATTTATGGACTTTGTGGACGATTCTTTTTCGATTGGTTTGCACTGTTTTTTTTAACCGTTTTTGTACTGTTTTTTGCACTGTTTTTTGCACCGACCGAGGAACTCTTCTCCCTTCGCTACGATCTTATTTCCTACCGTTTCTTCCACGTTTCTTTTCTTTTCTTTTTCTCACTGCCGACGTCCGTTTTATCGTCACGAATGTAATAGCTTGTATTCGCTTTTCTCTTCCGTAAAACTTTCGGAGGGTGGCTCTTTTAAGCGCTACTTTTCATGGTTTCGCGACGGCCTTTTGGATTCGATTAACGCGACAAAAAATACGTTTCAAACGAGATTTTCATCCTTACTTTTACGACGATCTTTGCTTCGTTTAACACAAATTAAATTTTTTTCGATCAATCCTGTTCAACGACACGAATTCACGATTTTTAAGCTTCGAATTAAAATATCGTTTACCACATATCGTAATAAAAGTAAGTCTAGTAATCTTCCGCTCCAAAACGGTACGGCCTTTATTTATAGACCAATTATCATTATTCTAGCGTTACCTCGATCGAAACGCAAGTCGTTCCGGCAACAACGATCACCTATCATCCGTTGCTTGTGTATAATCTAGTTCCCAAACAAAGTCTTTAAATAAACTCGTATAAGCACGAAAGCACACATACAACCCCGTAATCGTCTCTCGGCACACAATGCATAAAAGCACCCTAGAAGCGGTGAAATCCGATCTCCCCGCACGCGCCCAGCATCCCCCAAAAATTTTCGCGAACTACGATGCTCCCCTCGGGGCGGCAGCAGACGGATGGAATTGGTCCTTGATTTGCCGAGGGTTTGCCAGATCGCGACCAATGATAGAGCAGACTCAAAGAGAGAGAGCGAGAGAGAGAGAGAGGCAGAGTAGGGATAGGCAGCTGCCCTTCCTCGGTTACTAGGTAAGAAGAGATGCTAAATTGAGAGAGAGAAGAGAGAGAGAGAGAGAGAGAGAGAGAGCGAAAGAAAAGGGAGAACAGAAGCTCTAAGTATCCTGGGAAAAAGGATTTCGCTCCACCTATTCGCCCGATCTTTTTTCACTGTCCTTATCGATCTCTAGATACGCTTCCTACGAATGGACACATTTTCCACCGTTGTGTTTCCATTTTCACGCGCGACCGAAACGCCTAGAGATTAAACGCTTCGAGATTTCGATGGTCTCGCTTGACCGACGCGGTCGTTCGATAGCTCGATAACTCAATAAACGTGGATTGCCGACAAAGAGAGAGAGGGAGGGAGGGAAAGAGAGAGAGACAGGAAAAATGTCTACGCCATTTCTTTTAGGATTTTGATGACAATACAACATTGAAAAGGTTAACGAATTGAATTTGACGACAAAGCGCGAAAAGCTAAAACTTGTTACATTCGGTGACCAAGTCTACCATATGCGGTACAATACACAATTTTCATATGAACGGAATACAGGCTTTTCTTAGTTAATCGATAGCTTTGTTATTCGGAAGGTAGACATTTTGGAAATGGTTAAATTTCGCGTTCAATAAAATACAAGGCCATTCGAAGGAGCGTTGCATGCGCCTTTCAAGTAATTTCCATGTAAATTTTCTTCGCCCGTGGAACGAACGAACGAGCGTTCGGTAAAAAAATAACGGACGTCGAATTAAAAGTCTATCGAGCCCTTCGTCGACATTGGATTTCACGGCGGTAATCCATGACGGGTCGACCAAATTGCATAAACTGCCGTGGAGAGTCGGAGATCGTGACGCGCGTCGATTCGTCAAGCTAATCGAACGGTATTACTACCTACACTGGTACACGCACTCCATCGAGAAAAGAAAAAAAGGATACTTAGCCATTATCGAGCCTCCATTATCCATTCGGAGCGGGCTTTTTCCTTTTCCTATTCGGTCTTTATCGCCGAAAGCGACCGCTACAACGTGAAATTTCAAAAGCGCGTATGGCTCGTTTTTTTACTCGCTTTCTATCGAACTTACCGTGCGAGAAACGTAACGAACAGGTCCGGTACTATCGCGAACCGTGTTGGATAAGAGGGGGAGATAATTTCCCTGTTCCCTGCGGGATTTTGGATCTACCGGTCCAGAAAAAAAAGGGAGCCGCGGCAAAAAGCTGCAACTGTGATTCGCGCGAGACGACATTGTAGTTTTATGGACCTCTTTAAACTTGCACGCTTGCGCACACACCTCGTAATTTATGGAGACACGTAGTCGGCGAACGTGTCCTGAAATATTCACCAGCTGAGCGAGGAGAGAGAAAAAACGCATACGCCAACCGCGAACGCACCTCGAAAGCGGAGCCTCGCGGAAAAGTTGAGCCTAACTTATGCAACGTTGGTACCGATGGGAGAGAAATAATTTGGCACTGGTCGACACCGCGACGCTCTCGCAGAATTTATGCATCGGAATCAAAGGTTCGCACGATGTTGCGAGCTGAAACTTTTCTCGTTTAGTAAAGACGTGGATTTCGTGAAATCGCACCAAAAAACTTTAGAGTTTAAAAGGTTTTTAGGTAACTACTTGTTTAAAAGGTACGAAATTGGAAGAAAATTCGAGATGGAAAAAAATCGCCTCTCGCACTTCACCGATCCAACGCACTCCTCCTTCGTTATACGATCGCGAAACTCGTCGACTCCCGACCGAGGTACAAGGACATCCGAACGAAGAGCGAGAGAACACGGATGCGATAACGCGCGAAATTCGGCCTCGCGTGAAAAGTACGAGACTCAGTGGCATACTCTGTATCCCTCGGAGTAACTTGGAGTAGCTTGGAGTAGCTTATCTCGCGCTCGCATCTTTAGCCGGAAAATGAATAGTTGGTAGTGCCGGATGGAGCAGGAGGAGGGGAGCATTGTCCGGTCTCGAGGGGGTTAGCTCCCGAGCGCGCATTGTCCGAGGCGTTAAAGGCTTCATATATATGCCAAGGAGGCGCGCTTTATGGATCGGCCTCGGTTGCCTCGACTCCGTGTACTACCGTTTCGCAAGGGCCCACTACGTACGTGCGCATAGGTACGAGTGTCGCCGACGTAAATCTTGCAGCGAGCACCGACCGGATAAAAGCTCCCTCGAAATTCCTACCGGCGAGTTCGTCGTATTTCGGTATGATTCGCGATATTTTTTCGCTACCCTTTACATTCGCTTCTCTTTTTGTCGAGCTCGGTCTATTTTATCTCCGCGGTGCGAAGAGCCGTTATCGAACGACGGCTTATATTTATCGCCAGCGTCGACGCACGCCGATTCCGAATTAACGTTATTTATGCTTTTGCTTTTACAGGGAAAATTCCAGGCGTTCGACGCTGCATCGACGTCGCGAGATCCAGTCCGGACATCGACGGTACGCGATAATTTTCCAACGACGGTTTATGAAAATGCGCGCATCGAGTCTCGATAAGCAGCCTCTGAAGCGTTTAAGCGGAAAGCGAGAGACGGGCTTTCTAGAAAGCGCCGCTTCGAGCACACGTCCACGAGGCGTGCGGCATATTCAGGACGCCGCGCGCACACGTGCACGTGTATGCAATCTTAGGCGCGCGCGCGCGCGCGGGGTGATAGTGCGAGAGGGAGCGAGAGGGAGCGAGAGGGATCGACAAGGAGAGAGAAAGAGAGAAAGAGAGGGAGGAGGGAAGGAATAGACGACGTCTGAATTATGTACCAGATGCAAATCCTCGCGAGGCGCATTGTCCGGTGCCGCTTGCGAACGAGTCTCAGCGTGCTCCATCCATCTTTCAGCTTCCTTGAAAATTCTCCTCGTGAAATCGGAATTTGCATCGTTCACACTTTGAATGCGGCGATGGCACTCGCATAAAAAATGTACAAAAGAAGGAGAGGGGTCATGGCGCATCGACATTTTCCATATTCGTTGGAAATGGTCCGCGTGATCGAGCGACTGATCGTTGGCTTCGCGTTGTTTCTACGATCCAAGGTATTCGTTTGCTCCTGTTTGAAACATCGTCTGCGTAACTGCGTACGCGATCGGAGAACATCCTAGTATTCGGAGAGTTCGCGCGTAACATTCGTGTAAACGAGTTCGACGTTCCGAGGCGAAGGTTCGGTACAAGGTTCGGTACAAGGTTCCCGAGGAGTCGAGGCAGCTTTGAAGAACGAGATCGAGAAACGACGGTCGCGTTAATCTGCGAAGAAGAATCGTCGACGCGGGCTGAGAAATCGAGATGCTCCTCCGCTGGGTGTCATAGGCCTCGGTGGAAGCGGAGATGAGCTCGGGCCCGAAGCAAAAAGGAGCATAGAAGCGGTCGGTGGTAGTAGTCGCCGCGCGCGATCTTAAAGAAGTGGCGGGCGCGAGCCAATTAGATGGGCGTATGGAGTCCGAGCCGAAATAAATCGCAGGACTACGGGAGCCGAGGGAGAGAACGCGAATCGGCCGTAACCTATTAACTTGTAAATTGCTTCCGACTGTGGGCGAAGAAGTGGCTCCGAGCGCATAAATTTGCGATATAAAGCCTGCGCTCGCTCGCTCGGGAGTAGAGAGAGAGTGAGAGAGAGAGCAGAGAGAGAAAGATTCTACGTCACCTCCGAGCGCAGCAAAAGTACCGGCAGTACATAAATAAGCGTGATATGAAATTACGCCAAGTTCGGCTCCGAGACGAGTCGATGCCTCTCGTTCGCTCGCTCCTTCGAAACGAGGTACGCGCGAATCGTACGCGCGTGAATTAATGCCCTTCGCGCGCTTTTCTTTTCTTTCGGCCAACTCGGCCAACTCGGCCCTACTCGCCGCAGAAATTCATTTTGCCCTTGTAATTTAAGACGACGAATGCGCTGTTAATGCAATAAATACACGGCACGATTAATAGTTAATTTCAATGCCGAGTCCGCGCTTCGATTTCCTCGGCGTGTCTCCCGAGAGATACGTAACCGGAATGAAAATAAGTTAACGAGACTTTTGAAGTGTGCATTACACAAAAATAAAGAGAAGAGCTCCGGGAGATAAGATATATCGAGCGCGGGGTATTCGACGAAACCAACCGCTTCTCTCTCTCTCTCTCTCTCTCTCTCTCTCTCTCTTTCTCTCGAGTTACTTATTAAACAAGACGAGCCAAGGGAACGAAATTCGAAGGACCGTTTCTGGTAACTCGACGTTCCGCTCTAAGCACGCGTTCGACCTTAAAAAATTCTAGGGGAGCCACGATTTTAAAATGAGTTGTCTAACGTAGCGAAATCCCGCTAGTCAAATGATCGATTCGTTGGAGTATAGCGACCAGTGTCCGGAAAAAAAAGTGTCAGTCAACGACTGTAGTTCGCTGATAAATAACACAAAAGTATATGGAACACGATATTAATCGAGCTCCGATCCCGAGAGACGAGACAATCGTGTAACTCAGAGCGAATGCTTTCGAAACCGTTACGCGTGTAGAGGATAGTGTACTAAAAAGGAGGAAATTTCTCGGGAAGTTATGCCTGGCGCGAGGCGTAGCGCGTCGATCAATCATTGCCTCTTAGCCTCTCGAACGCGTACCGGTATCTAACGTGTAAGTGTACGCGGGTGTGCGCGGGTGTGCGCGGGTGTGCGCGGGTGTGCGAGGATGTACGCCTGCATTTACGATCCGACGAAAAAACAATTGTCCGTGGGATATTGGATGCTGCGAGTTGAGAAAAATGTAGACGTAAGCGCGAGGAGGTGACGAGAAGAGTGAGTAAAATCCAAGCGAGAGATAGATAGATAGAGTGAGAGAGAGAGAGAGAGAGAGAGAAAAGTTTGATTTTATTAGTTGTGATAAATGGATGTCCATTCGAACGAGAGTTTTTTTCCTAACATAAATTACTTGGCGCCGTTTCTTAATTACGATCCGTGGAATGTATACAAAGCTTTTTACAACCATTTCGGTCATCCGCGTTGCTAAAGAAAAAAGTACTTAATTAGCTTAGCATTGCTTGGTTTTATGTTGTCTTACCTTCGATAAATATAACTGAGAATACAATGCTTAAAAATTGCTTATTAATCGAAAGATACGATCGAATAAAATTTATCGTATCGATTGCTCGATTTGCATACAAAAGCACTAAACCGTATAGCTCGAATCTTTTATACGAAACGAAAATAGTAGCGCAACCAATTAAAATTACAACTCGACTCATTATCAAAATAATGCGTCCTCTAATTCAATGAGCAACAATTTATTATTCGTTAGAAGGTAGATATCTCGAGGATGCGTCACGGCCGAAAGCGCAAAATCCATCGCGAGCTCGTAACCGGAGCAAAGTTTCTCTAAACAAACGAGGCGCGTAAAAAAAAAGGAACGTAATTCACGGATCCTGAACCACACACCGAGAAACGAAACGCCGACGAGCGAACAAAGAGATAATCTAGGTATTAGATGGTAGATGTCGAGCAACGACTAGCGACTAGAAAAACGCGCCATACTGTTTGCAGGGGAAGAGGGGCTAACCCTAGTTCCTCTCTTTCTCGCTCTTTTTCACTCGCAGCTACACGGTGCCATTGGTCGTATTAACGAGCGAGAGCGACTGTCCTGCGGGAACATTAATCGAAAGACCCCCGATAGGTGTCCACCCCGTTGAGTAAAAAAGAGCTCGCGCAAAGAAAGAAAGGGGGAGAGAGAGAGAGACCGAGAGAGGAGTGTCACGAGACTAACAAATAAAACGTCTGTTCGCTCTCGAGAGAGAGAGAGAGAGAGAGAGAGTGAGACAGGACGGGAGAAAGCCTGCCTAAAAATTTCCCAGCTGTTCGTCACTCGCGTTATCTGCCTCTGGAATCAAACATGGCGGCGCCGGGCCTCGTTGCGTTACGCGTGTAACGAGGCTTCAACCCTTGCTATCCGCGCCCCATCGGCCGCGCCGGTCTACATAATAGGAGCCCTTCCACGAGGACGGGGGCACACGCACACCGGGCACCCGCCCGTTACCCGCGCACACACACAACACACACGCACGCGCGACCCAGCCGACCAGCTTCTGGCCAATGGAGAAAGTTTATATATTTTTCATATGCGCCGTTAGTCGCGGCACTTTCTTTTCCTCTTAACGAAACGGAAATTCTCGTTAACTTGCATTTTTACATTCACCGCGCTTCTTTAAACCTTCCGAGAACCGTTTCTGCTTCATTTTAAATTCAAATGCGAAATTAAATGGCCTAGCGATTCGTGGCCGATCCATAATATTAATCGCTCGCTCGCTCGCTCGCTTTCCTTCGGTCGCACCTAACTCTGTAAAAAATGTCCAACTTCCGACGAAAAGACCTCGGAGAACGGAAAAGACACGGTACACCCAAGATACACCGCGAAGATGCAAAAGTCGAGCGCCTATGCGTCTCGTTACGGTCGGACGGCTGTTCTCGTTTCGTTCCTAAAATTGCTCAATTATTTCTCGCTCGTCCGGCGTATCCACGAATCCACGAATCCACGAATTCCCTATCTATCTTCGTTCCTGCGTTCGCTCACGTTCGCTCACGTTCGCTCACGCGTGCACCTATCAAAGTTCGCGCGTGTTACCCGGTGGTGTTCTTTCCGTTGCCGAGATCTTATCGGCGATCGTTTTCCCTCCGCGCGTCTTTCCCTACACTCTTTTTTTCTTTTTCATTAGACAAGACATCTGCGACCGAGACGCGGACTCTCGTGTCTCGCTCGCAGTCTCTGTGCCCCCCGTGAAAAAAGTGCAGCATATTGTGCGAAAGACATATGTCACCCGCACGGACAACGCCAAGTATTTCGAGTTGACTGTTTACTTAAAGCTTCGTACAAAGCCATTATGTGTATTAAAATGCTTTAGTGTTTATGCGAACCGTTGAGATCGTAAGATTATCGGTTCACCCAATAGAAATCATTTTGTTAGTTTACAAGTACTAGGGGGCGCTATTCACTCGGAGAAGAAAGTAATACGAATCACCATTTTTGAATGGCGATCGTAGATACGCTTATCTTTTGTAAATATTCTTACGTTAAAAATAATAAATTGTACCTCGATGCGTTACGAACATTTGACATTTTTACCGGTACGAATAGTCGAGGAATAACAACAATTATTTAAAATCGCGTATTTTCGGTACTAACTCCGACGGTCGAAGCATCGTAAAAAAAATCCGTAGCTGAAAAAGAAAAGAGAAACGAAATTTCTAATGTGCCGTATTACAGACTCGCTTTTATGTTACATTTTCAGCTCGAGTAAACGCTACTTTAAATTTTTCGAATGCAGAAGTCTTATACGCTAACGAGTGAAATAAGATTTCGCAAAGAAAGCGATACGCTCGTACACGTTGAACATTTCAAATTACGACTATCAAACTATGGTAACGAATATGAGAGAAAGTTTTTGATAGCGTTAAAATACCGCTATACCACGGAATCCAAACATTAAGGATAGAAAACTTCGCGCGGCGTATTATCGATTGTCACGAATATCCAATGCTCTCACCAACTTAAAAATACTACCGAGCGAATCTTCGAGTTATCGTTTTTACGCGTATTTCGCAGATCGGCGGTGTTGTTCTAATCGATGGATCGCGTCTACGAGAAACGTCGATACCGTCTAAAATAACGTTACGCGATCGCATCACCGAAATTCGGCTGGTTTTCGAGCCTCGGCCCTGTAATTGATACGTTCCATCGGTGATAGCTCGGCGATATCAACGGAGGCCGCTAATTTCCTCGAGCGCGTGGAAAATCATTAGCGGCGACCGCGAAACGACGCTCGAAAATGGAAAGAGGAAAATCGATGGTCTCGCGTCCCGAGCGCGTTCGGATGTGAAAACGCGGAGGGAAGGAAGAAGCGGAGTCACGGAAATACAACTCGGGAGGCCAAATATTGTGACGCAACGACGAAATGTCCCGCCCAGCCATCAGTCAAGTCGAGCACGCGAACGACGCCGTCGACGTCGCCACCCTCGGGTGCGAAGGCGCCGCTCGCGATGAGAAAACTCCGCACCTTGCCGATTAACGCAGGCCGCTTTGCTTCCTCTTTACCATTGTTACGAGTCAGCAAAGCTTCCTACCTTCCCTTCCGATTCGAGTGCCTATTAAAAATGACTTTTCGTTTCCTTCGTCGTCCAGACATTTTTTTTCTCGCTCGCTGACCAGCGGCTAGTCGTTATTTCCCTCCCGACCTTCGCTGGAGCGAAGAAACGCTAATTGTATTTTTATATTTACGTGCCTATATTTTACAATCGGCGAGATTTAGAATCGAGCTTTACTTTACGTTGGTTGGTAATATTTTTATGTAATTTGTACGATTTGAATATACGATTTAATCCTCGATCTCTCGAACTTGAAACTACGAAAAATAGTTGATCTATTTTATTTCTTTTCTAGAACAATGCCTTCGATGTAATTTTTCGTTGAACTTATTGGTCGAATCGGTCACTTGCCTACTTATGAAAACGTTAGTAGGTGAAAGAAGAGAAAAGTAAATCAATATACTAATTTATATTCCATTGGAACTTCCGTTGAGTAATAGCAAGAACATTATGTAAATTAAAATCTGTTATACTTGAATAATATTTGTAGTAAGGCTGTTTAAATAAAAAACAAATGAATTTCAAATACAAAAATATTTATACTGGATTCGAAAGATCGGTATCAATTATTTTGATCTTAATATCAAAAATGAATACATTATAAGACAGTCCATCTATTATAATTTATTCCTTCGTATCCATCACGAGACTCTAACGTACTTACAAAAGATACAAATAACACTTTACATCAAGTTACTGATGTATCACCGGTAGATATAATCTTAGTAATGGATAGAAATGCATGAAAATGCATTTAAATTTGGTAAGAGCTTTGTCTCTCCCTTTACGTATATAAACAAAAAATAAAAGAATTACCAGTATCGTATTTCGAAACAGTGGGATTTCGGTGACGGAAATCCCATTGTACCTTCATTGTACAACCGAGGAGAGGAAATTCAAGTTCTCGCGATTACTTCGAGCGTTAGAATATTAATCTACCTGTTGCCTCGAAACATTAGATTTTCCTTACATCGAAAATTTACATAAAATTATAAAATACGCAAGATAATATTGATTCTCGAATATACACCCAATAAAGTAAAACCCCTTGAGTTTCACGCAGTATATTTTCCATTGCATCGATATTTAAAACTAATCTATGATTTACTTGCATTTTTCGTATCGATATACAAAATAAACGCAACGAAATTCTATCGCAATATATACATACAATAATATTATAGTAATATTATAAAAATAAAAATATGAAAGATGATAACCGAGCATAAAAAGGGCTTGGTAAAAAAAAGCATAAATATATTACTACAAATCTAACTAGGCTGTTGTTTCGATCAGTGGAAATTTAAATTTCTTCGAAAAGGAAATACGAAACCTCTCGAAACGAAATATAAATTACGTACATTTATTTATTTTTCTAGGGAGGGTTTTTGTCAACGTTATTATTCTTTACCGCCTCGAAGCGTCGTAAATACATTCGTTGTAGAGCAGCGAGATACGAATGGAAAAAATTAAGAAAAAATGTAAAGTAAAGTTTAAAGTACTCACCAGACGTCGTTTGGGCTTGATCAGCGGTCGGTTTTGTCCGTTCATCTTGTAATAGAGTCCACAGGCATTGCAGAGGTAATGTCCCGTTCCATCTCGTCGCCACAACGGAGTCGACGTCGCACCGCAGTTGACGCACTCGCGACCCTCTGTTTATCGACCCCCAAAAAGGCGACTTTTGTTAGATCGTTCATCGATTCGTATTCTTATTTGAATTTAATACGTATATTGAATTTTTTTTTATATCATCGAAAAAACGCCGTCGGGAAGAAAATCAAACGTCGCGTTCTTCGTTCTTTCGAAGCGATGTTGGATATTTCATGCGTAAAATCGACCATTGGTATATATTGTGATTTTCTTCGCGGCAGCTTTTCAACGTTTTAAAAATTCGACTTGGAACGATAAAATTCGTTTCTGTCTTCGCGAAAGCAACGCGGATAAAAATGCATTCGCCGATTCCAAATACAATGTACGACTTGAGTTCTCTGTTGAAAATCTCTGTACGTTTATATCTCGTAACGATTACCAAATATTATACTCGTAACGATCGGATTCGTTCAAAGTCGATATTCTTAAGTTAAAAAATTTAAATTATCAATAAAGCAGACACAGCAGCATCGTTTGAAACTCGCATCGAGTATTTTCCAGATCAATCTTATCTCGAATTGAAAACATACTTTATTAGTTATAGAAACACGCGAACAAATGTTACTTGATAAAGAAACCACGCGAAAATACTCAATTATTAAACGAGACTTTGGCAAAGTTTGTGTCCTGCCACCAACCACCAGTGTGTTAAACAACATGCAGAGCGAACAAACCACCAAGCGATTACCAGAGCAAAAGCAGAAGTCTTATATAATGTAAATAATTAACGCAATGCCTGAAATCCCGTTCGCACATGTATGTACATACATATACATACGTGTGTACAGTTATCCCATTATGGTCCAAGGGTTAATTACCAGGAAGAGAATGAACACTGGAAAGAAGAGAACGTAAGAAAGAATGAAAGTTAAGGGAAGGAAGGAAATGCGAATTTTTCCCGCCTTGGTTTACTGGTCCTTTCGACCTCGTTGCTTCGGGCTAGCATAGGAAGGATTCGTGATTTACTCCCCGTGGAAAAAGATCATTACGATATCTTTCCCTCGCATCTTGATCTTGCACCAACCGTACGATGAACTGCTTATAGGATCGTACCGTGTGTCCCCTCGTTGCTCCTCGTCGCTGCTCCTGCCACTTTTCATCTCGCAGTCCCAAGAAATACGCGTAATAAACATTCGATTAAACTACCGTAACGCTTTTCTATCGGCGAATTAAGCCGCGTAACTTTAATTAAATTATCTTTTAATTTCATTTACAAATCTTTGCGATCGAGAACCGAGCGATGACGAATTCTTAATTATTTCATTCTGCACAATTGAATCATTATAAAAGTTGTTATAATAACGTATCGCATTAAATGAAAATACTCGAGTATATTTAATAGGTTTTGGTAAAAAATTTATAAAATAAAGAAACAATCTAGTCGTAATATTCGTTACCAAATTTTGCTAACCGATTCGCGATCTTTTAGGGAAAAAAAAATTAGTAAACAATACATCGAAAGCCGTATCGAGTGTAGTATAAATGAAAATATTGCTTCAAATTAACTTTTAATTGCCTGTATCTAAAATTTTCTCATTAATTATAGATAATAAAATTGTTTTGATCGTGCAGGTTACGAGTCAAGTGATTTTTCTCTTTATATCCTGCCGCAATGACGCGAGTCTTTCTTAAGAACGATGACTGTTTGAAACGGCATATACCACACGTTAGATTTTAAAGACTCGCATTTACAATCGCGCCTACGAGTCACTTTTGATTTCTCGCGCTCTCAATATTCCCTGCTAATGTATATATACGTGTGGTTTTTCTCTCCGACCCGTCGGCTCGTAACGCCAAGAACGTAAAACTGTGTCGCAAGAATATTTAATTAACTGATGCGAATACCTTTTACAAAGGTATTGTTGTAAACGCGCCTACAAAAACGTACGAACCGAGATTTTAACGACAACGAACGATTGCGGTAATTAGAAACTTACGTTTCCAACGAAAAAACCCGAGAGACACGTTCGGATCTTTACATTTCATAAGTTTCACGGTACGCGTTTTATCGAATTAACTGATATTTTAGTTATTCGCTCGACCGACCGCTCGAATACGCAAAGTTCAAATGTATCAAACTCTATTAGGATACTTTAATTCAATATTAAATTAATAATAGAAAAATCTAATTGAAAGATCAATGTTTCGAAAGCTTATGGCACTCGCGATATTTCAACGATAATTACGATTTAAAAATCTAATTCAACTTTCAAGATTATCGATGGACGTCGGCGTCGTAATCGTTATAAAAACTGTAAGTTTAATCAGCGAGGGCTGAAATTTAACGCTTGGCTGTGTCGATAATTGTTATCAAAAATATGTAGCTACACCACATTGAAAAAAGAAAAAACTCGTGCTCTCGTGTTGTGTTCACTTAGTTTACGATTACATAGGTGTGCACGCGTTTCTGTGGGTGCCACTCCAAAAAATTATTGAAAAAACAAAGTAAAAATGTTAGTGAGTCAAAATACAAAAATCGTGATGTCCTCTTTCACATAAATAACAGATTTGCGTGGGCTCGAGCGTTACATTTATATTTATATATATACGTAAATATATATATATAAAAGAAAAATAATAAGACGGGCGTAAACGAGATTGTCAAACGTGTGAGGTATTATAATACGTTCAAGTGTCGCTGAATAAACAGACGATAAATATACTGTAAGCGTTGGACGACCGCCACCGAAAGCTTATGAAGGATTCAACAAAAAATAATAAATCGTTAAGTAAAATTAAGAGAAATTATAAAAACACAAAGCACCAAAGAAATGTGAGTAATCAAAACGTAACTAAACAGTATAAGTAAAAATGTAATGGCCGCTACGCTAAACGTTCCACGAAACGTAATTCGTTGTTTCGAAAAGTAAAAATTCAAGACTGGAGCGAACGTTACCGACCAACTTTCCGAAGTTACAACGCGATTTTCGATAATCTCGAAACACGCGATTGGAACGTATCGTAGAAAGTTACAAAAAATAAAAAAAGAAAAAAGTAATACTATACGGACTATCGAAAAGAAAAACGTCGTTCTGGAAAAATTCGTCGAAATAATAATAATCGAGGAGAAAACGGTGGAACGTATAGCGACGCGAGCCAAGAAATAAAGAAAACATAAGCAAACGATAGTGGAAAAAGGAAAAAGGAAAAATGAAAAATGAAACATGAAAAGTGAAAAATGAAAAATGAAAAAAGAAGTAGAGGCAAAGCCAAATAAGGTAAAAAAAGAAAAAATCGTAAACGCGGAAAAAGGGTCGAGAGAGAGACGAAGTGTGAATGGTTGGCGGGCCGCTTACCGGCGGACGTCCTGGACTTGTTCCTGGGCTTTTGCTGCTGCTGCTGCTGCTGGTGTTGGGAACCAGGCGAGTTGGGCGTATTCTGGCCGACGTGAGAGCCTAACAATTTCGAGTCCGCGGAAGTTAGCCCAGGCACGACGGCACCTGCGGCCGCCGCCGCCGCAGCCGCGGCCGCGTGGTGATTCGCCGCCGAGGAGAAGAGGGAGGCGGGCCCGTTGTGAGGGTGATTGTGGGAATGGTGGCTGGGATACTGGAGGTGCTGGTACATGTTGTAGGCCGTCGCGGCGGGATCGTACTGGGAGCCGTGGTGGGCATTGCTTCCGGGGTATCCGGAGTCGCGGCACGGCGAGTTCGGCGTCTGCTGGTTGCTCTGGTAATCCTGTTGTTGTTGTTGTTGCTGCTGCTGTTGTTGTTGCTGCTGCTGTTGCTGCTGTTGCTGTTGCTGCTGCTGCTGCTGCTGCTGCTGCTGCTGACCGCTGCTCGACTGCTGCTGACCCCCGCCGTTCCCACCCGAGGACTGTCCGTTACCTTCGCGTTGTTTCACCTGGCCGCCCTGGCCCTGACCGCCGCCGCCACCTCCGCCGCCTCCGCCGCCTCCTCCGTGCTGGTGCGGGGGCGAGGGCGCGCCGTGCTGGTGCCCGAGCATCACCGAGGGCTTGATGTCGCAGGAGGCCGCCGAGGATCCCAGGGCGTCCTGGTGGTGCATGAACGCTCCCATTACAGCCGCGTGGGCGACCGCGGCTTGGTAGTCACTCCCGGCACCGCCTCCGCCGAGCCCCAGACCGCCGTTCCCGTTGCCGCTGGCTGCGTTACCGTTGCCGCCGCCTCCGCCGCCGCCGGTCCCGTTGGTCGTGCTCGAGGTCGTGCTAGCGCTTATGCTGTCGGGCGTCGCGTCCTTAGGCGGCGTCGGCGGGAAGGGGAAGGGGTGGCCTCCTCCGTGGCTAGCGAGGCTCCCGGCGGTGCTCCCGGGTGCCATGCTAGAGCCTAGGGGACTCTGAGGCTTCTCCTCGGACGAGCCGTTCGTCGAGGCGGACGTCGTCGGGAAGCCCCAGGGATGAAGGGACGGCCCAAAGTGCGGCCGGCAGACTTGGCCGATGGGCCCGCCTGCCATTCCGCTGCCCGACATCCTGCCTGCAATCACAGCAGGGAGTTTTTATCAGTTCGACTTGTTTTGTTCTTTAGCCGCGTCGAGGCTTCGGTGGAACCAGGTTGGGGAAGCCGTCGCTCTCGGAGCTCGTTATCTCTCCTTACTTATCCTCGACCGCGACTCGTTACTTATCCGACTTCGCAACCATCGCGCTCGGATAAAATTTTGTTTTCGAGCGTCGGGAAAGACGCGCTCCGTTAATCTCGAGTAGTTGGTACGGTTACATAGTTTACGCGCGCGATGAAGAAATCCGACGAAATTTCTTTAGGCGATTGGTCGGCGTAAAACGATATCGCTCCCGAGATCGCTGAATTCACTCATCCGAGTAACGTTTCGAGTGTCTTCCGTACCGTTGTCCGAATATCCCATCCTGACGTTCATCGAGCTATGAATATTCTTCGTATTACGCGGACTTAACGATGATATTAGCATACACGCGCGAAAAGTGGAGTCTACGTTGGTTACCGGATCGATACATCGAGTGGGTTTTGTAAGCGACGAATGGACGCGTCGCTCGGTAACGCCGTGATCCGCGCAACGTTCGATGAATTATACTTTAGGCAGTTTTCCTTAGGAACGTGGACGCTGAATAAAAATTGTCCAGACGAGGTAGAAAAAAACGAATATCCTTGGAATTACGTGTCGTGGTTGTTACCATTGATCGCGGGAACGGGAACCAGTTCGTTTTCTAAAAAGTCCACGAAACGTAAATTATCGCAGTCGATGCATATTCATGGGTGAAAAGTAAGATCGTAACGAAATGCGACGTACCGACTCGACGACTCGAACTCCGCGAGGTCTGCTTCCGGTGCGTGTAAATTTGTGCAAAACTCGGTGGAATCGAAGGCATCCACGGGAATAAGATTATTATTTTTTAAGACGAGACGGTAAATTATACATTTTGCCTGTACAAATAAATACGAATGCGTGGAAGAAAAAGAAAAGTGAAAAGTACAGTTTTGGAACGACTCCCGCACGAACGCGAGCACCATTTCGAAATGGCGCTGCTCGCGGTTCGAGGCGAAAATTTACGAGTGGGAGGAGGAGTTGGTTAGGTTGTTCCTCTTTCGCCGAGAAGTGGCATCGACGTAAAACAAGGAAGCGAAGAACGCGTTAAAAGAGCAAAAGGCAACGGCGGCGAACGTAAAAAAAAATTGCACGAGAGGAACGGTTCACGCCTCGGCGAAATAAAAACTTGTACGTCCCACAGAAGGAAGGCTCGGAGATAGATATTTATCAACTTTTGTCTCTGGCTTACACTTTCTACAATCGCGCTCGAAAATCTGTTCCGTTCCGAGCGCGCAGTTTTCGTTACATTTCTACGGGATGAAATTTCAGTGCGCGGTCGATGCGCGTTAAAAAAACAAGGAATTCCTCCTCGTCAAAATGTCCGTTCCTCGCGCAACGAATTACACGAGAATTACGGGGGAATTACGGGGGAATTACGGGGGAATTACGCGAGAAGTAGGAGCTCGACGAAAATCAAATTTTATAAATCAAAAATCCAGCAAAAATCACCTCAGCGAACAAAGATCGCGTTATTCGTCGAAAAAAAAAATTCCCTTTTCAACGCAACGATATTCGATGTTCCACTTGGCGAATCGAGTCGACCTGGTCGGCCGGGTCGGCCGGGTTGGACAGGTCGATCGTTACGGAGGGGAAGCGACTTTTTCGTCCGTGCTTTATGCGTCGATATCGATCGATCAACGTTCGTCCCAAAGCTCCGGCTTACGCTCCTCCGCGCCGTGAAGTCGCTCGCACGCGAAATCGACTCTATCCCCGTACGTGTTATGCTTTTTCGAGGTATCTCGACGAATCCGTCAATTTTGTTTTAGACGCGATATCGCGAGCGAGGACTTCGCTTTTAATTGAAAATTCCGCAGATCGAATCTACGCGCGTTATCCACCACCAACGAGTACATCTACCGCGGTATCGAGAGCGCGTCGTCCTTCTTCGCACCGATGGGTAAAGTTTATTCGATGGTATTGAACGTAGCGCTTCGAGAAGATGTTTCGTTCGAATATTAGAGCGAGAGAGAAGAAGTACGACAGCGCTGGAAAACGTTTCCATTGTTGGCAAAATTAACTTTCCTGCAGCCACGACTTTTCGATGCGATCGAGTCTTTTTTTAACAGCCAAACGGCAATAAAGCGAAAATGCAGCGTTTTTTACAAAGTTATCGAAGTTTCCGTCAAAGTTTTTAAAGAAGAGTCGCCCTCGATTTGGAAATATCCAGAGAACCATTCGTTTTCCAATAATTTACGTTTTCCAGTATTTCCGTTCAATGACAAATCGCTTCGTTGCGAAAGAACACGGGGAAAAATTAGATAATCCAACGATATAATTAATCGCGCTCCAACCCAGCGATGCTTCGCGGTACGAAAGTAAGGATCGAGCGAAATAAAATTCACGCGGTGTTCGATCGTCGAACGAGTGCCGTGGAAAAATTCAACCCGGAAAACCGAATTCGCAACGATATATGAAAAATGAGTCCGAGTAATAACAATAAATAGGGAAAACGTCGATAAAAATCGAGCATAAATAGAGTGGGAGGGAGAGAAGAAGAGAGAAGAAGAGAGAAGAAGAGAGACGAAGAGAGAAGAAGAGAGAAATAGGAGAAGAGGAGCTTGTACGCTTGCATGAATATGTATGAAAAATGCAGATAGTCGCGGTTATATCACGTATACGCGAGAAGCGCCGTGCGATTTTAGCTTAGATAACGTATCTCGGCTCTTTGCGGATCCCCGCATTTTTTTTTTATTAACGCGGCGACCGACCGAGCGACCGAGCGACCGAGCGACCGAACGTTGTCCGCCATTTCCTCCACCGCGTCCCCCGGCTGACGCTTTTTTCGCCCTCCCCGCCTCGCCGCTCTTCATCCGACCCAACCAGAATACGAAAGAGAATAATAGCAAGGCCAAACACGCGTACACGCTCTTTAAATATTTTTAAACGAGGGCCGTTCTCTACGAGCGAATCGCGATCCCGGTAATAAATACCCGCGCTTTTGCGCTCGTTATACGTCATTATTTATTTAGCTACAGCAACCGCATTCGGCGAACTCGCCCAGTGCACGACGTCCTCGTCGTACCAGAGGAAACTCATTTCAACGTCTCCGTAACGGAGCGTAGGCGAGTTCGAGCCGAGCCACCGATCGATCGATCGCGTTCCTTACGTCGGTCGGCCATTTTCCCGTCCATATTTCCGTCCATTTTTCCGTCCATTTTTCCGTCCATTTTTCCTCCCGTTCCCCGCGCCTCGCCGTTCTTCGCGGATTTAGAAAAAAGGTCGCGGGGCTCCGGGCACGTCATCTCGAGGCCGACGTGGCAAACCTGCGCGCGTATCGACGCGTACACGTGTTCTCGTACGGGGGCACCGAGTCGAGACTCCGTTCCCCGTGAATTTATCGCGGCGTGCGCACGAGCCGTGTACGCGAGCGGGGGGAGCGAGAGACGGCGAGAGACGGCGAGAGACGACGAGTCGACCCCGGTGCTGATTTCGTGGATCATCGGACCTCGCGACCGAGGTCGACCTTCCCCGGGTATCCCGTGCGTACCGCGGAAATTATCCCGGACGTTCCCGAGGCGAGCCGCGTTTATCCTGCATTCGCGGTCGAGTGCGATAACGAATTACGTCGGTCTCGAGAGCGTTGCGGTTGTTCCTCGTGCGTAACGAGCGAACGAGGAGCGAGCCAGGAACGAGCGTGCGTGGAATTGTGCGCCGTTTCAATGTATCGCGCGCGCCACGGACTTAGGGTCGCGAGGATAATTAGACCGACGATCGGAGTGGGTTAATATCTCAAAGAGAAGTCGCACCGCGCCCCTCTTTAGGAAAAAATCAAAGCGAGCAGGTGGACTTTGTCGGAGCGGCGATGCTTTCAGGGAGATTCGACGTCTCCGTTGGCACGCGACATCCGGGTGTCAAAGTCGTCGCTTCGAGTAATTAGTTGGATCCGCTTTTGTGCGTGAATAAGAGCGGGTCGCGATCTCGTATCTGTCGAGCGAGCGTGAAAGCTCCTCGTAAGCTCGTGGCCGCGACTCGACTCGGATTCAAAGGGGAGGCGAAGCTACGCGCGTTCAAAGACCGACCGACCGATCGCATCTGCTAAGGAGGCTTTGACGCCGACCCCCGGCTTAATTTCGATTCGAGCTCTCGATGGTACGCGGCTCCCGTTGCCTTCGTTCAATTGAAAGTTCGACTTTCAATTTTGCAAATTGAGTATCGCGTTGCGCAGGTCCCTGAACGAGAACGTAGTTTCGTAGTTCGATGGAACTCCTTTCGAGCAAAACTACTCGGATAATTTATTCGCGTTCCTTTTGTCCGTGAAAAAAATGTTACCGATCGCGTATTTCGCTTCGCAACGATTTATTTATAGAATATTTCGCAGGGGCTTATTAAGCGGTAATTTTGTGAAATAAGCGATGATGAAATCTCGTCTGGGAACTCGAAGGCGTCGGTGCACGAGAATTTTTTCAATGTAATAACGCGCAATTTAATCGTCACGCGCTTCATGCTTCGAATGTTTCTAATATTTCAGGATTCGAGTTCCCAGAAATTACTTTGATTCGGCGAATCCTGTTCTCAAAATTGCCAGGTTCGAAGTTGACGAAGCGAGCTACGAAGAATAATTTAAATTCAGCCAAAGTAACCTAACGTAATTATCGCGTGCTTTTACGCGTAAGCTTCGGTCGTTGGGCCAAGTCGTCGAATTTCGGGCTCGCTCGCAAGTTGGAAAGCTGGGATATCGGCTCGGAGGTGGAAAATGGAAAATGCGTCGTCGTGGATTATCGTTCGATATCTCAAGGATGTTCCCTTTGGAGAGACTTGCGACGGGCAACGAGATCGGAGAAGGAAGTCGGGTCGTCTCCGATCGGAAACTACGCGGGAGCGAGTTCGCCTCGGAGATACCGAAAGAGTTGATAAGAGGAAAGTAGCTCGGAGCATCGCGAGTTCCGGAGCAGCGGAGCGAGGGGGAGACTCGCGCCGAGAGTGATAAACGAAGAGGAAAGAGGAGAAGAGCCCGTCTCTTGGCTCCGCCTTCGGAGCTGGCGTATGCATTTGCAAGATGGCGTCGTCTTCTTTGCCTCTCTCGCGTACGTGTGCACGCGCGCACCCATACAGACGCGCGCGCACTCGCGCCTATATAATATATAGGGAGACGGAAAGAAGGTCAATCGTGTGCACGGAAAAGAAGAGTACGTAGTCGGGTATGCGAGGAACGAGAAGAGGAGGCAGAAGAGGAGGCAGAAGAGGAGGCAGAAGAGGAGGCATAAGAAGAAGAAGAAGAAGAAGACGCCGTGGCGAACCGGCACGAGGAGAGGGACAAAAGGTCAGCCGAGTGGAGAGGAGCGAGAGACTATATATATGCATAAGTGGACGGATGGCAGCGGCGCATAAAACAGCAGGCCTCTGCCTCCCTCCCTCCCTCCCGCCCTCCAGCAATTATGTATGCACCTCTCTTGCTCTCCCTCTCCCCCTCGCTCTCTCTCCCTCTCTCTCTCTCTCTCTCTCTTTGTAAAGCGAAAGAGAAGCTAAACCATCATATATATATATATGTACACATATATATATAAATACAGCTTCGCGGTTGGCTGCGCTTCCTTCCTGTCTACTGCTGCTGCTGTTTCTGTTGTTGCTGCTGCTGCTGCTGCTGCTGCTGCTGCTGCTGCTGTTGCTGCTGCTGTTGCTGCTGCTGCAACCACTGCTGCCAACCCGTACACGCGAGCGGATGCGTGTACGCGAACATTGTGCTTGTATGCGTGCACGTGTGTAAACGCGCGTTTACGTATCGTGTAGTTCGCCTTATCGATTATTTTGAAACGTCCGTTGTTTTCTCGTGTGGAGTGCAGAAACATTTTGAAACCGAGCGTCACGATCGTTTTAGATTATTATAACGTTAGGTTGTCGTATTCTTGGTAAGCGATATCGCGTACCGGAGTTGTCTCGTTTAAAGGCGATTGCAGCGATTGCGGGGATGGAGATAATGCGATGAGTGAGAAATATTACGAATATAAAGGAATTTTAATCTTTGAGGAAAAATGGTTTTCTCGAAAAACGAGTAATGTTGTTTGTTCGGCTTTGGATTAACTTCGAACCGTTCTTCGCTTTTAAACAATGTTACATCTATCGTCTACATTTTTTTAAATAACAACGCGAATATTGGTTACGCGAATGCGTTACGATACAGAAAATATTAAAAGTTAAATTGACGAAATATGCGAATGATTTTGAATCGAGAACGAACGAAAATTAACGGAAGAATAAAAGCACAACGAACAAGCTTAAATTTAATTTGAAAAATATTATTCAATGTATAAGGAAACTATTTTTTATTAAATCATAATCTTTCATCGTTTATATTTGTATTCGTTTACCACTGAAACAAACAATCTTTTGAAATGATTGTTCATATATTATTCATGTATTCCTTTGCAATCGCGTCGATATATTCCTCAGCCATATTATTCTACCTTGTCCAAACGATAGAATTTTCCTTAGATTTCTTCACAGATAAACAAATTTGTTTGATTTACGATGCTACTTTAATACATGATCTTAAGGTACTTCGACGCTACAAACTAATTATCGATGCAAATCAGAATATGATCGATTGGGTTCATAGTTAACAAACATTATTTCTGCACGGCAAATTAATATCTTCTAAGAACAAAAACATTATATTTCCCGCCGGTCTTAAATTCGTTACAAATTCGCTTAAGTTTTACGAATAAGATAAAAAAAAAAATATCCTCGGAACCAACGCGTTAACTTCATTGAAAATATTGTCCATATTTTTTTTGCTCTCGGTAAAATTTCGATTCGTAAAAAATACCGGTTGTAATAATCTAGACAGTTTTGCAGCCAGGAGAAAACAAGGGTAAAAGTAAAAATAACACGAAACGTGCGATGAATCGGAGTTATCGAAGATATTCCGATAAAAACAAATCGAAAACCTGTCCGAAATGAGAAATACGTCGCGAACTTGCGACTATGATCCGAGACTCGCGCTCGACGGCTAGAAACAGGCGTATCGACTCGCTCCGAACTCCAACCGAGTATCGAATTTCCTTCGGGGGTTGCTTTACCTCCTCGGCATCGCGATCCGCTCGCGCCGATTCCTCGCGTCATTTTTTACTCCCTTCCGTCGCTTCTGTAACCGCGAAACAAGAGAACGCGATACTTTTTTTACAGGCCACTCGGTCCGGTCCTTTCCGACCAAAATTAACTCGTGTTTATCGCGGACCCGGCAAATAAAATTCGGAAATTGTTGCACTCTGAATTACACGGTATCGCGAATTGTCACTCCCGAACGTAAATCTTCCGAGAGTGAAACGTGATAGTGTTGCGTTAAAATTTTGAAGAAATCCAAAAGGAAGACGACTTCGCATCCGCGGACGTTGTATAAATTCGAAACAACGACTCGAAGCTCGCGTCCGACTCGTGGAATACGGTGCGAAAAGAAGGCCCGCAACTTTTATTCCAACTTTTATTCGAGAATCCCGGGGAGAAGGGGCAGAAAGGGGCGGAAAGGGGCAGAAATGCTTGGAGCATCCCGGAACGGTAAATTCGAAATACGAGAACGTTTCCTCCTGCGCCTCGACGGAAAACTCCCTCCGGAGTTAGACCGGCGGAACTATTCATCCGCGCTCCCTTCGACAAAGCGCAAGAATTCCGAATTCGAACTCGCACGCGAATTCCGAACACCGAGGATGGATCACGCGAACGAACCCAAAAGCGAAATCGCGAGCTCGCGACTACCTCCGACACGCGCGCGCCTCTTTCGTCGGTCGGTCGACGGGTCGTTGCGTCGGACGCCCGAAACTCTCAAAACTCTCAAGGACTCCCGCGCGATCCTCGGGCGATGAAATATTCCGGACACGCGGGGCCCGGGGTTCGCGACTCGGGACGATAAACAACGAATTCCGTCGCTGGGTTGGATCGAGTCGGTGCGGTCGCGAGCGGCGACGTTCGTGCCTCGCGTATGCAGACTGTTCCCGACCGACGTGTAATGAAAACTCGGGGGCGTGAAGTTGGAGGTTTGGTCGAGGATTTATGGCCGAGCAGCGACGAGACTCGCCGATCATCCGCGCCTCGCTTTTTATATTTGACTCGCGCGTACGAATCCACCTCTTTCTCGGAAAGAGTGTAGCGACAGTGCCGGTCGTTCTCTCTCTCTCTCTCTCTCTCTTCCTCTCGGTGGCGTCGTCTCGTGGGGCTTTCCCCTCGTTTTCCTCTCGAGTCGCTCCGCTCCCAGTCGTCGCGATTGAAAAGACGAAGGAGCGCAGGGCGTGAGCGGAAGACGCGAGGCCGAAAAGCCGAGAGCGAAAAGACCGTCGATGTCCCGAGGGAGTCTATCCGGGCCATCGGCCTCTCGCGATTAATAACTCAGGAAGAGATGCGGCCGTGAACGAGGTAGCGATAAGCGGAGCGGGAGGACGAGTGGGATGCGGTGGAGGCGGTGTAGGCGGTGGATAAGGCGGGGGTAGTCGAGGGGGCAGTCGGGGGGCAGTCGGGGGGTAGTCGGGGGGGGGGGGGGCAGTCGGGAGGGCACAAAGAAGGCGACGACGGGCCACCTCCGGGTTAAATACTCACTGTGCGCGTAGTGCGCGGCCGCCGCGGGGTGATGGGTCGGCCCCGCGTGGGGGTAGTAACCCCGGTAGTCGCCGGGGTTGCCGACGACCCCGCCGGGGTTGTTGCCGCCGCCGCCGCCGGCCCCACCCGCCGAGGCGGGCTCGAGGCTCCTCGGCGGCTCGTACCAGCGCGCCGCGCTCGATTCGCTGCTCATGTCCATTATGTAGTCGAGAATTTTCGTAGCTTGGGGCCCGCACCGAAGCGCGTACACTCTCCTGGATGATCAAGGATTCGGCGGTTGCTCCTGCGCGTCGGCTGCTGCCCCGGACGAGGCTCCTCGTTGATTCCTGCGAGACGACTCGCCGCGGTTGCGGCCGAGGGTACCTTAGGACGAGCTCAGCATTTGAGAGAAGCTCACCTTCGGCTGTCCGCTCGCTCGCTTCTGAAAAACGAATGAAAAGCGGTGTTAGACCTTTCGGTTTATCTTTTATGTCGCTCTCGTTTATTCGTCTCGTCTCTTCCTCAGTTTGCGTGGGATTTTCCGTGATCGGAATTTCACGGATATTTTTCGTCGCGATGTTCGAGCTGCCAAATACTCGCGCGGCGTTCCTACATTTTTCTTCGTGTAAAAAACTAGAATTGTACGTTCGTTCGATAATCTGTATTTGATTCGTATAATAAATTTGTGTATCGAGGGAACGAAAGATCGTTCGAACGCGGATAATAAATCTTGCGTACGTAAGCGAAAAAACAATTTCAACGTACGTATATTAAAGGCAGTGAGATTTAATACAAACTTTTAATCCAAATAAAATTTGAAAATGTCGATTCTAATCTGTTGATACAAACTTTGTTATCGGTGATTTTTTCACGCATACACCCGGTAATTTTATATCTAATTATGCCCGCATTTTATTAAAGAAACGAATGTATAAGTTTTTTTCGAAAAGCTTGTAAAAAGCGTGTGATTTATGATCGAATTAACGTGTAAATATCAGATCCTTAATCGATGCATACGAATCGCATAACCTTTTTACGACTCGAATTTAAATACACTTGAGTAACGGACGATGTCTATCGAAAAAATTATACGTTACGTATAATTAATCTACACTTTATTATAATTACCCCTTCTTCCATAATTTTAAAGTATTATTTATTTTATTCTTCGATATCACCCGAGACGACGACTATAATAATAACGACGACAATAACGATAATAACAACAATAACGGCATTACCAAAAGTAACAACAACAACAACAACAATAACAACAACGATAATAATAATAATTAGAATCGTAATCATAATCATAAAAGTAATAACGACGATAATAACGATAATAATGATAATAGTATTTAATCAAGTGGAACGTACGAATGTATAATCTTAACAAAAAAAAACGATCGCTTTGTTTGTGTAAAAATGAATAATGATCCAATTGTTTCGTATCGCAACAGCTGGTTTAAAACGTGTAATTTAATTGAGTGCACGATGGTCCTCTCATCCTACTTCTTTTTTAAAACCGCGATCGTCGAGAGTAAATCGGCTTACGTGAAATTAAGAGCTCCTTCGGAGAGTCGTGTAGATCGGTTACTATCGGCCTCTAAATGGGTAGTCTTAAAGCGAAAATCGTCGGATCGAGTGTCGGATCATTGCCTCGTGTACTTTACGCTACGTGTTTTATTTTCTCTGCTTTTGTACGCGCATGTTTAAGAGATGAATGTACACGTAGCGAATAATCCGTACGCTAATTTTAACGAACGGTACGGGTAACTATAATTTATTTTACACGATAAAAAACAACGATTTCATTGTCGCGACGAATGTCGTCTTTTTCAAAAAATATGAATAAAAGAATAAAGATGCAGCAGCGTTCGATGTATTTACAAAAACAGCTCGAGCGACGAGACGTTATCGGATCGTTCGCGTTATCGGGATTTTCGTTTTAATTCCGTTACCGACGACGATTGCGATTAATATAATTTAAAAATACGTCTGGTTTTATGAAAATTCGTAAAAAGCAAACGGTGGCAAACGCGATTATCGTTAAAACCCGATTTAATCCTCCGTAGCGAATATCGCTTTGCCTATAAAATAATTTTTACGAAATTTCTTACGAGAAAGTAACGAGATAAATACGCGAGGTTCGTCGCTACCTAACCATAAAATACATTTATACGCTTGTTATTACAAAGACAAATAGATTAAGTCGATCGATGAAAAAATAATTCTCTTGACTGGAAAAGACTTACCAGAAAAAGTCGTCCGCGTTCGATGAAGTGTAACGATAAAGGAAAAAATCCGATCTAGACGCGATCTTAGTCGATTGCGTGCTGATTCTAGCCTCAATACCGAGACACTGAGGCCAGCGCATGAAACTCCAAATTATTTATCAACAAAATCATCGATAATCAAGGTCACCGTGACGCAATCCCCGAAACTCGCCCGCGGCGGACGTTGGTAAAACGCGAACACGCGCACCCACACAATTACCTTTGTCCGTCTACGTGTAATGTTCGGTTCGATTAGCCGAAAGAATAATAACGTCGATCAAATTTTACCATTTTAAAAAATCGGAGGCAAAACGATCGAACCAACGTTTACAGCGTCGTTATATAAAAATATATTTATTAAACTATCGTTTGACTTTGTTTTCGCACATAACGTTTCGCGGTATTTATGGCTGGTAGTAAAAACTTGATTTACAGTCCGTTCGCGATGAAGTTTTTATTGCGCTGCGCACATAGTCGCGAACGCACCTGTTTAAAAACAAAAAAGAAAATCAAAATGACCGATTAGCCAAAACGCTATTTTTTTTTTAGCCGAAACGAATTAATGATTCGGTTTTATTTCTCGAGGAATCGGGGACAATCCGCTCGTGATTCTCGCTTCTTTGTAATTCTTCTCCACAGGGGCAAGGAACAATGATACGACGCATCGCGCGTCTTATTCGGCAAATAAAGCACTCGAAAAGCAAAAGCCGATAAGATATATGCGCGCAAGTTCTAAATCGATAAGATTATGGAGAGAGACGGAATGTAACGGTTGAATCCGGGTACGATTAAAAATTAATTAAAACGAGAAAAGAGAAAAAGTGTCTTTGTATCGGAAGGTTTTACGTTTTACGTTTTACGTTTTACGTGTCTTATGCATCGCGCGAATTTGGCACTGATTTCTTTTTTCGACGCGCATCGATAACACGCGGATTACGAGATTTTTATGATAGATGAGATAACGATGAGATGATAAATTATTATAACCGTCCAAGTAACATATTGTGTCAAATATTCCTAAGATTTTCTCGAAAAATCAACGTCGCTTTCGCGTCGATCGTCGCTACCTGAGTTTCAAAGTATTTTTATCGATCCAAAAATATATATATAGACGAGAAACGTATTTGTATTTCCGACGTTCTCCGAAATAACAAGAGGACCTAGACACGGTTCGATTTATCTTGTTGTCGAAATGGCACCTTTGCCTTATCAATTTCTTTTTAGAGCACGCAATGAACCAAGAAAAAAATAAATACTTGTCGTCCAGTCTCGGGGGCTTATCTCTCGACAATTTCTCGAAATTCAAACAGCTCGTGCACACGTCACCCTGATTTTAAAAAGATAATATGGTGATCGCAATAAATTTACTAATTGATCGAATCCATTATCAAAGGCGTCAAAAATCTATATTCGAGCGATGTGGCCCCATACGTACGCACAAAACTAAAAGTCACGTTCTCGCTGTCTTGGCCGATAAGAATCGAAAGATTTTTCTTTATAACGTCCGTATATTTCTTTCCCGTGCTCCGATTCGAGAAAATTGAAAGGTTATTAACGAGGAACGAAGGTGCGGTGGAATTAATCTTTATTCGAAGCAAGTCTCGATATTCCGTCGTCGCGATTTGACCAGAGAAAAAATAAGCGACGATCGCGCGTTCGAGACGTAGAAAATGTAAAGGTCGCGTTTTTCCGAGCCGCGAAACTTCCAAAGTGGAACGTTGGAAAAATTCGAGACCGTTTCGTTTCTACGTTCGAGCGCCGTGATTCGACTCTTTTTTTTTTCAGCATCATCGAAAAGTAAACGCTCTATTCTATAATGCACACGTCGCACCTATAATGACTTATCTGCCGTAATATCTTATCAGGATTGGACGATCGGAAACCGTCTTTCCTGGATGAGTTCGGCACTGTTACGCAGCCGACGAAGAAGCATCGACTCGGAGTCATAAAAATACGATGTTCCGTTCGCTCGTCGAGAGTCGACTCAACAAACTTCTCGTTTAATTTAATCTGGCTTAACCAAAAATTGATTCCGGTCGCTGAGATATTATCAATTACGTCGATACCGAACGACAACAAGATTTTACGCGTTTATCTCGTTTCGCGGGAGCGTTGAAAAATGTCGTGATCGGAAACGGATCGAATAGAGAAATTGGTTTTTTGCTGGATCAACGTTCGATCAACGCTCGATGCGCGCGTTAAATCTCTCGCTGAGTCCCCGAGTCGTGTTTCTCAGCGACGCCGGGCGAAGAAGACCGAGATTCTAGTTTTCCTCGACTCGAGAAGCGACTCGAGAAGCGACGCTCTACGGCCGAATTCCAGCCTCGGAAATCGCGACCTATGATCCCCTCGATCGCGGGGGGGACTTTAGCTTCCGACTCTCCTGGAGTCGCGCGCGTCGAGAAAGTGGCCCGTACAATTCTCCACCTGCGTGCGTGCACTCGAGGTACGCGTAAGCGTTGCAACGAGTCCTTTGCTCGGACTTATTATTTCGATTGCCTTTTATTGTACTCGCGTACGCGTACGCACGTACGTATAGATGAAAGTCACTTTTGTACCCCGGGGAGCGATCGCAGAGTTCTCTCTCTCGCTCTCGCTCTCTCTCGTATTTACGTTTGTTCTTTTTCGTTTCTTTCCTCGTCTTTTGGACAAACTGGCCGGTCGAGCGCGACGCGATGACGATCGAAAAATAGTTCTAATTAATATCGTGCATCGAGACGTACGAGATACGCGCTAGATTTATACGTATCTCGCGAGCGTTCATTAGAGACGCTTACTCGATACAATACTCCTCCTCCCTTCGCTTTCATCCTCTTCCTTGGCTCGGTCGAGAAAAATTATACACACCGCGATCCTCGGTGTACTCCGTAGGCAGGAATGTTTTGACTCGCGATATCCAGCGCTCGAGGCTCGACGAGTTTACAAAAGAAGCTATATTGGCGAACGGAGGATCGGACCACTCGCTGCGACAAAGCAACGGTAAGACGATTTGTCCGGGATTAATATAGCTGCTCTCTTTTATGAAAAACGAAGCAGGGTTTTCCATTCGGTCTCCATTCTTCGCGTAAAAATTCACGCGCGTTAAAAGAGACTCGACAATGGAATCGTTCGCTCGTGACGATCCCGTGCTCTCGGTGGACGGCTGGACGGACTCGGAGGCAGTTTCCCCGTTGTTGGTTTGTTTTGAGGTTAGGTAACGCGATCGCGCGTGGCTTAACCTCAAAAGAGGTACGAGGATATCGAGACTCCTTCCAGCACGCGACGACTTTGGGTCGGGGAGACCTTCCGATTTAACGTCTCGTCGGTGGATCCAATAGCAGGGATTCGAAGCAACTTTACGAGGATTAATTAGAGCGACGTATCGCTGAGATGTAGAATCGCTCTCGACGATCATCCGCGAGAATCGTTAGAATCATTGGATCTTTCGTGGGAACGTGGGTTCGATCTAATTGAAAAAAAAAAAAAATTCTCGTACTTCGAACGATGGCAGGGAAGCTTTTGCAACCGCGGCTTACGTTCTATCGTATTCCCAAGGTGAACGCCGAGTCGGTGTTCGTACACCTTCGAGAATAAAATAACGCGGTATCGTTCCTTTATTTTCCTCGCTATATATTTAGTATAAAAATATACTCTCGTTCGCGTACCCTGGAAAAATACCGCTCGCAAGGTAACGAAAAATTTTAAACTGGATAAAACGCGAAAGGTGAAATCTTGTGCCAAGTTTTTCGAACCGACTCGAAATTTACTTAAATATTCAAAATAAATTGAGCTGTTTGTTATTTGAATCGATCTGTGGACGATTCCGTAATAGCAAAAATACCACAAAAATACCTATAACTTTCTTGAAATTCAAACGAAAAGTTAGTCACTTAACGTGACTCACGAATGTCCTTAAAAAATCTTGGAAGCTAAGATTAGAAGTTGACACGACTAACGCTTCGCCCACGCGAACGATTCTCGATAAATGAAAAACCACGGCGAGAATCGCTGACCAAAGTTATCCGAAATTCCCTTCGCGTCTCTCTTCCGTTGCTTCGACTATTTGAAATGCGTCGCTGCACTAATAAGCGAAGCCAATTCGCGGCTAATAAATGAAAACACAAACTGCGGCTACGAGAATTATACTTGCAAATAAGTAATTATGTTTGCCGTGCTTGCCACAACCTGGCGCGATTGTTTTCCGCGGGGCTTTTGCTCTTCCTCTCGTATCTCTCGCTTTCCGCTTTTTGCGCGCACACGAACTCACTCCCACACGGATACACGCGGATAACGCAGCCAACATTTTTACTTTTTAATTGGCGGTTCTCGATTTTTAGTAGAATATATAATTTAGCAAACCCTCGACGTCGCGGCTCGCAAAGGATAATAAAACTTTTAAAGCTTACCGAGTACATTTATCGACAACGACCAAAATGTCTCGAAATCGCTGTTCCCGATCCTTATTAAATATCCGCTCGCTCGTACTTAGTTTTTCCTTTTTACCAGTCTCTCGAGGTCTTATTCTCGATTCGTTCGTGCAAAGATTCGCGCTCCGCTCGAATATACGTCCGTATACTTTTCGTGGTCGTCTTTTTTTCCGCGACCGACGTACTACTTTGCCTTTACCGCGTTCGAGGAATCTTCGAATTTAAGAAGTGCGCGAAATTATTCCTTTTTCGAGAACGATACTCGAGTTTCGTTCGCCACTCAACTCATCTTATTTATCGAGCATCTTCCCGCGGTATGCTTCGATCGAAATACGTTAATTATCGAACCAACGTACTTTTACAACATTTTTAATTCCCTTCGCCAACTTATTCTCAATTTCCATGACTTTCGTATCGTTCGATGTAAGTTTCAACCGCGCAAAAAATATTATTTGTTTTAAAAATACAGCTACTTACATTGTACCCGCGTATCGACTTATATCTTTTTGGGTTAAAAATAGTACGCAACCGGTAACTTTTCTCGATAAAATCTTTCGATCCTCGCGCAACGAAACATCGATTAAAAATATTCTTTTCGCGAATTCTTCGACTCATCCGGATGGATATTTTCAAAGCAACTCCTTATACGTCGTCCTGTACGTCGAATCGTGTAAGGAATGCGATCGAGAAGCGAATATCGTTGCACGGTTAAATAAACGACGGCGTCGAGCAAAGAAGCTAAGATCGATCGGTTCGAATTTTGCCGTCGGAATCGGCGTATCGGACGTCCTCGATAAACTCGGATAATTTCGAGTATTCGCGTCGACGAAATTCTACGATCGCGGCATCGTCCTCTTAATTTATATTATATTAAAGGATCGATTTATAGATTCTTTACCGTCCCAACCGATTCTTTTACCCAAATACGAAGCCGTGCCTTCGGTAATTGAACGACAAAGCCGATAACCGCCGATAACCGCCGATTGAAATCCAGGATGAAACGATCGCGGGGAAGTTCGCCGAGCGACGGGAGAAAAATAATCGGCGCGTGTGTACACAAGTCGCGAGCGAGATTGCGATACCGACTTTGTCCGAAGACGCTCCAACGACGTTCGTATCAAGTTTATTATCTAAATGGGTCACTATACGTTTCCACTTAGTTCGATGGAGCTGCTCCCGCGGAAACGAGGAGAGTCGGAAGGACGAGAAAGAGAAAGAACCGATCGCTTTCGTCCGATTCGCTCGTGTTTGGATTTTCGGCAGCTCGAGAAACCCGAGGACGGGAAAGTCGACATCCGTCGGCTCGCGCGAAAAAGCCTCGCGGAGGTCGACTCGTTATCGGCGGAGTTATCAGCCGATAAGGCGACGGACGGATGCGCGAGGTCCGCGCTGATCGTCTCACCTTATCTCTGAAGCGTCCCTCGGTGGCCTCGATAGCAAGTCCGTAACTGCGATACTCGATGGGCGTTATTCCACGCGAGAGAGAATAGAATAATAATATAGAATCCGAATGTCGCGTACAGGAGTATACAGGAGTCTCGGTTGGAATTCTCGATGGGAATTCTCGTTCGAGAGTCTCGCTCGTGAGTCTCGCTCGTGAGTCTCGCTCGGGAGTCTCGCTCGGGAGTCCCGCTTAGGAGTCGGTCTCCTTATCACTAGCAAGTTGTATCACCATGACACTGCACTCTACATCACACACACGGCACATCGTTAATGCTCGAGTCGGCTCGCCGATTTCTGAATGATGTGCCCAGGGCTCCTCTCGGCTCCTGGTGGAGAGCGCGGGCCTCGTGTACACGCACACAAGGACTGCGGTCTCTCCCTTTCGCTCCTCTCGGCACGTCGCTCGATGCAACTATCGTGGCACCCGGCGCGGAACTAAAACCCCACGAAAACACGGCGCCTCGCCGCCCGAGCCCCCACCCCGACGCCGGGCGTCCCCACTCGAGGCGACGCTCGGCGGTGCTCGGACGGCGTCGGCTCCGACAACGCCTACGCGGCCACGGCACAGGCCACAACCTCCCGGCGGGCGTTAACTCGTCTCTCTCTCTCCCGGCGGTGCTCCCTCTCTCTCTCTCTCGGACGCTATCCCTTCCCCGGGCTCTGCTACGAGATCTCCCCCCACCCGCCGCTCGAGCTCCTACAGCGGCTCTTTCCCCGACTCCTTCCCGGACTCCTTCCCCGGCTCCTTCCCCGACTCCTTCCCCGACTCCTTCCTCGACTCGCTCCTCGGCTCGCTCATCGGCTCTCTCCCACCACCGATACACACCGACGTCTCCTTCTCTCTCTCTCTCTCTCTCTCTCTCTCTCTCTCTCTCTCTCTAACTCCGCGAGACTTTTGCGCGTTGGATTTCCAGTGCATCGCGGCCGAGGGATGTTTATTGTTACCGCGTATGTTGACTGCTGATACATATGCGTCACTTTCGTTTCACTCCAGGAGCCGTATGTTAACGGTTAATACGGCTTATTCGAATCGAATGCTCGGCTTTATTATTCTTACATTCTCCACAGTGCCGATATATTTTGGAGATAAGTGCGGCCAATATGGCCAGCGTACGACTACGGGGAATACGACTACGCGTCACGTGCATACTCCTCGCGATAGCGGCTCCGTTTATTTCCTCTGCATCGCCCAACGACTGCGACGATAGCGTTTCGGGACTCGGTCGACTCGCGCCCGGACAGGCGCCCGGACTCGCGCCCGGACTCGTATCTTTCCCTGAACACCAAAAATCAAGGGGTACCCTATTTACCTCCTGTTTACCTCCTATTTACCTCCCATTTACCTCCCATTTACCTCCGAATAGCGAAGGGCACGTCGGATCCAAAATTAACGCCGTTCTTATCCGTTCTCGTATTTTATTCGCCCATCGGGACTTTCCCTAATCTACCTCCACTTTTATCGAGTGAAACGTAGAGCCTTGCGTTACCCTAATTAATTTTACGCTTCGTTTAACGTACGATCTTAATAATTTTACGATAAAATAATTATTTATCGTTCTTTCCAACTCTTTCGACGCGATCGGGGTTTTTTTTTTTCTTTTGTAAATGATAAGTCATTTGTTTTACGCGCATTAACTTATCTTTCACTGAAATTTTGAAACAATTTCAAAATATTCGTGAGCTCGATGAGACGTCTAAAATTTTCGATGATTCACCTGATTTAAAAGTGTTTCAAAAGTCGTGGAACAAAACGATCGTGAAAAATCCGTATTTATGTTGCGTTAAGAATTATTTGTAAATCATCTCTTTCGAAATTATTAACGGTATCCTGTAATATTTTACAAAATATAATACGGATAGTTGAAAAAATGACGTGAAGATAAATTCGTTATTAAACGTGTAAAAAGTTTTATTCCGAATAGTGTTTTTTACAATAAAATATAAGACCTTTTTAAGATAATTGTATTTTATTTATAATTAAAGTGAAAAAAACAATTCAAGATTACTTATTTGATATTTAAAATTATAAAATTAATTAATAGTAGATGTGTCGTTTCTCTTGTACGTATAGGTACACTTTGTTGGTATTAATTTATTGTGTTTTATTTTATAAATTGCATTTATCGATTAGAAGCAAAAAAATTATGAATGAATAATAAAAATTTCTTTTGTTATCGATCATGCGTTTCTTTAACTGTGAACTTTAAGTAAATTTTGCTAAATACATAAATTAAATGTAAATACCCGGAGAATAAATGATAAATAAATTTTTCAAACTATGTAAGTAACTTTTAACTTACTTTTAGTTTTAATTTTATTAAAATTATTTTTCTGATATGAAAAAAAAAGTGTATAATTAAAGCTTTAGGTATTTGCAATAAATTTTATTTTAGATTCCAAAATAAAAATGTGAATACATAAAGAAATATATACTTTGTATACTTTTACAAGTACTATATTTATATCATTGTAAGAAAATTTTAAATTATAGTTGAAAAATTAAGTTAATAACTTATATTTCTAAATTGTGCTGTTGATTTAAATAAATCGTTAGGCTAAAATTATTATTCTAATTTTCAGTATACGTATGTATATAATTAAATTTACTTATATTTATAAGTAAATATTTATTAAGAATTAAAAATACATTATACACATATTATATTGGATTTTTGTTTATTGTTACATTTTTACATGTTTACAGTTTTAGTTTTATTATAATTCAGAAATTTTCTTCATAATAAACATACACATATTATTTTTGTAATTATTATTGTTGTAATTATCGATTCTGCATTATAATAGATATTTTAAGCTATAATTATTTTATAGAATTTTAAAGAAAATATAGAAAAAACAAAAGCTGTTTCTAAAAAATCAATAATACTTTACAGATAACTGCTTCACTTGAATTCACAAACTTTTACTTTTTAAACTGTTTTTTAACAATTAAACATCTTATTAAATAAAAATATTTACTTTAGAAATTAATTTTTATATTTTATTTCTACTTATTATAATTTAATTGTATATAAAATTGTTAACTTTATAACTAGATCATGAATATTGTATATTTATAATTATTTTTAAAGGTGATAAAATAACGTTGGAATTTTTCCTTTTAATATGTTAAGTTATTTATTGTATTTATTGTAGTATTAAAACTTTTAGAATTTTAATTATCAATTTTTATAAACAATGGATATAATTCATCACCTTCTTCAATAAAATAAATAATATTCGTATCAGGTATATAAAATTGTAATTCCACTTCGATGTTATCGTTGTTAGACTAAATATTACATAATATTTCTATAAAATATTATTAAACCGAGTATATAAATTTATCTAAATGAATTTTCATAGCGTAGCTTTTAATTGCGGAATTAAAATTGACGGTAAGTTATTATTACTTTGAATTAAAACATAAACTATACGATTCGAATTTGTACATAAACAGTTTTTTGTTTGAAACGTTTGTATATAAATTTCTTTATTAATTATACGATGATAAAAATAATAATTTGTAAACGATAAACTAATAACAAATACATTAGTATTGCGGATTATTAAAATTATTTAATTTGCTTTTCAACATTTAACGTATCTCCCGAAATTATCTATCGATGGCAAAACGAATACGTTTATTCGAATCCAAACTAAACGCGCTTAAATTTTAACGATTAATTATTTCTTATTTATAGTATTATCTATCTTTGAAATATAAAACGTACGCGTATTACTTTCTAGAAAATTATAAAGCAAACGATGCTTTTAAAGAAGAAACTATCGATGGATAAGCACAAAATTTACACAGTTATTTATAACCGCGACGAAGCGTTTGGATTTATATCCACCTCGATTACTTTTGGGTAGTACGAAAACTATTTGATTATCAGAAAACTAAGGTGTTATAAAAAAAAGTCATAAATTATACATTACATATTCATTTATCAACGCTAACTCGCAACTAGAAAATTGTTCGTAAAATATGGGCGAAACCATAGATAATACGATGTTTGTCATTTAAAACGTTTACAATAAAAAATCTGGCAAGAAGTTTGATCGTAAATCAAAAACGGTAAACGCGCGTGAGTTTCCGCAACACGCGGCGCGGCTTACATATAATTTACGTAATAAGTACGTTCTGTCGAAAAATCACTTGCGCATTAACTTGTGCATATCTCAAAGCACCAGATATAATATGACAATGTAAAATAGGCAACGTAAACTATCACCCAATATCTCTATTTCCCTCTCGCACGATTGGATCTCGCACGCGCTCCTTCCTTTTTTCCTCGACGTCCACGCAATATTCCGCGTTATCGTTAAACGCATCGGACGTAAAATGGTCTTACATTATGCAACGAAAATTTATTATTTATATTATACTCGTAAGTTTTTCCGAAAAAGTGAGGGATCAACGCCGATATTTATTCCGGGTCTCTCGTCGGAGCTTTCCTTCCCGAAGCTTATCCAAACTTTTATCGCTGAAAACGAATTTTTCCTCCGATTAACTTTTATTGGTAGAAACCCTATTTTTAATAATAATCAACCAGACAAAACGATAAAAATGTGAGTTTCTATTTTGTATTCAAATTATTCTTGGATTCAAATTATTCGTCGCTTTTGCTTGGATAATGAACACGCTAAGAAAACTTAACTTATTGATTACATAAATTTACATTAATGCATTAAAATATTTTGCATTATTTTTGCATACGGAGCGGATAATGTAATTAGCTTCAAAATCGTTATTGAATACGTAAGCGTTATCTTAAAATTAACGAACACGTGTAGATGTCCTTCGAAAAAAGTCTTTTGTTTTTCTTTCTTCCCGAATACGTATCGTTGCGTCACCGGTCTTCCGACCAAAACTTGGGGAAGTATTACCTTACGCGTAATAATTTTACATATCAAGTTTTAAATATTAAACAACCCTTGCGGAATCACCGAAAAGAAAACGATATTTCAGAGATGTTATTTTCTCGGTTTTCGTAAATACGCCCAAGTTTACGTAACGGTAACGCCGTTTGGTTTAGAGTTTACACGTCGTTAGCGGGATCGGAAACGTTACTTGCACGCTTCCAACGGAGCAGCGCTTTTATCCAATATGTAAATTTCAAAAGAATCGGAGCCACTATAAATTTTCTTCACGGTAAACGGTTTAAAGATACTCGTCCTAGACACCGCCCTTATCGATCGAGCAACGTAATCGATACCTTCGGCGAAGATCGAGGAGCCCCCCGAGCAGAAAAAGCCACGGCGCCCTCGTAAACGCGATACGCGAACTGCCTCTTTTCCGTAACGATCCGATCGGATGGAAGGTCCATTCGACGCGATCTGGTTCGCGTCGGTCGCCACCCACGGAAAAAGAAAAAGAAACGGACACCGATGTATCGGCGACTGTCCAAAGCGGTGAAAAGGGATGGCACCGAATCCAGCGAGTGTTTGTAGGCCCCGCTTGTCCACACCGCAGCCACACCGTACCGACACCGTACCCACACCACACCCATACCGTACCCGCACCGTACCCACACCCGCAACCTACACACGGACACGCGCATCCCTCCGGCTCGCGCGTCCGAATTTAGATCGCATCGGGGGAAAACGAGAGCCACGTGCCTCCACCTCCTCCTTTGCGTCGCGAGAAGATTACGCCCGAGATATATTCCTATTGTACTCGTGTGTGCGTGAGCCCGTGCACGCGAGTATAGGTATTATAATACAGAGCGCGAGCGAGTGGAATCTTGATAGCGCGCGGGGCTTTATCTAGATGAGATACGCCGATTAAGATACGCCCGTATCTTTCTCTAGAGAGGCAGTCGTCTGAAATGCGAGAGACGATGAGACGCGGGAGCTGAGCAGAGCTGAGCAGAGCGGAACAAGACGAGACTCTTTTGGCTCCGACTCGGGGTTGCGTCGGCTCCTCGGTGCACTACAATTTTCAAAGCGGAACGAGAGCTGTCTTCTTAATCCACTTCGTTATCTCTTCTACCCCGTTTCCACCCTTCCTTGTTTTCCCGAGCTACCTGCCACCGACTCTTCAATTATCGTTTTATAAGCGCAGCGGGAAGCTTCGGGGAAGGGGGAGTTTACGTTACATTACCAGCCGCTGGTCGAAGAAAACTCCCTTCGGTTCGATTACGATGGAAGGATCGCACCCTTTCTTTACCGGTTCTTCCCAACTCTTGTCTTGTGTCTTCTCGTTCTAACCTATTTTTTTCTGCCGCGTTTCGTTGTATCGCGAGAGGAAAATTTCGATCGAGTCCGATTTGAGTCCGATTTATTCCGGTTGGAAAAATTTTAAATGGATAACGGATCTACAAATTTTAAACTCGAATGCGCGGAATTTAAACGGTTACGAATAGAATATTCTTCGTAAATTTTACTTAAATAAAAAGGATCTTTTCTTGTAATATACATATTTTTTAATTCGTGGTACAACGCGGTAATATTTAAGGTAATTATGCGACTCGAAGATAAAAAAGAGTAATTTATTCCTCGGATGAATCATCGATACATAATTCATTAAAACGTAAAAAATGACATCCGCGTTGGTACGAAATCAAGTATCGAGGATACAACGCGTGCGTTAAAAAAAGTTGTACGTTTACATTATTTTATAATTACATAACGTATGCGTAAAAAATACGTATTATCGCGATCGATATCCGCGGTCGATTAAAATTTAATTTAATTCACGTTTACGATACGTACTTTATGAAATACTACATGCAAATGTAATCGTACAAGTTTGTTAAAATGTACGATACTCAAAGTAACTCTAATTTATTCGTAAATTTACGTCGCCGCGATTACCGTCAAAAGTCGAAACGAAGCCAAATACGTTGACGCGTGTATGCGTGCAAGTACGGAAGTATCCGCGCGTACGTAGATCGAGGAACGAAAGCCAAAGGTTTCGAATATATTCCCGTACGCGTGATAAACGCTAACGAAATTCATCAACGCGGAACCCATTTACATGTCTGGCATAATAATTTTTTCCTCGCATTAATTATACCCGCGCAACGAAATTCCCCGTAAAGCTTCCGTGAAAAATTGCCCGGGTCGCATCGAGTCGATCGTAAATACCTCGAGGGGCATTAAGATTCGGACGTCTCCTAAATATCGCGGGGCACAAAGGAAAACGAGGCCAGTCGTGAATCACGCGCCGGTTGAAAAAAAAGAGCACGCGAATCGCATAATTCTCGCGAGTGGAGTCGAGTACAGTTCGTCTCGTAATAAAGAAGGAGCCAACAGCCGAAGCGGGTTAGGACGTCCCGACCGGGTTCGGGTAGTTAGGCACGAATTCCTTGATCCCGCGATCCCGTGAAATTTCCAGCGTCCATCGCACGCACACATCGAGGCACGGGGGAGCAAAAAAGGAAGAAAGAGGAACGCGAGCGAATAAACGAACTAACGGCCGGGAAGAATGCGCGCACGCATTCGTGGAGTCGTGTGCGTGAGAGCGGGCGTGTGTTGGTGACGGGCGGAGGAGCGAGGGGGAGACACTCGAGTGGAAGGGAAGGGAGCGAGGGGGTGAGACGGCGAGAGACGGCGAGAGACGACGAGACACGGACCGAGAGAGAGAGAGGGAAGGTACAAGCGAACAATCTGTAGAAGCTTGTCCGGAGAGAACGAGCGCGAGAGAAGTCAGTAGATCAGCCAATCAGATAGGCAGTTCCCCCCTCCCGCGGTAGCCTCGTCTCGTGCCATTGTCACAAAATGGCGGCTTTAAATCAGGCTGACTCCGCCTATCGCCTCGTGCCCTCTCGCTCTCTCGCGCTCGGTCTCCCCTCCCCGCCGTCGCTCGACGCCGCGAAAAACTCCGCCTATCGATTTATTTTTAACGCTCTTGTTTTCCTCCCCCTCGCCCTTTTCTTTCTTTCGCGAGTCGGGCTTTCTCTTCTTCCCACTCCCGACGTTCCCGACGTTCCCGACGCTCCCGACGCTCCCGACGCTACCGACGCTCGCGAGCTCGAGTTTCGCGTCGAGTCCCCGAGAGCATTCAATTATTGACTGGCGCTCGCGAGAGAACGACATTTTCGTTCTTCCTTCCGTTATTGGCGCTTTTCCTCGGCCTCCGAGACTCGCTCCGGATTTCGGACTTTGGACCTTTTCGTCCCGTTTATTTACGCCCGACGATTAAATGGGGGGATTTGCGCCGCTCGGTGAATAAAAATTTAAACGTACCGGGGAAGATTTTGCGGGACGCGTTTCCTCGTTGACGAGCGTCCGATGGATTTTATCGCTCGTTGTATCGCTGTTGGAATTTCGCTTGTTTTCTATCTCCCCCTCTCTCTTGCTCTCTTTTTTTATTACCATTATAAATTATTTACGAGGCTATTTTTAGATTTAAGCCTAGCGCCGTTCGAATTCGTACGTCGTTTAATCGACTTCTTTTACGACGAATAACTCTTCTCGATCTATTCGGTCAAAAGTGTACAACGAAGCGAGTGGCTAATTTTATTTATACGTATAATTCTATAATTCTTCGACGCTGGAACGAAATTCTAATCGAGTTGCGTTAAATCGGTGCATACGTGCGCCCAACTGTCGAAACCAATAAAATCCACGATTTATATCAGCTATTAATTTCGCTTTTAAATATAAATATAAAGAAAATTTAACGGTTATTGAATATACGCTTCGAATTTATCTCTCGATAACAAACCCATTGTACGAATTTCATTTGGAACTTATCGTCGGATTCGATACATTTATCCACGCATCCGTCGGAATAATTTTTATCCAATCGAAACTTTGGCGATAGGTTGCATCGGAGCTTGTGCGATGCATAAAGCGTTGCAGCCGAGGGACACGCCCAAAAATCAGTATCGACAATGAGTCGCGAGAAAAACAAGCATGGAAAAAGCCTTCGAAAGATCGCAAATTGTTAGATAAATTCAAATTGGAGCGACTCCAAGTCGATCGAGCGAACGCGCGGAGAGAAAAGCCTCGGTCGCTCGCTTCCAAGTGTATCGCTTTTCTCCGCTCGAATAGATAACGCGTTTACTTTATACTTTGGCTATTTTCGCGTCTCTCGTTGTCTTATTCTCTCTCTCTCTCGCGCTTTTTCTCGTTGAACTTTTAGCCGGAGCAAAGTTGCAGAGTCGCGCGTGCGCGTTTTTTGCGTCCGTTTGCCACCCAGCCATTCCTTTTCCCTTGACCGGCTGTCCGACGATAAGACAAAGCGAGATAGGGATAGAAATTGCGAGAGGTGGAGAGAGACCGATAAAGAAAACTATGTTTGGAAAAGTAAGTAGCGACGCTTGGCTACCGAGTGGATTCCGAGGGAGGGAACGGGAAAACGAGGAAATTCGAGAATAGCCGGGAAGTCGAGTCGGCATTTATGTACGTAGGATGGAAGGAGGGAAAAATGAAAAACGAAATGATTAGAGATTGTTCAATAAGAGAGACACCGCGAGTCAAAAAGGAAGAAAACTGCAGGTTCTCTCTTGGGTTTTCTTCCTTAGATAACGCGCTTTCTTCTTTTGTTTCCGGAGGACTGCACAGCGTACCCATGAGCCAAAACGCTATGCCACCCCGACCGAACTCAAATTTGCCGCGATAATAACTTTCCCTTTATTTTTGCCTCGCTGACTTCCTCGCCATCTCCCGAGAGCGAAAGAAAAAGTTTCGGGGCAATTTCGCTTAAGCTTTTTCTCTCTCTCGCTCTCTCTCGCTCTCTCTCCACCTCTTTTCACTTTTTTTTCTTTTCTTTCGTATAACAACATTTTTTTCACCACGATTCTAAATTAATGGCTGTTTCAGAAAATTCAACGAAATATTTTATCTCTTCGTGTATATGAATTCTACGGAGATAATTTATATTTTTAAAGTTACTTTTAATGGAAATTCGTCGTGGTTTTTAAAATGAAAAAATTTTTATCCGTTAAATTTTATACGATGGTACTAATTTTCGATGAAAAATGTCATTTAAGACATTTATAATTTTGGACGTTATGGAATATACGTTTAAAAATATTTCATCGAATACTTTAAAAAATTAATTTAGATTTTCGAGTAAAACTGCGGAACGTTTGAAAACAAAATTCAAGAAGCAAAATACACAAATAAATTATAATTTAGACTCTATAATAATATATATTAAACGTTTACGAATTTGTGTATATCGTTTTAAAATATTCGTAATAGATGCGTTTTCAAAAAGATTCGTAAATTTTCGTATTCAATTTGAAAAATATCCAGTACGAAGACATTATCCACTTTCTATATTATTCATCCTTATTTTGTAAACGTTGTAAATTAATTTTTTTTATAAATATTAGCTAATTGACAAAGTGTAATAAATCATATTTTAATACAACGCTGTTGGAAGTAAGGACGTTCGGAAAAAAATCAAACCCTACTCCTAATTTACACGCGTATAAAATATATCCGCCGGAAAACGTTGTAAAATATCGATCTAGCCTTATCGCGGAAATAAGATGTAAGGAAATTATCATAATTTGCGTCCGAGGCAGAGAGAAATGAGAAAATGACCCGTCGTAAATGACGAAGAAAATGACGCATATTCTGGAGAAACGTCAAAGTAACTCGCACGTTTAACATTTCCACGGCGCGTATGAATTCTCAACCCATAAATGATTTATGTTCGTCAAAATTTTGTGGGATTCTCGAGAATGAGCGATGACGCCAGATCTGACGCGAGCATCGTAAACGGACAGACCTCAAATAACCTAGACTGGAGCCTCTTTAAGACTCCGAGCACATAAGTATCAACTCTGCGACGAACCGTGCAATAATTTTTTCTCTCCACGCGTACACGGATGCACTTGACGAGTGTATCTTGGAGTTATCTCCAACGGAACAGATTATGCGATTATAAATTTTCGTCCGCCCGTCTCATTTGCTTGCATTTTGTCTTTTCAGCTCCAAGTTAACGATCATGGTCTAGCCAATTTTCACCATCTTTTTCCCCATCTTTCCATGTTCTGTAATAACCAATAACACTTAGTAGGATTTATATAGCTAATAACACTTAGCGGAATTATACATTTGGCTCGTATATTTAAAAAAATACAGAGAACGTCGTAAATGCTTTTTAATTTAAAAAATTGCCCCTTGAAATATCTTAATTTATTGTAGAAGCAAATAACTCTTATCTCGTTGCGTATCGTTTAGAAAGTCGAAAGATCCAAAGCGCGAACCTACGAAAATCGTAACGTTAACGTTCGCATCGGATTAAAAATATTTTTCCTCGATTCGCGAGTTTTCTTAATTCGAAAAACGAGAGACTGAAACGCTACAATATACAATATACGATGTTGCGTTCGCGGTGTTTAAAAAAATGCGAAAATTATCGATGTATCCGTTCGAATCTCGAATCCAGAATTGGAAATAATAAATCTTAACGATATCTCTTTACGACGGCGAAACCCTGGACTTGCGTAAAGACCGATAGCCAGGTTTTTTTAAATAAACTCGGACCTTACACTCGAGGGTCGCCATCGAAGAAAGTACGACGCAGTTACGCGTCGAACGCGGCGTAGCCTAAGCGAGGCTAATTCGAGCAAATAAGCCGCTGCACCGACGATCGGTCTAAGGCCGCCAACGGCAGATCGGCCTCTAATGTCCAGAAAAATGAGGCGCTTAATGTGCACATTAGTCTGCGTCGTCGGCGACTGTATTTTGCTTTCCCATACCTGAGGATGGAGCGGAGGAGCGAACGGGAGGGATAACTAAGTAGCCGTAATGAGTCGTCGTCGGCGCCGCGCGTAAACGTGGCCCAAACACGGCGAAAGTTAACACGAAGAGCTTTAAAGAACGATAATCTTCGGCGAGACACGGTTTTATAAGGAGGGCAAATTTTCTAATTTTCTCCCTGTGAACCGACGACTCGTGCCGTTCCTCCGTGTCTCCGTGTCGTTGTTCGGTTCCTCCTCCGGTGCTCGCGCCTCTTTCTCCTGTGATTGCACTTTCCCAGTTTTCCGATTTCACCTGTCCACTCGGCTCCTTCTCCGCGATACCAAACTACCGGTGTAGTTTCTTTCCTAGCATCGTCGTTATTGCCGTTGTCGCTATCATCGTTCGAACGTTCGATAAATAAACAACGAGCTTTGATTGCGTTCGTAGCGAATATTTATTTTTAATTTCGTAATGAAATATTCGTTGCGTTTTGATCGATGTTTGTAATGCTCTAACGTTCGTCGTATTTTTAGAGCAACGGCTCGAGCAAAATACTGGAATTAATATAAACAAGTTGAATACGCGCGCGTTAAAATATACAATGTGTTTCCATCAAATTGAATTTTTTTAAGTTAAATTACGCGTACCAAAGATAACGTTTAATATATTTATACGTCATTTTTTCACGGTTGCGAGTACCGGGTTATTAAATTGTTTCGAATTATTAAAAATTTAAATTGTTAAAGTGATAAAATTGCACCGAGTACTCGAACGTTACGATCTAAGAACAGAAATTGTTAAGAAGAATCTGTGAACGAAGCCCTTGAGCGTAGAAAATAAGTCAGGCGTAACGAGAAAACTTTTTCCGCTCCTTACGAGTTTCTTACACGTCGCGAATCTACCACGAGCTAATAAATCCTCGAGGGCGATTAGAATTAATGCGAGATTAATTCCAATGGTCCTGATAAAATCCTTATCTTCTTGTAAGCGTATTTCTCGAAAGCCGAGATTCGCAATAAAATTTTTTTCTTCCTGAAAAGAAGTAGTAATTATAAATAGATACTTACCAGCGAAAAAAAAAGATTAAATACAATTACATCGTATAAAATATTTCTCCTCGATCCGCTGTGCGTACATGTAATCGATATTTATTATTGATCAACGAGAAAAATCGGATCTTTAATTATTTGCGATCGTAATAATGTAAAAGCATTAAGATACTGCGATACATCTTTCAATATAAAGATATACAGCGGTGCACATGGGAACGATTCTTTCATCGAAGAATGTCATCGTCTCTTATTTATAAAGTAACGATACGTTACGACCAACACATAAATAATTTACACGTTATTTTTCACGCATCGGCTATTCGTTTCGATGACGCGGACAAAGCCTTAGAAATACGATCGATGTGGACAAACGGAGAAATACCAACTCGTGCGTTTACTGGTAACGGTAAATCGCGAAACCGATAAATATTGCCGATCCGATCCGAAAAATCATTCTCGATCTTTCGACAATATCAAAACTGAAAAACGGTAAGAGGACTCGAGCCGATAAATCGCGGAGATAAAGAGATTGGAACGGATCGTTGTTGACGCGAAGTCTTCGGTAAAAAGTAATCGCGAGCAGTTCATAATTGTCGAAAAGTACAGTCTCGTTATCTAATTAGCCAAGATACATGGATAAATGGATAAATGGATCGTCCCGTAGGGTAAACCAGACGCGAGCAACACGTGGTTGGTTACAAGCTCGAATTTGGATTGTCCGATACACGTGTGTGTGTGTGTGCGTGTGTGTGCGCGCGCGTCCACGTAAACCACGAGCACACGCGCGTAAGCTCGCACCGATAATCGCCCGGATAATCGGCCGCGATGGAAGGGTAGCTTTTGAAAAAGCGGACGCGTTCCCGAGACGGAGCGGAGGAACCAACGCGTCCAACCAACGCGTACAACCAACGCGTCCAACCAACCCGATGTTTATACGGGGAAGAAACGGTCGGAGTTTAGACCGCGGGGACTTTTATTATAGTGGCGTAAAAATGAAATTCTTGCAGAGTCAGAGGACCACTTAAGGATGATTTTTGTCCGAAGATAGAAGAGCCGGCAGCTCTCTTTTTTTACTCGTTCACTTTTTAGCCGGATATATTAGACGGCTTTTATCATTCGTACGTTTAACGAGTGTCAAAGATGATCTTCGCTCTCTGGATACGCATACATTATACTATTGGGTACGCATTCCTATGGAAATGTTTCTACGTCCGTGCTATTATATTTTTATTTTACTATACTTAACTTTTAACGATCGGAATTTTATTAGAGTATACGTTCGGGCGATCGAGACTTATACTTTCTTCGTACAATGATATTACACAATGACAAACGCGCGAAGAATGTTCCAACGTTCGTTGGGTATTATTTCTTTTTACCAACGCTTCTCGATTATAGCGCACTTTACGATAATTATAATACTTAGAAAAAAAAAAAAATCTATTACCCTATTGCGCTAATATCGTTTAGTTAGTCAAAAGCGAAGACTTAAAAAACGGAGACTCACACCTCTCGAGGTTACTCTCTAATTAAGTTAATGGACCGCCTTGTCCGTGCTCTCTTAATTCCTAGCTCTATTTTTCTCGCTTCGAGCTGCTACTTTCTAATAAAATAATTAATTAGAAAAGTCGTGCCCGTAGAAAACGCTAAGTAAATATTTCTTAGAAGGTGCTTCGCGATAACGATCTCGAGTTACTTGGAATATTTCTTTTGTGCCGTGTATATTTCTTTCGTACGCGAACATCGATCCGAAATTGACCGTAGCTGTAAGAAAAAATGCTTTCTTTTTAACCATGTTCAAGATTCGTTTAAAACTCGCTGCAACGTCGAAATAAAAATTTTTACGGTCGGTTAATCCGATGGATTTGGAGAAGAAGCAAAGCTTTAAATACAAACATCGCGTTTGAAATATTCTCGTTTTTGGTGGATCGATCAGGAGCAGAGTCGAACGTTCGCTGGGAAAAATCGCGAAGGTGTCCCAACGCTCGAAGCCTGAAACGAAGGTCTCGTCGATTCGCGAAAAGAAGTAACGCGTACAAAGTTTCTCGCGAAGAAAATCCGTTCGGCGAGTCTTGGGCATAAAATTTATACGAGAGGTCGAGTCGTTGCGCGAGCAAGAAAGCCAAAAGCAATAAAGTATACGATAATTCCCGTAGCAGAAAATCAGAAAGTTTACATTATGCCCCGCGGCTTTTTCCATCCGCGCCGCCCGTTCCCGTAATATTACGAGAGTAACATTAGAGGCTCGGCGTCGAATTCTCGGATACGAATTGCGACGGTGATATTTTGCAGCGTATAATAAGGTCGCGGGAAGCAACGCGACGTTTCTCCAACTCGTACGTCGTGACTTCCGCGCGAGCGAACGCCCGTATATGCATGAAACGCATGCAAATTTCGAAGATGCCACTCGCGCGATATTATGAGTCGTAAAGGATACGTACACGTGTATTATAGCAGCTGAACGAGGTACTTGCCGTCGTCAGATTTATATGTGTACCCAACTAAGTACTATTGTTGTTTTCCTTGTTTTTTAACCTTTTATTATTATTATTATTATTATTATTGTTGCTATTGCTATTATTGTTATTATTATTATTATCGTTATCGTTATCGTTATCGTTATCGTTATCGTTATCATCATCGTAATGATTATTATCGTTTTTTTATTAGTGGTAGTGAAGTGGTAGAAGTAATAGTTGATGTGTAGTATCAGCATGATTATTGTTATTGCTACGTATTCTAGAGGCTGAAACGATTATGTGGTTCTTATGCCTTACCGTTAATTAAAAACTCTCGTAAAAAATAGTTTTCAACTTGTACGTGTACTTTTCAAAACATTTTTATAATTTTAATGCGAAATGGAAAGACGCTTTTTCCGTTATGATCTTTTATGATGTGTAACGGTTAACGAAGACGTATTTTATAAATAAAAAACTATATATGTGTGTGTGTGTTACTAATGTCCCAACGAAACATTTAGGCTTTAACAGATCGTTGTAAAATTTTAAACAATAGCTAAATTTATATTAACATTTATGATCTTATGCGCTTTTGTGTGCCTTTGTGTGTCTTTGATGATATTTAAATTTTTTTGAGCGATAACTTTTCGAAATTTTTTTTCGATTTGTGAAGTTTTGAATAAAACCAGATGTTTAAAACTAATTATACCATTAATTAAATATGTTCATTGATGTATTATTGTTGGAAATAATATTATGGAAATGAACGAATTATATAAAAGATTGGATGATTATTTTTCTGTGTGCGCGCGAACGTGTTCATATATGTGCACAAGTGTATGTGTGTGTACGCATGTAATACGTTCTTTGTAATATTATAATTTTGTAATTTTCAAAAATTAACTTAAATACTTAAAATTTATACTTCTCGATATATATATATATATATATCTCGATATATCGGTAAGAAGTTGTAACAAATGAAATTCGATTTTCTTGTTAAGCATAAAATTAAGAACGTTCATTTATATTATATTGATCAAAATTTAAGATACATCTGCAATATTACATGTCGACTTTATTTTATTTTTTATCTTCAAAGTTTTATATACTGACAGATTTTTACATGTACTTTTACGAACATTATTTATCTTAAATTAGCCTCGTACATTTTACAAATATAATTATAAGTATTAAAATATACGTAACATTAAAATATGACATATCGATGAAAAGATTAAAAAATTTTTAAATAAAAATAATTAGAATTATTTAACGTATTTTACATCGGTTGCTTTTTTCATTCGCTGTGAATAATTTCTAATCTCGAGCAAATATTTCGTAACAATGCTGCGAATAAGATTCTTAAAAAACGATAAATTTTTTTTAATTACACCCGTATAAATATTTAAAAGTATCGTATATCGATATTATCGTTAATACGGGAATAACCGATATAAAAAACAGTACGCGATACAGAATCGTATAAAAACAATAGTTTTTATAAAAGTTTCGCATTCAAGGTAATTTACTTAAATAAGCAACGCAAGTTTTAATACGCGATAATCATTAATCAACATTGAAGATAAAAGTATTAAGAGCAAATTGAGTATAATAGAGTATAATAGATTTGGACAGATTGTCGAGAAGTAGCTCGGCAAATGCTAGTTTCTAGGTAAATACCCGAGAAAAAGTCTGTGAGCGAAGTCTCTTTTGCACGGCATCTTAAATCTCAATGAAACTCGGACAAATGTCGAAATATAAAGGTCTTGGAAGGTCTTGGAGCGGATTGTCGCGTTGTACTCGAAACTGTCAGGGCCGCACAAACGATAGAAAAGTATGCACGTCTCGAACGCGTTGTTCTATATAAATGGATACGAGCAATCGAAAAAATTGAAGAACGGAGTAAAGAAAAGGAGAAAAAAGAATGCGAATACAGAGGAAAGAAAGTAAAGCTGGAGAAAATAAAGTCAGAAAAAGACAAAAGGGGTCGAACGTAGAAAATGCCCAAACATTATCCACGAGATAATGAGAAAAAGAAAAAGAGGGAGAGAGAGAGAGAGAGAGAGAGAGAAAACAGGTACGCCCAACAAAGAAGGCAACAAAGACCTACGCGCATCGTCGAGTTATCTTGATGGGGCCGGACTAAGTACTTTAGGGGACTCTATACTTCGTTTCGGGATGGAGGGCGGAGGGGGGGAAAGCGCATTGCGCCGGGAAAAAGGAAAGATCTTCGCGATGGATACCTGATAAGCATCCACATTTTCCCTACTTATTCGGGATCCTCGGGTCCTCTCTCGCTTTCCTCCTCCTAATGCATATAACGCGAAATCGTACGGCGAAGTGAGCGACATTATTGTGAGCGCCATCGCCTCGGCCAACAAAAAGAGCTACGGTGTTTGTTATGCTGCGTTTGTTATGCTGCGACGATTCGTGAGCCAGATAACGATGCTTCGAGAATGGCATACTTTTAACGGAGAAAGGATCGAACGAGGTGGAAGCGAACGAGTGTTTCTGCGCTTTTTCGGGGAAAGAGGTGATGGAGGACGCGAGGCCTACACTTTTTTAGCTCGAATTTCAAGCCAAGCTTTCCACGAGCCTCTCGTCTCACGAAATCCCGAGACTTCACGTCAATCAGACAATCAGACGCCTTCGCTGGAGTAGGAGAATAAGCTGTTTGCGACCGCTACCTCCATTCTCCATTACTCCATTATATTTATTATCTACGAATCTGCAGTCGAGATAACCTACGGCTTAAATTCGACGTTAAATGCAAGACTCTTTTGCAATAATCTTTAGATTCTCTTTCTCCCTCTCTCCTCCCTCTCTCCTCCCTCTCTCCTCCCTCTCTCTTTCTTTTAATCTGAAACGAATACTTTGGTCTTTTTCTGACAAATGAAGTACCGACTGTTCATCTCCATCGATACTTTTTACAAACGACAGCTATTTCACGTCAAAGTAAACGCGCTTTTCACTCCTTTTCGTTTATTGTATTTATTGCGAATGCAACATCTGCCTTGGCAAATCTAAACGAAAACTACGTACCGAATCAAAGGATTGCTATTAACGAGATATAATGAATCTATTTGCGCGACCAATATTCTATTAAACTCGTTAATTATAATGCAAAGATATTGCAAGTCATAATACAAAGACCCTCGGTATTATGACGTTTGAATAAAAAATGAGAACCAAACGATCTCTTCGATCATTTATATTTGTAAATTCATTTCTATTGTTGTTAACTTGCTATCCAAGTACGTTAACATCTTCTTTTCCAGATAAAAAACACAATTTTTATACATTGTGCAACTAAAATTTTTTCATACGAGTAAATATTTATCTAGAAATAAAACATTTAATACATTTTGTACTAGTTATATTATTCGTTATCTTGAATAATTAAAAAGTCTATTTTTAATATAACGAGCTTTTTAATTTGTGTAATAACTAAAATAGTGAATAGAAATTAATTAATAGCAAAATCGATTGCATTATATTCCTTTAGATATATCGATACTGCTTGTAGCTTAGATATATATATATAGAATAATTAAATTTATACAATTAAATTTAAAAGTTCTTTTTTTATATGTATTTATTTATAGTTCCTTAAATTATTAATGTAAGTTTCCCACTGCTTATAAATCATTGCAGTTATCATAAGTATAATTTTATGCTAATATTAAAAATTTTTAGCATTGAAGCGTAAAATTAGAAACTAGAAATTTTAATTTGTTTTTCATGACAGTGTAAATCTTGATAAACATAATATCAACAATATTATGCGTTACATTTCTATTTACACAAAAGTATGGAACAAAAATTGTCAGAATTCAAATTACTTATAGAAATATTATAACAGAACCGTAATCGATAATTTTTTTATTTAAAAACTGATTTATTAAATAATTAAGAATATCAGCTTATTATAATAAAAAAAATTTATAAACATCGATATTAAAATCCATTCCTTACTTAGCTCTTGAGTAAAATATCCAATTTTTCGAAATTCAAAGAAAATTCGTCACGTCACATCGCTTTACTAGAAAAGTGAACTTAACGATATAACTAATTACAAAGCTATTTATTTTAATAGCTGCCTTCCAAAAATATACTATTATATGATTACAAATAAGTTGTACGCTATTCTATGTCTAATAATTAGTGTCAACAAGAGTTCGTCAAAAATTGCTCTTTAATTACAGATTTAGTTTTGTATTTAACTATGCATTATAATTTTGAAACAATAACGTATACTTATGTAATATTAAGAAATAAAAAATTATTTTTTTTAATGAAATGATTATGTATAATGTTGTAAAGAAATTATAAAAACAAGAATACATCGCTGAGTTAAAATTATACATTTTTTAATCTATTTAAACATCTGCGCAATAAAATGATAGTCACGTTTTTTAAAAATCATAATATTTATTTTTTGAAATTTATTTGAAGTATTAATATTTAAAATACAAGGTAAACGTAGTTTATCGTTTAACGTATTTTTTATGAATAAATTGATAAATTTTATTAAATTAAAAATTAAATAAATAAATTTTAGCTTTGCGTTATAAAATTACATAATACAATTTATGCATTATATTTCATTTAATATAATTTATTAAACGTATATATTCGTATTCATGTTACGCTATAATAGAAATGTAGAAATTTTAAATTGCTTTTCATAAAAGTATATCGATTATTTTTGTTTTAAAGTTATAGATAAAAAATCTAGATATAATATTGAATATATCGATAACTTTTTAATAAGTATATATACAAAATGATTACAATTTTCTTTTCAATCGATTTAAAAAGTGAAAGAAATAAATAACAAATATTTTTTAATTAACATTATTTTATTAAATGAATTTTATTAAATGGTATGAAAATATACGAATTAAACGTACCGTAATTCAGCTCTACATTTTTTCTTAAGAAAATATAAAATTACCAAGTAAAAAGTTATCGAACGTCGTTTGATTATACAATCTTCTGAAAAGCGCTTCTCCAATTCCGTCTCTAGGTTTGATTAAAAAATAGTAGCTAAGATAAAAATAACTTGGAGTATCTTCGCAACCAAGGGCAGCATAAGTAAGGTCGAAAAAATTGTAGTAGTCTAGAAAAGTTTCCAGAATGTTTTCTCATTTAAAACATTTAAAGACCTGGAGACGTAACGCGTTAGTGAGGCTCCCGAGTGTCGCTTATGTTTCTCGAGGAATAGTTTGGGACGGCAAAAAAGAAAAAATGCTCTACATTTTGTCTCCTCGTCGGAACCAATGAGCCACGCATTCTTTTTTATCTGCACAACTCGAATGTAAGTTGACGTGGCGCCGTCATGCATCTCGATATTTCCTTTACTCGAGCGGTTTTATTAGTAATCTTATTACAATTATGAAATGAAAAAGGTCGAGTCGTGAAAATAAAAGATTGCTCAACGTTTAAAATCGTTTCATAAAATTTTCCATAAGAATGGAATAAATTAATATTTAACTCAAAATATAATTTATACGTAAGTTTCGAGGATTAAAACTTTTATTTGTGCCACATTTTTGTGCTATATAAATTAACGCGAATAGGTTTTATACGCGTATTTCTCAATTTTTATCTCTTAAAACTAAGATTTTACTACATCGGAGAAACTAATTATTTTTATCTACAATTTTAGTGGAGCAAGAAATCTAATATTTTAACAAAGAGCGGATTTTGCTGTAAAAACAGAAGTGAATCCGGTAACTCGTTTCGGAGTTCTTAACGTTGTTCGTTTAAGCCAAATCTTATTTAACTTCGCAAGATCGTACATCGAAAGAAATAAGCGATATTTATTCGTTGGACGATAGATTCATGCAATTATAAATTACCGTACGATAAACTCCAATTGTATCGGCGTTATTATTACTCTATTTAATTGGAGCTTCGCTGTAAATAAACTTCAGTAAACAAAATGCACTTTCTACATTTGAAGCAGCTTTGGCGTAAACATTCGGCACAACCGTACGATTCATCGGAATGCAACGTCATTCAAGGTTAAAGAGAGCTCGGACACAGTCTCGCTAGTACACCTCTGACTTTTGCATTTGGAGCGAGCGACGCTTTTACAGAAGTACAGAAGGTAGTTTTGTCGGCGGTTAAAGAGGAAGCTCCGGTCGCAGAGGAGGAACAACTAGGCAATGACGCACGAGGGGTGAAAACCAAATTTCGGAAAAGAGGACTCCCGAGTAGCGATAAGGTAACGAGGTAATTACGGCAGTTTATTAATTTCACGGTGTAGAAACATCTTCCCGGTGGGCCGAAGGTTTATCGCACCCTCGACGCGCGAAGAACCCGATAACACACGTATCTCCGGCACTCGCGGGATTTATCGCGTTCGGATCGGATCTGGCTTCGGTTATCTCGTTTCCGCGTTGGAGATAACATTGTCGACGTCCGGTTGGAAGTAAGCGAGCGAGAAAGATCGACGTTTGACCGTCGCGTCGATAATCGACCGACTCTTCGGCTTTCACTCTCGTCGGAGATCCGCGCGTCCGTCGTTACAAAGGAACGGATCTTCTCGTTATCTCGGTTACATTGTTCCTGCGTAGGTCGAAGAAAAATTCGAGATCCTTATTCTCCGGTGTAATTTTGTTTACGTGGCGCTGCCTCGTGATTAGATTTACCGCACGTATGTGCATTCGCTTATTTTTTTTGGACGATTAGGTAGGATGAAAATAAGAGGGACCGTATTTAATTATATTCGTCGTAATTATCTCTAACGCTCGTTTGCATATTAATTAACGTACAATCGGCTCATCTTACGATTTATCTGATTCAAGCTTATGCATATGCACATATATAAGTAATTACACATAATTTTATTTCATATGTATGTAAATAAATAATTGTTATCTCTTCTTCACGGTAAATTGAGAGACTTCGATAACCGTTTCGTCAGTTTTTTTTAATGTAGTTTGCTCCGTACACGCATTACAATTTGATAGAAGCGAAATAACGTTTTTAATGTTTTTTTAAATTATTCAGAATGCATTTTTTTAAGGATATCTCGATCGTTTTTTTAATATAATTTTTTATTAATATAACATTTTTAACGAACGATCCTACTAATATTTAACAATAATATTTTACAATATTTAATCAAATAATCGTTAGCTTGTTGATTTACATATATATTCCTAATAAGAAAAGTAATATAATACGTGTGCGCATGCGCACGTGCGTTAATAAAATATGAATAGCGTTGCCTTAAATGCAACACACGCATACGAACATATGCATCGCACATTTATTTTCTTTTGGTATTTCCTTGAATAATTGTATTTAATTTTTATTAGAAAACATGAAAAAAGATATACGAATGTGTATTGACTTTTATTTTACTATGAAATAGATTTGAAGAATTATGTTTAAAGAATACTAATGTAACTTATTTTACACTTGGAGATATATCACATTATAAACTTTGTTATTATTAAGAATATATAAACTGTCAGCAGAAAATTATTTATAGCTCAATAAAAAATTTAATTTTCAATTTCTTTATAGTATTTTTCTCTAAAAATTGAAATTTTAAACCTTTTTCATGCCTTTTTAAAAATATGTATTATGTATGATTTATGGGATTTTGAAACTTTTTTAATCGAACCTTTTTCAAGAAGCGGTGTTTTTAAAATTAAAGATTTACGTTTTTTCAAACATAAATTTTCAATTCTGTAAAAAGTTTATAACCTTGAGTAATTTTGACGATAAATTTACATTCGATTTATTTGGATTTACTTAATAAAATGCAACACATCGATCGGAATAAAATTCATTTTTTGCATAAAGTGCATTCGAACGACTATTGTTAGGAATATACATCGATTAAATATCGATAAATTAGTTTTACATTACTTAAGAAGAGACAAACGACGATTAAAAATGTCCAAACATTTAGAAGAATATTCTAGTCTCGAGTATTCATTGTATAGAAAATAAAAATATCTTTATGTCCCATACACTTTGTCGCAGACGGTATTGACAAAGAAAATCATCGTTCAAGGGAGATAAATTCTAAAAGAAGAAAAAGAAGAGGAAAAAAGAAAAGAAATCAGGTGTTTTGTAAGCATCCCGATACTTTGCTTATAGGATTTTTCTCCAGACAGGAATCTCCATAAAAATAGTACAAGAATTTCCCGTATATTCGGCACCGTTAATACCGTCTCGACTCTTGAATTCGTCTAGTCTGACCAAGTGGCAGCTTTGCGTCATAATTCAGACCCTTTTTAACTGTTTCTGTCGCACGTCGCACACCGATTCCCTACTTTTTTCTTTTTTGCGTCCTTTCTCTTTTCCTCTCGTCGAGGCGAGCGCATCCCGCGCACAAAGACCTCGTTTACCTGGAGGTCAGAAAGAGACAGGTGTATTGCGCGGGGAGCGAGACGAAGCGAGACGAAGCGAGATGAAGCGAGAGGATGCGAGAGAGAAAGAGAGAGGCAAGTTACGAATCTACCTGCGTACGAAGCACGAGCTTCTTCCATCCTTGTTTCTCAAATTTTCGCTGGGAAACGTATTTGGCGGCAGCAGCGGCAGCAGCGACAGCAGCAACAGCAGCAGCACGAGGAGCACCAACTGTTCCAGCAGTCGTCGTCGTCGTCGTCTCGCCTCTCGACGTTGTAAAATCCAGGCGCCAGGCTCGCTTTTCTTCTATCCTTCGAGTACGTGCTGTCTCCGTTCTCGCTTAGGTCGTCCGAGACTTATTCCGAGGACACGAAAAACGGCGCCGGTTTTCTTCAACTTTTCCCCTCTTTGGGAACTTCGAACGCAAGCTCTTTAACGGCTTTTTTATTGTACATACCCTTACAGTTCCTTCCTTGCCTCGAAATTCTTTTTATATGTTAATCGAAGCTTCCGACTGCGAAATCGGAGCGAGCGTTCCTCTTATTGGAACCCGCTGTTGGCATTTCCCTAGATCGTATAATCTTGTAGATTCGTCGTTCGAATTAACTCGAGGACCCTTTCCTTTCTTTTTCCACCTAGTTCGAGGTTTATCCCTTAACCATTAGATTCGGAGATCTCGACGAGTTCGTCACCCGTCCAAACATTTTTTCCCTTCGACGGCACCTCGAGATTTTGGGGAAACGGAACCGCGCGAACTCGCGATAAGCCAATCGTTCAAAAATTAAAAAAATAAAATCTATCGGATCGGGAGAGACCGAAAGAAAGGTTCGAAAATTGAAATTCTAATCGCGTTTGGTAAGACTCGTTAAAAGCTCGTTACTAGTTACAGACGCGGTGGATGGTAAATCAATAGTTCGTAAAAATTAGCGCCTCTTTGGTTCGGTCCCGGGCGTAACGAGCGCAGCTACCGTGTCGTAAAAATAATGATCTTAAAAGAGTAAACCGTAACGCGGAGGCGGACTTGGAGCGATAAAACTAACGACGTCAGAGGTTTCTCGGTGGGAACCGAATGCGAACCTAAGCGGAGGGGATGGCCACTGGACACCTGTCCCGCATCGAAAAATCGCCAATCACCGCTCGAAACGGCATCGATACCCGCGACCCAAATCCTCCGGAGCTCCGCAGCAGTTCCCCGAAGACGCCCGGACAGCCGACTTAAATCCAGGTACGCGACGCGCGCCTCCGCTCCAAAATGTCGTAACGCCTTGCGTTCTGGCCTCGTGAAAAGCTATTGTTCTCGGAGGGACACCCGCGGTTCGGCTTTTCCTCTATACAGTCGCGCGCTTTCGTGGGGGCTGATTTATGGCGGTAGAAGCGTAAAAAGCGTAGCTGCGCTTCTTTCGAGCGGCGCGAGTGTCTCCGTCTACGTTTCCATCGGTCGCCTCGGTCGCCTCGGTCGCTCAGGTCGCTCAGGTCGCTCAGGTCGCTCGTAAATTCGCAGCAGCTTTCGAACGCGAATCGTCGTCGCGCGCTTTCGCGGTGAGCTTTCAGCCCCGACCCCCTTTGCATCCCCCCGGTCCGATCGTAATTAGAGATTCGGACTTTGCGACGACTCGATTCCCGCGAAATGCGAACCCGCATCTGCGAAAAGCCGCCGAGGGACGCAAAGGCACGCTGTTTTCGTGATTCACGTAGCCGAGGGTATCGATTTCACCGGTCGTAAATAACGGCGCGCTTCGTGCCGCTTAGATATCCTGCGGGGAGTCTCTCCTTGTCCGAGGTGAAACTCGTCGCATTCTTTCCACTCCGAGGATTACTCTCCGCAGTAACCGGTGAGCCGCGGTTTACCGGCTCGCCCCGACTTTTGCTCTCTGTCAATTTTCCGAGCTTGTCGTAATCATTCTTTTTTTTTCTTCTCGCACCGCATCCGCAAACCTGCGAGTGAATAGCTCCACGAGCGTATCGACCTTGCCTCTTCGTTTTTTTACTCGTTCGGGCGATTTTGGGAAGGTCTCCGGCGAGTCGTTCGAGCGCGTTTCTAAAGACACAAAAGAAAATCCTCGTCCGTGCTTTTCGAACAAAAGAAAAACAGGTTCCTTTATAATCGCGCTCGACGAAAAAGAACGTATAATTTCCCCCGGATCGATGGCAAATAATTTTCATCCTATCTTCCCTTTTCGACGCTCACGGATAATTAAAATACAGGTTTGCCGGTGCATCCAACGAAAATAATTCTAAGAAAGAAAAGAACTTTCGATAATTAAGACGAGTTGACTCGACGCAGCGTCAATTTCAGTCGGGTATTCCTTCGTTATTATAATATTTACATTCGTTACCTACGTTCGAAGGCCGTAAGTACGTTTATCCGGTAATTCGATCTCGAGAATCGAGCATCGCCGCAGGTTCGCTGTTCCCCGTCCGCGGCAAGAAAACCCATACGATCGAACGCTCGAAAATTTATGCAGAATTTTGATAAATCACTCTTTTAACGTGCCCATTGGTCGGAGCATCGCTCGCTACGAGCAATTTAAAAACCATGTACACGTTTCAAGGAGAATACGGAACACGGGTTTAACAGCGCCTCGTTCCCGGAGAGGAGAAGGAGGAGAGAATCTCGGCCAAAAGACGTTAAGGAATACTTAAGCGCGATAACGAGGAGGGCGGATTCGGTGGTCGGCAAGTGACTCGAAATCCATAAGCAAATGCAGCGCACGCCTGCGTCTCCCCGGAGACGGGATTTTCCCGTCGATTCTCCTTCGCTGGCGGCGGTGGCGGCGGCGGCGGTGGCGGCGGCGGTGGTGGCGGCGGCGGTGGTGGTAGTTATGCTCTTTTCCGACGCGCAAGACCGGATCGTTCCCGGGGGAATGCGTCTCTATGAAGGCGTCTCTCGTGTGCACGTTTTTCCGTCCTTCGCTACTTCTTATGCTTCCTTCTCTTCTCCATTCTTGATCCGGGAATTATCAACTTAATCTCGTACACACACTACCCAATGCGCATTTTACATTGGAAGCCTTTTCAGTTTCTGCATTTTATTATTCTTCATTTTCCTCTAACTAGCTTCTCGGTATTATTAGAAATGTTTTTTACGTGAAATAAATTATTCAGCGTTTTACAATTTCCGAAAATGGGAAGTTCCGACCGACGTTCGACTCGTTCCACGCGTTCTTTTATTTTTTTTAATGCGTAACTTGTTTAACTACGTAGTCTACGACTGTAAATCAAAATTATTACATTTAAAAAACCATCCTGAAATTAACTGCTAAAATGTTTCCAACGGATCGAGTTACGAATGCATTCGTATTACAATGTGAACGAATATATATATACAAAAATGTTTTGTATTTCACATACGCGAAGCATTTAATATTAAGAAATAAAAAATATATAAATAAATATATTTATAAACGCTTATTTCAATACTTATATTTGATTTATTTTTAGATCTTTGGTTTCGAGTGGTTACATTTCGGATAATATACTTGCCGATCCCAAATAGATCTATCGTTGATCTTTGTACAACAGTGTTATACGATCCAAAAAGGAAATACTTATTTTCAAAATTGAAATAATATTTTTAATATTATTTTGACTTAAGAATAAAATTTCGACGTGCCTCTGATAAAAGGATTTATTCACTTCTTGATTACGAAATATTATATATATATATATATATATATATAAATATAGAGATCAAAATGCTATTATTTTATGTATAATTACGATGTACTAAGAAAAGTATACGTACAAAGGACAGAAATCGTTAATGTCGTAAAAGGCAAAACTTGCCCGATTCAAATAAATCAAGTAATTTAAGTTCTTTTCTAGTTAAATACACCCTCAAGAATCGGGTTACCCCGGTGTTCCAAAAACCACGGGCAAGAGTTAGTAGTAGTAGTATACCGAAAGATTTTCCCAAAAGGTCGGTTATGCCACACCGAAGTCGTTACGCGTTGAACAATGTTTCGGCACACGCGGCATATTCCCCACACCTTCGATGCATCCCGAGAAAAGTTAACTCGAAAAAAGCGGCGCAGGTCGCGCGCACTTCTCTCCAAGGTTCCCTAGAAGGTAAAGGTAAAAGAAAGCCTTGGGACTCCCCGCGTCGGAGATGGCGACGTCGACAGCCACTTTCGCACTCTCGCGCAGACTCCGAGTACTCACTCGCTCTCCCGCTCTCCCGCTCTCCTAGGCTTCAATTGGAATCCTCGAGTCGGCGCCGATGGCGATAGGGCAGACCTCGCAAAAACCGTACAATGCAGCTTCGACGTCGTCGTAGGCCGAAACCCGAGTCGAGAGCCACGGCTCTTTTCCGCTGCGACGGGTTTTTCCTTTGTCGAGTCACGCGGGACGACCTGACACTTGGCCGCCCTCGTCGAGCCCTTCTTACATTATTTTTTGCGCTCTCGCGATTTTCGGCCGTCGCTTTCCCCGACGCGGTTCAATACTATTCTTCCCTCGAGCGCTCCTTGATCGAAAAATGCGTCTTCGGAGAAACGACGAGGATTTGTCTCCGTCGTATTTTGCAGCTTCGTTTTCGTTTCTTTCGCTCGACAGGGTGAAATAGACTTTACGCTATTATTCGGTCGATCGTGTCTCGTTGTCTTGTGCTTTTATCGAGGTATACGCGGAATTTATAACCTTTTACCTACGTGGCCGTGTATTTTTCGTATCGGTGGTATTTACGTCCAAACTACGGTCCAATCGAGTCGAACAAAGATGGAAAATTGATCGATGGAGGGTCAAAATGCTTCTCGAATGAGATTTTTTTGAGCGAACGAGGACAATAATCGCTTAAATCTTTTTAAGACTATTCGGTGATAAAAATAAAATTGATGGTACGTTAATGATTTTTTATCTATATCGGTATTTTTGGTTTTTATTAATAATTAAAATTTAATTACGATATATTTTATAAATAAATTAACGGTATACGTCGTATTCGAGATCTTCTACATTATACAGTTTAATCCATCGTTAATTTTATAAAACCATTTTTTATTTTAAGAACCTTTTAATTTTAATAAAATTTTTTTAAACCGTAAATAATATGTGAAAACAATAATCCGTATAATGTATATTATGGGATTTAATTACTCTTAATATATTTATATAATTATATATAATTAAATATAATGAAATACAATTAAATATAATTAAATAAAATTCCATAATAAATTGATCCTAATTACTATTTTGAAAAATATTAAAATGACAAATTTGTTAAACGTAATATTTAGATCGATAACAATTACGCACATTCGATGAAAACTTACTTTTATTCGCGGTAATTCGTTCCATCCTAAATAAATGTACAAAATGATTTACGCGTAGAGGATATTAAAAAAAAAATTGTTGTACAAATGCTACACAATAATAAATCAACCACTTAGAAATTATTTATATATTATCGAAATGTGTTAACTAATTTTTACAGTATTCTGTAAAGAATAAGATCTTTGTAACAATATTGAATATTTTAACCGTAATAATGGATAAATAAAATACACAATGTCGTTTAAAGATACAAGAAATAACTATATCAATCTTATTAAATTTGAAAATTCACGAAAACTGAAAAATAAAGAAAAAAAATAAATAACGTTTAACGTTTAAAATTAAGAGTAAATCCTATAACGGATATTATTATTTTCAATATTAGAAATTGTACAATAACGTCGGGATTCGTTCGAAAAAAATGTTGGGTCAACTTATACCGTATCAAAAGTTTCTCTCTTCTTTGCCCTTTCAACAATAAAATATCATTAACATTTTGGCCTACGTTCAACCGAAATATTCGTACGGGAAAAATCGCGACCGTTACGATCGACTCGAAAAAAGCGACGCGTGAAATATCTTGGACTCCCGCGTAAAATCCACGAAGCAAACGAAAATCGACTCCCACCCGTAGCCCCGACTCGCAGATTAGCGCAAACGCATTCATAACGGGTAGATGAACACACGGCAAGCAGGCGGATATTAATTAATGCGCATTTATGCCCGACCGCATTATGTAGCCGAGGATAAGACTTTTGCCGTCCGCGGCTAATTGAAACGCCACTGTCAGCCAGATAAGCCCGAACGCGACGGAGAATTATGAGGCAATATTACGAGGGTTCGCCCTCGCGTACACCAGGTCCGAATTAATTTCGCTCTCGTTACCGCGACAGATACGACGAGAGCCACGAGTCCGGGCGATCGCGCGATTCGATTATCGATAGCGTCCGTTCGACACTTTCCTCGGTGCACATCGCGAGCGGTTCTTTTCCACCGGGGATCTCCGGAATGGATGATTCTCGCGAATCACCCGGATGATTCATCGATTCCTTTCCTCCCCGAACGCCTTTGCTCTTCGCCCTCGGTACAAACTCGCTCGCACTTCTCATCAACAAGATAATAATAAAGTACCCGAGCATCGTCCGGTAAGACGATTAAAACGTTGTCGGTGTGTCCGGTGTGTCCGGTGTGTCCGGTGTCTCCGAGGCTGTGGAAACGCGCATCCGACGATTCATTAGCCTCGCTGCGGTCGTTCGATTCGAGCCCCCTCCACCCGTATATCGGGATATGGTAAGAAGCGAGGCTCTTACGATCGCCAACGCCGACCAATTAACGCGGATGACAAAGACGGAATTTAGTAGCTGCCCGCGCAAATCATCGGCGATTACACGCGCCGTTAAAGCTCCGAACGGACCGCGATCGTCTAATTTACGCAAATTGGGAATCTGCACCGCCGACTAAGATCTAATAAACCGACAAATCAGTCTAACTGCGCGACCCCCGACCCCGGAATCTCGATACGACGCCGCGCATTATGCGAAACGCTCCGTTTCAATAATTGCTCCGGATGATTTGCGCGCTTTGCGCATTGCGCACAGACTCGATGTTCGTTGGCGTCTGCGAAATCTCGCGATAGTGTATTCTAGCCGACTAACGACGCGTTCCAACCCTACGAGAACGACCGCATTCGCGTAAACCAAGTTCGTCGATGTGAGTTTAGTTTGGAAAAATTGTTTTGCTGTCTCATCGATAACCGTTCCTTGATTAAATTTAAGGTTCGATCGAATCTACGCCAATTTTCTTGTGAGTTTACTCCGAGAAATCTCCTCCATAACTTTCCTAGATTAAATTGCTAGTATTTTTCTTATGTAAATGCGTATCTTCGCTCGCGTCGATTTTTCTGTATATAATAGAAATGCGCGCTGATTAATTACTCGAGCAACGAATCAAAAGTAATCAGCAACGTATATTCTATATATTTCCCACTATTTGCTATCGCTTCTAATCAGATTAGAAGCTAAATTTCGTATCCTATCTTGGGAAATTCATAAATAATACGTATTGAAATTATTTATCGAGTGTTTTCGTCCGTTAAGAATATAAGTTTTAATGTATTAATAATAAAAATAGCACAATATACGTTACATAAAACGGATAATAATTATTTAAAAATTAGATGTAAAACATTCGAATCCGAGTTTACAAAATTAATTATGGGTATTTAGAAAGTATGTATAAATATTTTACAATATTACTATAAATTAATGTACACTCTTCGATATATGGACATAGCGTATGTATTAAAATTAAAGAAACGAAATTAAATTTATAAACAAAGTCATTTAGAGATTCATTTATCGACGATTTTTTATTTATACATCGGTATAGCTTTTAAGTACATTAATGTTGATATTTTATATTATTTTAGTTATTAAATATTTTAGTTATCGTTTAACGAATTAAAAACATTCGTTCACATATATACATATATTGAGAGAGAGATATATATATTTATGCGATTAAATGTACGTACTTCCTTAATCGCATGTGCATAATCATGTAACTGACTTTATAATTAAATATAGTAATGGTATCGATATTCACGTGTTACATTTACGTGTGTGTACGAATATTCATTTACGGAGAAACCAATAGGAAAAGTATCAAATTTGAAATATAATACTTTTTTAAAATTAATCTTAAATAAATGTGTCTTTTCAAGATAAATATAACATAAAAGCATTTTTTTTAATTTACATCGGTATATAATCATTATTTTAAATATCCATTTAAAAATTAAAGATAAAATTCTTTATTAAATAATATCGTTCATTACCGACTAATCGTTGATTAATCGTCAATTTATTAAAATGAGAAGCATCGCAGAAGCTGTTGTCAACGTTAGTAGATCGTTAATTATATTTTTGTATATTATTGTACGAAACTCGTTCGGACCGTTGACTTTTACAGTTTTACTATACGAGTAGAAAATTATATATCTATATAAATGCATTAGAATTAGATTGCTTGCGTTGTTTTAATAAATGAATTCGACGTTAATCAGAAAATGAGGTACCGAACGATCGAAACAGTTTCAAAAATGAAACATAGCCGTATCTCTGGTTTAAGAAGAGACGATAGTCGGTGCAGATTTCGCTTAAGTGACTATAAAAGCGCCAAATAGGAGGGATGGGCTTGGTCACAATGACCGCGCTAACATTTATTGCTCGTGTCATTTACGGCGTGGCCGCAATCTGTCCCGTGCTGCGATAGACGAGTAAAGATCCACGAGTAAACAATGGACGTCGAAAGAGCGCGAACAAGTTCCGAAAACACGGGCGACAAGTGGTGAGGTGAGCCGACAAAGGAAAACGCTCGCACATGTCGCCCCGAGAATCGGAGGCTCGGACGCGAACCGCAGGTTATTGCGCGTTCGAGGGAGGGGGGTGCAATTAAGATCGGCTCCGAGACAGGACGACCGCAACAAGTACCCGGACAGAGCGCAATTTCGGGTCGGCGCCACCCGCCGCGACGTCAATTGGCCGCGACGCGCATCTGTCGACCGACGACGCGACCCGATCTAGACCCAATCTAGACCCAATCTAGACGACTCCCGACTCCGCCGTAGCCTCGACGGAATTGCTTTATCGACCCCGACCCTCTGCGCGGAACGTCCACATGTGGTCGAATAAAGATTGCGAATCCATTGTCCCGTTCTTTCGGCGGCCAGTTTTAAACGGCTAAGTTGACTTTTCGTTACACGCGGTGAACATCGAATTTAGGAGCCATACGTTACGTACATGTACCAACCTCGATGAAAACTCTATTACCGAATCGCACGCTTGGGTAACGAGCCCTTAATCTTTTTAATTAGACAGCTGGTTAAACTTAATAAGATGATAAGTTAACGAAGGTCCTTTTTCATTTTATAAGCGATATCGGATTTTATTATAATTATTTGTTATAAATCTTTCACGTTCGTTTTATTATTTGAAGAGTACAAGCGTTTATCTTTTAGAACGGTAAAAAAAAATTATACTTCCAGATTTCGTGCAAAATTATATCGATTGCCTGATTTTAATACGTTTTATACGTATATTTTATGCGCAAAAATATATTGTGATAATTTTTTATAAAATTGCGATATCGCTAGTCTTAAAGCACTTGGTTAAATTATTTCGAAAGATACCGGAAATATTAAATTTTAAAGTTTGCGATAGCACATTTTTCTTCTCCATTTTTACGTTCGAACGTCTAAAACTTATTTAAGAAAATATAACAATTTTTAAATTATTTTGAACTTCATTAGAATTCACATTTTTTTATTGGATAATCATTTTCTAATATTTTTATGTATTAATGAAAATCTGCTATAAATAGTTCTTAAATCGAGAAAAAAAAGGTATAAAAGTTTTTATTACCAAATTCAAGTATCGATCAAAGTAGATATTGAAATTTAACGCCGTTCTCGACTCCGAAAATTCCATTCGATCTTTCTTTTTGCTACCAGCTTAAATCACAAATTTTTATAGCGAAATGAAACACTAACCCAGCAATATTCTTTATTAGGGTACATATTCCATCATATTTTCGGATTTGAAATAAAGTAAATATTTTTATAGAAAAGAGAAAATGATTATACATAGACTGTGAATACGTAAAAACTATAAAATTAAAAATAGATGTAGGAGTAAATTATAATTTTGCATAATGTAGGAGTAATTATAAATTTTCGATCTGTACTATTTTTATTTGGAATAAAAATTTGTATTATTTTATTTACGATTCTACAAACGTTCGTCCGTGCGATATTTTCATAATAATAAAAAGTACTTTGGCAAGATTAAACGTAACGCGTTTGGAGCAAAAATGAATTTATTCGACGAGACTGATAAATATAAAAAATTGTATTATTCCATAAACTAGAAGCGATGCATTCACCACGAATATTCCTCGAAGGAAAGTATACGCGTAAAATGGAAAAATATAAGACGCAAGATCGTAAGACCCAAATCGGGAGTTTGGATTCCCATTGACAGCCGCGTAAGACAGAAGCTGTTCGAAGCGAACGGAAATCACAGCGTAAAAAAGAAATGTGTTTCGGACGTTGCGGATCGCGCGGATGGCGCACACTTTTACATTAGCGAGATAAGTCCTCCCGAGAGAGGCGGAAAACGAAGCAGGAGTTTTTTTTCACCCCTTTCCCTCCCTCGTTCCCTTCCTCGCTCCCTCGCTCGCTCTCTCTTTGTCTCTTGGGCGCGCAATAAATCTGGTCGCGGGAATTAGTTTCGAGATAAAGTATAATATCGGAGAACGCGAGGGTGACGTCAGAGACTCCTCGGTATATTTATTGCTTCGATAGTGTCAGTCGTATGCATGGCGGCGTACCGACGCTTCTCACTCCCTTTGCCTCCCTTTGCCACCCTTTTCCTCCCTTTTTCCGCTTCCTCCCACCAAACTCTCTCTCGCGCCGTCCCTTTTACCGAGATAGAAGGAGGGGTGGACTAGTCAGAGAGAGCTAAATTATTGGAAAATAGTCGTTCGCCCTCCTTTTCCTTCAGCTTCTTCTCCTTCTTTTCCTTCTGCTTTTACTTTTCCATGGGACCGAGTACGACTCCACTTATTTTCCTTGATCGGGAAGCCGACTACAAATCTTCCGCCACCGCTTTCCGCTACTTTGCATTCACGGATGCCATCGCGCTTTTTTTCTCATTTATCAATGTTCCTCCTATACGTCGAGCAAAAAAACGTCTCGTTTTGAACTGCGCAGGATTACCGCGCATCAAGGCTGTTTAATGCAACATTCTTACACTCGATCGTTTCGCTTTTACGGGAAAACGTTTTTCAGTTTTCCATTCGATTTTAATAAATATCTCGAAAGATCTTTCTTTTATACGAATACCGAGGACCTTTCCAGCCGAATAAATAAATAAATAACTATATATATATATATACAGAACGTTTCAAACACCTTATTTAAACGCTATCTTTCCTTAATATTTCTTTTTCGTTAAACCAGTATATTATTTTGATTGGCATCCAAGGCTTTAATAGCCCATCGCACGGACGGTCTTTTTAATTTCGCATATCTCGCGAGCGTTAAAAATTTTTAATTTAATCATCCACGAAACGTAATTCGAAAAGCATAATGGCAAAGAAAGTTGAACTTTCATACTCTCCGCGAACGTTCAAAGCACGAAACCGCTTTCTAATTACGATGGCTAGCGTAGAAAGCGAATGAATCGAGAGGACGAAACGCGCGAATGGCGAATACGCGAATGCGAAGGTCGCGTCGAGTCGATTTAAATAGCAAATTCGTAAGAGAAACGAAGATCGCACCGTTGGTAAAAGTCAATTGTCCGATCGGTAATCGACGAACGGAATTTCTCGCTCGCAGGTTCGTAACGGACGCCAGGAGAACGTCCGTCACGGGATCTCCGTGGCTTAAGCGGCTCGATTGCGTTCCGGCGAATTGCAAATGTCGGTAATGAATGCATCGTTGGGCGACGCGACTGCGCTCGCGTGCGCGTGAAAAATGCATTTTCATCGGCACCTGCGCGACGTCTCGATCACCTGCGTGTCGGCTGGGATACTCGACTGGTTGCTTTAAAATCGCTTGGATCCGCGAGCGTAAACGAAGTCGTTTCGGCGAATTAAGATTTCTCTCGAATGCACCGTCGCCTGACAAATATGGGTGATATATCTTAAATAAACTCGTTAGAGTGTAAATTTTTCGGTGGGCGGTCGCGTTTAAAATAACGGAAAATTATAATCGCTGGCTTTCGATCCTTGACTCGGGGTCTCAAAATATCGAAGCGTTCGAGCATAATGAACATTATTTATTCGTACGTTGATAATACATCGATGTTGGAATATTCGAAAACGAATTCTACTCCGCGTACAATTTATTCCTTTGGTACAAAAATTGAGTATAAAATTGTACAAACTTGATCCATATAAATTTTGCTTTTCCATTATTTCTCTAAAAAAGCACGATAATTTCCTATCGAGTACTACTCCGTTTTAAGGCAACACGATATTTCGTAGAATCGTTGACGCGTGAAAAATTCTAGGTAAGATTCAAAGTTCTTTTTCTCTTTGACTGGTACAGCGAGAAAAGAAAACTCGGGTAAGCATACTTTAAACCAATCCGCGGAATGAACTGTAAAATATGCGGGCCGAATAAAATGTAGCTCGGTGCAAGTTCCTTTTATTTATATTTTTGTTTTCGTTCCCGTGCAAACCCCCGGAAAAGCGAGAGGTACGCGTAAAAGTATAAAAGAAAAAGGAAAAACACGAAGCGGTCCTGAACGCATTTGAGAAAAAGAGACCAAAGCCACGCGAATGCAGCGTTATAATACAGTCGTGCGTGGCTTGGTTTCGCCTGGCGGTGCTTTTTTCATAAAAATTCCCCTTTCGCGCGTGTTGGGTATAAAAAGTATTGCGAAGAGAGCGAAAGAGAGCGAGAGAGAGAGCGAGAGAGAGAGCGAGAGAGAGAGCGAGGGAACGAGAGAAAGAGACAGAATCAGGAAGGCAGAGAAAGAGAACTGGCACTATCTGCCGTACGATAACAATGATATCTCTGATATATTATGGCCCGTGTGTTGCGAGTCTCTCTCCTTTTTCCCTACTATATTTCTCTCGCTTCCTCTCGCTTCCTCTCGCTTCCTCTCGCTTCCTCTCGCTTTTTCGCTTTTTATGCATCTACGTGCAGATCGAAAATACGAGAAAAAAGCCGCACTCTTCGTATCACTCGCTCTATTTGCGATACCGTATTTGCTTACTGTGTACGCGTGTCCATAAATAACCGAATAAATACACCTAGTTCCACTTTTTTTTACTTTAACTCGCTTTTTTCGCTTTGGAAATAAAACCGAGTGGGCCAAATTGAACGATACGAATAAGGCGCTCGACTGTTCCGCGCTCCACTATATTATTCTAGCGTGCCATTCCACGTCTCGTATAAAACGGAGTTTGCGTTTTATTCGAACGCTTAAATACGGAAACTAAATACTCGGAGAATATGGAAAGAGCATTTATTTATGGAACGAGAGCGTTCGCAAAATTTTAGAACGTTCGAAGGAGTTGGGAACGTACGCGATAAACGCGAACCTTTTATAAAACGAGAGATAGAAAATAAAGAAAAATTAAAATGTTTACGTCCCGCTCGTATCAATGGTCGTGCGGTGGATATCGTAATAAATAACGCCGGAATAAAAAATAATTTATTAGAAGCACGCGTTTATACGCTGCCATTGAATCAAGATCTAACGAAATGAAATGTGTGCTTCTTTCTATAACAAATGGCTCGGGTATTATTTATACGTAGACTCAGGCTCGCGAAGTGCGCACCGCAACCACATCCGCGACTCGGGCGAGGCCGGAGGCGAGTCGCGTTTGCATTTTTCTCCCTTTTTGTCTGGCTCGGAGCCCCGCGCACACGCACGAGTTAAAATCGACCCACCCCAACCCCCTAAACGGTATTTCGTATTCGAAGCGCGACCCGCCGCGATTTTTACCCCGGAGCTTGCGGTATCTCCGCAAGAAATAAAACAAGATCGAGCCGCGACGACTCGTTTCCTTCCGCCCTTCCCGACCTCGCGATAACGTTTATTTCCACGGTGTTTTTAATCTCGCTGATTGAACGCGCCCTTCCATCCGAACATCGCTCGCGTTACGGCCCTTACTGCCCTTACTGCCCTTACTGCCCTTACTTAGCGCGACATCTTTCGAATTGCCGAGGCGAAACAGAGGCGAAAAAGCTTCCTACGTACGTTGCCTACGAATCTGTGGGATTGGCTCCTGTCCTGGGATTTATGAGATTTTTGCAAATGCATCGAGCTTGTCTTTGCAAGCTACCACTGCAACGTTATACGTACATAAATCACACCCAAAGTGGAAATACACGATTTACTTTTCCGTCCATTTCTTTTGCTTATTCGACAATTTCCACGTTTACGATCATTTTATTTACAAGATGTTTTAATAAACTATAAAAACACAAGAGACCGAGATTTATGCCCAAGCTTCGCCTTTTCTATTCCGCTATCGAATTTTATTTTTCCTCGACGCTCCAGCCATTCGATTAATTCTAATTTTTGATGTTCCATCGAATCGAGTCTTTGGAAGATCGATGCACGGAAGAATCGAGGGATAAATTTAAAAAAAAATTATTTACATTCGAAGGCACGATGCGAATCCTTTGATTGCCAACATTGCAAATTTTACAAAAATGAAAAAAGATCGATATTTCGTTAACGATTTCATCTCTAAATTTACATCGTAATATTATATTACCGAGCAATTTTATAATTTTCTGACTTCTTTAAAAATAATATCTACGCACGCGGATCGCCTATAATTTTAGAAAGTTAACTTACAGCGTATAGAAATATATTTGTCGGCAGAAATTAAAAAATTTTCGTGAATTGCAAACGAATTACATTCGATCCGCGCACATTGTAAACAGGCTCGTTTAATTTTAATGTCATAAAAGCGCCTACTTTTACGATCTCGATCGACGAACTTCCGTTCATCGGGAGAACAATCGCGATCATTTAGCAATAATTAGCTCCTTTTGGCAGTGCAATAATATAACGAAAAGTGGGTTTTTCGCATTGAAAAAGAGTTAAAATTCCAAGGGAATATCTCGAAAAAGGCAAAATGCGATGGGTGGAGCCTGTGGATGAAAAGAAAGAAGAAACGGAGAGAAAGGCAGAAGTGCGGTACGGTTTAATTTAAAAAATAATTAAACCGCAAAATTAAACCGAACCCTCCTTTCCCCCTTCCGGCGTTCGTGCATTTGTTTCTTCAGTCCTTTCTCTTGCGTGGCATTGAATTGGTGGGCGCGCCATCGCGTTTGCTCGTACGTGCTTTTTTCACTAGCTAGAATTAAAAATTTTTTACTTATCCGACTTTCCGTACTTCCCCGTGAATTTTGCAGAGCGCTCGTACGAACTTTTGTACGCGGGACTTTACTTTGGTAAGGTAGTCGCGCGATTTTCACATTTTTATACCGATGATGTATTCGTTGGTTGCTTAAATATAATCGCGTGTAATTGGATGATGCTTTTTTAAAATTGGTAATTTTATTATCCGTGTTCCCCTTGAGCATCGACAAACATTATATCGCGGTAATTTTTAACGCGAGCGCAAATGTTTGTAAGAAGGAAAGGGCAACATTTTATCTTACTTGAGAATACTTTATACGGTTACGCGTTTTGCAGACTATAAAAAAGTACTAAAAACTTGTATAGAAAAGTCTTACATTCGCATAATAATCTCAATCTTAATAAATTATTCTTTATACATCGAATTAAGATTAAAAATACTCGAGGATTTTCTTTCGTTTAATTAAGTGAAAATAAAATTTTATTCTCATTATTTTTTATTTATATATTAATTTATCGTTGTAATAAAATAAATTAAGAATTTTAGAATTTTTATCTATAAAATTTTAAGAGAATAATATAAATTAAGAATCGTTGAATCGTCTTTAAATTTTTATACATAGGTGCAAGTATAAGTTCGTGCTACTTTTAATGAACAAATTTTTTGCGAAACCATCCAATTATGAATTTAATTAATTAAAAGAACACGATAATTTTCCGCAAAGAAAAATATTTAAATAAATGAATTTTCTTCATTGCTTCGTTGAAATCTTATCTTATCTTATTGTATTTTCTACAATTTTTTTTAGCCATTATTATTATGCTCTGAATAAAATATTAAAAAATTACATAAAAGTTCGCGTAATAAAAAATTAAATATTGCAACATTTAAAGTGCATAAAGTTGATAAATTCTAAGATCTTATAAAAAATTATAAACAACGGAAATTTAAATAATAAAAAACTAATAATTAAAACAGAGGTCGTTTTTTAAATTTAAAAGATGAAATCCGAATATACTCGAAGCTTTCTTCGAGTTTCGTTGGTTCATTGGTTACGTTTCAAGTTTATCCAAAATAGTAACGTTCGATAAGAACAAAACTTAAATTGTAGTACATCCGCATTCAACGACAACTCGCATCACGAAAAAGACGAACGCATCGCAACACGAACGGAAAACACGACGACCGAAACTCGAATCGAACAAAGCGCAGGAATCGATCGCGAGAAGAGTCGGGCACAATCGAGTCATCGTCGTTGCAATTACGAGTCAGCCAGTGCATCGAGTAAATACCAAGGCAGAGACACGCCCCGAGTTAGGCGCGCGGATCATGCAAATAGACGGTAAGTGGAAAAGCTCGCGTGCTTCTCCTCCGTCGCAGGGCGTCGCAGGGCGTCGCAGGGGAACTCCGTCCGCAGCCATTCAGCTCCAAACGAGATTTGCGGGAGGAGAGCGAAAAGCGAACGCGCGTAAAGAAGGTTACAAACTGCGAAAGCGCGCGGAGCTCTGCGGAAAAAAGGAGGGCAAACCAGGGCGGACTGGAACAGCCGAGGGAAGATCTCCGCGGAAGATACGCAGCGGCAACGGGGAGACGTCTCGAAGCCACCACTGTTTACGGGGCTTAGACGCTGGGCGGGAGATCCTTGCCAAGAATGCAGCAGTCCAGCGTTGCACTTCGCCTCGTTACATCGGCGCCAACTCTTTTTGTTCGAGGCCCGGATTAGCCGAGCTGAGCCTCCCAGCGGGTAATCGGTGCCCCCTCTCCATCACCCATCCTCGCCTCCCAGCCGAGGCTGAGACAATGCCCCAGCTTTTTTTCGCCGTCCCCCGATCGCGAGCAGATTTTCCCGATCCTCGTTACGCTATCGCCTCATCTTCGCGCGGGATAAGGCGCCTGTGTAAGCTCCCCCGAGATTTTCAGGGGGGCTTTTGCGCAACGGAGAATGCTCGCTTCGGGGAAGGACCTTGGGGTTTTTTTTTTTTTTTTCGAAATCTCGGACATCGCGATCTGATTACGCCACGACCTATTGTCCTCGCCTCGGATTAATGCACCAGGTGTTGCGTAACCGAGTCGATAATCCATCGGTTTCCCGCGCTCGCCTCCGATTCTGCCGGTCTCGCGCGTAAAACCGAGCGACTTCTTCCCCGATTCTCCGTTTTCCTTCCCAGCAGGTGCGCCCCGCGAATCGTCGGCCGAGAAAGCTTCCTCGAATCGAGGTTCGATTACTCGATACGTCACCGATCCTCGTCCACCGATCCTCGGACATCGATACGCGAAACCGCGATCGATACTCGTTCGAGCTTTAGGGACGATCGAACGATCGGTGCTATCGATGTACGTCAGGTGTCCGCGAGTCACTCGATCCGTCCGCGCAGCTGCGATTCTCCGTGCCGCGATCGTCGTGGCACCTGCGACAAAAATTGATGCACGCGTGCCGCAATCAGAACGCGGTCGATTTCCTCCGCGATTCGTCTTCGACACCAACAGCTGTCCTTCCACTCGAGCAACGTTGATCGATTTCGCCATCCTCGGGACGAGTCCTCGCGACCGTCGCGGCTAATTATTCATCTTTCCTCGTACGAGTGTCTAGGCGCTCGGTCGCGAACGATTTGCGATCGATCGAATTTGTCGTTAAAATCTTATTCGCGACATATTTCTAAATTAACGATATCGCATCGAGGCAAGGAAGATATCCAGAGTACAAATTAAAATTGAAACGGTGAATCTTGTCTTCCGTGTCGACGCATCCAAGGTTTTGTCAACGTTTTCCGATACTCCCGAACGATCGATCGATCGCGCGATAGCGAGACTGTACGCCAAGATTCGTATCTTTTGCGATGACTTCGCTGCTCGTTACGAGCTCTTCGAATTTGGTTAATGGTAGTGGCGCAAGAAAGAATCAAGACATAAAATTTGGACGACAAATCGAACATTTGTAAGGAGAGAGTTCGTTGATCGTTGGTAAGTTTGATGGGATCGATCGATATTAAAATTGCGTTACCGGTAAAACGATTCGACCAAATTAGTATAAATTCTTATATTTTTGGATCGCAGGATGAGATTGCGACGATACAACTATAAAAGGCTCGCACGCGATAAACGTAAAAATGAAGCGAGCCACACCTGAATGCGATTTCCTTGCGAGCGTCCGCACCCGCTCGAAGGGTTCGCATAAGTTTCGAGCCATATGGCGATTGACGCATACGCGCAAAGGGAAGATGCATAAGCGACAGACTGTATTAGAAAACGAGTCTACCGCGTATACGAAAGCGAAAAAAGTAGAGGTTCGACTCTTCATCTCCCGGATGAATCTTGGAGCTTAGCGAGGAAGGGAGGAGGGAGGGAGGAGGGAGGGAGAGAGACGGAGAGGTCCGCGCCTCTATATAATTATTCCGGGTACAGGATACACATATCTTTATATAATATAAAAAGGAAGGGTTCGCGCGAGCGGCGCGCAACTTCGACAACGTATCCACTGCGCCATCTTTATGGCTTATTGCAACGCTTTGGGCAATTTCGTGATCGGTTAAAGATGCTTCGTGCATCGGCCCGACTTATGCGAAGTTTGCCTTTTTTCCTTTTTCCTTTTTCACATCCGAGGCTCCGCGGTACGGATCTCCCACGTCCGCTGCTCTTTTTAACCCGTTGATCGATAAAAAATTGACGGACAGCTGTTGCGCGTTTTGCGGGAGATAATTTTGGCTGGTGGAGAGATAACCATTTAGCGTGAACGCCTGTAAACGCTAATATATGTATGAGCGATAGATAATAAGAATACAATTTCGGACCTCGTTAAGATTTCTTCGCGTTCTCAGAGCAAATATTGCTGATAGAAAAAAGCGAATCGCGCACAACTGAAAATGCTTTCGGGCGAGTCCGAGATAACGATAATAACGTTGGGCAAAAGTACAATGATGCATTAGAACTTTTATCGCGGTTTTAAAGACGAATAAATCTTGTTCCAGAGTAATCCGAACGCTAGCGGCATACTTTTCAAACTGCGTAAGAATTTTTATTATCTGGATTATTGTACGTACCGTTATCGTACTCAAAGTTTTAACATCGATTTCGCGCTTTTCTATCAACGTTTCTCTCTAATAATTTACGGATTCGATGTAATACATTGAAAATTAAGCTATTCGCTCAAAGAATTCTCTATCGCTTAAAGCGTCGTTGAATCGTTTAAAAGTAACGAACGAATTCGAGCAGTTTTACCAGAGTTCGTAATATAGATATTTCAAAAGTCGGATTAAAGTGAAAAGGTCCGCTTAATAAGTAGTTATCCGGTGCACAATTAGAGTCCGCGAGCTATAAATCAGGGTTATTTCAAAGTGAATCGGATTCGTTAGAGTCCTTCGCGGATACAATAAATAAATCCAACGCGGACGAATGAAAAAAGGTCGAGGACGCAGTTTTTATCTGGGGCTACCGTAGCGGCACCGCCAGATAAAATAAACAATAAATAAAAAGTTTCATCTCGTACGGACAATATTTTCGCGAGCGTCGATTCGTTCGTCCTCCAGCCGCAAAATATCAGCGCTTCGGTCAACCAAACTAGATTGGCTCATCAAACGAGTTGCGGCGGATTCCCGCATCCCTGTGGACGCCGCGAATGGAAAGAGTTTCGAGCGCTCGCGTAGCAGACGCTGCCCAATATCCGACAATGCCCTCATTCACGAGGTCCAGCAAAGAGGAAGAGCGAGACAGAGAGAGAGAGAGAGAGAGAGAGAGAGAGAGCTTTATTGAATTCACCAAGAGGGCTGAATACTATCTATATTATCGGACGGGTTGGCAGCGGCAGTGTGTGTACGCGACGGCGGCTGCTGTTTGGCGTAGATCGAGATTATCTCGCGTATCTGCTTGTAGTCGCCGAAAAGCAAAGTGCTGGAGCCCTTGTGTGTGTGTCTCTCGCTCTCTCTCTCTCTCTCTCTCTCTCTCTCTCTCTCTCTCTCTCTCTTAGAGAGCAAAGGGCCAGATGAGCGCGACGCGATACGTTTGTGCGAGGCTCCCGCGTGTCGCTCGTATCCCAAATCTAATGTGACGTCTATGTCACATACTGGAATGCTCGTGTGCACATGTGTGCCCCCGAGTATGTAGAGAAGAGCAAATTACCCCTTGTAAACGTCGTCGAGCAATGTATTAACCTTTGTGCTTTTGTCGCGAATCAGGCTATTGTCTTTCTTCGTGTACACGGACGCAACAAACGTTCTTACGTCGTCTTTCTTTTTTATTTATTATTGTGCAGTCTGATGGATGTTGGTCCATTGGTGACATAACGTTTCAAGGTAAAAGACAACACGTGTCACTGTTCTCGACATTTTACTCGAGGAAAGTAGTTAATTTATTTCCACATGACGGAATATCTCAGCAATTTAATTATTGCCAGAAATTCTGATTCTTGCTTGCTATCGCTATGCTTGTAATAGACGTGCGTAACCGTTTTCATATTTTATAATTTGGAATGATCTTTTTTTTTAAATAAGCTTTTTTGATACTATTTATAATTTATATATATATAAATTATAACAATTCCGCTTACAATGGTAGTGAAAACAATTTTCTGATTTAAAATAGAACTAACGACGATGCGGTTAAATTTCAAATTTAAACTAAATTCAAATATTTTGAGTCGTTACTTAGATGAATACCGATAAAAATACTTCGAGTCGGCATCATTGATTACAGAGTTTTTGATAGTTACTCTATAAATCTTCCTTATAAATTTGTTTACGATAATGTTGATTATATTTTATTTCGTTGGGTAAACATCGTCGCGCGTTATAAAAATATTTTTAAAACGAAATCTCGGTGCGTAACTCCTCGCAGCCAAAAGAGCAGCGTCCAACTAAAAGCAATATTATTTCTCTTACGTAAAAATAAAGTTAAACCCCCTCTCGTTCCAAGACATCTGACGCAAAAGTTTGGCTAACCCAGAAATTTATGAGCATTACACAATTTCAGCCCCCGACAATGAACTCCAGTCGGGGATGTAATCCCAAGTTCGCGTAATCTTCTTTTGTTTTCATCCGCGGATAAAGACGATCAGCAACTGGGTTTGGAACGTCCTTGCCAGCCCTGCGGTAATCATCCTCCAAAATCCGGTCATCCGTCCCATTACCCGAAAGTAGAGTGGATTTTGCGAATGCGGAGGTTCGACCGTATACCTGGAGGTTCATCCCGTGACGTGTTTGGGTGAGTCGATGACTCGACATCTTCAGGCACTTACTCGCGTTCCCGAACCAACTCATAACATGGATGATTTTACGACGAACGATGATATTTCGCGTTCGGTTACAATGAGAGAGAGGTCGAAGTTCGTGACGCAATAGTCGACGTTGTTTTGTTACCACGTGGCAACGAAACGAAAATGCAATTTTCAGCGTCAACAACTTTCGAACAAAGTAGCATTCCTGGAAAGAAACTCATTAGTCGAAGAAAATTTATTTTACCTTATTTAAAGCTGCGTCCAGTTTTCAGTCGGTGATCGAGAGTTTCTTTCGATGGGTTTAATAGCAAAAATTATTGAATATTTTCAAATTAAATTTAAAGAAAATTGATTTACAGAAGGTAAAATATTATATATACATTATAAAAAATAGAAATATTCATTTAGTTCTTCGCATCTTTCTATCAATTATTATAAATTTTTTATTTAAGATAATATTTAATTAAATGTAATTCGATGTTTAAAATACAATACAAAATATTCTAGAAGTCCGATAAGCCAATACGTCAACATGTTTTTCTTTTATCTTCGTATCGATTTTCGTATCAATTATCGTATCGAAATTTTTAAACATCGGTATCGTGAAAAACATTTATTCGTTAAAAATGTCACGCATCGTCGCTTAAAAAAAAAACAAAATAAAAAACGTTACGTTAAAAAAGCAAAAGTAATTTTCTATATGAAATAAAACAAAGATGTAATGAAACGATCAAAAGAACTCGTTCGTTAACTACCCTTGAGTATCTAAAATAAAAATTTCAACATGCATAAACGGTTGTAAATAATCGAGGCAGCGATAAAAAAAAGTCTCAAGCTCGCTGGAAGAAACGTAGTTTAAAATATTAAAAATTGGCAACGATCGCACCTCATTGAATCCGTTAACTGTCCGCGCAGGATTCGCTTATCGGACCTTTCGCTTCCAAGTATTAAAAAACTATTAAAAAAAGAGGAGTCGCGAGCGGCGTAGCTTACACGCTCAGATGAAACAAGTAAATCGTAGAATCCATGGAAGCTTGCACAGAATTCCGTTCCGAGAAAGGATAGCGAGAACACGCGTCCGTCCGCTCGGCGAACCGTTTATAATAAGAGAGCAAACGAATTCTTGAGAACTGCGGACCAACAAAAAATAGAGGAATCTGGATAAAAGTACGCTTTCTTTAGTGCATATGAGAAGTTTTCTTCGTTCCGGCTGAAATTTCAATCTAATTCAAAGCTTTGCATTTATATTTTATACAGTATTTTTTGTTTTTTTGCCGTTCTCGTTTCAACTTCTTTTTCACGTTTAAATTACGCTTTAATTTAAATATTTAAATATAAATTGACGTATCAGTCTTTCTATCGTATTTACCTACCGTAACATTTATAATTATTAAATTTATTGGTACAAAGTAATTGAAAAATTTATGCAAGTAGGGAGATATTCATAAATTCATATAGCTTTTGTATTGATAAACATAATTATAATAAAATATGTTATATATTAATACTAGTGTAGTTATCTCAAGTATTATATTATTTATGTAAACTTTACATCGTTTTATCGTTAATAATAAACAGTAATGTTAATGATAATAATAATAATAATAATGCTTTATACAAAGCTTATTAGTAATTCAGATCAATTTTTAGATTTGCGGTAAGGGTGTTGTAACTAATTCATTTTTAATTGTTTTAATATTCTGCTTATTCTTTATTATATTTTAAAGATAAAAAAATTAAATCAGAACAAGTAATTAGAGAAAAGATTTAACGATAAAAATATTTAAAACGATTACACAAAATAACACGATTTTTATCGAGATTAGCAAATTTTATGAGCCAAGCTAGTAAAACCAAGTTGAAAATCCGAGAAATCCTGTGAAAAGTTTTACTACAAAGGTGTATTAAAAAATTAAATTATACATGCATTAGAAAAATAAGAAAATTTTATTTAATGTTGTAAAATCCGCCGTTTAGTTAAAATCTTTATTTCAGTCATAAAAATATTATTTTAAATAATTTAAATTTGCAACTCCAATCTAATTATATTTAATGCAGTTAAATTGTTAAGTAAATAATGTATCTATATCCGAATCGGAACATTTTTATCGCATTATTATCACGAAGGGAGTAATTTATTCCTTTTTGTACAATAAGTAGAAATATATTTAAGATATAACGAATAATATAAAATTATGTTAAAACTTATATCATCGCTTATATCAAAAAATGTGATTTTCGTGGCAATTAATTGAAAAAAATATCGTATCATCAACGAAGAATAATACATCTTAACCGAAAAAATGGTACAACGTACAAAATTACAAAAAATTTTATCTTTGGGAATTTACAAAAATTGCACATTTATATTACTATAAATTACATAAATACGTATTAGATAAATTAGGTAAAATTAGTAGATAAAATTACAAACATCGTCTAAATTAAAAAATGAAACAAACGTTAAAAATAAAACTGAAAAAATGCTCGAAACTTTATGCAATAAAAAAAAACTAATTTCACCGTGTAACGCGAGAGAAGCAACGATTTCGACGAGCGTAACCACTTTTTCATCTCCGATAAATTACGAATGCACCTATATCGGCAATAATCCGAGGAATTAGGAAATATCGAGTAAAGCCTCGATCGCGTCGCGTCGGTTAAATCTTCCACGCGAATCATGAAACGAATTCGGAAAAGCGAAAAAGCGCGCGGACTCGAGGAAAGTTTCGGTAACGCTCGACCTTTATCGGGATAATTAAGAGAGCCGAAATTAGACGGGGAAAGGGAGCAGATCGCGGGGATAAGGCAGAGTTCTTTCGCAACGTAATAATCCGTGCGAATCTAAATCACGTCGGACGCGCGCGCGATGGTTTACCGTAGGCGCATGCGCGGACCATGGTAGAGAAGCCCTGGCAGAGAAGCCCTGGCAGAGAAACCCTGGCCTCGAGGGTCGCGGGGATGCAGATGAGATCGTATCGCCGACGCGACGTAATCGCTCGCGGATCTCGTCCCGGGCGGACAATACCGGCTGCTCTCTCCTCTCTCTATTCGGGGACCACTCAAACATCGCTCGACAATGGCGCCCAATAGGCGACAGCTGCCTAACGTTCGCGCGCGCGAACCTCTCTATGAGTCTCCTCTCTCTCTCCCTCTCTCTCTCTCTCCCTCTCTCTCTCCCTCTCTCTCTATCCGTAAAAAGAAGCGCACGGGAAAAAAGAATAATCACGAGGAGAACCGGACAAATGACGATAGTCGTCGAATGTTATTGCCTTGCGGGAAATAGAGACATTAATCCTCGTTCGAGCAGCATTCATGCGGTCGACAAAAAAGCCCAGATACACAACGAGGCGCGAGACCGTATTTTGACAAATTTATGTATGTTGCGAGCGAGGCTGAGCGCCTGCATCTCGCGCTGCGGGTCTGAGTTATTGAATTACGAACCAGCGTGTATCTATTCATATGCGTCTCCTCCTCTTTATTATACCGACGATGCGTGTAAGACGGAACGAATGGCCTTGCGATGGTAATCGTTTACGCGTATGTTATATTAATTTGCGTAATATGTTTACGGAGTCGAGGTTTTCTCGTTCTCGGCTCCCGAAGATCGAACGCCGGTTATTGCATCGTCGGTTATTGCATCGCCAGTTATTGCATCGACTTTTTGCAAGCCTTTGACGATTGCGGAATTATTACGCGTCCATCGCTCTTGCATTATCGAACCATTCTCGTTATCGCCGCGCAGTTTCTTCTCCCAAGAAGAGAAAAAGCGTATCCCCTGCGAATTTGGAGTCTCGATCCTGTTATCGCGCTCTCGCCGATTACTCATTTTCAAAATATGCGTAAAAAAAGCTCGAGTCGAAGTTCCGCTCCAGGTACTTATAACTTTGGTCAAAATTCTTTTGTATGACTCATTCGATTTTCCGGGAAAACGAGATCCTTTCGAACAAGTGAAATTTTGACATAAATCCGAAAATTCCATCACCGTAACTATCGTCATAAGACTCCTGTTTTGTTTAGTCTGCTTTCGAGTGTAATATTACTCTCCTCGAATACCATTCGTCAATAAATACTATTTTCCAACCTATTGCTGGTTTACTGCTACGCTATTCAACGTAAATCGTTGCTTTGTAATCTACATTTTGCCATATGCACCGTAACTACGTACTTTTAATGTAATTTTGCTAAGTGTATTAAGCTTTGTCGAGCGTAAAGTAAGAACTTGGAAATTCTTTTTTGATGCGAAACGTTGAAAACATTGATTATTGTTATTTTGTTTAAATAAATATTTTATTACGTATTATTAATGTTACGATTACCAATATTACTTTCAATATCCAACTAAAATATAAAACTTGAAATTTTACAATAAATAGCGAAGGTTCGATTTATTTCGTATAAATATTTGAACGAATGCTTAAATATATTATTTTAGTTTTTTAATAAGTAGATAGATTTATTTAAAACGCAACAATTTTATTTTCTAAGATAGTAATCTAGGTTTCTTAATTTTTATACTAGCGACGAATGATGTATCAAACAATTTTTCTTTTAAGATATTTTACTTATTTTAAAGTTAACACATATAAATTTTTAAAGATAATTTTTACGCGTATTATTTATCTTTTGTCTCTCCGAATTTTCTATGAAATAATCAACATTTATAGCCTTATAAATTTAGTACGAAATAATCTTTTTAACATATATATTTATTTAAATAATAATCGAAGAAAATAAATGTACGTTGTACGTTTTAACGATATTGCGAGATAAGCTATCCATTTGCAATATCTATCACTCGATAATACATCGGCGTAGAAGCGAATACGTACATCTCGACGAAACGATAAACGTTGAAAAGGAATAAGATCTTGCGTTATCGTTGCTTCATCCAAAAATTAAAATTTATGGAACTTTCCATTCGATCGATAATTGAAAACGATATATAATTCGGAGAACACACTCGAAAGGAAAAATAAGTTTTTGTATTTGTATAATAATAAAGTAACCATAATCGAATAGACTACCAGAACCGATTAATCGTTCATCGAGAATAACAATGTTTCTCTCTGGGTTCGACGCAGCTTCTGCCTCGTTCGAATAATGGCGACACGGGGGAGGGTAGAGGGGGTAGGGGAGGGGTAGAGGGGGGGGGTATAGAGGGTATAGAGGGTATAGAGGGTATAGAGGGTATAGTGGGTAGAGAGGGCAGGAGGGGGAGGGGAGGGGAGGGGGGGAGGGGGTCCGGAAAAGCAAACGACCATCATAAAAAAGACGTAAAGATACGGAGATCGGCAATGAGCGATAACTCAAAATGTAACTGCAACTGGCCATCGTCGAAGACCGCGCGGAGAAAAATAGAGGAAAAGAAAGAAGCCATTTGCGGTTGTTCCCGCGGAAGCCGATCCGTCGATTTCCATCGGCGATTATGCTCCGTATATTTTGACTGTCGAGCAATTTGGTCGTCCATTGTGCACCGCGAAAATTCGAAAGGCGCGCTCCTCGCGCCTGGAAATTTGTTTTCCCATAGAACCGCGACGTAAGTGGGAACGACCCGGACCACAAAGGAGGAAATAACGACAAACGCAGCGCCGGTCATTTTTGTCGTGGGGAGCGGCCAATTGCTCGTCGCTGTCGATGTTTTAAAAGCCTCGATCGAAGCTGCGAAGATGCTCACCGGAGATACGAGGTACGCGTTGCGTTCCCCGTCGAAAACGAAGACCTTTGAAAGAGCTCGAGCAGTCCGGGTTCCTCGCGTTCCCGACAATGGCTGACCTCCCCCCTTGCATCTCCCTTCCATTTCCCTTCCATCTCCCTTCCTCCCCCTCCCGCCCCAGACATTGTAACCGACGCGGGCGCGAGCACAAGAGCCGTTCACGTGGTTTTCTACGCCTTCGTTGTTGTCGCGACCGCCCTCGTCTCACTCGAGGAAATCACGAAAACGTTGCCTCGCGATCGACTCGCTCTTTGAGATTTATGAGCTCGCGAGGACCGTCGGAATTATTCAACGAAACACACGAGTCCGTTGAGGCTGCCTCGTTAAACAAAGGCATTCGTGACAAAAGTCTACGTGCGCTGTTAAAAACTGAATTCCCTGGCGATTTTTATTCTCGGGTGTGTGGAAACTATTTTAATTTCTCCTGCATTGTTAAATCCGAGCTCTTCGTTCGCGCGTACAAAAGAATTATTTCGTGCGTACGAGGATCGACACCGTACACTTCGTTGACGAGTACAATCGCCGGCTTACTTTTTACTCACCCAAAATATTATACCCCGATACAAAAATAATATTTTTATCGAAACGATTCCGGACGCAAATTTCGCGGTACGTTTATGTAATTGTGCCTCGCACACTGGAAACTACGTTTGAGAAATTTTATTTCCTTCCGCGAGTCGCGCATTCGTAATCACTAACCATAAAAAAAAACATATTTTCTATCGCGAACGTAACTTGTCAAACATTCTACGTCTTATACAAGAGCTGAAGAAACTATAATTATGGCAATTTTTATAATTATTTTTACAACGTAACGCATTTGTACACATAAGTACAGATATTGCGATACCTTGTAAAATTTATACTTTGGTAACGAACTAGTTTCTATTTTTCTTTTTCATTAAAACCGCGCTCGTTGTAAATATGTTTTTTGAATTAAGGAGCGCAGCGGAAATGTTGCGTACTTACTGCTAAGCGATTATTTGCTTGCTTTAGCCGATTTTCTCCGAAACATTGTAGCCGTTGAAGGATTCGCTAGAGTTGCGCGGAGTACGAAGCAACGACTTCACCGCGAGCTCGACGCGTTCGAAATAAAACGAAGGCAAGGGAATCGAATAAAGAATTAACGATCGATAAACGAACGCTCGAGATTTTCCGCGGGAAAAAATCCCGTCGAGCGTAATCCGCGCCCGTTTTAATTACCCGTTTATAAAAGGTAATCGCGATGCGAAATCATCGGTAGACCAAGCCCGGACCACGTGAACGTTGCCAGCCTCGGGCCCCATTCCCACATAAACGCACAGCGATGAGCCAGCGATAATTTTCATGGTCGCTCGAGGATGTTCGTCATCCATTAGGAAGAGCGTCTCCTCCGGGGAACTAGTAGCGTTTAGTATCCGACCGACGGCAGGAGGTCCCGGGCGATCCGCTCGTATCAATCTCACCACCTGTGTATTGTGCCCGCGTATCCTGGAAATCCGGGGCCCGACGGGGAGGGAAGGGGGCCACCCGCATTTCGTATGTTTTGACTTGCATAATGCGAGCGTCTCCACGGCGTCTCCACGGCGTCTCCACGGCGTCTCCACGGCGTCTCCACGGCGTCTTCGTGGCTCGTCCTCGTCGTCTCCTGGGATCGATCGGCCGTCGATAAGTTGTAGCGCCTATCGATACGCCGGAGGCCTATTTCGTATGGTAATGACAAAAATCAGCTTTGACTGATTTCGTTTGTATACCGGGACGATGTCTAGGGTGTCCCGCGCTAGATGATGAATTGGAGGGAATTAAGCGCGATAGCTATACTTCCTGGAAGAAACGTATGAATGTGCTGCAATTCATCTCGAGAGGCTCGCCGGTATCGTTATTTCAATCGATTTCATCCTTCGTATCGTTTAATTAGCTTATATACCAAGGCTTCTTGTCCGGGTGATTCATTTTATTAGGTTAAGTTATTCATTTTTCAAACGCTCGTGGATCTATCGATTTTCTTTTCTCGTTTCGGAAAAAATGATATATCAATAAAATCATTTACACGTACCTTACAATTTCTTTCCTTGCCTCTGATTATCTTTATTTTTGATTCCACGGTAAGATCTCCAGCGTTTTTAATGTGAAATGATAGATAGATGGGTAGAGTTACTCGTAAATGACGTAACGATGAGAAGTCTTACAAAAAACTTTTAAAGGTATAAATTTCATTAATTTTGTTATCTCGTAATTCAATTTCTAAATTATCATAATCGATAAAATACATCAAAAAGAAATACATTAAACTAAAGACAGCGTATTATAGATCGAGGAAACATCGTTATCTATAATAAATGTAATAAGGGGTAAGTTATTCGGTTACCTTATTAATTACGTCACATTATATTCGTACACGTGTCCAGAATAGCGAAAAATATTTTAACGTATAATAATTTCTATTAAAAAATTAAATAATAAAATTTTGTTCCGCTGGAAAGATAGAATTTTGGCTATGTTAAAAATTTTAGGAATGCATGCGTAAAGTCCCATCGAATATTTTAGATTTGTTGCGAACCAAAGGAATGTCTTCTTTCTCCATGTTTAAAAACGTGTTCGGGCCAATTTTTATAAAACAAAAAAAGAGAAAGAAAAATATAAAATAGTCATGATCTCAATTGTTGAGTATTATTAATAGATATAATAGTAATCAAAATATGCTACTTTGTCAGAATTACAATTAAAATATGCTACAATTTATATTTATTACAATTATACGTTGCGAATTGTGAAAGTTCAACAAAATTCGCACAAAATAATTGTACGAATGTATCGAAACTGCCGAAAAATAAGTAAAAACTAATAAAAAATATAATAAATTTTTCTTCGTTTGTTCACGAGAATTGATAGATATTTAAGAAATAAGTAATTAAATTCACCAATTATATAAAATCTAATATCAAGCATTTTTACAAATAATGTTGCGATAGAGATAAGTAAAATTTTTTAAATATACGTACAGGTATTTCTATTAAAAAACTTATTTCGTTGACTAGGATTTAAATTTTTATATATTTTCAAATATTTTAACTTTTATTTTAAGCGTTTGCAGTTAATATTGAATTAAATGCGCAAAAATACAAACTACAATTTTAGATAATTTTACATTATGTATTACTTAATTATATAAATCGTTATGTTACTTTATTAGCATTAAAAGCAGTTATTAATCTGTAATATTTTAATATTCTAATTGCTTGTATATTCTGAAAATAGCGAATAGCTCAAACGCGGCAATGCACTTTAATTCGACAGTTACGATAGAAACGCTTAGAGTGACTTTCACTAATCTCGTAATTACCGAAATAAGTACTTACATTTTACCTGTATTGCTTTTAGCGACTAATCGCTAATAAATTACAAAGAATCATTTTGATCTCGTAAAACGACACGAAGTTCGTTTTATCAATTTTACGTAATAGAAAATAGAAGCATAGATAAAAGTATTTTTTAATAAAATTGATTAAAGTTCTAATTTCTAACGATATACGTAATTCCGGATAACTTGGAACGTTTCGGACTAGGCGAATCGTTGAGTGGGTAAATACTTTGGAGAAAGGATTAACGCGATACCGAATAATCAGAAACACGCGTGTATTCGTGGATATTGCGCGTTTTCTTTTTTTTTTTTTTTTGTTGGACTTAAAATTGGTGTAGATGTTGGCCGAGGTAATATTTTTAAAAAGACATGAATTTTTTCGCGTTGATACGTCCAGCAATTGTTAGCGATCTCATCGGATCTCGTAGATCAAACGCATTTTGGCGATAGGAATAGGATTAAAGAAGAACCGTATATTCATTACATCTGTATTTTTAGTTTAAAAAATCAAGTTCTCGTTTAGCTAAACAACCATTCTACCTTTTGTGAATGTCCTCCCAATCCGAATTCCTCCGAAAAAAGACATAGCATCGGGAAGATAAAGTTAACACGCGAGAACACTCGCTAAAACATTCCAAACTCAGCCGAAATTTCCAGCTGCATCCTCGGACTATAAAATCTTTTACACCTGGCCTAAGACAAGCCGGCTTAGCCTCCCGGACGAAAATGACAAAAAAAGGTAGAAGACGAGTACCCGAGTCGTTCGTTAGCATCGGCTTCGCGATTCCTTCTCCAACTACACGCATAGATGTAGAGAAGGACGGTGTCAGAGACAAACGAGCGGTCGCATGCGACCCTTGTCACACGCACACACGCACGCGCCCTTCGGGGCATAAGACGGGCACATACGCGTGACCTGCCCGATTTCGGGAATGGAATGTCTTAATAGGCACACCGGTGTACCGGTATACCGGTATACCGGTCCCCGAGTCCAAAATCGCGCTTATACACGAAAATAATTTAATTACTTTTCATTCGGAGAGGTCGATTAATCAACGCATGAACGAGTGATCGCGCGCGCGCCGGAGATACACCATCGATCAATTAATTTTTTCACGGGCTCCTCCGCTTTAAGCCCTACGTCTATATACCTCTATATACGTCTATATACGTCTATATACGTCTATATACACTTTTACATATTTCGGCGTTTACTTTTTGTCATTCTCGATCGGCCTTTTTTACCTCCGCGCGTTGTAAGTGTCTATCGGTTTTTATAGATACATCCATTGTTACTCGTAAAAACTCATCCTGTTATCGGATGGAAATCGGCCTGTATACGGTCGCACTTAAAATACCCGTGCGTATATACGTCTTTTCGAGGCGCGGATACACATCGAGAGTAACCAGCGCGACTCGAAAATATTCATCAATCTGTCAAGAGCGCCGAGTCCACGAACACGAGAAATAAGAGCGATAAAAAGTAAAGTAGTACGCGAGAGCGAGACAGGAAGACAGCTCATTATCGACTATCGAGAGGAGAGAGACTCGCTAGTTTCTTCGCTCTCGAATCCCGAGATGTCATCCGTCAGCTGATTAATGGACGTCTATTAGAGGAGCCGTCGAGCTCGAGGAAGGCGGAAAGGACCGGGGAGGCCTGCTACTGAATAATATGCGGCTACTATACCGCATCTCGGTTCTTCTCGTTATCGACGGCAGCCTAGATGTGCTTCGCGTGGGTGAGAAAGGGTGTGTCTAGGAGACAATGGCCCAAACGGTACGACCGGGGTCGTATCGGGTATAATATGCGCGAGGTAAAAGCAGCGATCGTCCGCGTTAAGTAAGAAGCTGTTCCCTCAGGGATAACCGAACGTCCCTTGTCCTTAGATCCCCCGTATTTTGGCTTCCCTTCCACATAGATTTGGCTTCTTAGATTTTTTAAATCTCGGATCGTGGTTTGGAGATCGTATCGAGAGGAGGTTTGGTGAACACGATGAGGTTGCAGCGTAAATTTACCCAATCGATATCTCTAATCTTACCATAATCGGCTGAAACGTCATTTTTTTGCTTATGATTTAAAACGTCTTTCGACTGCTCGATGTCAATGCGCACAATCGTACAACAATAAAAAATCTTTCGTTCCCGTGACTCACGGAGGCAGTCGTTCTTTTTAGTGAAACGGATGAGTAAGTCGAATCTCCGTGTTACGACCTTTCGTGCACCTAATCTTTTCCTTACCGATCGTAAAAATTGAACGATAAGCGACGCTTATCGCTTATTTTCCCGGACATCGATCGTTGCGACGTTTCGTCGATGCAAAAAAATTAAAGTGCCACCGTAAAAGCTGATTATTAAAAATTATTGTCCACCGTCTCGGCGCAATTCCATCCGAAATTCTGAATTTCTCTTCGTATCCATCGATCGAATCGAGTTCGTTTCTTCCAGCCTCTCGCATTATTTCGTAGTTTCTCTTGCCTTACAAAAGAAACGGCAAAAAAAAAAAAAGATAACGAATAAACTTTATTTTGTATTTATAGGTAAGGATAAAAGAAAATGAAGGAGAACGTCGAGGTCTCGGCGTAAATTCATCCCAGGAACAAAAAAGAAAAAAGAAAAAAGTGCTCAAGGCTGGCTCGTCTTAAAAGACGCGGAAATGTAAGAGAAGCAGAAATAATAAGGATGAAAAGTTCCAAAGGGTGATTTAGCGGTTCGCGCGGTAAAGAGTGGCAGTGGCGTGTCCGGGCCTTTCTCCTTAACACATTCGCGCGGCGTAGTTCTTCTCCGGGCGGCGTGTGTGCACGCCCGAGGGAGAAGGAGCTTCTGGCCGTGGCTCTTTGAGCACTGCACGTCGCGTCTACGCAGATATGTCCGGAGATACGTTTGAGCCGACCCGACCCCGGCCCGTCGTCGAACTACCGGCCCCGCGCGGAGATAGAGCTCCGATATCATTCAGCTCCTAGCCTCCACGCTAATTCCATTCATTCGGTCTTCTCCCTCGCTATTGCTCTCTTTCTCTTTATTTGCTCCTATTTTCCTCTCTCTCTCTCTCTCTCTCTCTCTCTCTCTGTGTATCTTTTCGAGTTCTCTATACACGTCGCGTCCGTATACGGAGAACCAAAAAGAGGGAGAAGAGCGCCTTTGCCGGGTCGCGTGACAACTCGACCTCAGTTTCCTGTGCACACGAGTACTCGCGTTTTAACGCGTGTTGTTCGTAGTTGGGTTGCGAGGTTTAAAATTCTGTGCATTCGATTTTTTCCATTGGTAAAATATAATTTTAAATTCGAAATCGGAGCTCACAATTTTTTGGGTTCTTTTAACTTTACGCTAACGAAACCATCGTTGCCGTTTCGTTTACTCGGAAAGTGATTAGTCCGTTAAGCGATTCGCAATCGATGACTTCGGGGAAACACATTCTGTAAAACGAATTCGATAACGTAATAATTATTTAGCGTTTCGATGGATTTTTAATGTAAAAATAATAATTACGTAAGTGTATAATAAAATGTCATTTTTCGAAATAAATATGTCGTGTAACCTTATTCGACTTATGAAAAAATATCGGTTATCGCGTAATAAAATGTATAAAGTAAATAAATTCGCAACGAACGATCCGTACACGATTTATTTTCAACAAAATAAGAATACGTAATCGGAATTTCGGAAGATTAATTGTTTTTAAAAACGTGACGTTTCTGCGAAAAATTATGTTTTTACAGAATATCCGAAGAAAAAATGCTCTATAATTTAGTAATTGTTATAAAATTTTAAAGGTAACGACTCGAGAAAAATTAAACGGTGTAACGACATCCAACGAATTCTTACGATTCTCGTTTTTATTTTGCACCGACGTAAATCCGATAAAACGACCAATTAGCAAAGTTCTTAAAATGAACGACGAGCGTTTAAACAATATTAAAAAAAGATACAATAACGTTAGGAAAACGTTAGAATCGAACAAGTTTGCGATAAAACAGCGAGATTGCCTTAAAAGTAAGAACGAGAGCGCGTAAAAATTTTGATCTATTGTTTTGTTTTTGTTCGAAAGAGGCAGATAAGAAGGTCTCGATGTGCGTGAGAAATGCTAGTCCCGAGCGATGCCCGAGTCCGTCGCTGAGTTTCAAAAACGCGATTCAGCTTTTTAAGTCTAGCGAATTTCTCGATAAAGCGGTAGAAAAAATGGCCGACAGGCTTGTTAACGATGCAGCGATCGAACCTTTGTGCGAGGCCTACGTTCCGCTGTCGTACAACCGCTGTGATAAGACAAGCGGCTTGTTAATCATACACTTGTTCAACCGTGAAGCGCTGCGTTTTTTCAGAAATTTTCAGCTTCGGCGAAGGAGTTTCTGAATCTCGATTAACGGGGTTAAGGGAAATGCATCTCCCGGTTGCGAGACAATGGATAACTGTAATAACAGGTATGAACCATCGTCTTCGTTTCTTCTTCGCGACGTCCTCGTTGTCGCTATTTATACGTACAGCTCTCGACGTATAAATTTCGACGGGTTCTCACCAGGATTTTCCTCGTTGCTCGTCCAAAAGATAGATGGTGGTCTTAATGTATTCGAATGGGCGTTTAACCGACAAGTGCCGAACGTCCCTCCCCTCCGACCTTGTTCTCTTCCTTCGCCTTTTCATCGGCATACTTCGAATCCTTTTCTCGTTACTTCCCTTTTATCGCACTTGTTTTTTTTTACGTTGTAATTGTTCCGAACCCGAATATCGTTGCGTTTTTACAGAGTTCAACGGTTCTATGGAGCCGATGAAAAAGAACCACGATAATTTTAATAAAGAAATTTCTACCCAAGAGTTCGCCTACGTTAATTTTTATGTGCACATTTTTATGTTTATCTCTTGCGTATAAAAATATGGTTTCGAAATTTTATTAAAAAAGGAAAGTTCTTGTATCTTAATTTGATCAAAATGCGTTGGTATACTTTGAACTCTACTCACCTACAATAATATAATTTTTTAGTAAGATATAGAATACTAAAATATTGTGAATTATGTAAGAAAATGTTTGATAAATTAAGAATATATTTCTTATTTATACATTAACGGGTTCTTTAAATTGTATTACCTTGACCAAACGTTTATAACATGAGAATTTGTAACGAAATATGAAGTTTTTTTTAGAAATTATTTCTCAACTTTTTGTTTATTTTTAATTTTAGGAGATCATAATATGTAATTTGATGATATCAATTTTAATAATTTTTTTATTTTCCGAGGTAGTTTTTAAAAATTTTTGAATTATCGTAATAAATTGTTTGATCGATCGATATATTAATAACAATCTCGCGTAGATTATTTTACTTCTTATTAATTTTTTTAAGTAAAGAAGAAAATTTTTTAAGAAATTCAAACAATGTGAATAATCTAAGACACAACTTTCGTTTTTTGTTTCCTTGGAACTGCAATAAATTTAATCAAAAAACTATTGCTTCGTTAGTATAAAGCTAATTAATACACTATATATCGATAATAGTTTCTTCTTTTACGGTGACTATCGCAGAAAAATCTAAAAATTATACGTATAAATTATTGTAACGCAACTATGAATATTTCCGATTCAACGAGTAAAATATATGCTTCTTTTACATAATATTTTGTATCTTAAAATAACTGTACGAAAACTTGTGAAAAATTGAGGAATTCTAAAGGAAAACAATCTCTTAAGTATAATGTACACACGATAAGGAGTTTAGAATCGATTTAGAATCGATTTAGAATCGATCACCATCGATATTATTCGTTCCCGTTTTACATCGGATCTCGGAAGCTAACGAGTGTAAAAGCTAACGATCACGAAAAGTAGAATATGCCGCAAATCTTTGCGGGCACGAATCGAGGAAGATCCGGAAAACAGAAAATGCCCTCGTTGGGTATTAATTGAATCTCGGAGTCGTCGGGCGATTGTACTTTCGAGCGGTTACTGGAACGCGCGAGAATCGCATCGATCAGCGGGAACAAAATTCGGGGAAGTCGGTATATAATAGTACAAGACTGATGTAGGATAGAGTAGGAAGGTGCGTCTGTATACACGCGTATAAATAACTCTGTTGGCACTTGGTGCGCGACTAAGTCGACTCGGGGAGGGTTCGTTCGCTCGGGACGCGCAAAGTGGGGTGAGCCGAAGAGAGAGAGAGAGAGAGAGAGAGAGGGTAAGCTTCGGTTCACGATGGAGCCGAGGGGTTGCAAGTGGGTGGAAGCGAGCTAAATCGACTAAACATATACCTTCCGGTTCGTTAGGCAACCGAATATGTTTTCGATTCACTCGCAGAGCGTTGAACAGCGAGCGATTTTCCTCGCTTCCACGAATAATTCCCTTAATCAATTTATCCCGCGATATCTGCTCCCTGCAGCACGTCATATTAGCGTATGCATGGAAAGATGCCGATGCTCGGCTCGCGACGAATCTACGCACGAGTTGTTTCTCCCGGCTATTACTTTAAATTTTTCGAGCCAATCTCTCGGTACTGCGAACTGCGCGAGTTTGTAAAAGCGGATCGTACGCCTCAATTTCCAATGAGCTTCCAATGAATTTCCAATGAATTTTCATGCTTACTCGTCGTAAAACTACTCGGGGATTTTTTAATTTTTTTAAGAGAAGACTACCTTTGATGGATTATGCAGATACGTTTTAATTACTTGTAATTTATGGCTTTTACAGATACGTACGTACGTTATTTATAAAACCGTTGGTAAGTTTCTTCCCGCGTGTCGACCATTTTATCGCAAACTACTTTCTTCGCGTTGTACCTTATTCCGAAAAGCGACAAAATAATAATATTTAAACGAATAAAATACATTTCGATAACGGAATCTATTTAAATATTTGAATAAATAATCACGTTTTCTTTTTAAGACTAAAAATTTTATACAAATAAAAGGAGCCCGGTAACTGATAATATAACTTCCAGCGTGTACTATCGGATTAAATTTAGCATATCCGTTGAAGAAGTAGCTGGCGATGAGACCCAGATATACTGTTACGTAGTTTTACAACTCCAGATATGATATCGATGTTTACATCGGTCTTACTTAATGTTTACATCGTAAAAATAGGGGGTGCTCTACCTGGATCTCGGCATCCTGGAGCCCATATGCGTAAACGTTGAGAACGACAAGATATCGTACAAGCCTCGTAAAACTACAAGTGTTCTACCTGAGTTTCAGGCATACATAGACGTATGCGATGACAGAATACAAGATTAAGATTCATAAAATTATAGGCGATGCTTGACCACGTTATAGCAACAATTGATAGCTTAACTTTACAGTTCGGGAAACCATTTATAAACATTTTCGTTTTTTTTTCGTTCCATGTACATTTTTCATAATTTCTACGTATGATAAATATGGTATTGAATTATTATATTCATGAAAATTAATTAAATTTAATTTGAAAATCATTGCTAACTATTAACGATAAATTTCGATAATTCGTTTAATTCATTTCTCAAAGATAAAATTTACAAAGTAATTAGTTGGGTTACGGTTCGTAAACTACATTTTTTAATAGTTGAAATACTAAATCTTTAATCTAATTAATTTCCGGAAAAGCTATTGAAAATTTATTATCCGATATAATATTTAGAAAATGCGTATCTACGAATTGAATTATTATAGATTTATCTTAGATTCTAAGTTTTAATTGTGGAAAATTTTTTAAAAAACAAATTTTTATCCTTATATATTTATTTTTAGTAAAATAAAGCTAAGCTACGTTTGATAGAAAAATTGTCTTTCTTTTTCTTTTTTAAAATATTATTAAATATTTTAAAATAATTTATCGGATAATTTAATACTGTATATATTTTCCATCAAGTTATATTTTTTAATCGAAAATAATTCTGTACGCATACATTACACGGATATTTAGAATATTCGAGATGCATCATCATAAAAAAAGCATTATCGATCTTGCACGAATAACAAAATTGAATTAAAAAAGTATTTTTATTTATGGATAAACCGATTTAATTGAAATAAAAATAAATCATTGTCTCTATAAAGTCTTGTGTGAAAAAGTCGATGTCGTATCTAGTGTTTTCAATTTTTAAATACGAGAAACATTAGAATGGTCTAAATGCTGTGTAGACGATAAAGTAGATAAAATTTAAAAGAAAATGAAAAAATAAATGACGGTTAAAATTATTGGAACGATAAAAAAATATAATCTCTTTTCGTTATTTAAACATCGATTACAACTTTACCGATAAACGTAAAACTTTTCTGATAAAATATTACGCTGGAGTTTGATGTTGCCGGCCAAGTAATAAAACCTCCTTGGCGATCGCGTAAAAAGTTTGATAAAAACGATCGCAAAAGATTTAATAAGCAACGTTGACTAAACGCGCGGAGGTAATATTCGCACGAGTAAACCAAAAGGGAAAGTCGATATCGAAGAATCCATCGATAGAGACGAGCACGAATACCAACTACGGATCGAGTGCACAAGAGGCACAAGAGGCACAAGAGGCACAAGAAGCACAAGAGGGACGTCGCGATGTCGCCCGACGTTGATTCCCTCGTGAAAAGAGGATCGTCCCGGTAGGTACCTCATCCACGTAGCGGTACACCCGACTCTAAGACCACTGCTCCTAGCAGATAAGTCTTATCGGTAAAGTTCCGATGCGATAGAGCCACCCCCACCCCAACACACGGACGTCTCGTACGTACACGCATACGGGCACGTGTGGATACGAGGGTGCGCGAGTACTCGTCCACGCGTGTGTGGGATCGTGCGGGTGGGTGAGAAAGGGTGAGGGAGAGAGAGGGAGAGAGAGAGGGAGAGAGAGAGAGACTGTTATAAGCCATTGTTGTTCATGATGCATCGCCTCGTAAATATTGTATCGAAGCGGAAAGTATACACCGCGCGAGGCCGGTTAACTCCGGTGCGCGATAAAACCTTTTTTGGACTTTCGATGTGCCCCCGTATATCACTTATATATAAAAATTCTGCGCCGCTAGCGCAAAAAGTCTTTCTTTTTCCGCTATCTCTGTATAAATAGTGAAAACCCGGCTTTTTTCTTTATTTCGCTTTTTCTTTGAATTATGATTCTTTCGAATGGAAACCCTCCCCCCTAATAATGCCTCGTCGAATTGGAAAATCATATTTGCATTTTAAACGAGCTCGATCCTATACCTTCCGTAAACGCGTATCGCGCGAGTATACTTTTACTTCTCTCGCTCTATTATAACGAAGACTACTTTTATAACGCAAAGCTGGTTTTTTTTTAACGAAAGAATCGAATCAAACCCGATTAGATCGCTGTTTAGATTTCATTAGGTCTGCTTCATCTCGATGCAAATTTAACTTCGGACATCGCGACGAGAATCGAGGTATTCCTTCGACGTGAACTTTACGATTTCATAATTGTCTCTCCGATTATAACGTTCGTCATCATATTTCGCAACGGATAAATCTTACGCGTTAGCAAACTCGTATCGCATATATATATATATATATATATATATATATATATATATACATATATATTTCGAGGATGCACGATCCTACGAATCGAATCGAACGATCTCTCGATTCTCCGGGGCGCATGGATAACCACGTAGCTACTTAGGTGTATTTATATCGATAATTGTTTAAAGTAAACGATCGATATTTCATCCGAGGCAGTCGATCGAGCGGTTGGGAAGTTTCGGCGTTGAGCGAAAAGTATTAAAGCGTAAGTATCCAGAAAAAGTCGAGGCAAAGGTTCGCGCGCGTAACGAGCTTGGATCGCGACTCGATCGACGATCAGCGCCGAGGATGCTACTTATATTTCCAACTTTCCCGGCCACGAAGAGAGAAGGAAAGAACCTTTCGGCGATGGTTGCGAAGTCGATCGTGACAAATGCTCGGATCGCGGCGGAGGGGGTATAAATATAAACGCAAGAGGCGATATAAATCCTGTAAATCCTGGCGCAATAACCTCGCGGACTCGTGTGGGCACACGCGCAAACTTGGCTACACGCGCGCAGTCGAGAGATGACCGATGCTATCGGGTCCGATGCTGCGCGGCTCGGCCATTCGGCGCACTATAATTATATCGGATCCCGGAGCCACTGCGCGTTCTTGTTCTTGCTGTTGTTCTTCTTATTATTATCATTATCGTTATCATTATTATTATTATTATTATTATCATCGCTATTATTATTGTTATTATTATTATCATTATAGTTATATTCGTTGTTGTTGTTATGATAGCGATTACGGAGATACTCGCGGATCGCACGGAGTTGCGCGTTCGAGTTGCGCGTTGCAGCGACTCCTAGGCTCTCGTTCCTCGAAGGTCCGCGAAGGTCTTCCTTCTTGTATTCCTGTACCCGGTGCGGGTACAATGGTCGCCCGGGGCTGGGGGTGGGGCTGGAGCCAGCGAGAGAAAAAGACCGGGGTGAAAAAGCCTCTGCCTTATTTGCATATGGAGTTCAACTGCAAACTACCCCCTCTCGGTCCCTCGCTCCCCGTTTTTTTTTTCTCCCTTTTTCCTCGGCTTTTTTTCGCCCGCTCGGTAAACCTCGAAATTCGTATCGCCCGATCGAAACTTACGCTTTTAATAGAGAGCGCGAATTCACCCGATACCGTTCTCCGTCTCGATTGTCTCGTTCGAAACGAGATCGCCTTTCTAGCGGTCCTTTTTTTACCAGCTTTATTTAAGTGTACAGCCGTGTACTCGTCTCGATGCATTTTTGATGTTCGAACTTTCGTGTTCGCTGTGGAATATTTGACGCGTGCTGTTATCGATTCCAACCGTTCGAAATAATTCGATAACTCTGAGAAGCATATACTTTTAAATAAGTAAAATTTAATTACCGATATTAAAATATAATATGTTCGGTCTTACGTTATTAATATAGAAATTGTATTCTTCGGTATTGCCGAGAAGCGTTAAACCCTTCTTCGATTCGTTCTTAACATCCAAATCGAAACGTACTCGATATTTTAAAAACGTACGTACGGATGAATTAATTTTTAATGATCGAAATGACAGATTTTGAAAATTATTAAACTCACTTTTAGCCTTTGTTTAAATTATTGTATAAAAATATTATTAATAATATTTTAATCGCTCGCAAATGTAAAGATATATTAATTTTGCGATTTAAACTCTCGTAAATATTATTTAATTCGTATCCAGAGATATATTCGATAATATTAATTTTAATATGAAAAAATGTTAACGTACGTGAGATGCATATACCGTTTTTAGAAGGATAATACGAGTTATGAAAGAATATGGTACTCAATGAATGCTTGCATTCATCAACGATTGCGTTATTTTAACTTATAACGAATATAATTCTAAGTAGAAAGGCAACGGATTCTACTTATTTTGGTATTGTTTATGTTGAATAATCGAAAGCGAATGATGAAATTTTCATACAGTATGATTTCCTAAATAAACTTTCAAAACTATGAAGTAGAATAAACGCGATTATCTTATCCGATAAGTATGTAATAATGTAATTTTAACACTTTCCTTTCAAGTGTCAAAATAGATCGTAAGAACTATTGTACTTTTAAACACTTGTACGTATACCTTAAACCATATTTAAAAAACTTAATTACAGTTTCTTTGTTTTTGAATAATCGATACGCAACGATTATAAAATATTTTTACATCAATCTGTTATTAATTGCTTTTCTTTATCATTTAAACACAATTGTGAGAATTAGACATTCTTAATTATACGAATACTCATAATTCTTGATCCGCAATTACAATAACCAGCAATTAAAATAATTTTAAAGATATTACAGAACGCAGAACTTTCGTAGTTTTGAGCCTATAAATCGCTTGGTTCGCTATTGCGATATAGCGATTCCGTCGAGCTAGAAAGGTGCTGAAACCGTCGTCATAATGTAAAAAGCGATCTGATTAAAAGCAAGTGAAAGATCATTGCGTCAGTCAGGAAGAAGAGCGAGCGGGAGAAAAAGAGTAAGCGAGGAAGAAAAGAGCGAGAGAGCGAGAGAGCGAGAGAGAGAGAGAGAGAGAGAGATCGGTCAGGCGTTTCAATTTCGCGGGATTCGCGATTTCTTCTCTACTGCTGAGAAGAGAAGAGAAAGCTAAAGTGCGGCAACGGCGTCTCCACGAGATAAGTCGAAGCACAGAGTGACAGATTCATTTTCGAGCTATCGTCTACCATCCGCTCTTTTCTCTCTTTCACTCTTTCTTTCTTTCTTTCTTTCTCTCTTTCTTTCTCTCTTTCTTTCTTTCTTCCATTCTTTCTTCTTTCTTTCTTCCTTCTTTCTTTCTTTCACTCACTCGCTTGCTTTTTCTCTGCTTCTTTTTTTCTTCTTGCTCTTTTTCTCTCTCCAAAGTCTTATTGGCCAAGACAAAAATGAAAAAGAATCCCTGTTATACCTTTTCTCTTAGTCTCTCTCGTCCATGCTTCTTGCAATTCCCTTTACTTTTTCTTTGCCTCGTGATTTTTTCTACTTATTCTACACTAAAATATCGCTGGGTATAGTCTTTCTCGATCTGTCTTGTACCTTAAAATACACCAGTCTTACTGGTCTTTACTGCTGACCACGTGCTTTTTCTTCCGTATCTCTATTTATTTTTATCTATTAATTATATTTTATAACTCCATTGTTTTAAAATGTTGCTTTTACTACAAATTTTATTAAATACTTTATTTTCTTTTTGAAAACAGGTGCATTTAATTTAAAAAATATAGTGATTTAAATAGACAGTATTAAAGTAACAATAATATAATATAATACATATCATATATATAACATTTTCTGATTATATAAAGTAATTTATATAATCTAATTGTATAAAATCTGTATGGGAGAAATGTACGTACCGTAGTAAATAGATGAGGTATATAATCAATTATATTTATGTGTGTGTGTGTGTGTGTGTGTGCTTGCGTGCATGGATATGAGTTATTTGTTGGAATGCATTATACACGTATATTTAAGATAGTATTTAAAAAAATGAAATAAAAACTACGTTTAGTTATATAATAATCTCTATATAAATTTTAAGTTCTCGTAGTCTATATATTTACATTGATACGATAAATATTTTACTACTTACACAAAAAGCAATGGTAAAATTATTTACTTTTATCTTTTACATCGAAAGAATTTCTAAGATATTTATTCACTTTAATATTTATTACAAATTTAAAAAGTGATAATTATAATATCGAAAATGATATAGTAAATTTGACTTACCATTAGTAACAATTTCACAATAAGAATCGAAAGAAGAAAATTATTAGTTTTCGAACGGTAATAACAAAGCACCTTGACTTTCATTTTAAATTCTTTGAAATAAATCAAGAACTCGGACAACTTTGGTTTTTTCTTTTATTATTTTTTCAGAATTCCCGGTCGATATATCCCCAAGATTTTCTGAAAAATATTTGAATTTAGCTTTAAAAAAGGTAAAAAATGCAAAATATCTTCGTGATAAATTATGGATACGAGAAAATGTTTTTCTCGATATTTTTGTGAATACAAGGTGGAAGCGTCATAAAGAGAAATTCATTGAACGGGAAATGCAATGTAATTTCTAAATATAACACGATAATTCTATATAAATAACGACTTGAAAGAAAAGCAATGTCACTCTTTCGGTTTACAATGAATCACTGCTTGCGCAATATCGATTATAGCTCCGAGGAATTTACCGAAACAAACGGTTATTAATACTTCATTAATAACTGATAATATACGTAAGAGTTTCTTCGAACGAACCGTTAAAATTTCGCAGTTTATCGATAAGGCATGATGGGAAGGTAAGATCGTTGGTCTCGAATCTCGCAAAACGCGTCCTCCGAAGTCTTCACCGCTTTGTTTTTCCACGAGGTATCCGGATTGTCATCCGTGCGAGCCTCCGAGATACGCTTGATTAATAACCGGGTCGATGCCTCGAGGAAGCCACGTATCAGCCTCCCCGTCTCGCCGGCACACGAGCTGTTAGGCAATTTATTAGATCGTCATCGTGAAAAAGCGCCGACCGAGCGCCATCATTTTTCTATAATACTCTCAACTCGCCGGGAATGTGCTTCGAGTCGTCTTTTACTTTTTAATTAACGTGCAAGAAGCAATGCCCCTTTCGCAATTAATAATAATGCCCGGCGTTGCGTTTCAAGTTCACGGTTAAGTCAGCTGTCAAAAATCATACGTGAAAGCGCGCCGCTATGACTTTCAATTTAATTAACTCAAAAGCAATCATCGCGTGCGTTACTTCGAACGGTCTTCGCATGTTACTGGAAAGCAGACTGTAGAAACTATCGGACGTCGACCACATCTTAGATCCGACGAATTAATAAGGAAGTCTGTAACGGACATTCCATACATCGCGATCGCAAGTTCGAAATCTTTCGGTTGTGTCGGAGGATGGTGATTTTTTTTATTTATAGTAAATTGCCGTGTAAACGATTACCAACCTATAAAAAATTAAACGATAATTAACATTAGTATTTAGACGATGCGTAACTCGTATACGCACGTAAGCTTATAAAATTAATTTAGTTTTAAACGGGCTACCAATTTATTTCCGACTCGATCGCGTTCACAAAAAGTTTACTTTTTTTTCGTTCGGGAAAAACAATTTACAGTTCCAAGATTTTCTCTTATTTTCTTGCTCTATACAGCAAGAATTAAACATTGTCTTTGGTAATTACAATATTTCAGTTTACTCGTACATTAAAATTGAATAGTTTAATTAATTACCATTAGTGTAATATAGTAGAGGATTTTAGAACGTAGGCAAGTATGAATATGCAAAGCTTTTAAATTTATACAAAAGAATTAATTACCAGGGAAACGAAAATAGAGAATCGTAAGGCATTGGAACGAAGTTGTTTTTAAAAAGATCTTGTAACTGTTAAAAGTAAAATGTGGTGGCTACCGTCTCGGTTTGATACCATTAATTTAACTCCCACCAAAAGAGAACGGCCACATCCACGCGGAGTACTCGGAAGGTGTATCCCATCGCAAAAAAAGAAGGTGAGAGAATCTCGTCTTTCTCTCTTGGTGCAGCAAAGCCTTACATATTGTGTTTCGCGTGCGAGTCAAAGCTCGGACCGTATACACACTACCTTACAACATACGAATACGCGTGGGCGCGGTTCGCCTTTTCACGCTCGAAACGACGTAACTGACCTGAAACTATAAGGGATCCCGGTTCTATTGTTGCGCGGAGTCTGGATGCATTTATATCGGCGAGCCGCGTTTTCTAAAGAGAAAGGGACAGATAGACGGGTAAGAGAAGTAGAGAGAATAAAGGTTTGACTGCGTCGAGACAGGAGGAGGGAAACGTTCACGCGTGTTCGAGTGAGACGTGCGCGAGTCGGAGAAATCGTAAGGCTATCCCCGAGGTGCGCGACGAGCTCGAGGATCGCTCTTTATTCCGGCTGTAGTTTCGCTATTGCCAGTCCCCGTGGACTTTGGGGTACCGCCGCCGATGGTAGACGCGACGAACATCGCTCAGCTAAGAACGAGGTTTTTCCCTTCTCTCGTTTTTCTTATACCTTGAGAATTTCCACGATGGACTCAACGACGAGCAGTCTGACAGGTTGTCTATCAAAACGACAAAACGACAAAGTTGCCGACAATGTATCCAAGAGCCGGGATGGTAAAACATTTTCCATGATACAGCGCGACATAGTTGGACGTTTAAAGGGTAATTGGACAGAAAGATCTCGTAAAACCGCTTGCAAATAGTCGAATAAATTTTAAATTGAAGGCAAAGCCCTCGAGAAGAATAAGGAAAAATATCGATCTATAAAAACGTACCACTTGCTGCTGCATCCATCGCGTTTATTTGAAAAATACCGAGGCTACAAAAATAGATGTTGGCAAGAATGCATCGTAAATTCATTGTAACTTCCCGATAAGATCTCGATCGTTTTGTCGACTCTCTGCGAAGATTCGACAAGAAGAAGAAGAAGGAGAAGGAGAAGGAGAAGGAGAAGCGAGAAGCGGAGAGAAGTGTCAGAAATCACTTAAGGCCGTACGTCGATGACGCGGCACATGTGGCCCGCGAGCTCCGCTCCACCTCCACGTGTGGCCGGAGTCCAGGTTGGACATTGACGCGAGCCACAATGACCCCGAGACTAATCGGACCCGCGCGCGCACTTTGGAAGGAGGGAGTCCATTGTCCTTTGATGGACGTTGCGCCTCCGATGTGCGCTTCTTTCGCTTGAAAATCTATTCCTCCGCTTTCTTCCTTTTACACGAGTCTCTTGCAGCGGTACGCCGAGGGAGAAAGAGAGACCGAGAGGATAGACGGGACGGTGACACGCGAAATTCCGGAAGGATTAAATGCCACTTGTGAGCGAGCGGAGATTCTGATTCAGGCCCGCTGAGTATGTTTCAAGCGGTGTGACACCTGAGATACGGACGATTGGCTTATATATGTATGACTTTCATCTAGATTAGTTCGAAAATATGTATGAGCTGGCCATGGTATGCTTATACGTATGACGAAGAATAGAGATGAAATGGTCCGTTTAAAATTGACGCATTCTGAACCCTCCTAATGTAAATTAATAACATTGTTCTAATGTACATGTTACAACTACCATTTTACGATCTCTCTTAACATTATCGATCGCTGCCTTGATAGTATAAATTAATATCAATGTAATGTTCGATGAAATATTTGATAAATATTCAATCGAGAGAAAATCGAATCGACGATGGCTTACTTATTTATTCCTTATTCCCATTCGTACTTAGAGAAATTTTTATACTCGTTCACGATAGTAACGTTTTATACATTATATATATATATATATATATATATATACACATAAATATATATTTATATGTTATATTAAGATATTTTCAATAATTTATTATAATTCCGCTGTTAAGCATTATTTCGATATAAAATGCTTCGTTCCACGTATTTAATGCAAGATAAAATTTTAATAGTTTTTTTCCGTTGTAAAAATATAATACTATTACTCGGAAAACATTTAATTTGTAATATTATTTAAATTATTGCCTTCGAACAATTTTCTCTGTTTTTTATTAATCTTACCACGATACTAATTACCAATGAATATTTAAACGGTATTTTTATGGTTGATATTAGTTTTATATTCATTCTTACATGAAAATCTTTATATCGAATTGTAAAAATACATTAATTATGATTATCGGTGTAATAAAAACTACCATGAAATAAATGTAATTTATTTTTAATATATTTTTCACTCTTCGCAAATAAAATACTTTATGTTTTTAATCGTGGGATTTTCTATATTTATGGCATTTGTTTTGTTTTATTCGTATTCGCACAAATTTTACTAAAATATATAAATTCCGAATTATTATATATTTTACTGAAATACAAAATATATATATATATATATATATATATATATACAAATTGTGTATTTTTGAAAAATTAATTTTAAAAAAAAGGAGAACTGCGAATAAATGAGCATACATTTTTAATAATATTTAATGGAGACTAATTTATATCAATTATATATAAATATATATGCATATATATATGTGTATATATTATAATCAACCCGAGTAATGCTACATTTTCTTAATCAATAAATATCAACAAGTATATTTAGCTATGATTTATGTAAAACTGTCATAAATAAATAAACAGTTATTTGAAATATTATCTTATCGATTCGTCGCGCTGTTAAGGAATTTCTTAGTTTATTTTTTATCGCATTAAAATACTCGCATCGTGATAAATGTAGTCAAAGTTTCATTTACAAAATTTAGGTTATCGAATATTGTCTTTTCGGTACTTAACCAGTATACCACCAATATTATAGTACGCGTGTACTCATCTTTAATCGAATACTTTACCGACATAATTTCATTTGGTTCATCCAAGATTTATCATAGAATAAAATTAATGAATCTTATCCGATAACTCGCAAGTTAGAAGATATATGCTATCCATAAGTTTTCCCTTGAAACGCCACGCGTTCGTCCCTCGGGATGATTTTTGGGAGCGGTAAGAATCGTCTATTTAGGCTGACAAGTTCACGATGGGTGGGACTGTTTTGACTATTTCTAGGGATACGTTCGAGGGCGAGGAATTTCGAGGTTCTCCCCTTACGCAGGGAAAGGTCCAAATGAAAAATTAAGTCTAGAGCACAGGGTTCGAGGTTATTGGACTATCGTTTTCTTATTTCGTCTTTTCTCAACTTTTTACTTACGACGAAGGCAGAAACGAGAGAAGATCGGTCAGCCATAAAATTACGATGCCGAGGCAAATTATGGCGCAAGATCAATCAATTTGGTCCGCTCATCCTCCTTTTAATCGATAACTAATTTACAGAATTTTAGGGAATTCAAAAGATGATGAAAAACTTTATCTTTTACCGAACGCATCGATCGTTTTGCGAGTGTTTAAATCACGAGTTGTAAAAGTAACGACTCATTTATTTTCATCGCTGCGATCATTATATCGCAAAGCTAAATTATTTACGTAATGTAACCTTTATTCGACTAATTTGGATAAATAAAGTGATTATATCGTACGCAATATTCGACTAACGATATTACATTTGCTTGAATACACCGTAAATGTTGTACAAATGAAATTGCTTTTGCAATTTTATTTACAAAAGTTTTTGTTGAAAATTTCACAATGGCCACTTATAATAATCGTAGCGTTTAATAGCTATCTCGAGTCCTTATCGAATAATAAACGATAAAGCCTTTTATACATCGTCCGATGGTTTACAATCACATTTTCACGCCTAGGAACGAAGGAACGGATAAGCGATCTATTAACGCTAATCATCGTAATTTATACGTCTTAACGGTGCAAGCAACTCGGATGCAAATAATGTAATCGAAACGAAACAGGTACACTCGTTCGGAAAAGGTAAAAAATGCGTATTGGAATGGGTTTGAAACGAGGCATCCGCGAGGATTCGCCGGTGCAGGTAGAAAAGAGTAGCCCGGGTAATAAAATAAAAGTAAGAAGAATCGCGGTACGGGAGCAACGCGGGAGTCGGGCAAGAGTCGGGCGAGGTTAATCGTAATTTCGCGGTCGACGCGAGTTCTCATGGTTTCCGATATGGAAGGAAGCTGAACGCGTCGAGTCGAGTCGAGTCGAGGGAGCGCGGATTTTGTCGGGCTCGAGGAGCGTGACAAGCGTCGAGCCCAGTGCTGTTTTGTCAGTTGCATTCGGCACGGCCATATAACGGCTATTTAGTCGCTATTTAGTCGGTGACGGGGCGACGGCGTCTTCCTATTTTCCTATTACCCGGACAGCCAATAAAATTATTCAAGGTACGGCGTTACGCCGGGGCCAGACGACGACGCGACCGCGCTTACGCCATTCGAGCGGCAATCGCGCCCAGACGTGAATTATTGAGAGGAGATATCGAGGAGGCGTGTGAACCGTCCTATCTTCTCACCATTAAAGTGGCTTTATGGCGATACGCGAGGCGCGACGCTCGTACGTGAGCTACACCACTGGCTCGGAGTCAAGTGTCGGATCTCGCCATGGGACATAGGCCGCTTTATGTTCTCTACGCTTATTTTCTCCACGCTATCGGGGATCGAGACTTACTGCGATATTATGCTAAACGGGCCGCGCGTTATTATTGTTCCTCTCTTTCGCTCGCTCCCGCGCTCTTTTCGCTTATTCTTCCTTCTTTGTTCTCGCACGCGACTCCTCGACCTTATCCGCTTGGTCCCTCCGCTCTCCTTCGTTATTGCCCCGCCGTGCGCTTTATTATCGACGCGATATCGCTTGTAACCAGCTCACATTTCGTCGGATAAATCTCTTCGACTTCTCGCGCTACCACATCCGTACCTTATCGCTGGGTACTCCATCATTTTATAGATTTAAGGAGCCGAGTCAGTCCCGAGCTCCGTTAAAATTGGACCAGTGAAATATATCGGAGATACGCGAACTCGCTTGCCCCGGTTATGCCAACAACTTTCAAAATATCGAAGGGATCGGTTCCATGACCCAACTTCGTTATCGGTGGTAAGCGAGCGATCGATTCCCACTCGTACGTTTCTAATTTAGACGTTAACGGATTCAGGTAGTAAAAGTAATACCGATTCTATTCCTTGCATTCGAACGAATAATAATTACCGAGTAATAGGTTTTAACTATCTCCTTAACCTGGAATTTCCACGCGTAAGCTTGGTTGAATTCAAACTTGCGACCTTCGTTGATCGTACGGAGAATGAAATTTTGGGATTTTACGGAACGCTTTTATCGTACGTGTGAAAAATACCGTTTAAAAAATATTTACCAACGCTGATCGAAAGAAATAATATTTTTACGCGTATAATATTATGAACGTGAATAATAAATACTTTTAAATATCGACGTCGTCGATAGTCAATTTATAATTTAAGATCCATTATAAATACAATTAGTTGTTGCATAAGTATTTTCATAACATACTTGAATCGCAATTTATCGTTTAAATATTTTATTCCGCAAATAAAACTTAACGCTTACATTTAATTCATAGTTTTTTTTATTATAATTATTCGATTTATTATAAAAAGAGATTTTTTCAATATTAAAATCAAATTTGCCACTCCTTTGATTGCACGGTACGTTCGTATCGTTAAAGATTAGAGGATACCGCGATAAGATAAATAATTTTTAACGCGTATCGTTCGGTTTTTATAATTTAATTCTTTAAATGACGCGATGAAAAAAATACGTGAAATTAAAATTTTAAAGTTTTAACGATACGATAAAATATGGGAAAATTTTATTTTAGAAACAACTTTTAATCGATCGATTATTACGATAAGAAAAAATTTCATTTTTCTTTGTTCAACGATCGCGACTAATTATTTATATATATTTTTCTTAAGTACACGACCGAGCGGAACAAGTTTACTTTGCACAAACTTTGCTATTGCTGAAAACTCAAAAACTTTCTCGATGTTTAGAAAAGTATTTCACAGTCTGTTAGAATAGAAATCCACGTTAATAAGAATAACCACCTGTAGAGAGCAATATTGAAAGTGAAAACTCGATAAAAATGCGAGAAACTTATCACAGCGTCAAAAATGTATTACTCTTATGAATATTTTCTCGTGAATTCTCGTGGGCTGCTACGATTAACGTAAAAAATTCATTCGTTCAATATTTATCAAGCGTACGAGTACAAGTTAATTATATAAAATAAAATCATCAAAATATAAATGTATAATCAGTACTTAACGACGCCTTGAAAATATTAGAAACATAATTCGAGATCACGTGTTAAGATTAACATATAAAAGGTAGCATTATTACTCTTCAACGAGTTTCGCGTGAAATGAAAACGGATACGCCATTGCTCGAGCGAACGTTGGCCGCGGTAAAGTCGATGCGAGAGGTTAAACAGGTGCAAAAAGAAAGCCGCGCTTTTGATCGAGCGCGAAGAAGATAACGCGAGAGACGAAAGGAAGTCGCCCTCGATAAATCTCTACTCGGTTCCCGCACCAAGAGCACGAGAGGGAAGAGTTCCTGGCGAAAAGAGACAAGTCAAGCGCTAACGAGGCCAACATCCGCGCACCTTCGCATTTCCATGACAATACCAGCGAACGACCTAATCCGCAATTCAGAAGACGCGAGAGAGGCGAGAAGAACTTTATCCCGGCGGAAAAGTGCCCTTTGGAAGGAGATGAGGACGAGCCATGGGTGGGCCATGGGTGGGCCAACCTGCCCCGGAAACCCCGCGGTGCCGCACCTTACTCGATTTCTCTTGCTCTCTCTCTTGCTCTCTCTCTTGCTCTCTCTCTTGCTCTCTCTCTTGCTCTCTACCCCCCTCTCCTTCTCCACCAGATTCATTTTTTCGCGACGAGCCTCTCTCCGTTCACGAGGAACCTTTTGATTTATTTCACGCTTACGTGGAAATCCACGGGACAGGCGCGCGTCCACAGGGAGATCGTATTGTGCGAGTTGCGAGGCTCGTCGATTTTTTCACGCGCCTGGGAGAATTCCTCCGAGTCGATACCGACTTTCTTACGAGTCATTTGAACGATGACGATTGCGTTTGAATTGATGCTTCCAAGAGAAAGGAGTTCGAAATCGATGTTTTATCGAAGCTTTTTATTTTTCCTCCACCGCGCCCATTAATTTTCGATCTGCATTTTGGAAACGATATTTCAGCCGTGTCTCTCGACTATACAACGATTATTGCTTCGAACCCACCGTACGGGGAATATCGATTCATTTATTTCGTTGGCTATGACATAACGTTAAAGCGATATTGAAATTATTGTGGAAATTTCATAGCTTGACGAATAAACTAAAAACGTTCTTGTTAAATATATCTATTTTTGTACGTTACGTTTTAAAATAAATTTCTTTTACACGTTACTTTTACATCTTATCTTATCAGGAATCTAAAATAAACTATTTCTATTGCATTTATGGTAGAAAAGGCGTACACGGACGATATTATTCCGTAAAAACTTTTTTTTTAATTTAGAATCCATACGATATTTTTAAATACTTATAAATTGTTGTGTAATATTTTTTTAGTCGAAAATAAATTCCAAATCACATTTTATTCCTGATAAATATTAAATTTTATTATATTTACGAGAAACGTTAGAATAATATTTTATAGTTTATATGTGTAATTTCCTATGTTATATTACAGATAAAAAAAACTGTAACCGACTATCTGTATAAAATTATATAGCGCTATATTTTTTTTATAAAATGATACGATAAATATTATACTATTTCTTTTTATGCATTAAAACAGTATATCGAGTATTTTTTCAATAATAAAAATTAACAATCCACTTATAAAATTTAAATATATATATATAAATAAAATTAAAATAAGTAACTGTATTATCCAAGATTTATATTTATTTAATGTATAAATGTTTAAACTGATTGTTACAAAAGCGTTTTCAAAAGGCTTTGCGATAATAATAAAATTAATCTCATATTTTTAGACAGTCTAAAAACAATCTTTCATCATAGTTTATTGATATAAATGTATTCTAAACAGTTAAAGAATTAAAAAATTTGTTGATTATCGTGCGATAAAATCAACTATTATTCGTGTGAAATATTTGAGTTACTTGAAATTACGACATTAAAACGACTAATGGAAAGTCACTAAGAAATAATATTTTTAATAATAATAAATGCATTATAATGACGTGCAAAAATTTGAATAATTATATAAAGCACAATAGTTGCCGTTTTGCCTTCACTCGATTTGACTCTAAAATTAATATTACTTACCTCTTTTTATTATATTATTTATTATATATACAACATATTAATAAATTCTTGATTTTCTCAAAAAGATAATACACATAATTTTTTTAATACGTAAATATATTATTTTTCTAATTTATATCGTAAAGTAAAAGTCGGAATGCAAGAATTCTTCAAAAAGAATCGTAGAAAGCGGTACGTAATTGCTTAAACGTATACATAAATAAATTTCAATATTTTCATTTTTAAGGAAATCTTGTAATATTTGTAAAAAAAATATTAGAAAATGAAATTTTAACGATATTTATTTTAAATAAATATTTATTTTTTTCGATCTTTTAAACTTAGGATATTTATTACTTCGTTTTACCTTTACAATGTTTGATAATATAATTTTGTTCCGATACTAAATTATCTGTTTGATTAATTCAATAAAATAATACTTTCATTATAAAATTTAATCTTAAATTATAATTATAAGCTTTCAAAATAATTTAGCAAATTTATTTACGCTTTGAATAAACTGTTCGATAAGTATATATACGTAAATTTCATTAAATTTTAATCTTGTAATATTTATTTTCCAGTGTCATAAATGATGGATTACGTACAAAATGAGGATAATATCGCAACGATATCATTCAAATTATGCAATCAGTCGGCTTGTACACTCTTAGATTATGCGTCGCAAATAATGCCGATGGCTCGCGCAAACAATTAAAACGGAGACAAAAATTTAGACGGGAGTGGAGTTTCGAAGTGGAGTTTCGAGGAAAAAAAAATAAAAGAAGAGCATAAATAAAAGGAGGACAAATTACAGGAGCGGTCAAGCGGGGTCAGGACGGCCTAGAAAATGCGCACAAGTGTCCGACGTGGAGAGAAGTGAAAGCGCTCGGGAGCCGGAATATCGGGCAATTAAGTGCCACTAGTCCCTTAATCCGGACATTTGATTCGCGAACGACTTTTTATCCCCTCTTCCGCCCCTCCGTACTGGAATAATTTGATCTCTCGCTTGCGTGGGCGAGCGTCGGCTTCATTCGCCCGGTTAAAGCGAGGGTGTTATGGCACCCTCGACCGGGCATTTTAACCCCCCGGTAACAGCCGAGCTCCGGACCCGAAGGCATCAGCCACTTATCTGGCACGCGCATCGGATTGCGTCCCCTTATCGCGAAACTGCACTACTTTTATACTAGACGAGATATCGCGCGCGGTGCGACGTTCAGCCCTAAACCCAAACGGGTGAGTAAACGAATTCCCTTTGGGATGCCAAAATGATGCTCGGAAAAGGAGGAAGAAGGCTCGGAAAAAAGGAGATGGAAAAAAAGAAAAATGCAAAGCCGTATGAAGAGGAGCATAGAAAAGAGCGACTCGATCCGGTATCTGATTTTTTCTATGTTCATTTTTTAGAGTTAGTTTTGCTGGGGGGAGTTGATATTTCGTTATGTTTAAAAGAATTTCGACTTCGTAACTTTCTTTTCTTTATTTCCAAGTTTCGATTTAGCCTGTCTTATCTTTGAATAATATATATCTATTATAGAACTTGCGATATTTTTAATATTTTAAGAAAAGTTAATGTAATAGAACAAATAAGATCATAAACTAAAATAATAATGACCCTAGAATTTTGGTCGATGTAGATCGAATTAAATATATATAACGAAAATCTTTTAATTTATATTTTTTAATTTATTAACCGACTTTTTAAATACAAACTATTTCTTATTTTTAATAGATAGTATTTGTATTATGTTCGCGAATATATAAATTTTTTAATCGATGACCGTTATTATACGTTAAAAATGTAAATATTTTTAATATTTCAAATCATACCGTTTTAAGCTTTAAATTTTTATTTCGTAATTCTTACTCTATCATCCTTTTATATCAAATATTTAGAGTCGAAGTTTTTCTTTATAGTTTAATATAAAAATTATGAAGAATCATTCGAAGGTTATCGTAAACGGAAATTTCAAATAGAAATGCTGCAATAGAAAAGCACTAATATTACCAAAGATGAACAATGGTTGTAATTTTTTCAAATTTATTTTAATATCAGTGCCTTATTGTAATCTAAGAATGTGCTGTTATTAATGTAAAGAATATTTTCTAAACAGATTTTATACATTAACCTAAATTTATTCAAATACGTATTATACATAAAATACTCTTCTTCAAATCATATTATTTACCTACTTTACCAATTTTACATATTTGATATTATTATAATATATTCGAACAATATCAAACTTTCTTTAATTGTTTTTTTACATCATTGCATAATTCACGTCCTTTTTGGCAATGACATACATATTCACCGTAATAATTAAATTTATTAACAAAAAAATTAAGCTTTACGGTGATTTACGAGAGTCATAAAAATATTATTTACCTTGATTATTAAATTATATAAAATTAATTCGACATTTATCTATTTTATTGTTAATGAATAAATTAAATTTAGTTGTAACCGATAATTTAATTCAAATTCTTTTATTTATATGTAAAATACGTTACTCCATTTTACATTTAATCGCGTTGCATTTTCAATAACACGTTTGATTACTTTAATATTTAAGAATATTATATTTTTTCATGTAATTATTAAATTTTATAGAAAATTCGACGCACTACTTTACGTAAACCTCTAGTGCGATACTAACTTTAAGCATTAATCGTTTCGTACATTTGTTCCGAACAGAACCCGAATCAAATATTGCCTAATCGTAGGCGAAAGCAATAAATTGCTCCGTTAGAAATATTCAGTCATACGCGCAATGTTGAGTACATTATCCTAATATTAGAGAGTACCAGAAAGTTCGACGTACGATTCTACAAAAAGTTTCACGTTTACGAAAAGAAATAAAACGTGGAGTTAAAAAGTAAACTTTTACGCAAAAACGTAGAGATGTATTTAAAATATTACAAGGCCGTAATATACGAGCGTTGGATGCTATAACCAACGTAGTTTAGAAATACTTGGAAAACTTATTTTACAATAAGTTATAAGCGATACTTTGATTCGAAAAAAGAAAGGTTGGAATAAGTACGAATCTTTTTGCGCGATACTCATTAGTTCAATGTATAAAATATATAGTGTACCGCGATAAATTTTATTCGCTCCATTCGTCAAGTGTCAAACGCATGTGCGCGTATAATAACAAGCTTGGTTGAAAATTAAATACATGTTTAAAATCAAACAGATGTTCGGCGATATATTATTCGAAGGATTTTATAAAAATGTTATCGTGACCGATGCTACGATGGCACGTAAAGAAACATAACAAAGAGAAGGTAAATATACTTTTGAAGGCATCTTTTTGCGCGCCACTATTGAGTCCATTTATTTTATGGTACAGAGGACGAAATATATTTATAACGAGTGGAAGGTACATTAGTCATGGCTCGCGTGTATGTGCGTCAAAGTCGGAAGGCAGCAACGAAGGCAGCAGCAACGGCGGCAACGACGGCAACGACGGCAGCAAATGCTGCAGCGACTACAACAGGTTTGGCAACTTTTGATTGCGCGGAGCTGACACAATTAATCGCCCGCTTCCCGAAGACGCGAGATATCGCGCGCGCGTTCGTGTAATACGCCGTGAGGCTACCGCGCTTCTCTTTCTTATGCGCGGGTCATTAATTACGCAATGATCCCTTTGACAGACGCGACTACCTGCTTACCTGTTCCCTTGGCCATACGTCAACTTGAACTTCTGTCCGGACGAGATGGGAAAAAAATAAATACAAAAAGAAACTCTGGATAACAAAAGGCTCTATTGATCTGTTTGGACAAAGCTTATTCTTGGCATCGACTGTCTCACCATTTTTCAGCATTAAAACTGCCCGTGTTCTTTTCGAGAGCATCGACGATTTCGGGTACTTCGAGAGTAGAGGTACTACCTCGAGACCTTCCGAATAAACTTTTAATGGGTCTCCTTCTTTTATTTACCTTCTTCGCGCATCGAATCAACTTTAAGGAACTTAAATTCAAAATGCTACCGGTACTCCTTATTGCGTGTCCTTCGATATCGATCACAAGGAAATTGTAGCGAGTATAGTCGAGCGTTATCGGAACGATTCTTGGAAAATTATTATAAACGTTATATCACGATAATCCGACGTTATTAAACACTCGAAGAATTTCTTTTAATTTTGATTAATGCTCCGATACCAAATTTTTTCCGTTTATATCTTTTATACCAACTTTATATTTTTTATCATCGAATTTCAAATTTCTTAATTATTGAGAAATCTTGATGTAAATCAAAGTCATTATTATAATTAATCTTATAAAATGAAATTTAATTGAACAAATAATAATTAAATTAAATATTAATCGAATCAATTTATTAAAGTATGATTATATTTTAATATTTAACGATTGTCGTTCCGAAATAGTCGCTCTAATACGATTTAAGTTACAGTATTTTAACTAATAACGTGTTTTGTGGAGTTTTATTTATAATTTATGTACTGTATTGAAAAGTAAAAATTAACGTGTTTATAAAAAGATTGCTCAAATTTACCCGTGACTACATTTATTTTGTGATATTTTGGCGTAATAAATAATTCCATTCTTTTTCGAGTCGTAAATATATTACATTCTATTACTTTTCATTACTATAATTGGTTTACGAATAAAAAGTTTATAATTCAACCAACGATTTAAAGTTACTATTTAAAGTTACGGAGAATCGTTCTATCGATTATTGTGATATTTTTTGGTAAAAATTTTTTTTAATAATAATGCATTCGATGTATCAATTTCCTATATTAGCGATTTTTTTATATTGCTTATATTTTACAGAGAATTAATAAATTTTTTATTAAAAACAGTTTCTTTCAATTATTTTTTATCTTTTATGATTCTTTATTAATATTTTTGCGATAGAATGTTAAACGAATATCTTATCGATCTCCTTACTCATTATGGTGACAACGCGACGATTGAATCGGTTAAATTATTCGCTAGAATCACACTTACGTAAATGAATCTTTCAAAATATAAAAAATGACTCTATTTATTTATATAACACGATTTCTTTACGTTAAAAATATGCCACATAAGCGTTTGCGAGATTTGACTCTAACCTTATCCTTTAATAACGTTTTCGGTAATACGACACTAAATTATAAATTACAGCCATAAAATGATATTTTGACAGTAAAGAAAGCTTAAATATATCGATTGGCGATTATGTGTTTGTACTTTTTATTCGAACATATTCATAATAGATGAAATCTTATTTAGAAAATACAATACAATTGTACAATTTAACGGTTTCAGTTTTCATGCCGAAAATGAATAAGCTCACGTTAAGCGTTCAGCCCAAAGTAATCTTGTCATCTTTTTTAAAATAGAAATTATATTTGAAGAAGCTATAAGTATTGTGTTAGTCATCGTTCCTTTTAAATCCGAAGCAAAGAATCGAGTAGAGTACCGATATAAAAGATGACGGTCCGAAGGCAAACGTCATAAAATCCCTTCTGTGGGATTTAAGGTGCACAATAACACTGCAAATGTATCGATTAATTTCGAATAATAAAAGCTCTTGCCGGACCTAAAAGAACATAGTTACGTATTGTTTCGAAGGATCGAAGAGGGAAAAAAGGCTTCAGCGAATCACATGTTTTAAAATTTAAGATAACGATTTCTTAATTGACGGAGCGTGGCGAGGCCACTTGATTTATTATCTCATACCCGGACAGAAGAAAAAGAAAGAGAAAAAGAAAGAGAAAAAGAAAGAGAAAAAGAAACGAAGGCGCAAGTTCGGGCGCCGTTATTCTTATACATAAAACCATCCTTTATACGCGCGGAATGGAACATTTACGCGAAGCGTATGCGTACGCGTAGAAAAAAAAAAGTGCGTATTATATAGCTGCGAGGAGAGAAGAGGAGCAAGAGGATCCGAGTCCATGTGTCAACGTCTTATTCTTATTCTTCGGGGGGTCTCCCTTTCTCTCCCTCTCTCTCCCCCTCTCTCTCTTTCTCCTTCGAGTAGTCCTGTCCATGGGAAACGCGCACGGAGCGATCGCCTTTCGTGCGAGGCAAGAAAAGAAGGGACGAGGGAGTCCATTATAATGCGCTTCTGCCGAGACTGCATTAAACCGTGTTGATAAATAGTTCATAGGTGCGTCGGGGATCTCTTTCTCCCGGTGCGCTCTCGAGTGCTTCTTTATTTACAGGATCTCCTTTTTTCACCCGGAGTCACTCGTGTAGATCAGCTATATAGTTACTAGGAAGTGGCTTTTGACAAAAGGCACTGCAACGTGGCCATCGAGTTCAAAACAATTTTATTACCCTCGGCCGCCCCGTTCCTTTTCGATTTCTCAGTCATAATACAGATTTATCATTTTTAAAGCTTTTTAATGCCTCGTAAGAAAACAAGAAAGGAAACTGCGATCTCATTGCGCGTGTTCTCTCTCTTTCTCTCTCTCTCTCTCTCTCTCTCTCTCTCTCTCTCTCTCTCTCTGTCTATCTCTCTCTATAGCACCGAGTTATTCTTCTATTTACGCGCTCGAACGATGCAGTAGCATTTTCAAACGACGACACGAATCCTGGACCATCTGTATTTGAGTCTTGATTTGGAAAATCGACTCTCTCGTAGAAATAAACACGATAACAATGCCAGCGCTTCTTTAAACTTTTGCAAACCTCGTTCCAACGTAATTCCGACGTTCGGTCAGATTCCGAAGATAAATGTCGGTGTTTCCACTCTCCTCGATACTGGTTAAAATAGAAATTTGAATTGGTATATCGATACAAGTTATGAATTTATTTCTTCACGGTTATTTAAATTCATTTATCTTAGATATTTACCTTTACCGACGTTCAATCAATGAACGCGTTTCATTTTTCAAGTTAAATTATTCGTGGCTATTAACTTTAATGATCTTTATCGATATCTGACCTTTCCAATACTCGACTCGTATTCCTATAAGTGTCCGCTTGGTTAATAGACTATAGATTTACTAGATTTATTTTTCATTTTAATAGGATTTTTTATAAAATTTCAATATGAAAAATGTATTTGGAATCGCTTTCGGGGCTACAACGAGGTACTATTAGCTTTACTAATTCACCGATATTGTCAAGCTCTCGATGGGAAAGGAAGAAGGAACGTCCGGAGCTTGGAAACGAAAAGAAGGCGAAAGCATTGGTCGAACGCTGAGTTACCATCCCGAAAGACGAGCGGAGCATTTTGGAAGTACGCACGGAGGCTCCGGAGCAAACGTATAGCGTATCGCAGCCCAAGTCCTCTACCTCGGATAGACGAAGATCAATGAAACGGAGCCAAGGCGTGGCGCCCGTCGTTTTTCAAGGCACTTGTGCGCGCGCGCAACTTCCGCCTTTCGAGTCGCGCCGCTCCTCGACAAATCTACGAGCTCGCACGTTTTTAGCCTTCGTAATTTAAAAGCCTCGCCGTCCCGGTGTTTTAAATTTTCTCTCGCGAGCTCACGTAAAACATAACCTTTCGTTCGGGAAAATTACTTTGCCGTACACGTGTGCGTCGCATCACCGGTTAATACGACATTTCTAAGTGTATCGCGTAAACCACTCTGCGTAAAATATTTATTATTATCCCCTTGAAATTATCCTTCTGTCCTTTTAAATTATGTTGCGTAACGAGCTTACGTACGCGGTGTAATTTTATATTTCTAAGAGAGTTTTAAATCGATGCGGATCTCTTCCTCAAAGTGGCTCATCTCCTTTAACAATCACCTATGTAACGATCGAGATAGCAATTTTATCAGCAGTCATAATTTAAATTCACCGTCTCTTACGGCTACTCTTTTTATTGGCAGCAACGAAAGCATTTAATCGATTTCATTATTCGCTCTATTTCTGTAAATTTGCATTCAACCTAGCGAATTTCAAGAGACTCGAAACAAAGAATACGATCGTAAAGTAAAGATTGCGCTTTGGCTTTATTTTTGTTCCTCGGAAAATTTCTATTTTTATCTACGTTTGAATAACAATGTAAATAAAAGCATAATTTATACGTTAGTCTCTTAAGAACGTTTTAACGAAAAAGTAATTTATATAACAAAAAAATGTCCTACTCCTATAATACTTTTCTTCGCTTTTGTAAAGCATAAGCAGTATGTATGCAAAAGGAAATTGAATTCCATCGCTTTGTTTTTATCTAAAGTTTGAACGCATAAAATGGCGTACGTATGGGTTATCTTTCTACGCGTTCAAACTTTACATGCAAACGAAGCTATGAAATTCAATTTCCTTTCGCACACATATTCTTTGTACGCTAAGAAGACGATGGCAGCCCTTACATTTTTCATTAAAATAATTAATCTTTTGAATATATTAGAGCGGAACGAGATTAGAGAATATCATTCGCAAAGTAGGCGAAGATGTTAATCCGAAATAAAAAAGGAACATCGGTGTAATACTCGTCTGGGAAGCTCGCTTACATCGCTCGGGTGCTCCTTCCTCGAAAGTGCGACCCCGCCATCCTCCCATTATCCTTATAATTAGGATAGCAGATTTCCTCGAAATCCAAAGGACGCGGAGACGTCCAAAGGGAGTCAGAGCGCGTTATCACCGCGAGAAAGCGCGGAATCCGAATCTCGGCGGGGCGCGGGATCGCTCGCATAATTGATTGGGCCCGGAGTCCGGCATAATGCGGGGCGATTTGTCCAAGGGCAGCTCACAATCGGACTCATTGCCGCGAACGGATGCGCCGCTCGCATCCGTAATGCCCCGGGACAGCGGTGCGTGCGCGAGGGTGTCTTGTTACTCGGAGATAGTAATCCCGGCCATTAAAAAGTCGGGGCCGGCTGAAAAATCGCGGGCCCCGCGAACGCTACCTGTCTTGCCGCTCTCGCCCTCCTCTCGCCCTCCTCTCGCCCTCCTCTCGCCCTCCTCTCGCCCTCCTCTCGGACCCGAGGGCCTTTATCAGCCCCGGGGATAAAGGGATACTCCGACGGTGCAGCTTCCGACTACTGCGGATTTCGAGGACTCGCTCCATTCGTCGGAAGCTGCGCGAATCGCCGGACTCTCTCGGCCTTTTCCCTCTGTTTGCTTCGTTGCGGAAGATGCTTTTCTTGGAACGATCCTAGCGATCCCGACCGAGATTACCGAACATTGCGAGATTCCGCCAGATGTCATAATGCCCTCTTGCGTAATAATAATAAAAGAGCGAGTTCTGTCGCTCTTTCTCTCTCAATTGCGGACTCATCGTGGTTCTCGTGGATAATGAAATTGCTTCAAACGCAAGAAGGAAACCTGCATCCGAAATGGAAAATCGAGAATTTTCGGCTTCTCCAAAGATTACCGTTAATTTTGAGTCAAAGGTTTCCTTTATAACGCGTTTAAATCCGTTTCATCGAGAAATGTCTCTGTGACATATCGTTAATTTTTTATCTTTTAAAATCGAATTCGAGTAATTCCAATACTCGATATACTCGAAGGAACATTGATTATTTTCCTCAGAGATCGATGAATGCAGTCTTGTGAATTCTGAAAGTACTGGAATATGTTCACCTATTGATATTCAAATAGACTGATACGCTAGTGTTTCTCTCTCTCTCTCTCTCTCTCTCTGTTTGCTTGTCGCGCGGAAGTTTTCTCGGTAGTTGATTGCGCTAAGAGCAAGAAGCCCTGTGTTTCCAACACAGGGAAAGCAAGGCAAAGGAATGAAAAGAATGCTTGCGAGGTGGAGTTTTCGCCTCACGGTCGTTGTTAGGATTGGCCATTTATTCTACCCGACGGCCGTTCGACCTTTAGCTGTCTATCTATCGCTACGGTGATCGAAAGAAAGGGCTACGTTATTCATTGACAAGAGTCGATCGGTGTCTGGACTTTTCGATTTTGCACACTCGTACGAGCAGATTTCGAAATAAGTGAGAGGGTCAGTTGTTCGGCGTATGTAAAATCGACCGTGACCGGGATTCGAATTCTAACTTCGTAAACATTTTTATGATAACAAAAAATCATTTTATAAAAGTCATGTCGTTTAAGCCTTGTTTGTATCGGCTTAAGTAGCATTTCGAATGATTTTAACCTCTGCTTGTTTTAAAGTGCTCGTGCGACGGCAACGTATCAACCCGAAACTCTAACCCACAGTCACATTGCGGTTAGTTAAACCGACTTATCAATCCATCTGCTTATCTTTATAATAAATTGAACAAGTGTATGTTTCGAATCTTTGTATCTGTGCGTGACTTTAAGATAATCTGTGATGTGAAAATTGGATCTGCAATTAAATTTTAATCACTTTTATTAAATTTTTTTACGTAAACCTTTATAAATTATTTTTATAAATACGAAAAACTGTAAAAAGGAAAAGTTTTCCAAAAATCTTTAAATTAGCTATTTCATATATATTCAATAAAAGTAAATATTCGTAAAGTTCTAAATAAAAGTACGTTCAAATAGATATCGCTGAATATTATTTTCATGTAACAAGCTTTTACGATTATACCTAAAATTATCTTTGCAAAGATATAAAACTAAAATAATAAAATATGCATTCAACTCACAGTTAACGATTCATAATTAAAATTATGATAAAATTAATAGTACTAGTATAGTCATTAAAAAGCTTAACATTAAAAGAATTTTTAATTGAAATAAAAAAAGGTTTGTTATAAATCGATTAAAATTTACATAGTAAATATACGAATGATTAAAATATAAGAAAATAATACATTGAATCTTTTTTATATATTTAATTTATGAATCGTATTACTTAATTACTTTGGTACAGATTAATATTTGGTTCTATGATAATTAATTTAATGCTTCGTGACATTTGAAAGTTAAATATTATAAGTTGTTTTCATCTAGCTTAACCTAAAGTTATGAATCTAAATGATCAAACTTACGTTTAGAAGCTTAAAACTCTTTATTTTTGTTAGCAGAGAATAAATGTTAAGGTAATCGGTACAATTCGTGATCTACTCATATTATGTAAAACTATCACGCGTTATTTTTAAATCAATTAATTTTAGCAATTAATTTTTCTTATTCAACAATACTATATTCAAATACATCAACTTCTATCGCATATTTAATTTTTATATACTGCAACATGTTAATTATGTGACAATAAAAAATATACGTAAGTTTCTTAATATAACAGAATCTATAATTTTAGAGCTATTGTATTTTAAATTATCTAACGTTCAGTTTTATCTGATTTAGACCAAAAATGTGCACTATTTATATCATAATTTAACTATTATCCATTCTTACTCAAACAACGGTTTAAACCAAACTCGACATAAAAAACTAATTGATTTCGTTACGAGATACATAATTTATTCATTCTTTTTTAATACAAACGAAGCGCTTTTAAAATTTTATTTTTATACGATCCTTGTATATAAAACAGCTATTCAAAATTGAAATAATTCTACTTAACTCCGTGTCGCTTTACAATAACAAATACGTATCTATAAAAATATTAATAATGGATCATTTCTATTCTTATTGCGTTGCATTAATTCGTCCGAACTAGCATTGAAAAATTTAAAGAATAGACTTGAACTTCTTTGTCTCGTTTCTCTAAATAAGAATAGGGTGGCGGTAAGAAGGTCAGCCTCTGTACGAGAGAAAAACAGCAAATGGGCTATTTTATACCAACATTCATTTTTATACGAAATAATAAAGTCCAGAGAGAAGTGTACAAGGTAAATGTTTGAAGGTGAAAAGGTAAGCGTAAGGAAGGAGGTAAACGCAAGCGATCGGAATCATCGGCGCCGCGCGGAAGGATTTACCCAAGGATCTGTCCTAGCGGGAGACGCCAATCGCATAATTCGGCTATTCGTCATAAGCGCGCCTCCGAGGAGAGAAAGCCGACGAGGTGGTCCGCGGACTCGGAGCTTCTCCAGAAACCGGCAGAGCTGGAGTCACGCTGAGAGAGGCGAGAAGCGCCTAATTGAAACGTTTGCTTTCATTTCTTATTTCCGCGAGACGCGCGACATTCGCCATTGTGTCGCACAAAAACCACTCGACTCCTGGCGCTTCTTTATAAGTCGAATTATGTGACTCGAAGCGATACGACGTTTCGTCCGCGCATTAACGATCGACAAATGTACAACGCAACCTTTTCTTTCTGCATTTACAGCTTTACAGTTTCTTTAAAAAGTACATTATATATTCTAAGCATTTCGTTGATACAACGAAGACAAAGCTATTACTTTTAAGACAAAATTTTTTAATCTATGTTTTGTTGTTCGTACAATGCAAAAATGTCTCAACGCTTTACATATAATTATATTTTTATTATATGGATCGTTAAGAAATTGTTATCTTATAACTTTATTATATTTACCTCTGAAGACGTTCACTTTAATGCATGCACAAGATATTTGCTGGGTCAAACTAAAGTACCAAGGCGAAGATTGCGTACACGAACGAGCACAAAGGTATACACGATACGTTGTCTTGACGTTTACTTGAAAATAATATAATATAGAAAAATAATAGCAGCTTTATTTTTAATATACTTTTAAGTTATTTAACTTTATAATGGAATAATAATATTATGCTCCATTAAAATAAGCATACTTAATTATCAGGCCGTAATGTACATATGATATTAAAATGCAGATTATCATCGATTCCTTATATCTTAATTTTTCAATCGAGTTGTAATGTACAAAAAATAATAAAATTTCGATAAGATATCGATGTTATTTATTTATTTTAAATAGGAAATGTATTAGCAAAGAAAAATATACTTTAATATTATTTAATGTTAATGAAAATGGCTGGTACTTTCAAAACTTTTTTAAATCAAATTTAAATTTATCGAATACGAATCAATATACTAGTAGTTTCAAGATTTATAAATATTGCAATTAATCATTCTTTGCTTAATCTATATTTTCAACGATTGCCAAGATTTATCGTACGACATGATATAAAATCACAATTGAATTGGGAATAAGTTTTAAAATTCTCGATAAAAGTAAAAATCAAATTCCTGAAATGCCTGAAACTATAAATATAATAATTTATACTTAAATAAATTGAACGATATCAGTTTTTAAAGAGGTCTTTAAAACTTCAAATATAAAGAGTGGAAGAAATATAACCGTATGCTTTACTACGTAATTGATGACATCGAAGATAAAATCTCATGTCGAAACGAGGCAGTATTAAATGAAATATTAATACATACTTAATATGCACTTGAATTTAATATTATTGGACAAACGATGTACCGATAATTTTAAAAAATCCATAGTTATATTATTTAATTATTATTTTAAGCGAAAATAGTTAGTTTTTTATCTTATTATTATTTAAATATAAATACAGCTATAAATATTAAAAGCTTAAAGAAAGATACTTGCATACTATTTAACAATTATGATTTGAAAACTCTTATGTTAACAGACTTCTTTGTACGGGATAAAATATTTTACTAATGCTTGAATTCGTTTAGAAATTCCGATATGCAAACTTATTTTGTTACAAGTAAATATATTAATCGTCAGGATACAACTAAATTTTTAAATTACTTATTAAGTTATTAATTATAATGAATAATGAAAATATTTGAAACGGTATATTTTCTATAATTTATTATAATTTTCTTTCAATTCAATTTCTGTTAAAACTTAGAATGTTAGTTGTTAATATTAATGTTTAGTATATATTAAAATATAAATTAAAATATAGTTAACTCTAAGTTAGACTGTAACTCATTAAATCACGATATACATAAGATTCTACTTTACATAACTAAGATGTAAAAAATTAACATATTTGACGCTTATATAAAGATTTGTTTATATAAGCGAAACCCCAATGAAAGATACTCTTTTAAATTTTAATCTTATCGTCAAAACAATCTAATTGTTCGTTTCATTCTTATGATTTTCATGAAGCCTATTGTCATTCCTATAACCATAACCCAGTCTATTTATTTTGATATGAAATCAGCGATAATCGGTTAAAGAATCGCATCCCTTTTTTACGGCGCATTTCTTTACGTTGCAAGATTGAATTCGATTTTCTAATATTATGAATCTTATTAACTCAATATTATGATACGTTTATATGATTTCCTATATTGATATGGAAATTGTTTCTTATTTATACCAGGAAACTGTATAATACATTAATCTTTTACTGATTTCTATAAAGGAGATTTACAATACTTTCAAAGTATTTGGCAGCGTAGTTGATCAATGAAACTACGCTATTATATATGTTATGGTTTGTAAGCCCTAATGATTCAAACCAAAGTCGTATAAAAGGAACAGAGTAAAAAATTGTCTTCTCATTGTCTAATTTTACCTCGAACGAACGGAGCGCTGATGAAATAACACAAGATTGAATTATAGGTATGTCCTTAATTGCTTTTGCGATAAATTCTTGTATTACGTATGTTTTCAATTCAGTACGTTTACTCAATGTACTAACATAAATGATTACAAATTCTTGGAAATTTATAATCATGAAAAAAGTATGAATATTTTACTTATTTAAACTGTTTTGAATAAAAAAATATTTCACATTAAAAATTATAATTTTGCAAACAAATAATAATATAAGCAGCCGAATAAAATAAAAATAAAATAATTTAATATCCAACAAAACATCCGATGAAACAATCCGAAGAAGTTATCTTCGGATTGAATAAGATTCGTTTAGATTCACTTTTAAGTATCTCTTAATTTAACCTTCGTTGTTAAACTGTACCTATGCAGTTTATGTAAGATAACTCTATTTAATAGTGTTTTTAAATTTATCTTAGCTTTAATCACATTAATGCACTGAATCTGAGATTCGAAATGAGTCACTTAAATAGATAGTTTAAGGAGATATCAGAAAATTTCTGGAAACAATTCCATTCCATATTAAACATATTAAAATAATTTACATTAAAAAATTATAATTATTTATATAATAATAATAATAAAAAGAAAAGGGTAACATTTCTTTAATATAAATAATTATCGATTTCTCTGTAAGTCGAGTAACTAATTTTTTACGTGATAAAAGAGTTTATTTTTTTATTTTAATATTTTTATGAATATAACGATAAATTAACTCTGAATTTTTTAATTATTTTACGGTAACTTTTGAAAATAATATACATTGCAATAATACATAAATTAAAAAAATAAAAATTAAATTGACTGAAAAAAGTTCTAGATATTTAATAAAAAATCAGTAAAAATCAAAATAATAATAAATCTTAAAGTTTTACTTTAAACTATTTCATATAATTTATAGAAAGATGAAATAAAAAAATATTTTTTAAAAATGTACTAAACTACAATGTACTAAAAATTATAAAAAATTTTAAACATCCAAAAATTACTTTAAAAAATTAAATAATTATTTTTTATTAAATAATAATTTATATGCACATATTTAAACAGAGGTAATTTGTTTTTCATTTATGAAATTTATAATTGCATATAGTCTAATACCAATAAAAAATATATTTATTAAATAAAATAAGGTTGAAAGTAAATCTTTTACAATAAAATATTTTCTCACCGTATCTTTCTATTTTAATAAATTGTACATTTATTTTTAATTTAATAAATTCCATTGGATCAAATTTCTAAATCATGGAATACTTCTATTTCCTCTAACCAATGTTTACTTCGTAATAATTATTTTAAAAAATCGTTAATTTTCAGGTATTATTATAAGACTTACGACAGAAACAATTTACATTACTGTTTTCTTAAACCAATTTACTTCAATTAAAATTAATTTAATCAATGATTTGATTTAATTCGTATGCACTAAATTTGTTTTCTATATTTTTCTTCGTATTTCTTTAAATAAAATTTTATTTGAACAATACATCGATAAAAGCTATTTATTGAAAAAATCAATCAATTGTAAATATTTAATTTACGTACATTATACATTCGATTGGTTATAAATAGACGATATCTTAAAGGTAACTCTCGATCAAATAATTTATATATATATATATATATAAATATATCGGGATATAAAAGACACGAGATTTTTGATATTTGAACTTTGAGGTCATTGGTTACCGGGTGCGCATCAAACGAAAGTACGAATAAACGAGAAAAGGTAGAAAAGTAGGATAAGATCCGATCCGTCCATCGCTGTTCCACGATAGAATAGAAAGAGCATGCAAGTGTGCGGAAATGTGCGCAAGAGTAGCGACGAATGGCACGAAGCGTAACCATTTCTATAGCTGGTAAATTCCCCAAGCATTTCAAAGGTCTGGCTAGGATAGGACTTACTCGAGATTTTTATTCAAGGGACTCTGGCTGCTCCGATCGTAGGTTGCAAGCGCGTAAAACTCTGAAACGAGTCGATTCTTTGGGCTTGTGCTTCGACTCGTGCTTCAACTACGACGGAAGGGAAATGGTCGGTGAAATTTCAGGTGCGTTCTAGGAGATTCTTAGGTTCAAATTTTCGTCCCTACATCGCTCGTGTGATAAAACGGGGGATCAATCTGACTACCCACTCGCTTTAATTTTATTGCACGATTTTCAGGATTTGTGGCTCAAAAAGTTATTCTTGGATTATTTTGTAATATAAAACTCATCGACGTAACCTTTTTTATGTCGTATAAGTAGATGATGAGATACAATCATTTTTATTCGAAATTTTACAAAACGTATAAAAATTTATATTTATATTTCTTTGCTTGAAAACGTCGCTACTTCAAGATTTATAGTTTCCATAAAATTTTTTATCCGAGAATAAAGTAAATCTTAATTATATCTATTATATATATATTGCGTAATAATTTTTTTATGCGCTTTAATTTTTTTATATTATCATTCGAAGAAATTAAATTCTAAAAATTTTTAAAACGTATTACTCATTTGATAAAATTTACCTCTTGGTTAAAATTCAACGTAATAGATTATCTTTAATATTTATATAATAAAACTTTCGTGATAAATAATTTAAAATTAAAGGAAGTTGCTTAACTAAAATAAATGTAAAAAACAAAAAACGTTAATTCAATGCACGATTTCATCGATATATAATACTTTCAATTTAACAAGATAGTGGATTATTAATGATATTGGAGTCATAATAATTATTATGAAACTATCGATAAAAACTTTTTCTAATTAAAATTTTACAAAAAATCATAAAAATAATATCTTTTATTAAAAAAATGTACACATTTTTTTCATTCTCACGGTATATATATAATTATAGTAGAGTAAGTTAACCTCGAGGAAAGAAATCAATTTACATCGAAGACGTTTCTACAGTTATCATTTGTATTTTAATATTATTTATATATTATACGAACGCGTTTTGCTGTATTCGATATATAGAAGCTTTTTTAATATTAACCTTCGCGCCTTCCCTGATAATAATAGCAAAACCTCGTATTCGTAGCTATTAGTCTTAGTACTTTAGATTCGAACCTGTCGTCGATTTCTCAAATACCGATTTTGGTGGAAATTTTTATAACAGGAATAATTTGTCATCCAGGAAATTGCGATGCGTAACGATACGCCGGAGAATTTAAAGCCTAGGTAATGTAAAATTTTAGATGGCGTTTATTTTAAAGTCCATTGAAAGAACCCCACACGTGCGTAGAGTCGACGTTAAAACGACATAACTCAATGGGCCTGGAGTTAAAGTAGAAATAAAAACTTCATACGTAAAGTTCGAAAATAGTAACAGAAGCTGTTAAACGCGCGGACGAGATAAGCATTTAGCTACTCTGGTTAATGAAGGCTCGAGTCACGAGGGGTGCAATAATGCTCCTCCTTTAAAAGAAATAACGAAGCGAAAATGGAGTTTCGAAGGCAGCGTAAAAAAATGGCGTCGTTTGAGGAAACGTAAAAAAGCGCCGGGCTCCGACGCGCCCACCCACCCACACGGAGCAAGTCACGTGCGCGCCTCGCAGCAGAGGCAGATAGACCAGAAGCCGGTAATAAAAAGCCCGGGCATCACATAATTAGCCGGGGGTGTTTATGCGCGGAGGCCCCGGGCATAAGAAAATCCCGTCACGTGAAGCGCCCGCGTCGCGCTTTTACGGGCTCTCTTCTCTTTTCAGCGCGATTCTAGGCGCCGTAAAAAATTCTAATTTCGCGAGAACGCGAGTCCTTCTTTTTTTCGCGGGCGTATGCAACCTCCGTGTATACCTGCGCTCCCTTATCGCAGTTTTTTATGCCGCTATATGTTATGCTTGATATGCTTTATGACTCGCTGCCCGCCCTGCGAGAGAAACTCGTCTCTTGGCTTTGCACGGAGCCGAGCTTTTATCTTCCGCCCACCCACATTCCTCCCGTTTCTACTTTTTTCAAACGACCATCGGAATCGTTGCACCAAGGTGTACCTTCGGTATTTATAGATAGGAGGGGATGAAACTTCCGAGCTCTTCTGCTCCGACGGTATTCTCCTATTTTATATCCGAACTCAAAATGTAAGCTTACCTATCCGCCGTTTCCAATGGAAAGCAACCGCTTTCGTATCTTATAATTGTCCATCTAACTTTATCTAAATTTTCTAAATTTAGAAAATTTAGATAAGGCGTTTTTTTACGAAACTTTTTACCTCTTGAAGGATTTTTCGAAGGAACTTTACTGGTTCTCGTTTACTACGTATTTTCGTACAGCCGTCGTTACCGATGTACTTTGATCGAATAATTTACAAAGAAAGAAACAACCGATTTATTAACCACGGTTAAGCTATCGATTATTATTCTGGTAAAACGATATTAAAACGATAAATTTATGTAGAATTTTGAAAGATATTTAAATCCAGAAATAACTTACGTTTAGATAAGATTATACAAATCGATACAGGAAGAATTTATTTTTAAATTTTCACGTTCCCTTGAACAATTTTTAGGATTTCGAATCACTCTTTTTTTGATAAAATCGATGGATTTAAATTATATATTTTATAAAATTCTTATGGCGAGAGGTAAAAATTTAAGAACGTTTTTCTCGAAATGATACTTTAAAAATTGTCGAATAAAATATCTCGAAAATTACTATATAGAACTTATTTAAGTTTTATAAGCTTCTATTATGTATGAAAATCCAGTACTTTATCAAAAGGTTTTCCATGCATACTTTTTATGGGAATAAAGAAAAATGATAAATTTTTAAATAAAAAACTAGCGCTTCCCTTTAGTTTGAAAATAAAATTTTTATAATCATTTTTTCAATTTTTTATTTGCTTAGAGACTAAATAATAAAACGTATCGACGAAATTGTTAAATTTGTTTTAGCTTCGAGAAGTATTCGTTAGTATTTTTCATTATTCTCCATCAAAATTGATAAATGCGTGTAATTATTAATTTTATATTTTTTATTACATTAATTACATCGAAGCTATTTTCGTCAGAATTGGATTAAACATCCACGCAACGAAAACGGAAAATTATCGCCGTTGTTTCTACCTTTTAAATACTTACTCCGTCTCATCGAATCTTACTCCGATTCAACTCGCTCCACTCTGAAATGCGAATATAAATCCGCGAGGTTGGCTTAGCCCAAGCTTAATAATAGATAGGAAAAGGAAGTGACGAACCGTTTTCCCGTGCACGGTCTCGAGCTCCAGTATTCGCTGTACGCATTGAAACATTTCCCGCGGTGAAACAGCCGTGTGCGTGGGAGTCAAAGGAGGAAGGGCGAAGAAAGGCCGCTGTGGAAACGGCGAAGGAGGAGGAGGATGGGGAGGATGAGGAGGATGAGGAGGATGAGGAGGAAGGGGAGTAGGGCGAGGAGGGCGAGGAGGGCGAGGAGGAGGAGGAGGAGGAGCTCCCAGAGAAAGAGAGATGAGAAATCGATCGCAAAACTACGCGGTACTAACTGCGGCTGCGTTCAATCTCACGGAAGAACCTCGTGGAGGAATCGATCTCCTGACTCCTTGTCGCTTATACACTAGCTTGAAAAAGTGGTCCGCGATTTATCCAGAGCTTGCGAATTTATATGACCGCGGGCGAACGCAAACGACGAATTAAATAAAGGATGTTGGAGATGAATATATCACTGCGAGAAACTTAACCATATTTTTCCCGACGCTTCTGGTTCGTGGCTTGAAAGATGATGTGATTTTAACCGAAAGTTGCGAGTAACTTTTTGAAGGATGCGGTTATAGATGTTATACGGTGGTGTTCCATGGTGTATAAGAGTAACGTTATAAGAGCACGCGCTTACCTAATTCGTACCTTTACGAATGAATCACAATATTTGACAAACGCTTTTAAATTTCCTTATTTTCCTAGTATTTCTCGCGAAAATGGTAATGATAGCTCGAGCAAAAAGGGAAAAACTATATTTTATACGTAAGCTTGTTTCGGATGAAGTTGAATGTAATCTATATATATTTATCTCGTACTAAAACCGAGAGCTTTTTTTATTTCTTATTATTTCTGTACGTATTTCTTATCAATGAGAAATTATTTTCCTGTAAATATATGAATTATATTTGAAACTGAATATATTTAAAATAAGTTCGCTGTTCGGTATATTTTTCAACAAAATTTTTAAATATTACTTAGTTTTTTTTAATTTACTAGTAATGTATATGAAATATATACGTTAAAAATGAATATATTCAATTAAAATATATTATTTTATTTATATATCGTAAAGTCCCACTCATCGAAAAGTAGTAGAACTGGATTTCTAATTTTTACTTGTGCCAATTATATAAATTAAGTATTCCGTAGTAACCACTGATTAAAGTTTCTTACCGAATAGTCCTTAAACATTAATAATCGATAAATAATAAAATAATGTGTATTAACTTTAAATCATACTTCATAAATTTTATCTTAAACAAACTTCTTTTCATAAATAGTTTTTGAACTACTAATTTTATTTCTGTATATTTTATATATATTCTTATCTATTTAATACACAAAATATATAAAATATAAACTCTTAAAAAATTTATAAGTTTATAAAATTTCGTTAAAACAATATATTATTCTTCCAATATTACCATTAAAAATTTGAAATACATAGATATAATCTTATGAGTTTAAATTTTTTCTAAATTTAAAGGTATATAATTTGTTGATATAATATTAAACATTTAACATAAAATTTAATTAAAATTTGACTTTTAAAAATAATTTGACGAGTAAGAGTAAAAAAATTAGATAAAATTTTTTTAACCGATTTACATTGTAGAATTAAAAAATTAAAAAATAACACACAAAATATAGAAAAAAAATTAAAGTAAAAACCAGAGGAATTCATCGATCGATATTAAATAATAATTTATTTCATAAGTAAGTGGATTGTTTGTACACTTTACAATCCTAAACGAGTGGTAAATACTAAGAAATTTTTTTTATAAAAGAACACAAAACCACAACGGGCATAAAGAAAGAAAAACATAAATTGGAAGCCGAAGGAATAAGGCATCCTAATTAATGCTCGTAACGACTATTTGATTTAAGAGGATGAAAAGACAAGGATTTTTAAGCGCGATAGACGGATTCCGAACTCTCGGCTGCCGCTTAATAAAATGAGCCCGCAAGTCCAAGCCGCACTTACACAGAGCCGCGGATATATAAGGGTCTGGCTAATTAACGGCTTCCCGCGCGATCTCCCAGCTTAATTTGAATACGCAGTGGCACACTGGATCCGTGTAAAGCAGCATCCAAACGAATATGCTGGTGCGCACATAAGGTATTTACTTGGCTTCTTATAATATACGACGGGTGGAGGCGCGATCTCTATATACGTGTGCATACTTGAGCGATAGCACCTTGGTAGCGGCTAATTTAAATACACGTGTCGATGGGCGCAAAGATTGCGACACCTCGGATTCTGCAACGCGCGTCCCTCGATGAGACTCGACTACAACCTACAAAGTCTCCCAGACTTGACTACATTCGTGCCAACGTGGCTAGTGCTTCGCTTCGTTTCGCCTCCCTTTTTCTTATTTTCATATTCGTTCCTCCTTCAACTCCTCCCCCTCCGACTCTCCCTCCTATCCCTCCTCCACCTCCTCCTCCTCCTCCTCCTCCTCCTCCTCATACACAAGAGAGACGCGTAATTTAAATTCTTTCCACGATTCCTCCGTAGCGTCCTTTTTCGCAATTCGCCAATAAAGTCGAATAACCTTTTTCAAGATTATAAGATTATCGTACCCGATGACCTCGAATACTTATTAAACAATCAAAATTAGATTCAATGCTAAACGAATAATTTGTACAGCAAAGGCTCCTTCCTTCTTTCTTTTTTCTTATCCGCGTATCTCATCCATCGATTGGAAGACTATTGGTACCACGAAATTCGAGGGAAAGGAATGTAATAAGAACGAAGGTCTTTATTATCTCGATGAACAGTCGTAAAATTCATTCTGGCTCTTTATCAAGGCACTAACGAGCGCGCGTTAAGAAAATCATGGTGATTCGAAAGGCAATAAGCAACGGCCGCTCGCCGGGAAATTACAGACTCGGTCTTCCGTTTCCGTTTCAATCAACGAGCGTCAAATCGTCCCGAGAGTGAACGACGCGATCAGTTCGCGAGTTCTCGCATTATCGAACGGGCCCACCCGTACGGCCCAGGTGTACCAAAAGTCAAATTATAAGGTGCAACGGGCGCGGGGATACGGAGATAAGGCCGATATCGCGATGACGATGGCGATGACGATGGTCGCCGCCCTAATTCGCAACTGCGGTCGCTTCCTTCCGCCGCGCGTGCGTGCACGGCTGAGTTACGACAGTGATACGGGGCCCGGGCGTTTGGGCCCGTTAATGAACCGGCCGCAAAGGTGCAAACTCGAGGAGCATAGCCGCAGCGTCGAGAAGTGTACACAAGATACTCCCGGGCGCAGCTGTGCACGAATCTGATAAGTCCCCGTTCCTCCTCCCGAGACCGATGTGCGTGCGCACTCGTAAACGCCCGAGAATCGTCCTCGAGTTAATGGGTCCGTTTCTCCACACGGACGGGCGCACACGAGTCGCGATTCTCGCTCTGTCTCTCCGAGCGATCGGTCGTCCTTTCACGGTACGATCGTCCTGTACGTCCTCCGCGTCCTGCACGTCCTGCACGTCCTGCACGTCCTGCACCTCCTGTACCTCCTCTACCTCCTCTACCTCCTCTACCTCCTCTACGTCCTGTAAGGACGAATCGCGTGTGCGTCTTATGCTTTTTTTCTGCATCGTCGCTGCGAGGTGGGAACGAGCTTGGATTTACGTTAAATTTCCGGTGACAGCTGTTTCTTTCTCTCGTTGCCGATGAGTTTTCTCATGATTGCCGAAACGATGTTACACCGACGTTTATTAGCGACGTTGAACGTTGGAAATTATTAGTTATGGGATTATCTTTTAAAACTTCGTGGTGATTAATACAAAGTAGAGAGAAGGACGAGTCATTACTCTTTCCCTCTTCTGCTTCGAATCGCGCTACGTCTTTCGAATGATTAACGTTTTGTAAGTGGATGGATACGTATGTAACACGCGAATATAATCCTGTTCGGGCAATTTAATTTAAATTTAAATAAACCGTTTTCCGAAAGATACACTTACACCGAATTCATTGCGCAAGCTTATTTTAAATTACCGCTATCATTTTTACTCTTTTACTCGGTGTCGTATTTTTTATACGCAAATGTGATTAAAATGAATAAATTTCAACAAATTTTTTCGATCGATTAAACATTTTTGATCTACAAAAAAATATCAAAAACATACGTGCGAAGGAATACGATAAATACGTACATAATTTTCAAAATACATATTTAATTAACCGTTTAATTAATTTCGCGTACTTTCGCGTGAGATATATTACGAACTCGAGTTTATTGAAACAGCTCATTAATTGCCATTAACGCGTAATTTATGTTAAAGTTCTTACAGTGATACATTCGACGTCTAATATAAAATCGCCGAAGCGAGCGTTCGATTTTAAAATACTTGAATTCTTTAAAACTTTACGTATTCGTGGTTTTTATAAAAAAATAAACGATCGTTGAATATTTAATGTATCTTATCGCAAATCGAGCATTTGGAACGTATGCAACGGTTAATTCCCCATAATAATAGACCTACTTAAGCTTAAAACCAATCGGTGCAGTCCGCGATCGAAAAAATCCGTAAGTACGGGAAGACGCGGAACGAAAGTGGAAGATCTCTCGTCGAGCGATCATCGAGTACTCGCTAATTCTCCAACGCGTAAAATATTAACTCGGAGATTCGCGGGGCATTGAGCGAACGAAGAGCAGGAAAACGGAGCGACGTGTATTGGCAGGAGCAGGACGACGATCCAGTTCGCGGTGACAATTGCCATCGTTACGAGCCGGGGGGAAAAGGAAAAAAGGAAAATAGGAAGGAAAGGAAGGTACCATCGAGAGGGAGGAAAAAGTGGTTTGGGCGTTTACTCGTAATTCTCACCACCGCGGAATGACGGACTCTCGCCGCGTCACATTATTGGTCGCGCGCGTCAGCCCGGGAATAAAAAGCTATCGTTCCAAGGGCCGGAAGTGCCGGTGTTGTAAAAGTCCTTATCGCGCGGCGAACGAGGCGACGCGCGGTTCGTACCCGTTTATATTTCACAGCCGTTACTTTTTAACGCGTGCGCGAGCCTTTGTGACGCTCTTTTATAAAACGATCGCGAGAACAAAGTGCGACGGTCGATGAGCGAATGTAAATTCTACGGGGATACGAGTTTTTTTCTAACGACGCGCGCACCTCGACTTTACGAGCGATTCGGGCCACGGACTTGGAAACCTTTCGCTCGACTCTTCCACGTTCGCCAGTTTTCAGTCTCCGATCTTACGATGAATAAAAGCCTAATCCTTCTTTTATACGTTTTTTTTTTCTTTTATCGACTTTAAATACGAGTAAGTTTCGCTGCGGTAATTTCTCCTAATTTTTTTATCGTATTCCTGGAAACTAAGTTTATTCGCTACCTTAATTTACATCGTAAAAGTTTATATAACAACTTGATTAATTACATCGAATGGACCTTCGAGTATAATTATACGTCATTTTTTAAATTTTCAAAAATCTTGGTCCGTATCGTAACGTCGATAAACGTTATTACCGTGAAAAAACTTATCGGAAACGTAAGCGGTATTTTAAAAAACAGCGTAATTTTGAAAATACTGGTTGAAAGAGCTAAATAAAGATTTGTAACAAAGCTCTGTCTAGTTATAAAAGCAAGTTGAAGAGCGTATTTTACGATTTAACCGATTCATTTTCCATTTCCCTCTATAGCTTCGTGTAAATGGAAGTATCGGTTGACGCGTGATTCTTAAAATTCTTATTTTAGATACAAATCGGATAATGCTTTACAGTTGGAACGATTATTTCACGATCACATCCGTGAATTTAAAAGAAACGAATACTTTGAAAGTCAGTGTTGTAAAGAGTATATTTATTATTACACGTTAAGAGACCACTTAAATTTTTATTTCGGATGACTGGTTCCGGTCAGCGATTTCCCTCTCCATAAAATTTGCATATTTTTAATTGGAAGCGTATAACTTTAAACTCCAATTCGAACATTTTATAGGCATTTAAGCAAAAAATAACGCAACGTACTTTTTCGAACTGGTACTCGAGTACTTCGATGAAAACTCGAGAGAGCGAAGAAACAAAAAAAAAGCGACTCCTCGAACAAATAAATCGAATAAGTATCCTTCGATGTATTGAATTTCCCATCTTTAAAATGTATATCACATATCCACAATTACGTTACAGCCGTTATCGTCTAATCTTCGCAAAGACAGGTTGATAATTAACATAAGTTAAATTCGTATGACAAAGAAAGGTTTGGCGAAGTGAAAAAGAAACGGGAAACCGTCGACCGTTATCAGTGATATTCACCTGACGCTCGCAATAAAGGCAGTCAAAGCGCAATTACATGTATCTGACGGATAAGGAGAGGAGCAGAAAAGAAATGAAATAAGGAGTATATAATTTGCATGAAAGTACAGCTAAATCCGAGAAGGCCGAGGTGCACCTGCCGTGCACCGGAGCTCGGAGAAGTCATCGGCGCTCCCGAGCAGAGGCAGACAAGGAGAGCGACATCCTAGTTTGATGCCGTTGCGCGCGCGCGATGTCTGTATTGGAATATATATGTATGCGCGTATATATCCGTAGATAGGATCATCGAGGAGGGATTCAAAGCTCTCCAGAATCAAAGTTAAATCCTCGAATAAAGCGACAACTTCGTCAACAGAGAGGGGGAGAGAAGGAGCGAGAGATGCTGTCTGCAGCATCGCAGAGATGCGATCAATATTATACTCTGTTCTCCTCTCTGTTTGCCTCTCTCTCTCTCTCTCTTTCGCTCTCGCTTGCCGTTCCTTCTCCCTTTGCCCGCCCGCGCGGTGACGTCACGCTATCACAGGACGCCATCTTGCCATCAGACAAACGCGCGTAAGCTACACCCTCGCTTTTCCCCGAGAACGAAAATTCAAACCCTCCTCTTTTCGCATCTCTTTTTCCTCTCCTTCTCTTTATCTATGTATCTGTCTATCGGGTTATCTATCTATTCGTATATCTCTCTTCATTTTGGCTTGCGGAAATCTCGACCGCTTAATTAGATTTTCCACGTGACGGGTGATCGAAGAAAAACTTCCTTCGCTTTTGACTTGGTAGAATATTATATATTTTCCTTAGGAATGCACTATAAGAATGGCAGTTTACTAGGGGGAGCTCAAGGCTGAAATTGTTAGGACTAACTGAACAATGGACTCTGTACACTGGAGAATTAACTAAGCTTATTATTTTTAATTTTCTAATTGAATCTTTTGTTCCATCCAATAAGAAATTACAAAAGTTCATCGCTAAGGATTAGCTTATTAGAACGATAAAAACTGTATTTTATTAGGTTCTATAAACAATATATATATATATATACGTAAAAAATAAAAAAATATGCATGTACGAATATTTTCTTGCATTTTAAATAAAATTAAGTTGTAAAAATAATGTAAAATGTATTTCATGAATAATGAACTTCCTGATTCAAATATTTTTATAATAATTATATAATTAAAATGTTTATATTTTAAAAATTACAGCCCTTATTTTATTTTATAAACAAGAAATTAAACAAATAATATATATATTTTTTTTATGTAATACGTTTAGAGTTTTCAAAGAAATATTGATAAAAATTTTATCAATATAGATTAATTTTTATTGCTTTGATCGTCATTATTTTTCTCGCTAAAAAAAAAATTTTAAATCAAAAAAATTGAAAATACTATAATTTTGAGATCCTAAAGAAAAATAATACTACATAATATATAAAGAAAAAAATTATAGTTTTTATTTTTATTTTCCAAATAAAAAAAGTTACAGAATTATAAATTTTATACCATCTCTGGTAATGCTTTTAAATATTAAAAACAATATTATTAACCGTATATATTTTACAATCATTTTATATTACAGAAACATATTTTACTTTAAAGCTATAATTTTTAAATAAAAAATTTAGATTACGAGAAATTTTTTTCTATATTTTTTAGTTTTTAAAATAGAGAAATGTTTAAAAATCACACGCTTCAACATTTTTTAAGTATTTATAGATTACTTAATTTACATTACAATAAATAAGAAAAGTTTTTTATATAAGTCTTTTGCGTATTTAATAATTTGCTAAAAATTTCATCCATCGTACAAATATGCTTTAATCGATATATTCTGATTTTGAGAGATCGACACTCACAGTCGTACAGTTTATTTCCAGAATAATTTTCCTTAATATTCGTATCTATCGGTTATTAATCGACAAGTCCTACAGTTACCTTGAATAAATTCTGGCAAGAACAAGAAAAAAATATCAATGTATCGACTACGCTCTTAATACTATACAACGAATACGAAGCGAATCGGATACAACGAGTCTTGGAAAAAATCCATCAGCCTCCATCAGCTCGTGAACCACGAAAAGTTAGACGATACGGTATTTGCGTAACGTTACGAAGACGCACGCACCACAGCTTTCAGGGGGTAGTGGTTCGATCCGCAAGAGAGGCGAACCACATACGAGTGAGTCCTCGAGAGAAAACAAGTGCGCATTGTGGGACACGCGCCGGTACTCCACAGATGCCGCACGAGCCACTTCACCCCGAGGAGTCTTCGCGTGCGTCCGTACCTTCCCGACGTTGTCCAAGGAGAAGAGCTTCGCCGAGTCAATTTCACGCTTATGCTTCCCCGAGTCGTCACCGTCGTTTCTAAGTTTCTTTCAAGCCTTCCTTCGTGCTTCCTTCCGTCTCTTACGTTCGAATATGTCAGCTGATCTCGCACTACGTGTCAATATCCGATCGCTCGCAAGGGATCCAAACGCGTAGAAAATTTCTCTCCGGTTGAAAAGATCGCTACGTAACGATAAATTAAAAAATATGCAGTTACGTATTTTTCGAGAAAGCGAGATCGAAATAAATCGGTTGGTAATATTTATTTAAACGAAACCGATCGTATTTTTTACATCCGTCCACGCTCGATCGAATTCGATCGTTAATAAAATTCTACGCACGCGACGGTCCTCCTGATATTCGAAGAAAGGGAGCAACTTCGCAACTTCGTCGCATAAAGACGAAAATTATCTGGAACGCGAAGGTGAGCGCTGACTTGGCGTACGTCGCGCAGAAACAATAAATTGGTCGATATATCGGAGAAAGAGGGAGAGAACAGCCAACAGCCCTCGTAGCTCGAGAATCGAACAGAAGCGAATTGACTCGCTTTCTCCGTATAAAACCTCTCGCTCGCCTAGACAATGAGGTCGATCACCGCCTATATCGAATCCTCAGAAATATCCGAATGCGTTAGCTACAGTTCACGGATACCTACACGCGTACGCTCACATAACCATATTATTGTACGAGCTCGGGTTCGCATAAGACGCGTTTGCGCCAACTGAAATTGAAAGCATTGTCACCCTCCCGACGAGAGTTTCGTCCGCCTCTCGCTCTCTTTCTCTCCTACGTAAGTTTGAACAATGATGCCTAACTAGTACCACAGCCATCCACCGTCAATGGCACTCAGGATCGTTTCGGATATAGAAAGATAGAGCGACCCATACGTGGTTGAATAATACGAAGCAAGTTACCGTTCACGTGCCCGGCTAACCCCTCTGGACAAATTTGTGTCTGTTACTTTTTTCTTTTAATTCGTGGTTAACGAACTCTTGAGAATAATCTACGGCTCTTCGCTTCGATTGATGAAGCGAAAAGGGGGAACTTTTTTATCGTAACGTACATGCAAATTTTTACGGAGCAAGTAGATTTATTTGCTATTCTCGAGTGGGCTCTTAATGAGCTTTAAATTTCAAGAGATTCTCGATAATTTGTTCATCCATTTAAACTATAGTTTTAATCCTGAAAGAAATAAAAGCTATAATATTTATAAATATAATTACTACTACACGGTACGTTGAAAAAAACTTGGTATTTTCACGTACTTAAATACGAACCGATAAAATCGATTCCGTTCTAAAAATTAGATTATCGAGCAAAATAGTTCGATATAAGCTATATATATATATATATATATAAGCTACGAACGAATATAAACCAAATCAATTTTTTGTCAATGTCGATATAGAGCTCGCGATTGCAGGAATATATATTCCTGAAAATCCATAATCCCCGTAAAGCACATTGACAAATCCGAAAGAACTCGATATCTCGGATGCCCCGAGCTCCGAAGTACGGGATCGATCGGAGTGGTTCGCTAACCCAACATCCGAGTCAGGTCTAAGGAGAATCTGGCGTCGATGCCACCCTGAAAGTTGTATCCGGGTTCGAGGGGCTGATTCGTGCCTCACGGCGCGACGATGCCGGAGGTCTCGGGACCCCCGCGATTTCCGTATTCGAGCTCAGGACTCGTCGTCGAGAGGGAAATCCGCTTCCTCCGCTCTCCTCGAGCACATCGAGCACCTGACTTATGCGCTGCTTATTATCAAAACAACAGTTTTTTCGAACAAATTTATGTACGCGCATAGTTTATTTTTCTTATATATTTTTTATTGAAATTGTTGGTACAATATTAAAAAAATTATTTCTACGTTGTTAACCTATTTTTTCGTATGAATTATAGCGATAAATCTTTATTTTGATTTTTATTTTGAAGTAAACCATACATCGAAACAATACTATTTATATTCTTAAAATAATAAAGAATTTAATAGAAATTTAAATTTAATAATATCGTATCGAACAATGGCCTAAAAGGCATAATAGTTTGAAATAAGAAAAAGTTATCAAATACATTTTTCACGAGAATAAAGGAATTTTATTAATAAATATATTTCAAATATTAAGTAAACGATTCATTAAATAATAACATTTTTTTAATTTACCCATGAAAATCTTACGTGGCTTACGAAATACAAACGAGAAATAACCTGATTTATAGCACGTTAATGACAGAGATAAAATTAAAATAGAGCAGAGGGTAACCGGGAAGGTACACTTTGAAAAATTCATCGGAACGAAGGGAGATAAAAAGAGCACACATCGTTGCCATCTTCCGAATAATCATAAAATAGCTTACGAAACGATTCGTCGATAACCACGTAATCGGGGATCGATCGAAGTAAGCTCACGAGTACGTGTAAACCGTGGCGGAGAGGTGGAGGAGAGGCGGAGGAGAGGCGGAGGAGAGGCGGTGGAGGAAGGCGATCGCCATCCCCGAGTTCGCGCTCTTGCCAACCGTGTCCTTATCAACCCGCGTTCGTCTCGGTAATTAGTAAAAGCGCCCGAGACTCGAGTGATTCGATTCGACGGCGTAACGGATGGCACTCGCATAGGCAGTCGCTCGCGCCTATCTCCTCGCCATAAATCCGCGGCTGTTTCGCCGTCGCCCGCCTCGCGATTTAACGTGCGCCCTCGCTCTCGCAACGAGAAAGAGAGAAGGAGAGATTACGGGCGCAACGTGTCACACGACGCGCTTGAGGAATTTATGCTTAGGCCGATATCTCGCGCGTATGCAAAACGCGCGACTGCGAACACCGACGAAACTAAGATCGCGCTGCGCGATTATCGGGGCGCGCGGCTCGCTAAATTTATAACACCCCCCCAAGGCGAATAAATATGCCGACGAGTCACCCCCGCGGAAACGGGAAAGTCGCTCCTGGATTAGTTTTCCTTGCCTCCCCCATACCCCGAAACTTCTACTCATCGCGCGACGCTAGAGCTCGATTACGAACAGGACAAAGTAGCTTCGTTCGTCAACTTTCGCCAACTCGACCGAAAACTCGAGCAAACTTCTCCGATAAAGAATGTTTTCTTCGGGGACGCGTTGCGCGCAAATTTATACGCGAAACTCCCTGGGAAATTCCAACCGTTCAACGAAAATTCTCTATGGACGAACTGTGCGATGGGAAGATATACGAGGAGACTCAATTTTGCCATTCAGGCGATATTATTTTTATTCTTTTAGTCCAAAATTCTTTTTCCTCCTTTATAAGCGATAATTTTCTATCTATCTTTAATTCTATCGTAACGAATAATCGCCGGATATTTGATTTCGAGACACTCGACCATTACGCAAAATGCGTATCTCTGATGTATTAGATTCGGTAGTTGGAGCTTTATCGATAATTTATACACGTAATGTAAACGAGTAATGCTAAACACATTTTAAAAATACCTATTAAATTAAAAGAGAAGTTTAATCGAGTACTTCCAGTTTAAACGAACTCTACGAGCTCGACTGCGCGAGTCTTTTCTAATAGCTTAACTAAGTTTACCAGAGTAAATATATAACGATGGTTCGTTTGTTCAAAGTTGCCAAACTCGTAGATAATGTTACCAGCCAATTGAACAGATTTTCTCGAAGCTCGCTCGTGGAAACTTTGGTTGAAAAAATTAACCGAACGTTTTCGACTATACTTTTCTCGGATCGAAGCGCACAAAAGCACAGACGATGGAAAAGAGTTCGTCGCGTAAAAGTTAAACGTAACGTTACGAATGAAACGTGTACGCCAAATTCCCGAATTCTAAATAAAGAGCGTCGATACTTTCGGTAAAAACTCTCGCTTCGCAAGATCGTTCCTTCTCGAACGAATATAAAAGTGTCCCAATTGTGAATCATCGACGGGGCGATATCCTCGCTCTCTCGGGCTGTGCTTATTAGCGTTTCCTCGCAATTATGCGAATTCTCGCCTTGCATTCGAGAGCTGTCGTAATTTACAGCTCGAGACAAGAATAGCGAGTAGGGGAGGGTGCTCGGAGAAAAAGAGAGGAAAGAAATATAGGAGAAACCGGGACCGGCGAGGCGAGAGCTCGGAATTGTCGCCGGACACGAGACCGTGGTCGAGAGAGAGAGTGAGAGAGAGTGAGCGAGCGAGACGCGATAATGCTCGGGTGCGTGCGCGGGGGCGTTGACGCTCGGCGCGACCTGGAGACGACTGGAGAACCAATGAGAGCGCGGAAGGCGCCTCGCGTGACGGACCTCGAGCGCTCCTTTTCCAAGCTTTGGAGAACGCTCCACCCGTCGGCGCTCGCCTCCCGAGAGCGAGAGCCGTCGGAAACCGAGCGACCTAAGCCCGCACCGATGGAACCCCGCTGGAGTTCTCCGCTCCCGTCCACCGAGGAAGGTATGGTACTATGGTACCGTCGAACCTTCCGCCCCGTGGATCTTCCGATAGCGAGCGAAGAGTCCAGTTCCTCTTGGACGATCAAGAGTTTTCTGCTTACTTTCGTTGCTTCCCGGCTCGAGAAAACGTATTTTTGCGATTCGATAAGAACCGACGCTTTTGAATAATAAATTTAAATAAGGATAAATTTTAACCGCGAGTAAATATTCTTCGGTTGCTTTCGATTATGCCGAATACCGATTCCATCTCTGTTTTTTACGTACCGTAGCGAAAAAAGAAATTTTTACGTTTTCACGATTAATATAATTATTTTCAATTTTCTTTTCCAATTCTTGTTATTAATATTTCCGTTCTTATAACGTAAATATTCTATTTTCGGGTATATCTACATTTTAATTCTAATAAATTTCGATATCGTATAATAATATTATTTTTCAAACCCAAAACTGTCGAATATTCCTATTATCCAGAAAGTAATTATTTTTTATTGATTATTTTTTGTGCAAATATCCAATATTTGTATTCAAAATTTTTTCCCTTCCGATATAGTTTTTTGTTCTTAAAATTCGATATTTAATCTTCGTTACATGACCGATAAAGGCAATAAATCATCGTTTTATATATTTAAAGAAATTGCTATCGGTTATTAGAAATCTTGAATTTTTGATAAATTAAAAAACTTAAACAAGAATTTTTAGCTTCTGTTGATTAATTTTTTGGTGCTTAAAAGTTTTATAAAACTTTTAATAATTATTATTTTCAGGATATTTTTTTACGTTTCAAGATAATCTTCGAATAAACAATAAAAATATTTTGAATTACAAAATTATGAAAGAAACTTATAAAACCGTAATTTATTATTAAATTTTGAATGTACTGCATTTGCACGCGCATTTATTATGATGTTAATGTAATCTAATATTTAAATGTCTTGGAATTACCAACTAGGCATATAATTATCATAAATTTTATTTTAAAAATTAAATTTTTTATTACACATAAAAATAAAATAACGCATATTTCCGTAATTTGTGATTAACAAAATGTACAATCTCTAGTAAAATGGTTCTTAATTCCTACGTACATATGTTACAAGCACATTGTGTAATTTAAATATGAATATTTTAATATTATATGAATTATTTTTCTCTACGCTCTTTTATTAATATAAAAACTCTAACTCTTCTTCATTAATATCAAACGACGTTACAGAAACGAAATTTACACCTCTGAAATTAGCATCAAAACAAACGCAATAAATAATTATGCTTAGCCATTGTTTTACATACTCTCTCTTTTTTTTCATTTTTTTTATAATTGAATGAGTTTACCGTTGCGTATTTCTTCGAAATCATTTATAAAATATAAGAAGACGTGCGTATGTCTCGTGGTTGTACTGTCAGCTTGAACTAATGGCTTTTGGACCGAATCTGGATGCATCAACCGCGTATCCTTCAAAAAATATCACATCATCGCCAAGATTTCATTGCTGCTTGTACACACCGGACATGTTGAAATAAAATTTTATTAATGACAACTAATTCAATGTGTTTTTATTGTAAGAACAATGAAAGTAAAATTTATTCTCTCATTTAAATTGACTAATATAATTCTGATTGCAAGAAGAAAGATTTTAATATAGTAAGAACTTATAAATTAGTACAATCGATAAACAAAACCGTTTTGATAATCATAATAAATAATTTATTCACGATTTAAACTTTTTGCTTAAAAAAAAATTTAATAATAGGTTTAAAGTGTATTCAATTTATCAAATCACAGATGACTTTTGTAGATATATAATATTTTTTACCATAATGATTTGAGTAACTCGGAAAAAAATTTTTTAACGGACGAATAATTAGATTGATTATGAAATCTTAAGACAATTTAAATGAAATTAAAATAAAATAAATAAAATTTAATTAATAAATAGGTATTTAAAATTGATTTTATAAAGCTATAAGTAAAAATTATTTTATGAATGATTATATTCAACACATTTGTGATCCTTAAACATAAATTAAGTTAAGAAAGTTAACCTGATATTATGAACGCAATGTTGGACATATCGTATTCGAAACAAAAAATCGACGAGACGTGCACAGATCGAGTCTCAACGGCAGCACTGATCCATCAAATCAGTTCAATGCTTATTTTGGTGATCAGTGAGATGGCGACGATGCTCGGACAAAAAGTTTCCACGGATTCCAATACAGCAATGTCTATACTACCAGAGACGTTCAAAGATTTTGATCTCGATCGCGACAATGAATCAGTAATCAGCCTCTTGCTAACAGAACTATCATACAAGATTACACTAAGATTATATACGCAGAAAGTTTTTCATTAACGAACTGTAATACTTGAGCGATAATCTAATTTAAGATCTAATTCAATTTAACTCATCTTTATGAAATAAACGAACAACTAAAAATTCAATTTAATTAATGCCAAAGTCAATATAATTGTATTGAAATCGATGCAATTGTAGATCTAAGAGTTATAAAATAAGAAGAAAACATTATAGTATACATTTATATTCGTGATGATTATAAATAGTGTTATAAATATCGGTTTTTAATATAGGATTAATATTATTTGTTCCCGAAATCTCTGCAATTACTTAACGTAATATAAAAGAGATAAATTTTTACTTATAAATAAGGACAACGTATTAAAACACTATAACTTTAAAGATTAAATCCCAGTTCAAATTTACGCGTTACATACTGAAAGACTTCTATTAAAACTAAATAGAAATAAAGTTTTCTTTATTATTAGTCTTGTAAAATTTTTCACAAATACCTGTTATACTTGTATATATTTAAAAAACTACCAAATTTTGATTTAAGAGAAATTATTTATATGTACAAATACTTATTGAGGATTATCAAAACAAGTCTTTAGAGAGATTTTTATCACAATTTGAAAATTTTTTATTATTTTTCAAATATTAACTGCTATATTTAAAATAAAAAGAGCTATATAATTTTATCAAAATTTTTCAAACATACGTAAAAATTTACATTAATTTGTAAATCTTAAAAAATAATCTTACTGAAAAAATATTATTTACTGTTTCTTAATTAATTGTATTTTTATAAAAATTCAAATGTGTTAAATTCATGGTCACAAGTTATTTGTAATTATATGTAATAGGTAAATTTTTTATTAAATATAACTGAAAAATGATTTTTAAAGCAATCATAAATCAATCACTTATGTTTTAATTTTATTAATATAAACTTCAATAATCATTACATATTCTAAGATGTAGACCAATGAGCTGTCTACAAATGTCTATTTTAAAATTGAAATGATTTATAGTTGAAATTAATTAATAGTCAAATCTCAAAACATGAATATAAGAACACTCGTTAAATATAAAAATACGGAACTTAATTTAAAAATTATAAAAAGTAATATCTTACAAAATCTTTACGCGTAAAAGACATCAATCATTGGTAGTTATTTTTTTTTTCATATTGTTCCTTATTCTAAATTTACTTTTAAGTTGTAAAATTAATGCTTTGATGAAATTAGAAATATTATAATATACGAAGAAGTTATTTAAATCAGAATCAGCTGTATTTAATACTTTATTCACTGAAAAATAATACTGTTACTTTGATACAATCGTCTCCACGATTTTAATACACATAAATTAGTTCCACTAAAATTATGAATAGCTTCATTGTGAAAATATACTTCATTTTAGCCGATAGTCAAAAACATAGCTGATCGAAAACATTAATGCAAGTATTGTAGCTCAGATTCCTTTCGAATGTTGAATAGGTCATTTCAACATACCCATTTAACTCACGACTGAGTAAAGATATCAGTTTCAGTTAACTTTATTCAAGTGGCTTATATCTTAATCAAAACTATTCATTTATAAATTTCACATGACAAAGAATATGGGAAAATTTATTCATAAATTAAGGTATTTCTATATATTTCTGTTTTTAAAAAAATAAAAATAAAAGTAAATAAAGTAATCAGTTGCGAAATTAAACAAAAACCTAATAAATTTCTGATGGTGTAAAATAAAAATTATGAAAAAACTACAATGATTTATGCAAAATCTACACTGACCTATTTCTAATGTACACTTGAACAAAAACATAAAATTCAAAGAATGACCTACTTAAACTTATATTTGATTATATTGCTATATAAAAATATATATTCGTTCAGAATAATGCATTGTAAATATGTAATAAAGAAATATTTATTATAGGTCAAACCTATTTAAAAAGACCCAGCAATAATATCATTATTTTAATAAAACAAATTTCTTTGTAAATGATTAATTACCCATATTATAGATTATTAAATAATTACTATTATACAAATATATAAACTAACATGGAAAAAATTTATAAAAATAAAAATGTCTTTTTTGGAATTGTACATTACAACACGTCAATGTATTATATTATTTATATGTAGTGAAAATCATTTTTATACTTACGAATATTCTTATATAACTTTTTTTATTTTAAACTTCAAAGTATTTAAAAAGGATATTATAAATATTGATTTAGAGTAACCGAGATAAATATATGTACTATAGAAGAAACGAACATGAAATATTTACTACAATACAATACTTTAATAAAAGTTTACTGATTTCTTATTACCTATTATATAGTATTTGAAACTAAATTTAATTTTTTAATACAATCATAATAAACCGTAGATAATATTGTTTTACTTTTGTTTCTTTAGTCGTTATCAGTTAATAAAACATTCAGATTTAGAGAATCAAATAAACGTTAACTAAGTTTATAAAAGTCTACTTTTTTATTTTTGTAAATCTTACGTATTTTATTGGATCGATATTTTTATATATATAAATATTGTAATTAATATATCGCAATAAGATATCGTAAAAAAATATTTACCAGTGATTTCCTACGTTTATTATTTTTTATATCAAGACCGTTATACTTAATAATAATGTATTTGCCGTGATTGATATTTCAATTAATATATAATTACATTGATGTTATGCATATTAATGAGCTATTACATATAATTTATACAAATTAAATTACTTGTTCAAAATGATAAGAAATTACATTAATCGAATCGAACTAACGTTTTGTACATTATCACATCTAATTTGATTTATGATGTATTCTATAATACGCAGCTACTCTCTAGTTTTCTACACCCTCGCTTTCTCAATCAAATAAGAAAAACCATATTTTTACTTATAACAAGCCTCGAGGGAAATGCGAAACATCTCGGCTTCGATTCTCCTTACCTCTACTGAGTGATGGCAATACTGGCGAGGTGATCCCTCTCTTCTTCCTCCGTCGAGAAGGCACAAGTTCACGCCTCCTTCGCCTCTCGATTCGACGAGAGAAGGAGAGAAAACGAGAAAGAGAGAATGGCAGATACAGTCGGTACGAGTCTCGGATCCTCGATTCAAATATTCTCACATTGTTGAATCTCGCGAACTGGGTATCGAATTATTTGCTGCCGAAGGAAGAATATAACGTGATAAATGGCAAAATGTATTTTCTCTATGTATTCTTACAACAGGAAGCAACGAGGCCAAACGTACTTTTATCGAGTGTCCATAGTGTACTTTACACTTGTTGAATGTATAGCGAATAAAGCTCGATCGATGGATTATATTTATTGTGGGCATCGTAGGACGATCGCTTAAAAATTCTAAAAAATTCACTTTTTCACGGTACCTTTTCGAATCATTGTAAGCGATATCGCTAAAATTTCATAAATCATAAATCTGGAATCATCGAAGAATACTTTGATATAATAAAAAAAATAATAAAATTTATTAATTAGAAAGAATTTTTTTAATTCGAGTCTTATGAATTATGTATCAATTATAAAAGACTACATCTTATTTACATCTTTATTTATTTATTCGTTCGATGTGATTTTTATAATTCAACGATATATCTACATGGCTATTTCTGTTTTAACTTACGAGCTATTTTACATTTTTCACGGTTAAGGTGTATATTGCAACCGATGGCTATCGAGAAAAAAAATTTGTTCGTTAGTTTGAAATTTAGTTAAAATAACACATATGTCGAGAATGATATGTTCACGATAAGATTAATATTGTTTGTAGGCTGATGCATAAGATGAATAATGAGATCGAGTGATTAATTGATTCAGTTTTCGTTATTTATTTTTTTAGCTTGATTAAAACATGAGAATATCAATGAAAGGAAGAAGAGACTCTTTATATTTTTTTATACTTGATAATGCAATATGTACTTGTATATGCAATTATGCAAAAAAGGGAAAAATATCAAATAATCTCGTACAGCCCATATATAATATTATGCTAATTGATTGATAAGTTAATTATACGTTGATTAATTGATTGTCATTTATAATCACCTTTATCCCGGTACGCTAATTTGATTTTTCGGATTACGTACAATAGATACAAAGAAAATATGAATATAAACGAAGTTAGGCGTAATTATAAAAATTCAATGGCACGTTCATTAGTGAAAATATAAAGAGAAATAATAATAATAAGGATACTTTTCTCAGAGAAGAAAATTAATCGACTCGTTGCAAATAGGAGATATTCCAGTCCCGACTGTATAATATTCTTAAATTAAAGTCACCCTATAAATAATACAATAATAAAATTAAATTATAAACGAAGTAAAAGAAAAAGATATTCAAACATCGATGTAAAAACAAGAACAAAATTTTAAAAACGAGAAAAGGTAAAAAATAAAACAAATGGACGATGTATATAAGGTTCGCGATAGGATCGCGGAGTATCACGAACTCCTCGGTTGGATTTATCACTTTCCGCGCGAGTCCCATCGACGAAATATCGCGCGGACCCTCTCGCCCTTCTCGCAACTCCTCGTTAGAAATTGTCGAGACACGTACGTACGTGTACACACACATGTAAGGAGTCTCACCGCGTCATAATCAGCTCTGGGTCATCGCGAAACTCCGTGGAATTCTGCAGGAGATCGAGATGACTCTTAACAGCGAGCAGAACCTTTATGGCTCGCACATGTGCTCGATATGAGAATATTCGTTGGCTGGGCAGCGCAAAAACGAAAGAGCCTTTCGTTTTATCGATCTTGGAGTGGAATGTTGTGCCGTGCGCAAGCGGAAACTTTATATACGAGCTTTATCGCATAATTGAAGCAATAAACGTCCTTATTAAACTCCCCGAGAATGCGAAAGTTTCACCCATTTATTTGCCTTTTTTGGGTTTTCGCATTTGCACTTTTATTCCAAAGGGGAAAGAGGTTTAGAACGGTTTCGAACCACCTGGTTTCTTTTCAACGATCGTCTCGAGTTCGCGCGTCGAGCGTTCCTTCCATCGGAATGTGCTCCGTTTTTAGAAACAAAAGACAACTCGTCTAAACGAACCTCCGCATCCATACATCGTAGAAACAATAGGAATTCTACCGCACTCGAAAATTCCCCAGTCGATTCGCGTGTATACTCCCGCATTTGTTCGTTTACGATCCAACAAGTTGCGCGTCTCCCTACGGAAGCTACGACCGAACCGGTTCACCGAGAAAAATCGCGAGCCGAGTGTCTTCTCCGAGGAGGAGAAGCATCAGCATCAGCAGCATCAGCAGCAGCAGCACCAACAGCAAAGCGTTAACCGGGAAAAGCGGTAACCGTCCAAAAGGTCGATACTCGATTCCCGAAAGGAAGGATCGAAAGGAGCTCGGGGCGAGACGCGGTCGCTTAGACGTATACAAATGCAGTCGCATCCAGTCGCATCCAGTCGCATCCAGTCGCATCCAGTCGCAACCAGTAGAGGACGGATAAGATCGCGCCCTCGACCGAGCTATTTCCCTTGGAAACATAACGAGAGTCGTGGGAGGGCGGAGAGACGAGTGTCGCATGATCGAAGGGTTCGCTGCGAGCGGATCGGCCATCGATCGGAAGTCGCGTTTCGAGAGCCCCTCGCCCGGATTCTTCCCTGCTCGGGGCGAGCGATCGCACGCATACGCGAGTCCGCAAGAGAAAGAAAAAAAAAAGGAAGGACGAGGCCGAGGCTCGCGAGGGTTATTCATCCCTGCGAGGGAGCGGGAGGAGATCGGGGGAATCGATAATGGCGGAGGAGAGGAGGTGGAGGATAACTCGACGAGTGCGCCGTGCGTCGATCCCACGACAAAGCGAAGCGCTGGTGGTGTTGGCTCGTCGCTGTCCGGGCGCTTATGCGCGAGCGAGGCCAGATAACGATATTGAGATATTGGACCTCTCAAAAGTCAGCTCCTTCGGCTATTAGTCCGACTGACCGTGAACCGCAGCCGTGCATCCCTCCGAGCATCTCGGACGCTTCTCGGACGCTTCTCGGTCGCTTCTCGGTCGCTTCTCGGCCCGACTACCGTGTGACCCGAACCCTATTACTCGGACTTTCTATTTGCTACGACTCTTCATTTATATTTAACGTCGTTAAGATGGATCGAGTCGAGCGACCGTCGAACGGCCGTCGAACGACCGTCGAACGACCGTCGCTCCGCCGTCGATACTTTAAGAAATGTCGCGCGATCCCGAGGACACGCGTCGGACAGGTATCTAACGATATTCAACGAACGCGTTCCTTCTTCTAAAGCTGTGTGTTTTACTTTTAAAAACTTGCGGACTTGTAGGCTCGGGGTTTTCGATGCGTCCAAATTAACGAAATATCTTTCTTTCAACGCTGGAGTGTACAAATTCTACAAACTATAATAATGATTATTACTTGAAATTCAAAGTATGTGTAACGCTAATGTGGATTTCCCTAGCATATCGCGATTGATATAAATTATCGATTAGATATCGTTAAAATAGGATAATACATAAGATCTAATATATTTTTTGCGTAGGTTTCCGTTCCTTCGGAAAAAAAAGATGCAACTACTTCTCTATCTACCTTGATAGGTCATAATTATATTTTGATTAAAATTAAAATCTTACAAAATTGAAAATAATGTTGACGGAAACTATTGTATTGACTATAAGTCAACAAATTTTTTTATTTCCTATTGAAGTTTAAAAATTATTTTTATAAAAAAATATAAAAGAATATTTATCTATAACTTCGAACATAATAATTAAACAGTTTATTTTCTACGAAAATGTAATATTTATTTTCGTCTTTGTATTCTTTGTGCGGTAATTGAAATGATTATAGTTGTGTATTCCAATAAGAATAATCGTTAAATTTACAATTCTTTTAAAATTTAAAAATATTTTAACCAACTTTAAATAATGGTAATCTAAAAAAATCTTTTGAATAAATTTGACTTTATTTAAATAATGTTATTAGTATGTAAAAGTATATTTTGTATTCGTTATCAACAAGTTATTTTGCCTTCGTTAAGTTATGAAATTCAAAATACACGTAAAATTTAGTTATTGTATATATTATTATCAAAAATATTAAAAATATTTAGTCATTAAAATCTAATGCAAAATGAAACAAATTGAATAAAATCGATTTTATTCTTCAATAATAATTGTTTTAATTTCTTTTTTATAAAAGTATCGCTTAAATAAAATTAAATAAGGTATCATATTTCTCAGTATAACGCCATTATCATTTTAAACAAAATTTTCTCGTAAAAGAAATATATTTTACTGTTAAATTAAAAAAATTAATATTGCGGTACAAATTAAATTTCTTACATTTATAATATATCTATTGATTTTACAGCATATTGAAATAGAAAGAAAATTATAGAAGTTTACCAATAAATTTTTGACCAAATATATTTTTTATATTTTTTATAAAAATTATTCTCTTTTATATATTTGTAATATTATGAAACCGATACGCGTATAAGAATAAGAATTTATCGTATCATTATTAAATTCTACACTGGATCAATAAAATTATTTGCGAAGATATTCCGAACCTAGATAAACTTTGTAAAATGCTGCTTTTATAAAGTAAATAAATTCTTTATCTTACGAAAAGAAAGAAACAAAAATTATTCATTCTGAATCTTGAAAGGATCTTTGATAGGAACTATAAGTCGCCGAATGAATTGGCTGCTTTACAGAAAGAAGGAAATCGGAAAATAAAAGTAAGTTTTGCGTTGATAAATTATTTATTCACGGGCGACTTGTGTATTAGCATAAAAAATCGATGTCGGCACGCGCCACGGAGACAACAAACAAAGCAACAAAAAAACGGTAGAAAGGCTCACAAGGGAATTTCTCACAAGAGCTTTGGGATTCGCTATATACATAATATCGTGACTCCAGCAAAGTCAGGCGATCCTATAATACGAGATGGAAAAAGACGACGAGACTCAAGTTTCCCATATCAGGCATGCAAAGCCTGATGTATCGATGCGCGCGTTACGACGGCAGAGCTTTTCACACACTTATCCACCCCCTACATGCATGAAAGACCAGCTTGACGTTATTTTGCAATGACCGAGTCACCCCTAATGTCCGGATTAGTTACACGAATACACGTACACGCACCTTCGCACACACTCGCCTGTCATAGTCGACTTAATCGTCGATTAATTGTTATTTAGCCCCGGAGGCGAGTTTGATCGATCATCCGCTCGAAAGCACGTTCGCTTCAAGTCGAATCGGTGTTTTCATCTTTTCGACTGTTTGGCTATTTTGATGACGAAACGTGATGTGAAACAGATGCTATTCGACTATCGAATTTAGAGGAATGTCGTAGAAAATTTGCGCTTCCAGAAAAATCATATTACAACGATGTTTCGTACTTGACAATCGTAACGTATTACATTTTAATAAGTTCGCGTGCTCACACTTACCCGCACTTACTCGTAGTTGCGTTACGCGTACTTCGATCTGCATTCGTATCTGAAAACAAAGGAGACGAATTTAAAAATCTAAGACGGTTTTTTAAACGATGTAGAAAATCATCAAAATGAATTTTCTAAAATGGTTAATTGCTCTACGTCGATAAATTTTTTTCACGAAAAAGTATCGGAATGATCCGTTACCGTATTATTACTAAGGGAAAATTCATCGTTTTAATATGTACTCTAAAACCATAAGCAACGCTTAAGATTATTATAAATTACTATTATTAAAATAAATCTTAAAAAAAAGTTTTACAAGAAAATAATATTTTATAATTCCATCGATACGGAAATTTTGTTAATAATATACATTATAACTTAAATCTAACCGATAAATATAATCGCTTCTTACATTATGAAAAAGGGTAATATTTTAAATTAATACGTTTTGTTGCTTCTAATATAATTAAGATTATATTATAATAATGCTTTGCGCAATTTGATAAGAAAATTTAAAATTATAACGCATCCAAACATCATCGTTAAATAAAATATAATTCTTTTTTTAGTCGTTTATGTAAACAATATTTAATTTTTGTAAACTAATTTGTAACTAATTTGTAACTAATTTTAAGAATTTAATTTTACAATTTTAAGATAAAATTAAATAATTTATAAATTCGGTAAAATATTTTGTTAAAAATATCGGTAAAAATATCTGTATCGTACTCTTAATTATTAACTCTAAAAACATATCGTAAATTAAACTTTGAATATTCATTAGATCTTTTTCCAAGATTAACATTAGAGTTAAATACACGCGACGAAAAATAACGGCGCAAGTGCTTCTCCTGATAGAAAAATTCATCGACGTCCACTTCTGTCATCGGAAGCCCTACGGAACAAACTGTGAATCGAAAGACAAAACAATTCGACTCGATCGCACATGTCGGTAGGACTCGAGAGGGAGGAAGAAGGAAGATGCATCGGTAAAACGACCCTAAAACTGCGTCACTGGCCGCCTTACGTGTGTACGCATGCCTCTACGTAATCCCGAAGCCAGGGGGATCGAACCGTCGTGCGACATCGCTTTCCGAGGGTGCGACCGAGTCGGGCCACGTGTCGATCTCTGTGGGATCATTTAGGACGCGAGGCTGACAAAGAGAGACGCGCGAGATACTCTGACGTCGCGAGAGATTAAGTCCCTTCTCGAGCTCGAGTGCGATAATGCCAACGACAACAAATGCCGCCTACTATCTGCGGCCATCACGATCTTGGAAATCGAATCCGTAGTTAAGCTTTCCTTAAATTCCTATTTTTATGCGAAATCGCGTACTCGTTAAAGTTTGGCAAAGAGATAAATGAAGTTATTTACAGGATTTACTTCTTTTTTACTTGTTGACACTTTCTATTATCCGGAAGATAATGTCTTTCGGCGTTCGCGTAATACCTTTCTAGAATATCAAGAATATCAACTTATATTATCTTATTATTTATATTTAATTTATTTTATTACTTATATAATATAATAATTCATCAAAATTTTCTTTACAAGATAATTTAACGAATAATTTAAATCCAAGCTTATCTTATTTTCTCGGAACGCAGATTTTTGCGAATCCTCGCGTAAGATTTGTTTCGAATTATCGCAATGTTAAAAATAGAAAAATGACCGATTAATAGGTAGTCGAAACTGCAATTATACCGATATTTTTCAAAGCTTTCGATAACATTGGGACTTTTCGAGTCTCCCCCGGTGCAATTTTCAGAGTAGATTGAGTTACCAGGAAGGCTCGAACGATACCAAGAGAATTAGAACTCGAGCGAATCGCGTACAAGTCAAAGACGGCGGACATATTGTTCTCGGACGGATGTTCGGTAACGCGTTATTCGGACCCCCCATGGGAACATTTCACACCGGTAACCACCGCCGCGTCACTGGCGACCCCTTCGCTAAAGGATCGGTTCACCCTCCTCGTATAACTTTGGTTATACGCCAAGTCGATTTAGTTAGGGATGGTTTACCCACAGATTTATCGAGAATGGCCTGCGCCCTCGTCCCTTTTTTACTCGATATTATATGACGTATACAAAATTATTATCTGCTTAACTTAATTTTTTTTCGGTTTTTCTTCTTTGCTTGGCTGCCTACATTCAATGCCGCGTGAATTGAAAGCTTTGAATATTTTTATACTATCGTGGGGATTTATGCAAAGATCTACGTGTGAGATTTTTCCTTTTGTACATCGAAATAAAAATGTCGGAGCTCGGGAGAATTTTCCGAGCCAAGTTGATAAAATAAGATATTTTAATATCACCTGTACCACTAGACTTAAAAAATAAAACGATATCGTTTTATTATTCGATATTCGCGAAAAATCGAAATTCACCTATAGCAAATCGATACCTGAGTTATTCGCTTGATAAAAGTATCGCTTCGGATGCATCCGAAATATATATTGCCGATACCGACCTGGCCATGAAATTATTCACGCAGGTGTGTACGCAACTCATCGCTCATGTCGCGATATACTAAATTCGGCAACACCTTTGCGCAAGTGCAAGTTTAGCCCGCGGGTAAGTTTGCTCTTGGGTATCAACCAACGCACTCGTATTAATTAAAGCTTAAGCCGAAATAAATGGAAAGAGAAAGGGTAGAAAAGAGGGAGTATTCTCATCCGCGCCGATTGTGCCAAGTTAATATATCGATTGTCTCTTCTTTTTCCTTTACAGCTCAAGACTAGCGGCCCACTCGAAAACGAATCGAGAGCGCCGAAGATGAAGATAGCTGTAAAGAAGAAAGGCGTATATTTTGTTTCGTAATGTATAAATTGCCGTTCCGATCCGAACACAATGCACATTTTGTAAGGTGTTAAACAAAGACAGACTAACAGCGATGCGGTTGCTTCTTAAAATGCTTTTCACTATCTATGTTACAGCTAAATAAATAATCGGATCCCTCTACTTATTATTTATAGGTAACATAAATATTTCATTACCGAAATTAAATATTCGGGTTATAAATTTGCATCGCGTTCGAGAAGAAACCTTTTAGTGGAAAAAATTAAACGAAACGTAACGTCCAGTCTACTTTTTCTCCGTAAATAATAGAATTTTATATCTATCCATTAAAACCATACTTTACATCGGTAAAAGTCGATACTTCATAATAGGATTCAACTACCTGTTTTAATAATTTCTTCAAAACATAATAAATTTAATCTTTGTGTGCTTTAATTCAAAATGGTTTTCGATAGCAAAATCTTAATAAGTTCTAGCGTTATAAACGAGCTAATGTCATGAAAACTCACAAACCCAGAGGAAGTTAATTTTCTCGTTCGTTTCTTTTAAGTTAGCACTTGCCATGGTTTTACGTCATTCATAACCTTAAACATGAAAATTTTTATAACTTTTAAATGACGTAACGTAGAGCTTCGATATCGCGGTCTCTCTCAAGGTTCAAAATTTATCAGATTTCCACAAATTAACGCTCGTAGGCCTGAAAAATGTCGTTTCGAAAGAAATCGAAATTACAAATCTGTAATTTTTTTCGTTAAAAGCTTGTAATTAACGTCGGGTGATCAAAATCCATATCGACAAAGGTCAGGATCGTTATTCACCGCGACAACGCGCAACGAAAGGACGAGCGTCGAATTTTCGTACTCTCGGTCGTTTCCGAAACTTTTAACGTTCGGATCGATCCCTCGGAACGTTAAAGAAAAATCTCGTAAATTCCAGAGAAAATACATAGCAATTGCTTCGCGATCGTTCCCGTGTAACAGTACAAGCGCCCACAATATTCGCTCGCTCGTTTTTTCTTCTCTCCGAGGATAGTAGGAAGTCTCCGTCCGAGAGTTAACCGTCCGCAAATATGTAAATGGCCAGAGAGCGCATAAAGAAAGACCTAATCACAGAGGAAGCAACGGCATAAATCTCGCTTACGTGTCATTCGCGAATCGCAACTCACGTTTTAATAACATCCTAGCGTACAGTGCGCAACAGCAAACCCAAGCTGTTATTTAGATACATACTTGGCCCGAGGCCGTCGCGTATTCGCTTCGACTTCTTCTTTCCTTTTTTTCCTTTTTTTCCTTTTTTTCCTTTTTTTTCCTTCTCCTCCTCCTCTCTTGACATCCGAGAACTCGCAAATGTGCCGGTTTTTATTCCCGCTATCGTATGCTTATGTGTCTTGCAATTTTTCCGAATGAAACTGTGCAGCGAAGAATAAAGTTTCACTTTGAAAGATGGTAGACCGATGCTAAGTTAACCATTGTACGCGTACATTTTTTCCTTGCGAGATAGGTCGGATAAAAATATGACTTAGCGGAAGTTTCTTAATTCTGACTACATTTGCGGAAAGTAGACAATAATTTTGTTTAATCTGTTTTTTGGCTGCGTTGTAAGATAACTCGATATCTTCGCGGAGAATGTTTTTTATATGCTTTCTATATAAGAACAAAAACTTACAAAAACGTCCGATTCAACGTCTTTTTTCTTTGAAAAGATAATCTACGGGAGTAGAAATATTTTAAAAATTTCACGATTAGAAAACTCCAGAAACGAACTTTCTCTTCTAGAAAGCTACGTTAACGATGTAACATTATTGAAATAATGGAAATGGTTTAAAATTAAATAAAATCTAAATACGCAATAAAACGATTTTTCCAACGAAAATAGGTACTTTATTTAATATACTTTATTTGTTAGATTTAAGCGTAGGGTAAAAAATGAATAAGCGAAAACAGCGTTGCGATATCGTAGAAAGGTGTCGTTCCGTATCGCGATAGCGAAATCGTATGGCTTATTTTATACGCCACCAAGATCAAGTTGCAATTCTCTTCTTAATTCGTAACAGCTTCTGTCGCTTTTACGGGAGCGATCGTCCATTTCACGCGTAACTAACAAAGTGTAACGCACTGTCGGGACACGCGCCGAGAAACTCCCCGGCTCGAAGAATGGGCGAGGTCTCTATCGAAAGAAAAGTAGCCTTAAAAAGAACGCAAAAATCAGCTCTTCCGGCCCAGACTCATCAGCCCGTCAAACGTCAGACTTACACGCATCCGCGTACGGGTGCGCATAACCGATGTCTTTTGGATGACGGGCAAACGTGGACTCCCCGGCGAGAAACTCGGCCGCACGTTACATCGAATTTCACCCTCGTACACGCTCGGGGATGGGTATCGGTGACGGAGTCACCCTCGAGTGTCCGGATTAGAGATTAAATAACCAGAAGCAGGAGCGCGAGTAGTTGGATCTACCCCCGAACGAAGGCTACAACCCCCCGTTGACGACTACACTGCGTCTATACGTGTGAACGAATCAACAAATCGCCTCACTTGTGCACCCGCTATTTAAAGGCGCTTCACTCCAATATCCAGAGTCCGAGGATCAGCGCACGTTACTTCTTTTCCCTCGCTGATAGAGAGATAGAAGCGTGCTCGATTAACATTACGGTGCACTTGAAAAACCTTCGATTTATTAGCTCAATTTATACCGGATTTTTAGTATAAATAAAGCAAACTTTCGCCAGACAAACGTAGATATCCGAGTTGAGCCTTGCTGTCTCGTTTTAGGGAGTCGGTGATAAGTATCATTAGTTCGAACGTAGACATTTTTTCCTTCTCGTTATCGTTTACGTTTTATCGAACGAGACACGGATTCTTTCGAAATAATGACGAATAAAAATAATTTATTCGATCGGATAATACCAAGCGTATTCGTTCAAAATTAAGACAATAATTAATACGTTCGTTATATATTAAATAGATACAACATACTTTTAGAAATACTCTTTGTAATTAAATGTAACGATGGAAAGAATTAACGTTAAATAAATAATAAGAACGAGAATACATCGAATGATCGCTGACGCGAAAACAATAAAGATCGTTTCGATGTAATCATTTTGGTGATATCGATATCAATTATACGAATAAATAAAGATTCGCATAATGGAAAATTAAAAATCTATACGTTACGAAATTCCATCACGAAAAACAATTCTGAAAATGAAAGTGTTTAAAATGAACGGAATCTCCGTAAGTTTTAATCTCGCTCAAATTATCCTGTCAATACGCGTATCGATGAAGGCCGATAATAACTTTTTGCGAAATTATCATCGAAACTAAAGAGGAGAATTTTAAAGATCGAGCGATTGATTCATCATCGAAGATTTTGGCTCACGGTCTAAATCGAAATCTCTTAGCATCGGAAGCCTAGCTAAGAAGCCGAGGAAAGAGTGCGAAAGAAAGAAAGGAAGAAGAAAGAAGGGTTGAAAAAAAGGAGCAAGTAAAAACGAGAGAAGAAAATTCAATATAAAACCCTCGCTCAAAACGCTGGCTCAGCTCGATTACAGTAATTATCGCGGCGGGAATAGTCGATAATAACAGAAATCGAGAGAGCGATAAGGTCCGTAATTTGACAGAAAAGCGGTGATCGAAGGCGCGCGTATGCGAACGCGTCTGCGCATTGCGTCGCTCGCGAGATAAGATCGCGCGAAGTTCGCGCGCTTTGCGTCCGTCAGTCGCGATACGAGCGAAACCCTTTCCCTCCCATAAATAACTCCGGTGAACGTGGATAAAAGCGAAATAAAGCGCGGCGTAAAAATTACGAGGAGAAGGATGACGTTTTCTCGAACTGTCCCCGATAACCGAGTCGCGAAATAATTTAATGAGCCGCGGTAATAATTTTCTGTGATTCGACGGGTACGTCTCTTGTTTTCTTCTGGTGGACGAGTGTGGAAGAGTAAAATCGAAGATACGTTATTAAAGACGATTCGCAGTGGCTAGAAATTCGATGTGCTCGCAATTTTTAATTATTACGTTGCTGACAAAGATATTAATTTTTTATGATTAATATTCAATGTAACGACGAATACCGATAAGTTCGTGGTTAGCTTGTTCGGTCTTAATTGACGATTGGAAATCTTAATATAAAGATTAAAGATGTTTTTTATTTTATTTCGCTAATAACTCAATATAAATACCGTATAAAATTAATGTCAGATATTCGTAGATATCGATAATTAATGATTGATTTTATTTTATTCGTTAAAAAATCAGTTGAAAATTTCTAGTATCCGATTTTAAATTATTATGAAAATTAATTATTATAAATGCTTAACTTGTAAGCTTTCCATGAACTTTCAAACGTAGGTATTTGAAATTTATTATGATTTTCATAATATATCATAATTATATTTCAACACCATGCTTAATTTTCTAATCCTAGAGTCTATTAAAATAAAATTAAACATATTTTAGGTTGTATTATTGCAATTATAATTTGGTTAATGGATATATTTTTCATTATAAATTGTAAAGCTAATTTTCAAATGATTAGGGTCGCAAAATCTGCTTTAAATATATATGACTTTAAGTAGGTCTAAAGTAATTTAAAATAATATACTCGATAATACAAATACGCTACAAATCTTTAACTAATTAAAATATTTTAATAACGTAGGCGTTAAAAGTAATAATTTATCTTTCTGTTTAATATTATATTTAATTTATTCAACAGAAATTCGATTTTTAATTTTTTTCTAGTTACAAAATAAAAGACGTTTCATTGATAAAATTTTTAGCCATTGGCGATAAATAATTAATAATTTTGTCATTTATAAATACTTACATCACAAAAAATTAATGCATATTATTATGTAAATATAATCATACTATTCATATTTTTCCAAAATTTTTAAAACAAATATAATTTATTTTAAATTATATTATTTAAAAATCTATTTTATAAAAATAATTTTAAATCAATAAAATAAATATAATATTATAATCGAACACGGTAAATAATAATTTAGTATATATCCCTACTCTAATGTTTTCATTATAATGAACAAATATATCACAGCCTTATAAAATATATTCTTTAAATTAATGAAATTACTATTACTTCAAAGTCTATTTAAAGAATTACATAAATTACTTATATTATTGTTTGTACTCTTGATTATTTATAAAAAAATTATTATTACATTATGTATATGAATAAAATGTAAGCCAATAATTATATAATTTATTACATACGTTGCTATTAACAGGTTTATTCGTCAATTATTCTCAAGTATACCTTTTATTTTTGGACGCGACCATTATAATATTTTTCAAAATTCCCCACTGTTAAATAATATTTTACTGAAAATTATAGTCAATTTATTTAAATGAGGTATAATTATTCATAAACAAACAAAATTAAATAACGAGGAAATTATTTTTTATAATGTCCAAGGAAGTATAATCGTCGGTGTTTTCAAAAAATTCTGATCCGATTATACAAATGAAATTAAAAATCAGTTTTAAAAATGAGAATTTTTAATAATACAGTATTTTAAAGTATAATTTAACTTTATATAATTATAACTACACGTAAGAGAAGTATCGGTAATTTCATTAAATATTTTATTGTATAAATAAGTTTAATACCAAATTATATTTTCTATACGTAAAAGAATTTAAATAAGCAGGAAAGTTGAATCGTTGCTCGAAATAATAAATAATTCTTATAATTTTTATGAACTCGTTATACGAATTGAAATTTATGGAAAATTATCAAGTACAAAAGTCAGTCGATTATCGAAAACTATAAAATTTCGCAAAATATAAGACTGAGTATTACAAGATTCGAAATGCAATAGAATTAAGTTAAACGATACGACGAGATCATTAATGCTCGAGTTAACAAAACTGACCTGTACTTTACAGCCAAAAAAAGCAAATTACAGTTTGAGCCAACCTGATATTAAAGAGCCCAAAAACAGCGAACATCTACTACGCATGCTTCGATGTTCATTAATGTACGAAACGCGTGCATACAAATTGGAATTAATGCACGGCTACTATAATAGAGCGTTATAAAAAAAAGGAAAATAAGAAAAACAAGGTTAAAATGTATGCCCATCCCCAAAGCTGTTCGCTCACCGACGATGCCAGTGAAAAGATGCCTCCCGTTTAAATATTCAAGGTACCTGTACTTTCGCACATACGAACGCACGTTAAAAAGTCGTCGATTCAAGATATTGGGTGCATCACCTGCTGAGAACGGACGCGCGGATGATTCTAATTTGTTGCGCACGGCTGTTACGATATTTATTATTTATCGGTGCGGGGTCAATTAAGAAAGTTTTGGAACACGCGAGCCGATTATAATCGACAAGTGGCTTCCTGCGTGTCCTCGAAGCGCGGAAACCGTCGAATAATTGCAAAATTAAAGGGCAAGTTCGCTCGAATGCATTCGCCGTTAATAAATCCTTAGTCGTTCGGCCCAAAACGGATTTATTCATGATAGTCGGCTAAAAATTAAGATTTTAATTCCGTGTCCGTACAAATCACAAGTTTTATGTGCTGCTACGTATAAAACTTTGCTCAAATTTCATACGAGTAGGGGTTTTATTTCACAAGTACTTAAAGGTTCGAAAAAAATAATTAAAACCACTGACAAAATATTTCACAACTAATTATTTTCCGATTGTGAATATTATTATTACTGTATGATAAACTACACTCGGGTTGAAAATTTGGAGCATTTTGAAATATAGCAAATTATCAGTTAATACTTTGATAAATTAAATAAAGTTATTACTAAGTAATTTATAAATTACACATCTACTGGTTGTTTAAGGTAAATCGATTATCCAATATAATTTTTAATTTATTCGATAATTTTTGTTAAAAGTATACCTACATCGAAAGTATTGTGATTTTTGTTGTATTCGTGAAGTAAATAAGAAAGTTATGAAAACATGCATTTTATAAAATATCAGAATACTTTTTTATCGTTCAGTTATTTGTAACTAAAAAACTTTTTTAGCCGTTAGATAAGTTGTTATTATGCTACAAGGCAATTTCCACAAAATATCCACCCATAGATTTATCCAAATTTTATGTCCATATTTTATTCGTATTATTTAACGCAAATATCGTTAAATTTTAAAATATTATTCTACATTATTCTGATATCTTATAATAAAATTTTACGATACATATCGTTTCAAGAATTGGTTAAATTTGATTCTCCATTTTACGTTTAATAACCCGTTCGAAAACATTGCATTAAGATGAATAGATATATTTTCAAGTAGCAATTGTTACATCTACGATTAAGTAAGCAGTAAACTAGAATTAAATAATGATTTTCTCGAAAAATTTGTTATAATATTGTTTCTATGAAATATATCTTTTAAAATGAATCATTTGATTACCTATTTTATACTTGAAAAATTATTCGAAATTTTTTGTTTAACCAAGCTAAATTTGAATGTTTTTATCACTTCTAAAATTTTAATATAATGCAACTTGTTTAAATATTTTTTATTTTATCGTTACTTCATCGACATTTTTTTATTTTTAATTTAATTACATAAAAACATTACATTTCATTTTTTAAGTATTTACTTATAGATTTATACAGACTTTACAGTATTCAATCCAACGTCTAAGTATGCGAAAAATTTCCAATTGCTTCCTTATTTATGTTTTGTATAAATCGAGAAAAAAAAATACATTATCTTGAGAAAAATTTATTCGTTATAATACTTACGATAAAAAACGGAAATAAATAGCTCATTCGATTTTGTATTTATTTAGTTTTATATTGAAATAATAAAAGTTATTTAAAATAAACTTTTATTCTAGTACAATGAGATACGATACAATTTATATACCTAATATACCGGCAATTTTATTGTAGTTTTTTCATTCGTCTAGTATTTTCTGTACCTACAGGCAAAGCAGATATACATTTACAAATAATGTACGTATGAAACTGCATAAATTCAAACGGTTAAAATAAATTACATTGTTTGTTAAAAGAAACTAATAATTATGTACTTTTATAATTATATTTATACAAAAATTATACTTCACTAGTCTATTTACCGATCTATCATTTGAAAATAAAAGTTTCTTGCAGCGTCACCCTGAAAATATGTTATACGTTCGTTAATTCATCTCGTATTGCTCAAGGGTGTTCACGAATAATTTAATTAGCATGCAAATGGAAAGAAAATCGATGAAATATAATTTTGGATAATTCCTTAACTACTGTGAATTCGTAGCATACGGAACGCGAAACATTAAATAACGTAAAATCGAGCGAATCGAAAATCATAGAAAATTAATTCCGTTAATAATAGTTAGAAAGTCCCCTAAGATGAATCTAATGGAGCAGGGCGAAGCGAAACAACCTAGTCACTGCCGCAAACACTAGCAGCGAAAATTCATTGCGAGGAGGTGGCCGAGGTCACAAGTTCAGAAGTCATTTGTACACTTGCTCGCTCCCTTCCATGGGAAATTCGCGCCTGAGCTCCTCTGCACTCATCGTTAGCTTCGATTATGAGTACACGCGGGGGTTGGGATTCGCTCGAGATTCCGTAAATCCTATTTGATACCGTGACATAAAACAAACACACCCACCATTCGTAAAAGGCTTAGTGAAACATTCACACGGTTATATCGAGGGGCGGGGAGGAAATCTCGATCGTTGCCGTTACATGTAAGAATGGATTATCGCACTAATTTATGGTTTGTCGATAAACACAAGTCGTTCGTCGTCTAAATTCGCACTTATTTTTCACGTTGGTTTTTATTCTTAACATTTGAATTAATGTAAGCTTATCAAAATTTATTTTGACCGTTGGAAGAGCGTCGCTATATGTTAATAGGTTTTTACGTTTTTACGCGCGTGTAGTTATTTATTAGATTGCACCTTTGATATTTGTAAGATTAATTGAAAAAAATTGAAAATTATCCAAATTTATAAATTTTAAAATATTTATAATGTAAATATTTTCAGTTTTACAATTAAATATCGCAATAAAGTTTGTATTAACATTTAATATCAAATTTCATTTTCATTTATGTGCTGATACATATTCATATTAAATTATGCTTTATATTATTTATTAGATTTGATTAAATTGGTAATTTTACGGATGAAGTAACTAAGATATTATAAACATTAAAAAAACTTTATTTTAATTATAGAATTATCGGTAGCCAAACAATTAACATTTTATTAACATGAATTTCATTAAAAAAATATATAAAGATTACATTTTTGCATTAATGAACTAATTTACAATTTAATTTATCGAAATTTTACATATAATGGTATTTATACGCATTTAGAATATTTCGCTTTTAAAGCTAGTAAACTGTTTTAAAGTACGATTATAAAAAACAGAGTAAATAATTAGTCTTTCATTCCTACATATTGTTCAATTTTTTTATAATACTTATAAAATATTCTCTACTTTAAAAAAATAGTACGGGATAATTTTAGTAAATTTATCTCGATACACATTCGATGTGCAAAAATTTTCAAAAGAAGGAAAGTCTTTCGAAAGTTTACTTTTGTTACAGTCGATCGAATCCTTCTCTCAAACTCGTACAAAATTGTACGACATAGTATAGCTACATAGTAATAACATAATAATAATAAGATACTTAACGAGATAATTCGAATACTATCGAGTGCCGTGAGTAAATGCCTAGTCTCACCATCGCGCGAGAAATAATATTATTCGCGAGAATAAATCAAACCGCGACGAGTGTACAACATTTCTGGATTTGAATATCGCGATAATTGGCCCGGATACAAAGAACAAAAGCGGAGCACGATCCATTCCGCAAGATTAGCCCGCGGAGCAGGAGGTAAAAGGGCGTTTGCAATCATCTTTAGCGTCTCCTGTAAAAACTTTATTTGCGCAACAATGGATGCCCGAACTCTGCTGGAGCAATTTTCTACGAATACGTGCTCGAGAATGAAAGGGGGTGACGAAGGATAGGATGCAAGGATTTGTTAGCCAGTTGTTTCGCACGTCTCCCTCCCTCTCTCTCTCTCTCTCTCTCTCTCTCTCTCTCTCTCTCTCTCCAGCTCGAGAGGCATCCTACATCCCGTCGAAATGCCGTCGAAGGGTGTTTAATGTGCGCGCACACGCCGAGCCTGGCGAATTTATTCACGATCAGACGCCGCGCACTTGGTCGTCGTCCCGGGCACGCGGAGGGTCCTCGAGATCACCGTTCTACGTTTTACCGTCGGTGAATAAAAAAAGCGTCTCGCCACACGGTCTGCGCAACAATGCATCGAAATATGCTCCGCTCCCCCTTTTTTTCATCCGCTATTCCCGAGCTCTCCGACCGCGAGCACTTTGTTTATTATTTTACTCCACGCGCTGTTTGTTGGGGGCGCTATGCCTTTGCGAACTACTCGAGTAACTCCGAGCCTTATTGCGAATCGCTTTGTTGCCTCCTTATCCTCGAGCGCTTTTTTTTTTCCCGATGATAGGCTTCGAGTCCGAGTGCTACCGAGCTTCCGATCATTAAGGATAAATTTCGCGAATAATGCAGCCGTTTTATTGTTGTCCAGTCGACGGGTATTTCATAATTTTCATTCATTTTCGAATTATCCGATCGGTTTTTTTGTTTTTTTGTGTAATTTTGTTTTGTTTCGATAAGATTTAACGATTTATATTCTGTTTTTTCTTTTTGCTTTATTAATAAAAAAACAGTTTCCAGATCGTTAACGCGAGCTGAAGTAAAGTTCGTTACTTATTTTATTGCTATTTACATACTCTCCGTGAGACTAGATACCTAATTAAATTTAAATTACGATCAAAATTATGATACGAATAATAAACTGAAACAAATTAAAATTTTGTAATGTCTCTATAATTGGAAAATTAGAAGAAAGAGAAAAATTTCAGATAAGAAAGAATTAATCAATTACATTTGTATGCGCAATGAGAAATTCTACGTTATTAGGGGTTAAGTTCACGATGTAGATGGTTGATTCTGTATTTCTCGTTATAAAAGCAAAAAATATAAAAGCTTGTAATTTTCAATGTCGAGCGATATTCGTGACGAAAATTAAAATAATAAGTTTTATACGTTGAAATTTAAAGGTTTTTCGTAAATAATCGGAGCAAAAATTGTTACCATAAAACCAAACTGACTCGTGAATAAACATATTCGTTGATATTCGTATTGTATATTTAAAAAAGGCATCAGCCAAACTAATGTTTAATTCATTTAATTTAATGGTTTCCTAAATTACAATTAACAGTTAATTCGAAGCATCGTTATATATTTTTAATACATATGGAATTCATGGATATCTGATTTAAAAAATGATATAATTAGAATACACGGTTCTAAATAGCTTTGTGTATTTCAAGAAGCTACAGAAATTTTCTTGTATCATGCCAAGTAACATTAAACATATTCTCAGATGCATATTTCCCTCGAGTATAGTGCCTTAGTTATCGTAAGTATATACGTGGGTGCAATGCTACGCCGTGAGTTTATTACTCTCGTAGATACATGGCAGTCTTATTGGATTTATTTGTATGTGTGCAAACGTATTTGTAAATATTGTAAATTATTCAATTATTTTCTTTTGCGATTATAATTCACGGTATAAGTCTCGGTTGCGATCGAATTTATTAAAACGAACCAAATTATCCCTAAATTGTTTTCTCTCTCTTCTCTTTTTGTTAATACTTTTTATAAAAATATATCGTATTAAAATTTAATTTTGGTCGTTAAATTTGTATACGAATTTTAAACAATGAATAATTAATTCCTCGAATAAAAAGATAACGGTCTACCTTTAGAAGTTTATTATAATTTTCATTTTTTTTATTTTTTATTTTTTATTCCTTTTGTGTGAATTATTGCTCGATAAATACGTAAAAGAGGAAAGGATGAAATCGAGGATAGATTAAAATGATATCCTCTTACGTTCCGTAGAAAACGTAATGAAAATTTAATGAACTCGCATTCTGTTCGCACAATAAGAAATTCAACAAAGCAATTAAAAGTAATAAACGCAATATTATACAGAACACAAAAGCTTTGCCGTATCTCGCGGTTCGTTCGTTCGCTCCGCGCTGTTTTACCTACAGCGAAGATTTTTACGGAACCAGCGAAGTTTAGCTCGCCCTAGAAATCTCGGATGATTAGACCGGCGTTGTGCCTTTGACTAAACGCACGATCACGGATGACTTGACATCGGCCGCGGGAATAACTTTAATAGCCGCTCCGCATTTTCGCCGAGCCAACGATTCGCTTTCTTATTGTCCACCGACCGACATGGGAAGCGAACATCCTTCGTCACGTTCGCGCTCCATTAACTAGATAACTGGCCACACGCCGACTCTTGCGAATTAATGAACAAGATCAGAGGAGCCACGTGTGCGGGGGATTCCAGTATTGCGGTCCTCCGATCGCCCCGGGATTTATTATAAACTAAACCGCGAGTCTCGCGCTCGACAAACCGACGGTGTAAATCTGACTTTCGGATCGAACTTCATCCGAATGCTAAGTGCCACGAAGCTTTCTCGAACACAGGCTCGGGCTTTAATTAGAGCCGTGCCTTCGTGTCTACTTCGAAGTTATGTTTTTATATGATTTTTAAATTGTTTTATTTATATGCAAGATTAATGTAATATATCTTATCGGGAAGGTGAAAAGTATCCGTTACTCAACCGAGTGATATAGCGTTGATAGCGTTGATTCGTCAACATTTTCTCGGATTGTAACCGACGTTCGATAATTATATGCAACGTTAGTCGTGCAACTTAAACGGATTATCGAACCAATTAAATATTCGAAAGTTTTTGAAATTTTTTTAAAAGCTGTAACGAACTATCGCGCGATCCAAAATATTTACAAACGCTTCTTCGCTTTAAGATTACACGGTAAGTGTACAACGATTAACGGTTAACGATGGAATTCGCCAAAAATCAAATTTATTTTTATGAAAAAATTCCTCTAATTTGTTTTAAATTTTTTTAAATATTCTTTATCTTTTTGAATTCAAATTCCAAAGTTGAATAGACGCTCGAATTTAAATTTTAAGTTCGTTTTATGGCCAAAGTTGTTTGGGAATTTTTTTTACGAAAACTACTCGATTAACGGTTTTTTTTTATTGCATAAATATCGAAGCATGAAACGATAATTATATACCATTATGTAAAATCATTAAATTCGGTATTCGATTGTTTATTAAGAGATATAAAACCTTTCTTTAAAAAATTCGCTTTTATAACGTATTTAAAAATATAAAGCTTTATAATTGTTGTACTAAAGAATATTAAAAATATTTTAATGTTTATATTTCCATTGTTAGACCGATGCGAAAGACGATAAAAGTGAATATACAAGCATCGATTAAATCGGATACCGTCTTGTTTTCTGTACTAAAATTCTTATTCAAGGATACCGTGCGCAACGTACAAAAATGAGATATAAATTTATGTATTTCGTAAAAAACATGTAAGTGCGTTGTTGAAAATAATTCCCACATATAACTTTGAAACGGTTTGAAAAATGATTACGAATGCCGGGCTGTAAAGGGCGTAGGAAGTTGATGGGTTAATAAATAAGTAACCGAATACGCAACAGCCCCTTCACGCTTTAAAGTTTGAAAGGGGTTAGGCGGTCAAACGTGTGAAATGCTTCAATGGTATATTTCATGCTCGGTGACGCTAGCATTATGTTTCTTTGTACTCGGGCTCGTGCTCCTTGCTCATTTTAACCAAGTTCGATTCAATGCCTCGCCTACCTACCAGTTAAGACGTTTCGTATCTATACGACTTTAATTGCAGGCTTGTTTAGGGACGTGGTGTTTCAATCTACGTCAATTATTATTCCCAACGATATTAGAACGGTATTGAAAGTACCTCGTTTATCTCCTTTACTCGTTCTCGATATCTACAATACATACATATACATACATATATATATATATATAATGTTTATAAAAAAACATTATCGAGTACAACGACGCAACAAAGTACAATTTTTATTTCCATGGTAAAGCACGGAAACTTCGTAAAGCTTTGGAAAGCTTAGCTCGTGGAATCGAGGGTAATCTGGAGGGAGAAATCTCCCAACGCCGCAACACTTATGGAATAACAAAAATCCAAAGGAAGAGAATAAGAAGGCGCAAGGTTATCTCGAAAATCGTCGGCGCAAGAACCAAAATTCAAAGGTCACTTTGGCGAAAAGGAGAGACCCTCGCGGAAAAACGGAGACTAATGAGGAGTCGGGACCGCGAAAACGTCGCGTTATCGCCGTGAATCGCGCGTCCCGAGGTCCCGAGTTCCCGAGGTCCCGAGAAAGGAGACGCCCGAGCGAAAAAGGAAAGCGACAGGAGGCAACGGCTGCGTGCTCGACATACAAAGATCCGCGACTCCGTGTGCACGCGGATCCTCGTGACAGGAGGCGTGCTTGCGAGCGTAAGCGCACGGCGCGCGTCTACGCCCCTTCTTTACCATTTCAATGGACCAATCGAGAGTGAGAGAGACGCCGATAGTCCGACCATTGTACCAAGCACTCGATACCCATGAGAATAAGTGCCGCTGGGGACCCACGCGTGCATACGCATGCGTCTGCGTATTTTGAAACACGAGTGCCCCACGCTTTTTCCGCCTCTTGTCGGTTGCTGCTCTTCTTCTTTTCTTTTTCTACTCTTTTTTATATTTTCTCTCTTTTTTATCTCCTTTTCTCCCTTTTTATTCTTCCGAGGCGGATTCACGGCTTTCCGCGACCGCGTTCACCTCCGATGGACGAGGCTCGTAAATTACTCCGAGCTAACCGAATTTTAAACCTCGTAATCCTGCGAGCTCTTCGCATCGATGATTTTACCCTCCCTTTTTTATCGTTCGTGAACGCATTTGTTGAAAGTGATTTACAAATTGTTTTCTTAATAACGAATTGTGCCCGCGATTGTAAAATAAGATTACGTATAACGTTTTCGAGGCAACCACCGTTTCATAAGTTACCGAACGCAAGCATCTTTTAAAAGAATATCGGAGATAAGCTTTATTGCGTCTTAAATATATTTTGTTTCGAATTACCTAAATTTTATCTTTTAAGAAATCCAAGAGCTTTTACTTATTTTAAAAACTGTGATAATTATTAAAAATGTTGTTGTAACGGAAGAACGCGTTTCAAAAATCGTCGCGAACGTTTCGATACAATTTAAGTATATCGTCAGAAACGATGCAAAATATATTTGCCGATGTAAAAAATTATATATTCAGTTTTCGCGGAAACTGAAATTAAATTTTATCGGTGTGTATAATATAATTTAATTTATTTAAATTTATTTATTTACTATTTATTTATTTACTAATCGGTAAATATATCGATATCTATATTTTTTCGATAAAAAGAAACATAAATAATTTCTATAAAAAAATAGAGATATATGGTAAGTACTTCGGAAAAGTTAAATAACGTAAATTATGATTCTTTCTCTGGAAAAATTCGATTCCTAATACCGACAATTTCATAACGTATTCCACACTTTAAGTAAAATTAGGCTGAGAAAAATTAGTAAATAGGGTATTTTCCCAGCGCAGGAAAAATTTAAAAAAGGTATTTCAATTAATCTTTTCCACATATTCCGAGCGTGTATATAGAAGTATATAAAGAAAACGGAGATCGTTAAAACTATAAAAATCAATCACTAAACGAAAACAGCTGTGTTGCATATGAGTATCGTTGAGAGCCTATTTTCTCACACAGGTCTCGATACGAGGAAATTCGAAGGAATGAAAAAAAAACCAGCGTCCAGGCAGACTCCGCTACACTCAACTTTCCGCAACCCCTTTAGAGTTATTCAGAAATTTCATCGCATCCATCATCGAGGTATTACGCGACGCCGGCACCGCCTATAGACCCAATCTTCGGACGGCACGCGCCGCGGTAATGGCCCAGAGCGCAAGGCCCGGCGCTTTAAATTTAACCGCCCCCTTTAAAATTCGAAACTCGTAGATTTTACGAGCTCGAGCTACGACATCGATCCCCTTCCGGCTCTCCATTGTTGAGCAGTTTGCTTCTACAGCACTCTCCTCCCTTTTTCGCTCGTTCGTTTACTCTAGAGCTCTTTCTCTCTTTTGTTTTTAACTATTCTGGCTCTTTCGTTGCTTTTATCTTCGTGAATAAGGGAACGCGAGTGCCGAGTGAATATCGAATTAGGTGATGATGAACTGTTTTCACGATTACTCTTCCATGACAATACGAAACAGCATTCGTTTATTTCGCTACGATTTTTCCTCTCCGAGGTACTTAAAAATTTTAAAACGACCGAGACAACCACAACAAAATTATATATTTTAACGAAATAAAACTTATAATAAAATTTTCTAATCGTTTTACGAATTTTACAGGAAATTTATTTCAGTTTTATCCGTTTATAATAAATAAAAGATAACTAATGTTTGTTTCAAAAGGCTAAAGCAAATTATCAAATGTTGTATAGAATAATTATAATAATGGTTAATAAGTTGTCGCCGAATACACTTATAAAAAATTCAAGTAATCCCGGGAAATAAAAATGAAACAGCTCCCGAGTTAAAGGTTAAAGTAATTAAATTCGAGTGTGGAAGCCTTTTTCCATCTCCCGCAACGTTTTGAATCTGATTTTATACGCGCGTACTCCTCATCGTCGATCGGACGCGTTCCCGTGTACCACTATTCATTATCGCGTAAAAGGTAAAGTCGTTCTTCCTTAACGAGCTTCGAAACGATCGAGCACGAAAATGCGGAGAAAAGACGTTTATCGCGGATACTCGGAGTCGCGGAACCACCTGCAATAAAGTCGGGACGTGCGAGTGCGAGTGCTCAACTCGGCTCGGCTCGGCTCGGCCTTAGCAATGACAACAAAACGAATCAGTGGCACGCATCTCCAGCGCCTTTATACCCCGATGCGCGCGTCTTTACGAGAATCTGCCCCCGCGTCTTACGTGCATCAACCTTTACAATGCTCGCGAGCATCCACGACTCGGGCGAAGAAAAACCGAGAGGCAGCCCGAATTTGCATAAGGCTCGACTTACGCGTGCGCGCGCCTCGTAATAGTGCTTCTACGAAATGGCGGGGGAGGGTCGAGATAAGGGGAGAAGCTGAAGAGTCGGGAGAGATCTCGAGATCGCTGAGCCCTGCCCACCTGTTTCTCCCGATATGGCGCGACCAACCACGATATGATAATACCGGTGATTTTTTCGTCATTTTTTCGTCATTTTTTCGCCATTTTTTCGATCGTTAGTCAACGGGGACGAAGCTGCGAATCGCGCCTCGAACAACAACTCGGACTAATTGGTTTGCGCTCCTAATCGGGAGATTGAGCACCGAAGAAGTTCGAGGAACGGAGATTAGGCCGAGGTGAGATTCCGACTCGCGCGTCCACGGTTCGAGTTTCGAGCAGATTTTCAACGGTGACCTTTTCTATCGATCGATATCGAGTGCAAAGCAAATCGAACGTAAACCGAATCGAAAACCCAACCAGCCACGATAACCCGAGACGTTCTTTTTTTTCGAAATGCACGAAGAAACGCGAACTTTCGTGCAATTTAACGAAAAATTACATTTTATCGAGACGCATGCATTATTAAAAATTAATTCGAAAAGTCGATAATTTGCCCACCTTTCGATAAATTCTTTTTACATAACGGATGTGGAATATTTAAGATTAAAATCGTTGAAATAATAAATATTTCTTTCGCAGTCGTATGGTTTCTTTCGATCGAAGTGACATCCGTAGTCGTATTCCTTGAGTAACGATGTATACAATATTGGCAAGATAATATTCCACGGATCATGGTTAATTTTTTCAATTTATGAATTATATTTATGATTTTATAATAAATGGCTCGAGTATTCGCTGATAAAAGAATGCGCGTATGTACACGAGCCAACGGTAAATCCGTTCCAAAGCATTGATTCAGCGATGATTTACGATATCGGTTTAAGAAATTCACGGATAAAACTTAGCGTTTCGGAGAAAATACGGTGGACGATCCATCGGAGGATCGACGCGAAAGTAACAGTCTTATATACGCACAAGAGCATAAAGTCTTATTATCCAATAACAATATTTCTCTCGAAAGCGCTAATCCCATTTGTCTTTTCGATCGGCGATTTTGCCTTTTTGCGTTCGTGGTTCGGCGTAGATGCTAAAAAGTTACGAATCGCCAATGGCGCTGACGGATTTATTAGTTGCGAATGTCTTAATCCGCCTCACGGTTCGCTTCGCGGTTCGCCTCGCGGTTCGCCTCGCGGTTAGTCTCGCGTTATAACGTATTATAAGCGGCTGTAAAGAGCGACTCTCGATTCTCGAGTTACTAAAGTATGAGCTAAAGTACGAGTGAACGCGTACCTTTTCTCCTTGGTCCAACTTCTCCTTCGTTTTTCTCTTTGTCTCGTCTTATTTCAATTGCAGCGGAGGTAGGAGGGGAGAGAAAAAATCAAGATAAGTCCCTCTTATTCTAATACCGCACGAACTGCTCCGCGCTCATGATAAATCGAGCACATTTGCTCTTATTATTCATGATACCGAGTTGGCCGCAGCAACAGCAGCTTGTCCTTTCTCCTGGCTCGCAAGCGTTAGCGCAAGCTGTTCGACCGATATCATCGCCAATTTAACGGAAAAAATATTTATACGTAGGAACATGCACCAGTAGTCGAGACCCCAAAGATTTCCAAAAGGGTATTAGATGTCTTCGAGTGCTCCGATAAAGACATCTTTTCTTTATTTATGTACAAGGCTTGCGGTGATTTACAGCCTTGGCTTTACAAAACGAAACGTTTCAAAGTCTTTTCTCATATTTTTTTTACCGTTTCAATGATATTGCATCTTGGCGAGAATTTTTATTTGTACATAAATGATATTATTACTAATTTATTATTAAATCGAATGAAACTTCGAATGATGTAGCAAATTGTGTTCTGTTCTTAAAACAGTTGTGCAATAAATATCGATGGCTTTGGTTCAACGATAACTTTGCTAATAATATTTTTTCAACTTTAACCGTTTCATCCATTTTATTCGTCGGATTTATCTGATATACGATAAATAAACACGGGCGATTAATTACATCATAAATATTATATAACTTTAATTAAATAAGAAAAATCTAAACGTTTTCTACATTAAGAAACATCTCCGTTGTATTTTGAGAATTATCAAATTAGAGTGTAAAAATCTACAAATTATATATTTTTATATCCATGTTCGATTATAATTCGTAATATCTAAAACAAAAAATTACTTTTTACTTATATGACGCAACAAATCATGTTCGGTAATTATAAAATGACTTTAACTTAAGTTAATGGTTAAATAAAATACCGATTCGCGATACTACATACCTACGTTAAAAGATTCGAGTTGATCCTTGTTCAAACTTCGAAAGAATAATCGAAGAAATAATATTAATCGATGATACAAAATAATTTTTCAGAATAAAAATAATACGTATAATATAAAAAAATCTTATACGTTTTATTAAAATTCTACGAAATATTTTTTGAAAAATTTATTTGTCGCAAATAATGATTATCATTGTAAATAAAAAGTTATTTACATGATTTTATAGAGGAAAAATAGATTACAAATATAAATTACTACAATGTAAATATTTTTTTACTCTATTATAAAAAAAAATAATTTTATGTAAGAATATTCAAAAAATATTTTTATGAAATAAGAAAAATATGAATATATTAAAATAAGAGATTAAGCAACAGACAAAAAAAATATATTTCGAATTCGAAATATTCAATTCATTGGTTTACTACTACTTTTGCCATTATCGATCAATGTTGTAAAATTATTTTTTTTTTATGGCAAATTCTACAAACTCTACAAATAAAGTCTTGATCTATAATGACTAAAATCTACTTATTTCGCATATTCATATCTACATCCTTACGTACGATACGAAAAAAAAAGATTCTTTGTATAGAATAATGTTGCTTCGCTATTAAGAGTGTTTATTGATTGTAGATAGCATTAATTACCAAGTATCAAGTAACATTCAGTGTTAACGGAATAAGAAAGAACTTTTTATTTCTTTTCAATTAATTAATATTATTAAATTCAGGAAATAAGTTGTATATTACACGAAGACTTATTACACGACAGTATATTTTATAATATGCACAAATTACTCATATACAAACATGCACGGAAAAAGTTTGCTTTTTTTAATCTAATATCTACAATTCAATTACTATACAAAGCTTATAAGATTCACATATAACTATAATTTGCAACTTTAGTTATGTTTTCTTTTTTTTTACGCAAAATCAGTGATATATATCACCGAGAAAAAAGTTATTTGCATTCATTAACCATTAATGAATGCCGTAAAAGCTAACGAAAATTATTTATCAGAAAAAAATCGTTTCTTATTTTATTTCACACTTTTCTGAGAACAACTGTAATGGACTTTTTTTTATTTATCGTTATTAAAATCAATCTCTACGTTTTTGTATTACAACTCACGAGTTAAACTTTGAAAAACTATAAAAATACATTGTTCATTGCATGTTACTGTATATATTAAAACCAACGAATACAAAAAGCAGGAAGCATAATAAATAATTCATAATTTCCACTTATAACATTTCACAGTTTAATTTTTGATTTTAAAATCAACACATATAAATTATAATGACTTTAAAAGAATGATAAAATCGAAAACTTATTCAAACATATTATCACAGATTTAGTTTTTAATAAATAAAATTATATTATTTCTTGAATTATTTTGATATTTGAAATCATGCAAATAAATAATAAGGAATTAATAATTCGTCGAGACATTTTACTTATTTTCTAATTATCCATATATATATATATATATATATATATATATATATCATATTTTAACAAAATTTTATTGAAATTATTCTTGATTTTTTAATTCTATTAAGATAAATCAATGTTAAACTTAATTATAATAATTCATAAAAATTGCTAATTTTCTCTTCGACAACTTTATATGCAAGGAAATTTCTTCGCTTATATCTTAAAAGGGAAATATATAAGACGGTATATCCAAAAAGCCAGTATAATACAGGTGACCGTTAACGTTCGGAGGGATCTTGGCGAAGTACATAAGCCGGTCGTTCTCAATCCTGGAAATTAGTTTCGAGAACAAGAGACCGCGGATTGCGCGCAGTCGATGATGAGATCGGCTTTGTCTCGCGTAAATGCCATCATAGCTGCGCAAATAAACCCGTTCCCTTACCTTGGATTCGAGGACGCGTGTATACACGCGTAGTTGCAGGACGAGCCAACTTTAATAACAACTATCTCGACGGCGACGAGGACGAAGACGACGATGGCGGTAGTGACGACGGCGACGATGAAGACGACGACGGCGACGACGACGACTACGACGAAGACGACGACGACGACGACGACGACTTCGGTAGCGACGATGGAGCGACACCGGAGATGGAAGCCCGAGGTAATTTCCGGGACCACTGGGTGAAGAGAAGAGGGATGCGACGGGGGTAGAGATATGTAGGGCGCTTAGCTCGGTCGAAAGACGAGCTTCTTCGAGTTACTCTCGGAGTCTCCGTCGTTTCTCCGCGTTATGTATCCCATATACCGGGGAGGAGCTTATCGGTCGAAACGACGAGTCGACCTTTCGACGGGAAACTACTTGCGAGCGAACGTGGGGGGAGGAGGATTCGAGTCTTCACCCTTCGCATGCCAAGTGCACGCATGCAAGACGATGGGGATCCTAGAATTACCGACTCCTTTACTCCTTTGGACATCCGCGATTCGCCTATTTTCATCTCTTCAACCTCAAAAGGAGTGGGAGCTTTGGCTTTTACTGCATTCATTCCATTGTAAAATAATATTAAACGTAACGTCGTTTCGATCCAAGGAAATTAATTGGAGATTAATGAAAGGATATTATGTTATTTGTACATTTCTAGATCGAAAGTACGTATTTTTGATACGAGCTTTACGGTTCTTCTTTACTAAAAAATGAAGAGATTTCCCGTGGATATCGAGGCAAAGGTAATAAGACTGTATACGAGTTTCCATCGCCTTATCGTTTTTATTGCAATAGATAAAAAGAACAACCTTATACAACGTGCGCAAGATTTCGCGTCGCAAAATCTACTGCATCTACGAACGATCGGTCGTTGGGAAAAGGATAATAGACGGGAGTAACGCGATTTGAAAAAATTTGGTAGAGAAGGCGCGGTTGGCCGAGGAATTCGATTATCGTTAAAAGCGAACCAGGGAAAACGGCATCGCATCGCTGGAAAAGCTTCTCCGTGTCTAGCTGAGATCGGAAGCTCGCGAAGGTCGCACCGCCGCAGGAGTCAACTCGCGCCCTGACTCCTCACCTAGGCGTATTAGCGCGGTGATAAATCCCCCGAAGGCTGGCGCAGAGGCACTTGGTTCTCCCGCAGGAAGAAGAAGAAGCGCCGGCGGCGACCCGATTTCTCTCTCCGGATGAAGAGAGACGGTGGAAAGTCATTTCCTCTCCTCTTCCCTCTTAGTTCGCTCTCTTTCTCTCGGCGTCGAGGGTAATAAAGCCATCTTGCGGTACCACCGGCAGCCCGCCCTCCGAGGAGGGGGAGGAAGTGCTCGGATAGCGATCTATACTGGTGCGCTGCACCCTTCGCTCGTTGCTAGGCGACGACGCTCCGCTCCGGCTCGCAACCCCTTCCTTCGGGGCGCTCCTCCTCGGGGCCGCTTCCTCCCTCCGCACCGCGACAGAGACCGAGCGTCGAGGTAGAGATTGCGCGCCCCTTATCTCCGGCCAAATATGTACTCTCCGCCGCTCCCCCGCTTCCCCCCGCTCCCCCCGCCCCCACCGCCTCCGTCACCGCTGCCCGGGATTGACAGACACGAGTACGCGCCGTCGACTTGACCCGCACGGCGACGCGACGCTGGCTCGGCTCACGAAATAGACTCGTGTCTTTTAAACGGCGAGCGGCCCTTTCGCGACTCGAAAATCCGTGGAGCGAAACCCGCGCGAATCCGACTCTCCCTCCGCCGCCGGGGCGAAAAGGGTGAGGGAGAGCGGAAGGGAAAGCCAGAAAGCCAACTGATAACGGTTTGATGTATGGCCCAGTGACGTCACTGGTCGAGGGTATAAGCTTCAACCTCCCCGTCGCCGCTGCTCTTTCACTTGCTCTTTCGCTCTTCCTACGTCGCTTTCGCGTTTGTTTTTCTCTCCGCGGAAAAGGGAGAAAGAAGGAAAAATAGAGAGGAAGGAGGGGAAGTCGCAAGGAGAGATTACAGAAATCGATATAGCATTACGAACAAAGAAGACCAGAAAGGATGTCGCGACCGAGCGGTGTATTGCTTCGGATCCTTCTGCGCTTGCGCGATATCCTCTCGCCGTATATTTTCGCGACGTGGACGGGTAAGGCGATGCCGAGGCGAACTTTTAATAAACAACCTTTTTGCGGGAAATATCTTTGAGGAGGATTGATTAGAGATCGGGGATACAGCTGAAACGAGATGATACGCCCGATGCGGTACTGCGATTGATATCGTATCCGTTCTCTTCGAGAGGCGATAAATGACTTGCTAGAAGAGAATCGATGTTCTCGACCTTCTCGTTTTCCGACTTCCCTGAGATTTATACAGCCTCCAAGGTATTTTACTAATAACTTCAATTATTTAATACTGCTATTTAATTTCGATAAATTTTGCTGATCGTTCCGTTACAAACTATAACGTACATTTTTATCTCATCGCTCGTTTCTATTATTGGTTAGATCATCGCTTAATTATAAACATAGGTATTAGCTTTCATTAGTAACAGAATTACAAACTGTTTAATAAGTCTTTTTGGGAAAGAAATCTCGAAACTACTAGCGCATTGATAAATAATATCATTTTACGTGTAAATATAAATAGATACCGATTAAAAAATATATTATATCAACTACACCAATAATCGTACAAGACGTTTAACTCGTATAAAGATATTTGAAATTTTAGATATACTTGTAATAACCGTTCGTTACGATTACTTACATTTTTTAATTTTCATCAGTCAAATATAAACTATTTGGTAGAGTTTTTAAAATAAATAAAAATATTTGTTTTCAGTGCGAATCAAACCATTTTGATAGAATTATCTAAATTCTTAATATCAGTGTAGGAATTATTGCTCAATTTCGTATAATCGTTAAAAAAATCGCTGTTTCACGAAGACACTGGTTCATCGCGTTGAAATAATTCTTATAACGAATTACTTGTAAACTCGAACATGGTATAATTATTTTCTCCGAAGATCCATTAATTTATCAATCATCGTTTCAATAATTTCGCGCAGAGAAGATTCGAGTCATCTATTGTAATTGTGGCCATTTCGAGTTCTCCCATCGCGTCTTCTCCCCTCTCCTCGCGAAAATGGATATATAGATTACAGCGAAAGAACGAGACAGAGATAGAATAAGGAAGAGGGAGAGGGAGAGAGAGAGAGAAGAGTGATTTAGTAAGATGAAAAGCTACTCCCCTCACCAGTATCGTTATCTAGCACGGACAGAGATTGCCTGTTCTTCGTAGAAACCTCGGCACTTGGAGCCAAGTCATCCGAGAGATCTTTCGACACTTCTCTCTCTCTCTCTCTCTCTCATTTCCCTTCCCTCTCCTTCTCACTATTTCTATCTCATATATAGATATATAGAAATCCATTACCTAAGGACTTATTTTTCTTTTCAATATTGGATTTACGAGACCTTTTTACGTTAAACGTAACAAATAATATTTTCACATCACCCATGTACAAAAATTACAGTACTTTGAAATACCGAATCACCGATGACACGGCTAAATATGTTAAATTACATTTTTCTACACGATTATCGCCGAAGCGATAAGGTTTTCAACATTTTCTTCAAAAAAGTATCAAATTCCGTTAAAAGTGTTTCTATAGTACTTTGAAAAATTTGCCGTAATCGTCGTACGCTTCGCAAAGTCGTAAACTTACATTTTATTCCGAAAGCAAATAAACTTCAAGAAATAAAAATCGCCCTACGAAATTACTCGATATCCCTGAAAAAAAAACGATCGAACCTTAAAGGCAGAAAAATAAAATTAATCCTTCTTGAAAATTAGATAATAAAATTTTATTTCTATGGAGTTTGAGAAAACTGAAAAAACTATCGAAACGCTTCCATAGGAATGATTAACTTAAGATAAAGATCCGCAAAAGGCGAAGATTTCGATCGCGTGCGAGGCTGCATTTTTGATGTTGCAGCAATTAATGACAGCAGTCGAGCCATAGATGAGTCTCTTTCCCCCACTTCCACACCTACTGCGTACGGAACGGAGGGATCAGCTCCTCAAAAATGTAAAAAAAAGAGAACTCGCGTGGGAGAATCGCGTTGCAGGTGGACATCTCGTTAGGAGAATCGAAATAATCGGCGTTCCTCGAATTCCACCGTCTCTCCTCTTCTCCCATACATCTTCGACAGCGTTACACGCGTGACCATCGGAAGGGGATAATCCTACGCTAAAATCGCCAACGCACGCGACGCGCTCGCATTATCTGATTTTCTACGTAGGAGCGCGACTTCTGCGCTTCCATTGCCTCGCCGAATCACGGATAGTCCTTTCTCTTTTTCTCTCGGCGGTTATTCTCCCATCCTTGGAACCTCGTTATTTACGAATGCGCCTCGTCTCTAACGCGTACGTATGGAACGAAGCTACGGAAAATATAATACTCCGTCCGTCTTTTCACCCCGACACGAATAAAAAATAAAAAATACATACCCGAGTGACTTCGTTTTGTTCTTGGACTCGCCAACAACGAACGAACGCCACGGAAAATTTACGCCCGATCTGTTCGATTTAAACTTTCTTCGATGTATTTTAGTAATTAACGTTTACACTCGCGATAAATTAATTCGTATTAGAATAGTCGCTCGTGGTTCGTCGCTCGTGGTTCGTCGCTCGTGGCTCGTCGCTCGTCGGACACGAAAGAAGCATCGTAAAACGAATGCACCATTATTTTCATTAACATTTATAGGATGTTTAAAGCACCTATTCGAAATATAATCCGAGAATGGAAGCACGTTGATGCATCCCCTAGAACCGAGAATGACACGGAATAACGAGCTGTATCGACCGTTATATTTTTTAGAGTACGCGTAAACGGTTCTTCGAGCGTCAAAAAAAAATTATTTCGTGTCTCCTCCCTCGGTGCAAGGAGTAATCGAAAAGAATGAATTATAAATTAAAAGGGAAGAAAGAGCGGAAGAGAATGCGGGTCGGGAGATGGAAAACGTAAGAAAAGGGGGAACGAGAAGCTCTCGGTCGTATACATTAAAGATTGTATAGGTAGACCGGGCTTTGAAGAAAAAGGAGCGAGTGCGTCTCCTCGTGTCTCCTCCCGCGCGGAGGGTCGAAGGAAGAAAAGAGCCTCGCGCGGCTCGCGACTCTGAAAGACCGGAATAAAAACTGTGAGGTAGAAAGAAAGAGACGGAGGAGGCAAAGCCGCGGGCACGCGGCTCATTCTTTCCAATTCTTTCCCCGGCGACGAATTAAATCTTTATGTCCCTCGCTGCTGAGAGTTTGAGCGATAGCGCCGCCTCGCTCCTGTCCTCGAATAAATTAGAAGGGCGGCGGGAGGGAAGAACGAGGGCAGGAGTGGAAGCGACGGTCGCGCGTTTGATTGGCTTGTCCGCGCCGCTGCGATCCCTCGTTTTACGGCCAACCTCGTCGCGCGGGGGAGGCAAAGAATCGAGATCGCGCCGCGATAAGCCGCGCGGAAAAGGAGCGCGGAGAAATCCGTAGGATCGGCCATCAAAAGCGGGGCGCTGCAGATCGTAAAACCTAGTCCGCCGTCCGTATAAGCCTTTCGAAGAGAAACCGGGAATCGACGAAGAAGCGCCACTGGATAGAGAAAAGTCGTAAACCTGGTAATCCCTCGTAAAAACGCGTCTTATCCGGTAGCGCGAGGACGACGCCCCTGGAAGTTAGCTCGAGCCTATTTCCCGTAAAACGGAGCTACCCGTTTATGTCGTCCGAGCTCCGGCTCCAGCTCCGGCTCCAGCTCCGGCTCCAGCTCCGGCTCCGGATCCGACTACGACTCCGACTCCATGAGAACTCGCTATCGCCGAGTGTGCTTCGAGACAAATCGTCTCTGGCCTGGAGGAGCGCCTCGAAAAAGGAGAACCGGATCGCTGGTTATTGCTCAGCCTATTTCCGAACACCAAATTCTTCGCAAACGCGTTGAAGTAAATAAACAAACTATATTCGTTACGGCGTGAAATCATTTACCTGTACGTTACTCTTCTTTCTCATGATACACCCACGCTACAGTCTTTAAATGCCACGATCGTTATCGCTTTGGCACCCTTTTATTTTCCTTATAATTACGCGACTGTTTTTATCTAAAAAGTAAATACGTAATGATTATCGTGTGAAAGTAGAACATTGTTCGAATATTTGACGTATATTTCATTGTTAGGATACATGGCTCGTTCGCTACTAGATATTTATCGCAGATTTCTGATTTGATTTCTGACAACCCATGGGTTATTTCAGTTATAGATTCAGACTTTGCGACAAAACATAAATTGACCGTTATTGCCTGTCATTTCCGGCTGATATAATTATTCTATTTTACTGTACAGCGATATTCTTGTAAATATTACCCTTTACATTCTGAACTTTGAATTATAAAATAATTTTAAATTTTCTTTTTTCTATTTTAAAATCTATAAAAGTATCTATTGCATATCTTTGCAATAGTATCCATAGTACAAATAATTATAAAGGTTAAAAGAAGTAACGCGAAATATCTGCAACATCTGTGTAAAAATAAATATTTCATAAAATTAGTATATTTTCAGTTGTATCAAAGTTATTATTCTTAATAACAGTATTATTATTATTATTATTATTATTAAATCTTACAACGATAAACTAATTTTTCGATGCAAATCTTTTCAGTCGTCTATTTTTTCTCGATAAAATATTAAATTTAACGATTTAATAATAAAAGATATTATTATTGTGTATAAATATACGATATTTTTGTTAACTTGATCAAAACGTTAATCAAAGTGTTTAAGAATTATTCTTTTTCTTAATTTTAATTCGCGCATCCACCGATATTCTATAATTATTAATTAAATTTAATTAAAAACGATCGATATTAATCTTAACGATACAAATCATCAAAATATTAAAATATAATTATATATCCTTAAAAAACTAATATAAAAAATCGAACAATGGTATAATATTATTATTCAATGTATTCATTTCTGATCAGAATATTTTTCTTTAATTCAAACTCCATTCAATTACAAAATAAGTATATAATTATAAAATATAAATTATACCGATCGATTAAATAAGTCGATCGAATAAATTACAATAATGTATTTTTAATGCTTTTACGAGTATTATATCAGTTTAAAAAACAAAATTCCTATTTTATAGTGAAAGTGGTGAGAAAACTCCACTTTAAATCCGTTATTGAGAAAGAAACTTTTGTTCGTTAATTAATTATAATATTTTAATGCAAAAAAATGGTAAGCGTTTACATGTTGACAGCGAACAGTTTCGTTTGAAATACTTTTATTAGATTAGTTAATGCAACACGCAAAGTAAATATCGTTTTCAAAGCACGTCTTCTCGCCTCGCCGTTTTAATTGGTTTGATTAGTTCGTTCGCGAACTTTTCCTGGCAAACTTTCCCTCGCCCGATGTCGCAATCTTTTACTTTACATGGTACGATCCAAATATTATCAAAGGGAAAAATCGGGGAAAAGAGTAAATAGAAGCGACGAATGGTATTGGAGGAAATCTCAATTTGGACGAATCCACGGGGGAGAAAAATGATTCGCGTGCGTCTCTCTCTCTCTCTCAGAAACGAAATCGGTTGTGGCGCGAGGGGAGATGTGAGGAGAGGCGCGAGGGGAGGCGAGAGGCGAGGCGAGAGGCGAGGCGAGAGGCGAGGCGAGAGGCGAAGCGAGCAATGCTTCCGAATATGCGCAAGTGGATAATCTGCGCGGAGTTAAAGTGTCAAAGCGACGCGAACCCACAGCGAAACCAACCCAGCGAAGGAGACGCATGGACGTGAGTTTTAGGGCTGGTGCATTGTAGGTTAAATTTGAATGGCGATTCAGGTTGCTACCGCAGTTCCCGCTGATGGTTTCTGTAGATGCCTCGAGTGCGCCGTAAATATGTGTTCGTGCGTACGTTCGTTCCAAGAGGCGCACTTACACACGAGCATGGGTGCGCTTATCTGATTATAACTCCCGGAGAGTAAGGGTAAACGGCGCGTCTTCTCCATGGGATCGGATCCCTACGCCGTTCGTTTGTGTGCGTGTGCACAACGAAGGGAAGATTCGCCTCGGTTGCAAATTAATGTCTCGGAGTAGGATAGGATAAGGCAACGCACTTATTTGCCGTTTACGTACCTTTTGATGTTCCACTCTAGTGATGTGTACATCCGTTTCGACCGCTTCTTCCTCCTTATGACACGAGATCTACAAGGATTAACTTTCTTTTCTTGTATTGGATGTTTTTCTTCTCGTGTATTGCGTGACAGCATGTAAGTCGGTAAAATATCTTACCTCGATGTAGCCGTTCTTGTTACTTTCTGTTTATAGGGATAAGTTTTAATACGAGTTTCCATGAATAACTTGCAATCGTATGAATATTTATACGGTTAAACACTTTAACAGCTATCGTCTCGTATTTTAAAGCGTATTTTCTCGTATTTTAATATTTTAATACGTTCGATATCGCATTAAAATATCAGGAATTTCTTTTTTTATTTCACATGCAAATATTTTTTCGCTCCCTCGTTTAATTTTTGTACTATTTCGATAAACTAGCCTATATATTTTTTACAAGCGTTAAAATATCCCGAATGCTGAACAAATTTATTTAATTATGAAGAACATTGAAATACGACTTTACGCGAGGTATAAAATCCTAATTGCGATTGCATTATTGTTCCACTGTACGATTTTACGAAAATTTCACAGTTATTAATATGATTTGCAATATTTCCCGTATTGAAAATTTGTTTATTGATTTTATTCCTGCATATATTGTATGCATTTTTTTTATGTCAAATGAATAACTCAAGGAAATTTTATTGGTTAAAAAAAAATCACAATAATAGATCGATATGTTCTACACGGAAAACTACAGTTACACTATGCCGTGCAAAATCAGTTTGTTCTAAATCCGCAGAAATTCCACAATATCACGAAAGCTATTTCTGCAATAATAGTGTTCTACATAATCTATCTCTTTCTACAATGATATATTTCTCTCTAAAGTGACAGACGTATCTCGTATAAGTATGTACAGCCATTGTATAAATCACACTTGATATCCATTTAAGACAGAAATAATGTCAACAATTTTATGTTTGTATACATTGTTGGATGAAAAATTGTTACCGTTATTAACATTAATATTATTAATATTTTTATTATTTTCATTATTATCTATTTTATTTATATTACTAATGCGTCACTTTATTTTTATATTAATTGTAAATGTAAATTCTTAAAGCTTAATTTAATCTAATAAAAGCTCGATAAATTTAAATTCAAATTAAATAGTGAAATCAATTCTGTTTAATTATTTTTTTAAAAAATTTAAAGTCTATATACATTTGACTTATATAAATATTTCTACTTATAAATTATTTGTTGTTGTTAAATTATTTTGAAGTAATATGAATACGTTAAAGTTTAGAAAAGTTTATATTTTGAAAACTAAATGTAATTTAGTTTATTAGACAGAATTTTTTGTACATTTTCATTCTTTATCTTACATTAAATAACATCAAATTAACAATTAAAAATATATTTATTTACATATCGAAATTCATAAAAATTAGTAGACTTTTATGTAATTAATACAAAATAATTTCGAAACAGTGAATGTTTCGATATAAAATAAAATATTATATATATTTATTATTCTGATGATTCCTTATTAAATCGAAAAGTTGTAACTAGTTGGTAATTGAAATACTTAATAAAATTTAATTAAAATTAAATCATAATATGAATAAATTTTAAATGTTCTAATCAACAAAAATAAATAAATTATGCTAAATTTGTAACAACACGGATTTATTTTATATCGTGTAAATATCTACAATTAAATTATACTATATATTTATAAACATTTTTCAAATAAACTAATTAATTTATTAAAATTAGATATTAAAAATTTATTAAACTTTTTAAAAAGAAGTATATACTTTTATAGAAAAATTAAATACGTTGTATAATTGTGCTAAAATAATTTCATTTTCAACATAATCTAATAATATTTTTTCAAAAGACTTCTATATTGAAAAAATAAAAGAATTATTTTTTATGAAAATATTTTTTAGCTTATTATATTTAATTATTATAAAATGAATACTTTTTAATCAAGATATACAGAATTAAATTATTAATTACTTTTTTCTCTATTTACACAATTATTTAGTATTAATAATTACTTATTAAGTTTGTTGTAATCAATGTTTCCAAAAAATTTACCGTTATATATTTGCATAAAGGATAATTTTTATACATAGTTTTATACTAAAAAATGATGTAAGTTTATTTTAGAATTTTAACGAGATAGTCTTCATTTTTCGCTCAATTTAAGTTATATTTTTCATGCAAATTAGGCTATAATCCTATGTATATGAGATCGAAATTAAAGGCACAATTGCTTTTTAAAATGCATATTAATCAGTATTATAAAAAAGAGCTTATGTCGTTTATTAAGTAAACGAAACATCGATCAAATTAATCCTCTATTCTGATAATATACATGGAAACCTGTTCATTTAAATATGCTTGATGCTGTTAGTTAAAAATTTTGATGCAAATAATATTAATCTTTAATAGCACTATGTTATATTAATCTCATTTACATCGATAAAAAAAATGAATATTATAAATATCCAGTCGTTAAAAAGATTCAGACGTTTATTATCGACATATTATTTCTCAAAGTTTACCGATGAAAATTTGTATAAATTTATTTTAAATCTTTATAAATATTATTGAATTTATAAATTAATCGATTACTATCATTACATCATTATTAATCGAATTAGTATATAAGCTTTAAATTAATCATAGGAAATACACCAATATTTTTACAAAAATTATCTAAAAATTTATTCGGTAAAAGATTAATTATTCAATAAAATATTCAAATATTTTGATTTAACTTTTCAATTATAATTTATATGTCTAAAAAAACTATTTCATCCATTTACTTCCAATATAATATGTTTAATAAAATTTAGTTTAAATTAAACGATTATCTCCGCTACTTTGGTTATTTTTATTCAAAACACAAATCGAATTTTCTGATTGCTTGAAATGAAGATTGTAAAATAATTTAATTATTTATTTATAAAAAATATGCATTTTTATAAATAATTGAAACATAAAATATGTTAAATTCTTTACAATCGGTATAAATATTTTGATTCCATGAAATTAAGAGTAACGCTTTCGTATTTTACCATTAATATATTCTAACATAGAAGGCATTTAATCGGATGCTTGTTTCAAAAAAAAAAGATATTTCTCCGAGTAATTCGTAATTCAAAAGGCGTTTCGTGTTATTGAAAAATAACGAAAAAACTGCCACGAAACGAGATAGCCAGAAGGAAGGTATTTCCGAGTAAATCGAAAAATCGAAAGCTACGCTATCCTTTAGCGAACAACTCGCTCTGAGGTACTAGATGCAACCGAACCGCTAAACGGTTTTTTCATAGAAGGAAACAACCCCAGGGCCGATATCAGCGCGGTTAACCCACGAAGAGAGAAGTCGATAAAGGCACGCAAGCAAGGAACGAGGCGGAATATCGGACTCTCGTCGAGGTTAGCCGAGTCGACGAGAGGCTTGGAGGCGATTTTGCGGGGGCTAAATTTTTTATCCTTCCTTTTTTTCGAGTCAGCATGAAGCTCAGCCGCTCGGAGACTCGCGCACAGGTGTGCGAGCCAAGAGGAGTAGCGACTTACACGGTGGCGAATCGAGTCGGGGCCTCCTCCTCGTGCACATACCCGTACACGATGCACCGCGAGACTTCGGCGACCCTTATCGCGACCGATCGTCGAGCGGAGGGTTGCCCTCCACGCGAGCGAGCGAGAGAGAGAGAGAGAGAGAGAGAGAGAGAGAGAGAGAGATGAGCTTCGCGTGCGCGAGTCGCGCCCGAAGAAAGAAGATGAAGGCTGCTTTGTGTTAAGAAGGATATCGCTTAGCAGAAATCACTGGCTGGGTGGCGGCTGCAAGCCGGAGCCGTGCTGCGGATTCTATACCGGGAACTTGCCAACTTCATTAAAATGTAGCCCCCATCAACAGGACTCATTGTTTCTCGTTTCGGCCGTCGTTTTGTTCTCTTGCCGGGAGACGTTTAACGAATGAAAGAAAATAATTGCATTCGTTATTCCAGCTTTCTTCTCTCTCTCCCTCTCTCCCTCTCTCCCTCTCTCCCTCTCCTTCTTTGCTCGCTTATTTTGCACAATACTAAACCACGACGTTTGTCGCTGTTCACCGATTGGATTCGCGTACAATAATTAATTGCTACGAATGACGATCGTTGCTGGGAATAAATTTGCCGCGACTCGAGTATTTTATTTTTCTCTACCAGCAAATTTTTCTTCCGATCAATGTTCGAACAGACAGAAGCTCGTATCCTCACCCGTGACTTTTTAAATAACTTCTTTTGTCTGCGATCTATTTCCGCGAACAAAATTTCATACTTACAAAAACTGGCTCGTAGTCTCGTCCAATATCAATGAGTTACTCGCGAAAAAAATTCAAGCCTAGGTCGAAGTATCAAAGTAATTTATTCAACGATAAATAATTTCTTTTATGCGCGCTAAAGTATTTTGTTTAAAACCAACTCGTAAAACACGATTGTAGTTGTAACATAAATGCAATGTACAACTACGCGTACATTTTAACTTGAACCGTAAACTACAAGCAATTAAACGACTAATTATCTTTAAGAAATATTTTTCCGCGCTTGTACAACTTGGTTCTCATACTGTAATTCATGTATTGAGCTTCTAAATGAATCTACTCGTGATTAACACTAATTACGCAACAGTATTTTATTTTGAATTAAAATTTATGATACTGTTAAAAGTATTTTTCATTAAAAAAAAGTTACGAGCGCATGAAGATTTTTTTGCGTGAATTTGTTTTTCTTTTTTTTTTCGAACATCCAGCTACACTTTGACGGCACAACGGCACCTTTCGTACGGAGGACAAATGTGACGTAAAAAGTGTTTTTGCTTAAACCTCTTCTAATTTTTTAAATTACGTATGATTTTTTTTTATCGAACAATGTTGAATTTTTTTCAAAATTTGACGAAATGTAGCAGAGGGCATTCATTGAGTTAAAAAAAATTTTTTTCATACGTTCCAAATTACTACAAGATGACTGTACTAAAATTAAAAAAAAATAAATGGATATATTTGATATTTGATTAAAAAGAGTGAGTAAGCAATTTTTTATTTATATACTTTTATAAAATAGAGTATCCAGTTTGAAATTTAAAAAAGTTCCTACGCTCTCGTGGACTTTTTCTTTTTATTATGAAACAAGCGTTGATTAACTTAATATAATCAAGTTGGCAAAAATAAATATACACGAGGTAATCGATAAAAATTTTACGTCTAGATTCCAGTTCCTGTTTTAAAAAAAAAAAAAAAAGACAAATTGCAAGCCCTAGACCGACGAGTAAATTTTGGCTATGTAAATAACTTTTTCCTTAGATGCGACGAAAAGGGTAGTCTCGGTCGGGGTTCTTAACCCCTACGCTAGACTCGGCTGTCCCCAGAGACGCGAAGAATACAAAATTCTTAAAAAATGCAGAGGCACTTTAAAGGCGGTTCTCCGTCGGGGGACGTCGCACCTCTACCGAAAAGATCGCTCCGTCTGCTCGCGAACGCATAAATCACTAGGATCGAGCGAGAGGACCGAGACCACTCGCGTAGTACGGGGAAGAGGATCCCGTCATCGGTGCTTTTTGCTCGTAAGGGTAATTGGGCTTGTCCCAAGGCGCCACGGAGTTCCAACGGGAAATCCACGCGAGCTTTCCGTTGAGCTTTCGGCGCGAACAAAGGCGAAACTCGCGTCTGCCTCTTTCGGTCTTGCCGTCCGACGCAACCTTCTTAATTACATTACTAGCAAAGAGTAACCGCCTCCCAATCAATTAAACGATTTGATTAATTTTTCTGACTCGATGCATAAAGTATTTGAGATATCTCAACCGAGTCCGAGCAAAGTTATCGGGTCCTTCGCACCGCTTTTACGCGAGATACAAGCATTTTTCACCGCTCTTTATTCCCGCTAGAAAACTACTTTGCGGTACGTCTTAACCGATAACTACCGTGTCGAAATTGCGTAACGCGAGCTACCGATGTCGTATCCTTTAGATCCGACGCGATATTGTCTGAATTATGAGCTAGATTTACGATATTTACAAATTCTAGAAAAAATAAATAAGAAATATCAGCGCGGTGAATCGATTGAAAATGATCTTCGTATGGAAAATAAATTTATTCGTAAAACAAACGCACGAATCGAGAAAGTTTGTCGGAAAACGTTGGCATCCTTAAGACAACAATCCTTAATACAACTTTTCGTTATGTACAACGCATTTGTCAGTTTTATTAACTCTACGGCATCAAACTTTCACGCGATAAATCTAATAACGTTCCACGAACTTACGGCGCTACGTAGAAAGATTCATAAGAACCATAAGTTTTTCAACGACGTAATATCTTTGACAAGCGCTACCTCGACGGATAAGATTCGAATCACTCGAACGTGATATCATTTAAAATAAGAAGTGCGAATTAATTTTCCCCGTGAGTATTCGCTCGTTTGCGAACTGTCCGGCAAAAGATTGCGAAAGTGTCCGTCCGGCGAGATCGATAATGAAATAACTCAAAGACATATCTCGGTCCAACCTCGTGGTTTCGTAACGCGAGTCTCGAACGAGCACACGATTATCTCGACGGATGGAGCGATCGGGCGAGCGAACCTTATTTTTATCTCGGCTCGCGACGCCAGGCGTTTCACGAACGATTTGGACCCGACGCGCGCCTCCGCTGATTCGTAAATTCCATAACGCGGAAAAAAGTCGCTTGAAACGGCGTCCAAAGTCGGCGTCCAAAGTCGGCGTCCAAAATCGGCGTCCAAAATCGGCGTCCAAAATCGGCGTCCAAAATCGGCGCCCAAAGTCACCGTCCCTCTACTCCTTCTCGCACATTCCGAGTGCATAGCCGAGAACAAGGGATTCTTGGTCGCACCGTCGACAAAGCGTGGCTCCCCTTTCGAAAACCTTTTTTATCCTCCATTGACTGCTCGAGCCTTTTCTTACTCGTTTACGAATGCGCGCGAGTCTTGGAGGAATAACGATTTACGATATTATCAATTGTCGTAGCCTCGATTGCTCTTACGGAGTCATACCTTCTTTTCGCTCTTTGCATTAATCTGTACCCGCTCGCTTATTCTTTGTTTACTCGCTGACAGAAGTTAACGGACAAGGTAGTTTTCTCCTAGCCGAGAATGAAATCCGACTTTTGTATCTTGATCTTATAGTTTCCGAACATATGTTGCGGGGTTACTTAAACTCGTATTTGCGTGAATTATTATTCAGTTTAGTTTATAAAATTTGAGATTGCCGATAATGGCTCCAGTTGCGACGGACAGCAAAGTACTTTTTGATACGTACGCGAGAGCTTTAATTATAAACTCGTAAATTGAAATTGTAATTCTTTTGAATTATAAATCACTTAATATCGTTTTAAAAAATAAAACGATTAAAAAAATTGAAAAATCTAAAATCCATTGGAGAATAAAATTATACGCCTTATTATATAATCTTTAAAGTAATTATAATCAAGCGTAACTTTCGAAGGAATAAAACCGACGCCGTAATAAATTCTTGATTAAAACATTTATTTATCTCCGTATATTCGATTTCTATTTCACGTGTGCGTTTAAAATATGAACGATATTAACTTGTGGAATTCGATACTTATTACGCTATTCTGCGAGTAATAAATTTGTCTTTGTTAAAAAAGATTATTCTGCAACTTTGATACAAAAGATGATTTTCAATAAGATTATAATACTAATGTAAAAATATACTTTTCTTGTATTGAATTTGAATGAAGATTTTTACAAAATAATAGTCTCTTTGGATATATCGAACATTGAAAAATAAATTTTATTCGTAACTCTCTTATTTATACACAGGTTATAACAATAATAATAAAAATTTCGATAACCACTTACAAATAAATATTTATTAAAATAGATACTTTACTATTTTAAGTAATATCAAAACTAAAACATTGTAATTGTTTAAAGAATATTTATAACAAAAAACTGTTACACAAGTTATACGAACATTGATATAATCTTTGATAAAATGTATAAAAAAAATAAAGTAATGTATTCTTCGAACAATCTATGGAACTACTTAATTTTTTTTAGAATAATTTAACATTTTTAATGCCTGTTTTATTTTTTGTATTAATTTATTATGTCTAATCAAGAATTTCTTTAATTGTTAAGTTTATTGAAAAAGAATTAAAATTATTTTAAATATATACAATAATTGTTATATCAACTTCGCGTTGCATAAAAAAGATATTAGGCTTACTTATGACATATAACATTCAAAAAAAAATTATTATTTATATTTAAAAAATTAGCAAATAAATTATAATATTATTATCAACAACGATAATAATATAAATATTATATTAAAAATATATTCTATAACTAAAAATTAAGATTCGATATATAATTTCTAATAAACACGAATATACTCAAATTATATAAAAAATGCAAAATGAAATTCACGATTTTTAAATTTTTTTAAACGTAACCAACTAAATTTGCATTAATTTTTTCAAAAATTGTACTAAATAAGACATAATGTTTACGTGTAAAAATACAGATGATGGGTAACTTTTACGAAAAGTAATACGATCCGAAAATATCTTGTCGATCAATCGCAGATCTCATCAGCTTTCAACACTGGAAAATTTGCTAACGTTTATTTAAAAGACAGAAAACAAAATTATGCATAGCGTAGAGATTACAATCGTGAAATTTATAAATGCTAAAACACTAAAAATAAAACACTAAAAATAAATATTATTTTGAATTAAAAGAAAACTATCCAAATTTTAATAAGAAATATACGATATTGTCACTTTCGTGTAACCCATTGATCTTTTATAAATAGATTATCATTTGCATACGTAAATTATCGCGACGGTTTAAAAATGGTTGAAAAATAGACGTGTACGTATTTATAGACAAATTTAGAATTTACGATTAAATACTTTTTTGTAAAATCTACGATTTTATAAAATATAAATAATAAAATATAATTTAAAATAAAGTATAACGATCTTATTTTCGACACTAACGTTATTAACGCGAGAAATATAAAATTATCGTTACGACATAGATTCGATCGCAATATTGCTATTGCGAGTAAAAAAATTTCATTAAATTTCCTTAAATTATTGAAAATTCATCTTTCGCATCGTTTAATATTATTTATTCGAGTAAAGCAAGGATTTTCGAAAAGCAACGATTTGTTTGGTTAAAAATACTAATACGCGTATCTTTGTTTGCCGTTGATCGATCATAAAAACGAAAATTCTTTACGTCTATCGATGCTTTATTATCGAATACGCTACGAAGCAAAAAATATAAAGTAGTTTAAAGAAAAATATATAAACTTCTTATTTCGTGAAAAAGGTGAAAGAGAATTAAACGAAACATTTTGTTCGCCTTAACGAAAATAAAAATTGAAGAAACGCAAGATATTCAATTATTTTCACGGGTATTAATATTTGTATATTATTTCTGAGTGGATGCGTTATATTCATGCCCCTCCAGGGATACAGCTTATATCCGCTCATGCGTCATAATCTCATACAAACTAGTAAGCCGCTTAATGACGTCCCCTCGGTGTAAATTGTTTATGCAAAATAGAGTGGAGTAAATTCATTCGGAGGACGACCGATACAAACTACGAGGATACGTATCGCGAGAAAAGAGAGAGCGAGAGAGGAGAGTTCGTTCCAGCAACAGCTTGAATAAATTTTCTGGCCGAAAAGACTCTGACGCACGATTCCGGGCTCTCGCGAGCTCGTAATTTGGAATTTTGATACACTCGATTCGCGCGCGCACCGACGGACAAGGCGACGGCCTGTTTAATAATTTATGAGGGACTCGCGCGCGCAACGTCGCAGTTTTTCCTTTTCTCCTTTTTCTACATAAATGCCCGCGGTGGCACTCGCAAAGTAGCCGGTGCCGCGCGTCACGGAACTCGACCGAGAACAAGAATAAGAAGAAGATGAAGAAGCAGAAGAAGAAGAAGCAGAAGAAGCAGAAGAAGCAGAAGAAGCAGAAGAAGCAGAAGAAGAAGCGGGAAGACGACGCGGTCCATCGGACCCGAGAAAAAAAGTGTAATCGACGCGACCGCGACCGAGAGGGAGAGACGCTAATCTGATTAGGTGGAGGAGCTTCCGAACTAGGCTATTCCTGCGTTCGCGTGCGCCAATTCGAGCGACAAATACTCGTTTCTTCCACTTTCTTCGCTCGTAATCGCCTGCCGCGATTACTGTCGCGATTACTGACGCGATTACTGACACTTCGCCGCACAGCTATTGCCCAAACTTATTTCGCCTCGTCCACGTCTTTTCGACCGCATATGCCCAATTACTTCCAATCCTCGCTCTCGACCTTCCCGAGTCCTCCGCGAGCTGAGGATTTCTTCGTTGATCCACGGCCCTCCGACGATCGCCCAGCGAAGAATTCGCGAATCAACCCGATCGAAGAAAATTGAAACGTGAAAAGTGAGGACCGTCGATCGACAAGTTATCGGCTTCCGCTCGCGCTTCTTGGGAAAAACGAATTCCCGATGCTTCGCGTTGCTGTTGTTAAAGCGAATGGTAAAACAAATCGTAAGCAGATCGTAAAGCAAATCGTAAAGCAAATCGTAAAGCAAAAGCCGAGACTCCGTTAATTACCTTGTTAATCGCAAATTAAAATTCCGACACCGATGCTTCATCTAACGGAAGTTGCCTCAACTCTCGTATCGGATCGGTTCGAAATTATCATACCGAGCGACCCTCGAATACCGGCGGCAGTGTTCGACCGTACCGACTTGATCGAAGAGTACCAGTGAAAATCGCTTGTGTACCGTCGAGTCTACGCGGCCACACGTGTAAATACGATACAAACTTAACCTCGAAAAAATACGTCGGATCTCTAAGGGATGTAAACATCGATAGCGATTAAGAGTTTTAACCGTGTAAAGGTTTATAATTTAATTCGAGTGGTGCTGTATACAAAAATAATTAAAAATGTTGCGAAGACAAGCTCGACTGAGGCGAGAATACCTCTACAGGAAGTCGATACAAGATAAACTAAAAACCATCCAAGAGAATAAGGACAAAATCAAGAAATGTCTCGAAGAAAACATTCCTATTCATCCCGATTTGAGAAGTTCAGCGTTATATTTGCAAAGAAAAGCCGAATGGGAAGATGCAGGTCCGGAGCTCGCAGCTCTACAGGGAACGGAGATGGGTGGAGCGGTTGGATCTAACGAAGACGACGAATACAGATGGGCAGGGGTGGAGGATCCCAAGATCGTTATAACGACTTCCCGAGATCCGAGCTCGAGGTTGAAAATGTTTGTCAAAGAATTACGTTTAATTTTTCCGAACTCTCAAAGGATGAATCGCGGTAACTACGAAATGAAACAACTGATTCACGCGTGCAGGAGCAACGACGTTACGGATTTTATTATCGTTCACGAGCACAGAGGAGTACCGGACACTCTTATAATTTGTCACTTACCTTACGGACCTACCACGTATTTTACCATGTCCAATGTTATTATGCGTCACGATATACCTGAAATTGGAACGATGTCGGAACAGTATCCGCATTTAATCTTCCATAACTTTAAAACGAAGGTAGGTTTAAGAACGATGAGTATTTTAAAATACTTGTTTCCTGTACCCAAGGAAGAGAGCAAAAGAGTCATTACGTTTGCCAATCACGACGATTATATATGCTTCCGACATCATACCTACAAAAAAGTAAATGGAAAAGATATAGAACTTTCAGAAATTGGACCAAGATTTCAATTAAAATTGTACGAAATAAAGCTCGGAACTTTGGATTCAGCTGCAGCGGCGGATACCGAATGGGTTTTAAGACCTTACATGAATACCAGTCATAAGAGAAGATTTTTATCCGATGAAGATGGTTGGCAACAAGAGGACGATGTAGAATAAAACTTTGTAAATATATTTATATAATAAAATTACTTTTTCAAAACGTAAATTAACGCTGGAAATTTCCTTTTATTCTATTTTGTATATATAATTTTATTAAGATTACATTGGTTTACGACTAAAAAACGAAGCAATGTATACATTAATACGTTTCAAGGATATATTTTTCTTATTACTTTTATAAAAAATCTGATTAAATATTCGAGATAGATACAAAAACTGAAGAAATCGAATTGAAAAATTAGTAAATTATTAGTTTTAAATTGCTATTGATTTTTAACGGAATGTTTAAATCTTAAATTTAATATAGTATTTAAAAAATATTTATCTTTTCACATAAATAATTAACACTGATAAAAGAAGAAAAAGTAAACTAAAATATTTTGAGAGATTATGATTAGAAAAATCACTTTAGCTTTTAATATAAATATAAACTTAATTTGAAAAAATTTTAGACTATAAGAACATGAAAAATTATATATTATTGTACTTAATTATACACACGTTAAAAAGTATAGATGCATCTTTTTATGTCAGTGTTACAGCAACAAAAAGAAAAATGCTCTGTACGAAAGAAATTCTGGAATCGGAAAGACTTTTTGTTCTATTTATAATCTAAAAAAAATCTGAAATGTTCTAGATTTATATACAAATAGATATAAAAATATATAAGAAACGAACTATATTTTTATGAATATATTATTTTACAAAATGCAATTCAAGAAGTAAAATATTAGAAAAACTGTTTATAAAATGAAAAGTTTTCAATTAATCGAAATTCGCAATGGTTTTTTAAACAGAATATTATTTCAAATACTTGATTAATATTTATAGTTGATGCCTTAAATTTGTTCAAATACAATTTATTTAAATACAATAAAATGTACCTTACATTTATTTTATTTTTTTATTATTAATATCGTAATGAAAATATAATGAAGCTTAAGTTAGTATCCGTGCAATAAATGAAACTGTTATTCTTGTTACGATTAAAATTTTTGTATTGTCTACAGAATACCTAATAAATCAACGTTATAAATTATAACAGTAATATTTTCAACAATAATCACCATATTTTTACCCAAATTGTTTTTAAAGCGATAGAGTATTTTGTTCTAATTAATGCTCTAATCGATATCTAATAAATTATCACTATTATGACTCGGAAAATCGTCATAACTAAATTTTTTATTTATTAGATTATTGTACTAATAAATTTTGTCCGATTTTTAAAAAAAATATATATTTTATATTCATGTACTTTTTTAAAAAAAGGAATTTTATTCAATTTTAATTATTAAAAATTTCAAATATGCTTAATAATTTTATTTTAAATTTTATAACTTTAATTATTTGATAAAAATTATTATACCAGCGAAACATATAATCGGGAACTGTACCTTTTCTATAAAACAAATAAATTCAATATAAAATATAAAGGGCAGAATTGTCAATACTTCGAAGTTTTAATAATCTGCACAATATAAATTTGATAAAAACAAATTTTTATAAGTAATAGTTTGAAGGCGTGATAAAAATGTCAATTTCCTTTACCTTACAACAAATATATATTGAATCCGATATCGATTTTATATACTTTTGTGACAGCACATTTTAACGTTTTATTTTTGTGTTTAAAATGTTAAATCGGCATATTAACTCTTTTTACGCATAATTGTTAATAACTACTTAAAACATGATAATGATGAAAAAGATTAAGAGATAAATTATAATAACCAAAAAAATTCAAATATAAATTTCTTTTAATATAATTTTATTTAAAGATTAAACCGTTATTCTTATAACTAATCTTAAAAATAAATTATCAGAGTTCTCATCATCTTTTTAATATAAAATTTTCATTTACCTATGTAACTACTTGTGCTTGTATTTTCATGAAAATTATTTTAAATAATTTTTCATTAAACAAGCATAAAATAAAAATATTTTCTAGATTATACATTGAAAATTGCGACTATTTCTTAATAAAAACTATATTTATAACTTTAATCGAGGTAAAATGAAACAAAAAAAACTGATACAAATTTGAATTTTATAAAGTTATAGGTATTAATTTATAGTTCATTGACATTATAAAATCTATTATAACTGTTTATGCTATTATGACACTGTAAATGCATTTTAAGTTTTTCTAAATCAATAAAAGCAATAATCAAATAAGTATTATCATTGATACTACATTAAATATTGTTTACAGACGATGAATGATTTGAAAGAAAAGAAAAAGTATAAAATACATATAGAATTTGACAATAACTACCAATAAATTGAAACTAAAGCAAAACAAGAATTACAGGGAATTCAGATTTTCCTATTCTATCTCGAATTTACGCGGATGGAAATAACTTTACACGCATTTGTATAGTGGTTGCATAATTTTTTGGTTATTCCGACCAAAAGTGATCGCAAGTCTTCCGACTCAATAATGCAAGGCAAATGTCTTCCTGTAAGAATAAACACTTTACGATCAAAATGCATATCGAACAATTCTCTTTCATTAGAGACTACTTGAAACGAATCCTTTGACTTTATTTTTTCATTACATTCGAAAACCCTTTTCCCCTGAACCTAATTTGCTTTGTCACATATTCATTCGTTAAATCTTTAAAAGAACTGTACAGACATTTTTGTAAAAAAATTTGTTTTAAAACTTAATCGTAAACATATAATACCTTTTACATAATATTTATTAACATTTTATACGTTGATAAAAAAAATGGTATAAATTTCCAATATATGTATTTGCATATTTATTAATAAAAGTGAAATTATTGATAAAGCAAAGAACAATGTATGTTTCTTCAAGATTTCTCAAAATTTCTTGAAAAATGAAGATATACATTTTTCAAACATTGTCTGTTATAAGTTAAAAAAATTAGAATGCATAAAATTTCTGATGGAAGAACTGTAATTTTTCATTAAAAAATTAATTGCAATAATAAAACTTTAAAAATTCACGATATGAAAAGTTTTTATGAAAAAAACGTTAAATTTATTCGAAATTTACTCGATATCAACATGTTTCATACAGCATCAAATTTTTTAATTCCACGTAAATCTCCGTTCGAAATTTTTACGTTGTAAAAAAAATAAGAAAAAGTTTGAATAACTGCATAATAACTGCAAACTTTTAAAAATTTAAAGACAAATTATTAATACGTACTTTGCTTGATGGGCTTTGTTAAACTAATGAAACGTTTATGATGCTTCGTTGGTATCAAGATATTTTTCATAAAATTCAAATGAAATATTTTAAAAAAAGGTTTACTCGGAATTCCATGATATTATGTATTAGTTCTGTATATTAATGTAACTGTTTGAACGTAACGTTATAAAATTTATACATTTATATATCTTACTATTTTACAAAATACACATTAATAATTAATTGTTCGTAATAATTGTTTTATTTATAAATGTTTAATTGGATCGAAGAAGTACAATATTCATACAATAAGTTTTGTTTTTAATCGTAATAAACAATGATTTTACATATAATTATTTTACTTATGCCTAATATGCTGTTATATACATCGATCACAGTCTTACAGATTATTTATTTAATTATTTTTTTAATTATAAATCAATTGTATAAAGACTGTACATTCGAAAATTGTTCGTAATAAATTAAACGACAAATGTATAAAATATAAAATTATAGGAGGAATGCGCGCCAACAAACATAGTTTTTGTAATTGACTCCAGTAGTTAAAAAGCGGAAATGAATCGAGCACTTGCGCGATATATAAATTAAAAGTTTGGTACAAAAATTATTTAACAATAGTGCTTTCGATAATAATTAATACTATGTCACTCGCTGCACACTTGAAATAATTTTAAGCTATCCGAAATTATTCCAAAGGACTCTAAATTCGATATTTGTAAGTCGGTGAAGACTGTGATTTATTATAGTTTACACTTGTTCTATAGCAACATTATTGTTGTTTTTAAATATATATATGGTAGAAAGTTAATTTTCAAATTTAGTCCTTCGGCTTCGGCCAACTAAAAAAAAAAAATATATTAAAGAAAAACGGTTTTTCGAATAAAATTTAGGAGGGGGCGCTCGATCAAAGCATTTTGTCTGAATAGTAGCACATCGAGAACTGTCCCTTGTCGGGACACATTTTTTTACTTTAAATTAAATTATTTGTAAATAGAAACAACCGATGGTATAATGGAATATTTCTCAACGCCAAAAAATCAAAAGAATGACGGTGAGAATATTTGTTTACTACTTTGGTCAATGTATTTTTTGGTTAGGTTATGTTTTGAAAATTTCTGCATCTGTAGTGGTAAAAATTTTTTATTTACGATTGTGATTATTATTGTTCATGGTGTTGGTTTGAAATTTTTAGCTGTAGTATTCGTAGAATTTTTTTAACGAGTCGTCTTCGAAATTTAATTTTACTTTAGGTATTTTTTAAATCAAAATACAATTTTTTAGCTTTGCACATGTATTTTAAAATTTCATATCAAATTTGAAATTAGTAAAAACAATTTATTATTTTGACATATATTTAAAATACATTTAAAATATATTTTTGTGTTTATTTATTAACTTTAGAAATAAATGCATGTTAATTTATAGCTAGTTGAAAATGTCAAAGCAGCTTTAAGCTTTTCTCTTTGTTGGCAAGATGCAGTCTTTTGAAACTTACAGATTCTAGAGGTTACTGGAATTTCTCGAAGTGGCAGGGTTAGAAAAAAATCTTCAAAATTAGTAGATTTCGAATCTCCGGATGATTTAACCGAACAAAAGTTAAAAAGACAAAAAGCTCAAAATAATGCACAGCAATTACTAGACAAATACGAGCAACAACTTCAACAACAAAAATTCCAAAATGTCAATTCCACGCAACAAACAAATTCCACTCCTCGAACAAATACCTTCCATCAAAGAAATAATTCTGAATCGGGTGCGGTGCGTACTAAGATGGAAGTTAATTATGAATCAAGCTCGGAGAACGAAGAGGATTCTTCCGATTCTGAGTCTGAAAGTGCCAATGGACTTGATAACGACGATAAGACTACTTCTGACTCAGAGTCGGAGGACGAAGTTGATCCCTTGATGATGGATGAAGTTGAAATAGAAGAAGAAGAAAATACTGGATTTACAAAATTAGAGCCACCTGAACAATCAGATGTGCCATCTCAAGCAAAAAGTAGTTTATATATGTTAGAAAAGTATAAAAAAAAATTGGTGATAAAAGATGGTAAAGTCATCAATAAATCTATGAAAACGCAACGAAAAGACAAAGGAGTAAGGAAAACTAGTTTATCGAAGATTTTTTGTGTTGCAATATTTATATAAATATATTTTAATTTTATAATTTGTTTTAGAAAACTAGATTTACAGCTTATATGTTATGGGCTAAAGATGTTAGACAACAATTAATAGATCATCATCCTAATTTAGGTTTGTTTAAAAACATCAGAACACGAATAATTAATTAACGTAATACTGAATATATATTTTATTGTCATAGACTTTGCGACGATATCAAAGAGATTAGGTGAACTATGGTCTACGGTACCTATGTTAGAAAAATACAATTGGAGGAAACGTGCAAAACGACTTGCTTTGAAACCTACCGAAAATGTTAAGGATGATAAAATACCTCCACCAATTTCTCGTAAATTTATAAATAAAATAGGTAAATAGAGGAAGCTACTTTTATTTTTAGTGAAATATTTTCTTTCTATGTGTTTTATAATTTTTTAGGACCAGGTAGTAGAGATATTACTTCTCCTAAAAAAACAATTCAACTAGGAACAGTAGTTATAGGAAATAAAGTACCTGTATCACCTCCTTCGAACAAAGTAGGAAAAGATGTATTGAACGAGCCTTTCGTAGGAACGGGAATGTATAAAGTTACCGGCACTCAACCAATAGATGTAGCTGCTCATTTAACATTATTAGGAGAGAGTCTAACGATTATAGGTAAAAGACTAAAAGAACACGAAGGACAGATAACAGTTTCCGGGAGTCTACCCTTACTTCTAGATTCTTTATTATGCGCTATTGGTCCATTACTCTGTCTTACGCAACAAATACCTGAAATGAATGGAGCCGATCCAAATAACTTATCTACCATTCTGGAAAATGTGGCATATATAATGCCCGGTCTCTAAATTATAAAATTAGTATAAAACTAAGATTTATTTTGTATTCCTTTATTTAATGAATTTTTTATAAATGCAACTCAATGAATTTTTTTTAATTAAAAATGAGTTGATGATTTATTCGAAAATGTTGTAAAATAATTATGATTAATAAAAAACATCTTATTCTAAACGTAATTCTTAAGAATAATATTTACAAACGTTACAAATCATAATTGCGTCCTTAAAAACTTTTTAAATATAACTACGTAAAACATAGTCAATCCGATTAATAAATTACTATGTACATTTTATTCTAATCTATTGTTGAGGTAAAATCGGTGGACAGGTACAGAAAAGATTTGTGTCGCCGTAAATATCGTCTATTCTACCAACTGTAGGCCACATTTTTGTGCTTTTTTTAACAAAAGTCTAGAATAAAAATAAAATTTCGGATTAATAAACATTCAAAATTAAAGTAAGGTAAAATTCTATATATAAAAATTACATACAGTTGGAAAAGCAGCGAGTTCTCTAGAGTAAGGTCGATTCCACTTATCAGAAATAACTTGTTCTTGAGTGTGAGGTGCCATTTTAAGAGGATTAATACTGGCATCTAGTTTTCCGTCTTCAACATCTTGGATTTCTTGCCTTATTGCTGTAAAATAGAAAATTAAAATACTATAAAAACTGTAAAAATTTTATTGTATTAATATGTGTGATTCTACGATATTTGCTTATTTGTTTAATTATTTTTTTTTTAATAAAAAAAAGTACTGCAAATTATTTTTTTAATTTTTTAAAGCGTTATACACTTTTTTATTTAAAATAATATAAAATTTATATTCATTTATAATAAAATATAAAAATATACTACATTAAAAATTTCTGTGTATTACAATTATTTGAAAAATAAAAATTATTTGTTTTAAATATTAATTCTTACAATATGTAGTTAATATATTATAACCTTTCAATACTATTTAACAATGTCATATTTGTTCTTATCAACGTGACCGAGTTACGTCTATCGATTTCAGCTAAAAGCTTAAAGGAGATATGCAATTTCAAATGGGTGTTACCTTATTAAAAATAACTATAAATTCAGAATATAAACCAAGAAAAGTCTTAATTCCAAACAATACAATTTTAATTAACGATTTTATTAATATCGCAAAATATTTATTGCTTCGTTGATTTACCATAGCAAAATACTTTGTTCTTATAAATTAAATTTATTTGTTGAATTCAGAAGCGTAAAATTAAAGAAACCTATTTTATGCATATCACGATAAAAACGAAAACGAAATACTCGAAAAATATAACTTTTCGTGATTACGCAAACATAATCAAATAAAAATAAAATAGTGAAAAAATGCCATTTTCTCGAAAAAAAAAAGATTAAATAACCGATCCAAGAAGGAGTTTACTTTTCTTCTCCTCATCGGGTAGAACAATCGACAACGAACTCGAATAAACTACAATAAACGGAAAAAGAAAGGAGAAGGAAAACTTACAGATAAGAGCATCGCAGAATCTGTCGAGTTCGATCTTGTCCTCAGATTCGGTGGGCTCGATCATCAAAGTCCCGGCCACGGGCCAACTCATCGTTGGCGCATGGAACCCATAATCCATGAGTCGCTTGGCGATGTCCACCGCCTCGATGTTTGCACTTTTCTTAAGATCCCGAATGTCAAGGATGAACTCGTGAGCCACGAATCCGGTTTTGCCCTTGTACAAGGTCTTGTAATTACCCTCCAGTCGCTTGCTCATATAATTGGCGTTGAGAATGGCGACCTGCGTGGCCTTCCGTAAACCACGAGCGCCCATCATTTTGATGTACGCCCAAGATATTGGAAGAATGGCCGAGGAACCGTAGGGAGCCGCCGACACTGCGCCTAATCCTTGAGTCACCTATTGCAAAGGTTGATTATTACAACCGTTACGATCCCTGATAATGATTTTACTATTTCGAACATCTTGCTTTATCCTACCCTCGCAATGGGCAGTCGATATTTCTGTTAAGCTTCGCTTCCGTATTTTTTCCGACGTTCAAATTTAAAAACAATAAGAGATATCTAACGTTATTATCTTTTAATTATTTGATAGCGTTCGAATGGATGATGTACTCAAAGTAAAATAAATAACGCGAAGAAAACGATTTAAAATATTGCATCGATATATTTTAATTACTATGTATTCAAAATGTATACAAGATCGCTTACAAAGGCTTAAAAAAACGTAAAAGAATATAATTATAATCAATTTAGAGGCTTCTATAAATAAAAAACTCTAACAATTCTAGAAATTACCTTAATTTCACCAGTAGTCGGATCGACGATCGGGTGGCTCGGTAAAAATTGTATCAAGTGCTTTTTGACGCCGATCGGACCCATTCCTGGACCACCGCCTCCGTGTGGGATGCAGAAAGTCTTGTGGAGGTTGAGATGCGAAACGTCGCTACCGTAATCACCGGGTCTGCATAGACCTACTTGCGCATTCATGTTCGCTCCGTCCAGGTAAACCTGACCACCGGCTTTATGAACGAGTTCGCAGACGTCGCTGATCGTCTCTTCAAAAACGCCGTTCGTCGACGGATACGTAATCATCAGGCACGAGAGAGTATCCTTTAATATACGGATTCCGGAAAAAAATTTGTACATTTAACTTTGTTATAAATGGTGACGTCCAATTTAATATTATATTTAGCGACTGAATTATGCTATTGATTTCTCTAAATTTACGAAACACGATATACGTATAAATATGTTAACGTATGATCCATGTAAGTTTTACTATGGATTTAAATATAATTATAAAAAATACACTGTTTGTTTTTACTTCTATAACTTATACATAAAATTAAAAAATTATAAATTAACGTTCAAAATATCGATTCAAAAGAATATTGCAATATTCTACTAAATAAATCTTTGAAATTATATTTTATTAATTTCAAACGGATAAAATATTTGGAAAATAAGTTTTGATGACTTCATTTTTGTTATTTATAAAACATTAACGATTACAGGCTTCTCAAATATTGTAAAATCGCTGATTTTAAGGTACATTGTTAGTTTTTTTTTTGTAATCAACAGAATTTTTAATTGTTCTTTCATATACTTGTGATATATTTCTGCTTAGCCTTTTTACATATTTCTAAATAATTCATATGCACGTCAATATAATGATCGTATATATAAAATATACAAATTATTTGTAAATAAACAATAATTTAGACAAAAATTATTTTTATAGGAAAATTCATAATAATACTTTCAAATTAAATATTTGATATTTGCTTTATATATTTACTTATAAACATCAAATAAGTTGTATTTATTAATTAAAAAATATCGATTTAAAGCGGTGTAAGATAAAAAAAACTTTATATCCGTGTACAGTCGTAAAAAAGAAAAGAAAAAGAATCGTACATACTCCGATTACGAAGTAATACCATCAAGGTATCGATAAACTTTCGCGGAAGCGCATTTTGTATCGGTTTGCTTTTTTTGTCGGTATTGAATTTCCTTTTTCGCACCTTGCGTTAAGCCATCGAACCACAGCGATAAAAAATATCGTTTAATAAATATCAACAGCTAAAAATATTTTGTTAAACAAGTCACTCCTTCAAAACTCAATATCAACTCTTTGTAAAAGAAATCGATTTCGTTTGCAAGAAAACACACCTTGAACTTTTCGGTCATCGCCTTGAGGTGTTGGACGTCCACGGAACCGTCCTTACTCACGTTTATCGGCTCAACCTTCATGCCGGCCATTTGCGCGGAGGCCGGATTCGTGCCGTGGGCCGACACCGGTATCAGGCACACCTGCCGTTTTTTGTCACCCCGAGACTCGTGATAACACTGTATGGCTCTCAGACCCGCGTACTCGCCCTGGGCGCCGCTGTTCGGCTGAAAACTAATGCTGTCGTATCCAGTTATCTCGCAGAGATCTTGTTCTAACTCGAGGAACATCTGCTGGTAGCCCTTGGACTGCTCCGGAGGTACGAACGGGTGGATATCGGTGAAACCCTTGAAGCTGCACGGCATCATCTCCGTCGTCGAGTTCAGTTTCATCGTGCACGAGCCCTTTTGAATTTTTTATTACAATTTATTAAGGAATATTTATCTAGTCTTGACTTTACCGCTCGAGGATTTTGTATAATAAATTAAAAAAAAAGCAAAATTGTTCGCTACTCGATAAATCACGAATTTGTATTTTGCGAAATTTTTATTAAACACTTGCCAACATAAATTTCGTTCAATTTATATCTATGATACGTAAAATATGAATTTAATTTTTTTTTACTTTTTAATACGTCATTCTTATCTTAAATTGATAAAACTACCTAGAAATAATATCGTAACTACATTTTAACAATTGATAACTTGCAAGAAATTTAATCGTAACACATATATATTTCTCGTTACGCTTAACACATTGATTCTAAATTAAAATTGACTCGACATAATATATAAGTGTATTAAATTTCTATTTTTATTTAAAAGAGAAATATATCCGTTATATTATTTTGAACGGTATTTTTAAAAAATTAAAAAATTAAATATAAAATAAGTCAGTGGTAATCTTATTCGATAAATTAACTATGAATGCTTTAATTATATTTGATACAAGTTTGAAACTTACTAATGGAATCATACTGTGCACTAATGAAATATCTTTATTTTCCAAAGATTTCATGTATCTAACTATTCTCGTTTCCGAGTGATGCAAATGGAAAACTGGATGGTCTAAGTAAGAACTCGTTCGATGGAACGGAGACGAGCTTAAATGCTTTCCCTTTGTCAATCCGCAATTTATCACTTTCTCAATCGTTGTGTCAGTAAAAAATACTTTAAAAATATCGTTTATATCTTCGAATCTCGTTGTTTCGTCCAAAGATAATCCAACTGTGCCATCTTCATTGTATCTACAAATTTAATTATAAGTAAGAATACCGCATTTAGTCTTTTAATTCAAAATTAATTTATATGTATAATTTAAAACGCATTCTATTTATAATATATAGCGTTAAAAATAATATTTTAAATTTATTTAAAAGAGATTATTTGCTTCTTAAATATGAAAATTATTAAAATATTATAATATTCAAATCTATAATAATGATATTCGAATACTATAATTTTCCTTGTTATATAAATTGAGAGAAATAAGAATATAAGATAAATTGTCATTTTCAAAGTCCATAAGTTAGTGTTGAATAATTAAAATATCTTAAAATGTTATACATTTTATTTGAAACTTACCCATTGCACGAGTATTCTTATTCATTATTATAAATATTATCGCACGCGTTACAAACAATCGCGCACCAAATAATTACATAATTTTATAATTTTATAATTTCAGAATTAACGATTATCACGTATCATCGTTCTCGGTGAAGCAGCAACGAAAACCCAATGCCTGTGCGTAGTATTCACCTCAAGTTGATCTTCGCTGACTCCGCGTTCTTTTTGATATCTTCGCTCGGCACCTTGGGTCTGATCGTAATAGTGTCGAAGTACCACCGACTGGCGATCGTATGACCGTCCGCCTTGAGACCCTCCGCGAGAGCAACCGTCATATTATGCACTCGGGTGGCGATGTTCCGGATGCCCTCGGATCCGTGGTAAACCGCGTACATGGCCGACATGTTGGCGAGAAGCGCTTGAGCCGTGCAAATGTTGCTCGTCGCCTTGTCCCTCCTTATGTGCTGTTCCCTCGTCTGCAGAGCCAAACGGTAAGCCTCGCGCTGCTCCGAATCCCGGGTGACACCGATCATACGTCCGGGCATCAACCTTACGAACTTCTGCTTGCAGGCGAAGAATCCCGCGTGCGGACCTCCGTAACCCAGAGGTACACCGAAACGTTGACTCGTTCCCACGCAGACGTCGGCTCCGAACTCTCCCGGTGGTTTTGTGATCGCCAACGAGAGCAGATCCGTTGCCACGCAGATCAAAGTCTGTGGATCATCCGTCGATTAATCCACTTCCTTCGAGAAAATTACGGAGATTCTCGCTCGATTTTTCGACTTAAGCGAGACTTAAGCGAGACTTAAGCGAGACTTAAGCGAGACTTAAGCGACTTTTCACAGGTTACTGCCTCGTAATAATTATTTATCGTATTTTTTATGGTTGAACGATAAGAACGAATATGGAAGATTCGAAAGAAGGTATCGATACCGATCGTACCTTATTTAAAATACGATTAGATCTAAATAAGTTTTCTTCGAATACAGAAATGCCGCGGTAAATCGACAAGAATCATCGATAGAATTATGTTATTGAAACGACTTTGTAACTTTACGTAGATAGGTCGCACTTAAAGTACTACCGAAAGCTCGTTAAAAATACTCGAATCAAAGAAAATAAAAACAAAGATAAATGCACCAACGTAACACTTACTCCGTTGGCTTGAGCCTTTTGCACGACTCCGGCAAAATCGTTGATGGATCCACTCGTGTCCGGGTACTGCAAAAGGATGCCAGCAATGTCCTTGCCGCTCGTGTCCACCTTGAAGACGTCACCGAGTTGTAGTTCCAAACCGAGCGACGCGGCTCGCGTCCCTATGACGCTGATCGTTTGAGGATGAACTTTGTCCGAGACGAAGATGCGCTTGCGCTTGTTGAAGCGGTGAGCCAGGGCGAGAGCCTCCGCAGCCGCGGTTCCCTCGTCGAGGAGCGAGGCGTTCGCGACCTCGAGACCGCTCAGATCGCAAATCATTGTCTGATAATTGAGCAGACTCTCCAATCGGCCTTGCGATATCTCCGGTTGGTAAGGCGTGTATTGCGTTGTCCTGGATGCGGGCGAAATTTATTTATTATTGCTTTTACATCCACGAGTCTTTTGATTCGCGTGCTTCGTATTTCAAAGTGTACCTTTTTTTAATAGCGTTTAAAGAAATCAAAAAAATTTTAGTTGTCTTTGCTAAGTATACGGAGGAATCGCAAATTGCGGAAGATATTTAAAAAACTATAGTATTTGCGATTCCTCGTCTCGTACAATCGTCGTTCGAATTTTTTTATTATCGTTAATTATGAAAAGGAAATAAAAATATTAAATCTTATTTAAAGCGTTAAATTTAAATTAATTATTGTAATAACAAAAATGAGAATCGCGAGGTAAATCAATGTCGAAAGATTTTCCATGCATTGAAAAGTGTAGGCGAATGAATTAAATTGAACTATGCACAATGTGATTTTTATTAATTATCTTAATTTCAAAAAGCATAGAGTTTAAAAATCTTAAAATTGATAAATTTGAAAAAAATTTAAATAACGATATGCCCTTATTTACTTAAAATATTCCTTTTATTTTTAAATTTGTTTATATATCCTGTATTTAATACTAACTTATTATTAAATGATATTTTTCGATTCGTACTCCTATTTTTAAAAAATCTTATTTTAAGAAGTATGCATTTTAAGAAATTATTATTTTAATATTTAATTATCAGTTATTTTAACATTTAAATATTTTGAGTTCTAATTTAATATTTGCGAATTGCTGTATTTGGAAACTTTTAGATGAATTAAAAATACCTAATTAAAACTAAAAATACATAAAATATATTATAAAAGGATATAAACAAATATTCAATTAAATTCAATATTTGTTATTCAAGTTTTTATGTTATTATACGAAACAGAATTAAAAATAACTTTCTGAATTAATTTGTTTAGCGAGTAATTTAAATATTAATTTTCTATTAGAACTGACTATCTATAATAAAAATAATACTAATAATAAAAAGATATTTATCGATCTAAAATTCAAATATTTCAATGATGAAAACAAGAAAAAGGTATCATCATTGATATTTTTTAATCGTGTATTTCAATTCCTAATATATAATATATAACAAATAAGAATGATTTGCATGAATAAATCTGATTCATTATTAATTAGAATTAATTAATGAAAAAGCTGTAATGTAATTAGTTTATAAATTACTGTTATTAATTTACATTTTTATTATATAACTATAGAAATATATTAGATTTTTTTAAATCATAAAAAAAGATTTAAATAGCAATAATGAATTAAGTTTATTCACATTGAAAAAAAAGTTTAATGCCTACATTATGTTTTATGCCAATTTTTTTCAAACACTCAATACAAAATGTATTAACCGAAGATTGTATAGATAATAAAAAAACAGTGTTCATATAAATTTATATAAATTTAAATAGATGTTTAACTACATTAATTAACATTTAATCTTAAATTTATGAAATTAAAGTTAAAAAGTAAATATTAATAATTTAAAAAAATTACCATCCAGGATTTTCGAAGATATTTCGCATTATGGTATGAGGGATACAACAGTTGTAATATCCCATTCCAATGAAGCTGCGCCATATTTGGTTTTTATCTGCGATCTCACTAATTCTCCTTATTAGATCATATTCAGCTAAAAAACAGTAATCAGTAATTAAAAATTAGGAAATTGCTGGGCTTTGCAGGGGACTAAATTGTCTAAGCAAAATGATATAAAAATAGGCTAGAATTTCTTATTTTAATGCACACTCATCTGTTGTCGTTATTGCGTGTAGAATTCGATTTCGGAACATAAGGATTATCTATTGACCTTTGATAAGACCCAGAAAATAAACGAATTATCATATTTAATGTCTTCATCATTTAGTCTTATCTACTTTATCTTTTTAAATTTTTATATTGTAAATGTACATAACTAAATAGAACTTAATGAGTATTATTTTTACTTATGCTTTTTAAAAATATTTGTAATAACAATTCGATTTAGATATATATATATATATATATATACATAAACGAAAGCTCCTTATCTTAAAGAAAAAATCTCGAGATATATAAATGATTTTAATTAGTAATTGTGAAAAATCATAAAATTTTATTTCATAATAAAAAATTGAATTTATACTTTATTATTAATTATCAACGGAAAACTTAAGATATTTATACTATTCTATAAATTATTATTAATTAGTTAAAATTTAATGATCCAGTTACTGACATTAATGCTTCAAATTTTTCTACGAATGTCAAATTACTTTAATAATTCTTCTACACAATAATTTTGTATTAAAAGCATAACTGTAAAATATATATTTTTTGTAAATATTATACCATTCTTTAGATGTAAATAGTTATATACAAATAATTTGAAAAATTTATTATTACCGATGTTTAATTTAATTTTACAACTAAGCAATTAATAAGGAAATAAAATATAGTTTTAGAAATCAAAGATTTACTACTTTTTTCTTTTAAATTAATTTTCTTCGGCATATAAAAAAATATACACAAATTTGTATAAATATTATTTTGTATATTTTTTAAAAAATTTTAATAAAACATCCATTGTATAATTTTTTTTCTAATTGGCAATATTTTAAATATTTTACTCCTTACATTTATTTGTACTTAACATATTAAAATTTAATTATTAGAAAATTAAATACTATTTTATTTATATAAGTTTTAAGAATTATTAATTAATAATAATTTAATATACATTGTCCCTTCTTTTACTTATGCTTTTAATTTTTATTCATTAATAAATATATATTTTTCAATAATTATAATTTAAGCATCATCAAATTCAAATTATTTAGATTTAATATTAGTTCGTAAAAAACATGATTTTCGTTTCGATTAACAAAAAATAATTTTGATCTCATGAATAAATATATATATAAATTGATGATAAAAGTTAATCAAAGAAAAAACTTATAGAAGCATTTTGTTTTAATAGTTTCATTCGTTATTGTAACAAATGATGAAATTTACAGTAATTATCAAGTAATTAGATCATTAGAATGTTTTAAAAATGAAGTATAAGTAAACTTGCTTAAACGAAAAATACAAGAGTTCAAAAAATACAAAACAATTTACAAAATTTAATAATAAAGCGTTTTGAAAAATTCAAAGTAAAACAAGCGAGTAAAGCGATACGTATCTAAAATTACGCAATCATAAAAGAATTTCAGACTTTATACATAATTTTAAAAACAATTAAATCATGCAAATATATCATAATGTACAGTTGCCGAGTGTCTGGTACACGGACTACGCGATAATCTCTATCAACCACATCTACATCATACAAATTAAAACGCAAATAAAACCATGCATAAAAAATAAAAGAATACATGTAGCGCTTTTGTTAGAAATAAAAAAATTAAAAACTCGCTCTTTGTACTGAAACACAAATGGAAAGATAACGTTAAATTAAATTATAAAAGATAAAAGTATGAAATATATTTGGATCTTGATTTATTTATTGTAGAACGTTAACGAAGTAATTTATTTTGAATTAAAATTTAATAATAATAACCGTTATAATAATAAATAAGAAGAAGAACCAGAACAATCACAATAAACACAATTGAAATCGTATTTTACATTTAATAAACGATATTGTTTTTAATCGTTATTTACAATAGTCGATTACGATATCTGCATAATTATTACTACTATCGAATAATTAGCACACTTAGACCGAATCGTCTCGTGACTGCGGTCACGTTTCTGTTCCGCAACCTATCTTTCTCATCCACATAGTAACTTACTAACGAACTAAGCTTATTGCCTTGTTTATTCACAGGTACTTACTCACTGGTTTTTCGATACTCAAGTCCTTACTGTGGCGGATATTTGCTGGGATTGCCTTTTCCGTTAGTTCTTCCAAAGACTGAAAGAACGATACGAATTTTACCATTATTTTAAATCTAATAAGTAATCTTTTCAGTTTTTAAAAAAAGATAATTATGCTTACGCGTTTACATAAAAAAAATAAGCACGAACAAACAATAAATAATTAAATATATATTAATTAAAATTAAACGTATACAAAGACGAACTACGTGCACTTTTCAATGAATTTAAAAACTTTCGAATATATGTATGAAATTGTTGATGAAATCAACAAATAAACTGACTACAACAAACCGATTACATCGATCCAGTTAAATTATGATTTATAATAAATATGTAAAAAATGTAAGAGTTCAAAACTTTAATTAAAATTTATAATAATTTTTCATTCGGAATAATGATAAAAATCACTGATTAAACTAAAAATTAATATACGCAAAGACGCTACGAACAATTACATAAAAATTGTATTAAAGAAATTGATAATACACCTAAAAAACAAGCAAATTTAGTTGCATAATTATATTTGATTTACGAAGATAATAATTTATCAACAATTATTTTATCGAAATACTTTTTCGCAGATACGGTTATAAGATAATTATCCAGAGTTTATTTCTATTTTAAAAAATTGTGAATAAAGCGTTCGTATACTGATTTTTATTACAAAAAAACTACATCAATTAAATATCGATATACAAATATATTTAAAAACGAAGCGATATTTCCACGTGATTATCGTAAAAATGGATATCTCGTTGCTTCGATAAGCGCGATCGAAAAATTAGTATTTTTAACCAATTAAAATGATTGGCTTGCAATTATGATTAACAACGGATGGAAAACTAATGTGTTTAAATGTTAGAAAAATGTCAATTTTTTCGATAAAACGATTCTTTAATGCTAACCACTAATCGGCAAATCCACTCGAACGCGTGGCGGGTTACATCAGCTCGGAAATAAATTAAGAGCAAAATGATAAAGTATTGTCTTGCGGAGATTAGGAATGAAATTAGGAGTGAAATAAAATTAAAAAAATTAACGGTCATTCGATTACATGCAATTTCCACCGTGTAAAAATCAATTCACACCTTGATCCCAAGAACCTTGAGCATTTCCTCCTGCTCGTGTTCTCGTGGTCCTATGTGCCTTTCCTCGAATTCTTCCCTCGGTAAGAAAACTTCTTCGAACTTATTACACTTCACAATCCCTATTCGAAAGCCTCGCGTATGTCTTTTCGCGCCTTCTCGCATTCGGAACAGCCTCGAATATCGTGATACTCTCAACGTCGACTGCATCGCGCGTCTTTGCTAGCGGACAAAAAATTGTTCTAATTCATTTGAGAAACCTCGATAATCGCGTCCAATACAGGAAAAAACCTGATTTCGCGCAACGCGATAAGACGTTAATTTTACAAACAAAAAGAGACGTCGCATGTTTAGATATAGATAATAAAAATTTCCTTTCTTAATTTGGACGATTTCGCTTAGGCTAAACCGATCAAAGAATAAACCTTTGCCGATCGAGGCATTAAAATTAACCGAACGATTGCCTTGGAAGCAAATATTCCCAATTATAACCAAGGGTATACGTAAAGGCTATGAAATATGACATATTTCACCGATTTCTGTATTTTGGGAGTTTTGTTACACGGCAAATGAATCATTGGATTTTATCGATACGAGAACTGCTGTAAAACGATCGATCAAAAATTAAAAAATCAGGATTCCAAAACAAGTTGAATATATAAAAAAAATATATTTAAAAAAATAGAAATTAAGTTAGAAATCGAAGGAATTTTAATTTTAAAGATTATCAAAAATTAATTTATAAATACACGTAATTATTTCGTACACGGGTGCACTATTCGATTATCGAATTCGATAGAAAATTAAAAATTCGTAAAGATGCGTTTGAGGGACTCGGGGGAAAAAGGGAGGGTCGTCGGTACCACGAATACAAGTTCCGGCGTGCACTTGGGGAAAAGCCCCAGGAATATCCGTAGGACCGAGGAAAATCCGGAAGCTACCGCGAAGGCATTTACGAATACTTCAGGTAATGCAATAAAATTGTACGCATGTTTGTTCACGCATTCATTCAAAGTAGTCTTGAAATTTTGACAAACCATTTACGTTGCTTATCTTTTATCGTTATCAACAATTTTATTCGCTTCAACGTTCGTTTCATCTTTTATTTCTTTTAAACGCGATATATTTCGTGCCCTACGCGATCGATTAATTCCATTTAAACAATAACCGGTACAATATTTTTTCTATCAATATCAGAATTATTAACCATAATGTCGAGTCATATTATACATCGTTAGTAATTTCGCGATTCGTAAAAAATTGTTCGATACATTGTTTTAACGTTTTCGTTCAAAATGAGAGTAAAAGTTGTTTCGTAAAATTCAAAATTTTATGAACGCTTATTTATTAAAGATATGTTAAAGTTAATTTATTATTGTTAATTTTCGATCCGTTAGAAAAATATTAATAAATATAAAAACGGTTTTAACGATCCCCCCTTTGAAAGATTTTTTAAAAAAATGTACGATTGAATTTTATCGCCATACAATTTAAAAAGATTCTTATTGACGTGTCTTTGGAGTTTACTACGTCAACCAATCGCGTACGAGCGAGAAAGAGAAAGAGATTGTTCCGAAACGAAAGTTAATCTTTCCGTTTGAATTCCCTCGCGTACATCTGTTGTGCGTTCCATAATTTCACCGGTTGCAAATGATCGACGAGTACTTGTTCATAGTCGAAAACTTATCGATTTTGGACGAACAATTATTCGCGAGGGTGAAGGGGACACGAAAGGATTAATTCAGCACTATTTGTACTTTTTGAACGATCGAACACTATTCACCACTTTACACATTTTCACACAAAATATCCGCGCGACAAATAATTTGTGGTTAAGGGGTTAGTCAACGGAATATCTTGTGTTGGTTTTGTTGGCCGACCACTTACTTATCCAATTATATTGTATACACGTAAATGTTTCGAGGAAAGAATAAGGTTTCGCTCTATTAACACGAAAAAAAACTATAACGACGGAACGAATGATTAAAAAACGGAGCGACCATATTCCGTATTTTCGCTCTCGAAGAGGAACAACGTGTGACTACGTCGCGGTAACGTGTTCCAAGATTTTATAATTGCACGTGGTTGCCCGGTTTTATTATCGTATTGGCTGGATCGATGTCACAATTTTTGATTACGCTGTGAACTTGTTAACCCTGCCTATGCTATCCGATGCATACACGCGTTTAGAAGCGATTACTTTTTCTAATGTCAAACTAATATTATTAATTTTTAACTCGTTGAATTAACGAATCATATATGACATTCGTTCTTGCGTAAACTTTTTCTTTTTTCTGTACTTATTTAGAAACCCCGTCTCGAGAAACAGCTTTGCATTTTTCGTATCGTAAGAATAAAGTATACGATTTCTTTCATTTTATGCCATTTTTTTAAATATTTTCATTCATTTTTTAAATGCTTTCGCTTACTCACGCTTATGGTAAAAAAATTTTATATTATCGTTCTAAACAATTTATCCAACTTTTTAAAACAGTATTCGTGAAAACTTATAAATTTTTTGTAATCGATTTCGATGTTTTAAAAATTAATTTTTAAATTATTTCGTTCGATAATTTTTTATCTATTCAAAAAATATACCTATAAATTTTATTTTTTAATAAAACACCGAAATATCATATTTTAACGTATTTGGTTAAAAAAACAAGTCTTATTCTTTTAAATAATCATTGAATTGTATTATTTACACAAGAATTGGTTTTTATTCCAGAAAAAATAATGTGCGAAATATTGGGAATGAAAATGATGTATCGTTTGTACTTATAGATATAATTAATTACAATTTTAAAAAATATTTTATGAAATTAATTTCTAAATCATTTTATTATAAAATATTCGTAGCTTAATTTTATTACTCTTAAATAAATAATTTCTAAACCTATTTCATAAATTTATCTTTTTGTTGCGTAAGAATCTTCGCGGAAGACTTTGCATCGAGGAACAAACTTTTCACTTCGTCGATATCTTCTTTCTTAATTTTTGATCTACCGTTAATTTTGGCTGCCAACGAAGCAGGGGTTAATAACTGAACTACGTATCTCAAAGTTGTCCTTGAACCAAGTTCACTAAGTACAGTCAGAGCTTCGTCTTCGAGTTGTAAACCTTCCGTAACTGCTCTCAATTTGACGATTTGTTCAATTTCGGATCTTGAATACGGCAAAGTCTTTATTATAAGTAGTCTATCCAATAAATCTAAAGGAACTCCGTGAGGAGAGATAATATCTTCGGTTCCGCGAATAATACATTGTCCGCGATTCGTCGCAAAGATTACAATAGGAGCGATAGCTGTTTCTAAAGCTCTGTGGAGGTATGTGAAGGTTTCGATATCCAGCATATGAACTTCGTCGATAAATAATACTCCTGGTACTAACTCGGCTATTCCTTGATCGATATATTTATTAACTACTTTATTGATTTCTTTCCTTAATTTATCTGAAAGGTAAAATAGACAAGTTATTCAAAACTATCTCCGTGTATTATATTTACGTCGCAACGTACCTGTAATTTCGGTTTTCTTTGGTTTCATTAACTGCCCCATCATGGACATTATGTCTTGACCTCCTTGAGGTTTCGCATTAGCAACATCCAAATCGTGCAACGTTACATCCTGAATAACTTCTTTCTTTTTATGAACATCTCCTTTAGGCAAAGGCACGTATTCTTCGGCTTCCAAATCAAATTCCGTCGCATAGTTATCGCTTCTACCTTGTCTCTTTACAGCTCCGCTATTCGCTTCGATGTAGATTACGTCGCCAACTTCAACCTTTTCTTTTTGTAAAGACTCGTAAATCAGAGGATCTAGTTTTAATTGCTTGGTTCCTTTCGCAGTTTTTAATCCAACGACGACGTGCGATACCGTCTTGCCGTAACCACCCATTGGATTCTCGGTTTCTACGGGTGATAATTCTGTAATTTCTCCCTCGTATACCTCCTTTGTTTCTTTGATTCTTAAGCCGATAGCTCTTCTGAAGTTTTCCATGAGTACTTCGGTCTTTTTAATTTCCGAGCTATATACTTCTGAACCGACCATAGGGCAAAAAGGTACTTTATTTCCCAATTCTTGGGCTATCGCTAAAGCTACGGCGGTTTTTCCAGTTCCCGGTGGACCGGCGAACAAAATTGCTCTCCCGGACATCTTTTTAGATCTTATCATATCAACGACAATTCCAGCAGCCTATTCGAATGTAAAAACATTTTATTTAAACAATTTTGTGATAATTTAGGAGAAAAATGTTAAATTTCATGTGTACTTGGTATACATTGTTAAAATTTAATGTAATTTTGACTTGTAATAAAAAATGATGATAATAATAATCTATCAAATTTAAACAAATAAAGCGTATTAATTTATTTAAAGATTACAAAAGTTTTTAAGTAAATAATTTAACCTCTCGAGCCATTTCTTGACCGACGAGACCGGCTGCAAATTGTATGGCATTTCCATTTTCATCCAGCCCCAAACCTTTTATGTGGGTATGCGCTGAAATTCTTTGTGTTTTTGCAGTACTTTTAACTTCTTCGATCTTCATTATTAACGTACTCAATCGCAAAAAACTTGTGCACCGCGGAAAGCGTGACTGTTTGTTTGATTGATAAATAAAAAAATATGGCGCGTTACTAAAACACTACAGATCGTAATATATAGTTGCCAGTACTTGGTTACGATCATAAACACAAAATTCTAGGCTAAGATGTTCGACGGCTTGAATCGTAATCGATACGAGGTTTGAAAATTCAAAATATTTTTTTTTTAATAGACCATAACGGAGGCAATAATTAATATGAAACTTTTCTGCATAAATAAAAGATTAGAATTTATTTATTTACGTAGTTATTTTTTATTTCACTAAGAATTATCTTGTCGTTTCAAATAAGGAATCGTCTTCGTTTCGATCGCTACGATCCTGGTGGACTTTTTCCAAAGCTGTTTTATACGTGTTTTATCTGTATAAACTTAATATAAATGAGAGAAAAATTGAAATGAGCTTGACAATTGAAAATCATGAAAGAAAATCATAAGGGTGAATCCATCAAAATTCTTATCTTCTTCGGGAATACAAGTTTTACCTAACTTGACGTATATAATAAATCTTTACATCTTTGATAATATCTTACCTTCGTATCTTATCTCTTCTACGATTTGCGAAAAAGATATTATCGTATATTTATCATTCAGATCTTAATTACATTTTACAAGCATTTCTGATTCGTACTAGAACGTTTAAGTGCACTTAAAACTGCATAACAATGTTTTGACTTACCGACGTTGATAAATACCGTACCTTCTTATAATTGCTTTATTTACCTACCAATAAAAATAAATAGAATTTTTTAATATATCTGAAATAAATTCCCAAAATACTTTTTCATAAATTTGTATCATCTTTTGGCAAAAAAAAAAAATAAGGTAAAGGTAAAAATTCAATTCTTGAATAAAACTCTGAATTGAATAAATGATAATTCAAAAATCAATTTTATTCATGTAAAAGTAGAATACTTATTACAAAATATGAATTTGACAATCGAAAATTAAAACAAATTTTAATCCTGAATTCTTAATATAAATAATTTCTTACAAACTATATTTACAAATTTGTAACTTTAATTTATCTATCGACCGTTAACTTTTTGATACAAAAGTTGTATTCTCATCTAATTCTAGTCCACACGAAATATAATTCTCTTCGGTATTCTAAAATAAAAAATAAATTTTAAGTAGATATTTTTCTTAATTTTGCAAATCTTAAATAGTAAAGTACTTACTTCGTGAACAACGACCAATGATCTACTATTTGGTAAATTCAGTTCGTTTACATCTTCGCTTGCAAGAATTATTACAGGATCATCCGACATATTGCTTTCATCGATATAAGTTATATTCATTTCGGTATCATCCTGTTTAACATTAAAAAGTATTAATAAATCATATTATCAATAAGATTTATATTATAACTTTTTAAAAAATATCTATTTAATTAAAATAAAAACAATACTGTTAAATATATTTATTATTGAAATATTCGTTAATTTTGAATGATTTCGATCGATAATTTATTTGCTACCAAAAAATTTTACTCGAACAAAACAGATTTGATTTAAAGTTCTTACTGGACAATACGCTTCGAAATCGGTTTCATTTAATTCTTCTGATTTTATAATCTCTGGACTTTTATCTTGAGATGATTCACTTTTCCTCTGCAACTTTTTAGGTGACATAATATCTTTCTTAATAACATCTTTTTGAAGACGCCTCCATATAGTAGTCTTGGGTATTTGATAAGTTACAGAAGCTGTTGCTTGAGACATTTTACCATCTTTACACGCAGCCACTGCTTCTTCCAAACGAGATCGTTTTAAATCTTCGGTATCAGTTTTACGTTTTCTCCAGTAAGATGACGGTAATTTCCCTTCGTCCACTAGTCGAGCTTTATCTCGAAACAACGTAGTTTTTGGTATCTAAAAAGAAACAACGAAATTGCAATAAGCAAAACTCGAGCTGAATATAATTATCGTAATCGGTAGAATTTACCTTGTATTCGTTTGCAACTTTCGTAAGTGTTTCTCCTCTCGCTAAGGCCTTGACAGCTGCTTCTCTCTTATCAGCACCGTAATTCTTTCGCGTATCGTGTCTCGGTGTTTGGCAACCCTCTTTTTGAATTCTCCTCCACAAAACTGTTTTCGGAATTCCGTATAAATCCGAAGCTTGTTGCAAACTGGATCCAGCTACAAAATTTATCGTTAACGTTGGATCATACATTTTTTCTTAAAACGCGTACAAAAAGTAAATTAAAATTTTCCCAAACGTACCGATAACCGCTTCTATGGCCGATTTCATATCTTCGTTCGTATACTCGCTTCTGGAAGGATTCAAAGGTATTCCCAACACTTTGGCACGCATGTATAGAGTAGATCTAGGAATGTGATTCCTTGCTGCAGCATCTAATAAGGAACTTCCTGCCCGTATGTCGGCAATCGCAGCTGTTAACATTTCATCGCTGTATTCTTTTTTACAAACGCTTTTTCTTCGTCTTCTTTTCTTGAGAATAGAATCTGTGTCGTCATCCGAGCTTCTTCTTTTCTTTTCTTTAAACTTTTCACTGTTTGTTCTATCAAATATTTTTATTTCTTCCTCATCGGTTTTACTTAATTCGTTGAAAATGTACGACTCTTCGACGCTTACATCTTTTTCATTTGGTATTTCAGTTTCATCGAGACCTTCGATCTGAAAAACGTTTTAAATTTGATAAATTTCAAATTTCACTCTTGCAATTTATTATATAAAAATACGCTTTAATTTTTTATATTGATATTTTCGATTTTATATTTGTACAATATTTTTTAAATCGCATTCGCTGATTTTATATCAACGTTAGTTTCAATAATTGTCAAGTATTTTTTAATCTAAAAAAATATATTTTTCTTGTAGGTAAATTATAAAAAAAGAATTAATTTTATACGACAGAGAACTTGGGTGAATAAGTCTCTCTCTGGGTGTCGTTGATTCTAATGAGTTGTTTTAACAAAATGTCGAATGAAAACTAACGTTTTTAAAAATACTCGAATCTCGATTTTAACCGACATAATCAGTATAATTTATATAATATAAGTATTGGAATAAGGAATCATAAAAGTAAATAATAAAAGAAAAATGTTAACTCATACCTCCATTAAACCGCAAATTTTTAAAGAATGTGCTGCATCCAACAAATTATTAATATTTTCAACAGGAATTCTAACTTCTCCATTATAACTGAACTCGACGATTGACCTAACATCCTGAGGAGATATATCGCTTAATATAATAGTAGGATGTTCCTCGTTAACCTGGCTCAGAATTTCCTAAAATAAATATTTTTCAATTTTAGTAATGCATTTTATTTTTGGTGAAAATATACCGTTTATATTTGAATGCTTCAAAGATAATTTTATTAAATTACCGAAGATTCGTTACAGATGTGTAGGATTACAACGAGAGGGATTCGATATCGTTAGTTTCTTTTATTTTCCAATATATGCAGTACCGATTATCGCTGTTGAATTTAATTATCTTAATTTGTGAAAAATTAAAATTCAACGAATCTCTTAATACAATAAAGTATGGTTATTTAATAGTTAAAATATATATTATATCGATGTCATTTATAAAATTTTATCGAAGCTTCAATATTAATTTACTTATAAAAAAATCGTTATTTTAGTTCCAAAAGTACAATAACGTATCATGTAAATTTGGTGGATCTTTTTCAAACGATGATGGAATTTTTCAAAACAGTTTTTTAATTTGCGCTTAATTGATGTATGGTCATAACGATATGCCCAAGGTCAGTGAAGCACATTGTATTACTGAAATCGCATAAAAATATAAAAAATTATTCGTTGGCCGATATGTAAACGACAAATTATATCGAAAAATATAGATATATATTTTTAATTAATATTAGAAATGTTTTCGAAATTCAATCATCTAACGCACTATAATGAAAAAAATTATCTAAATTAAATATAAATCATTATAATTTTCAAAACTATTTTTTAATTTAATTATATTATTATTATTATTATTATTATTATTATTATTATCATCATCATCATTATTATCATTATTATCATTATTATTCTACGTTTACGTAAATAAAAATAAAAACTACATATAAAAAATAATCATAGTGTTCTGTCTGGAGTTAAACAGATAACAAATTTAAAAGTAAGTTTTAATTTCTAAACGCATGCTTGAAATATACAAAAATGTTTAGCACTTATTTATTACTTACCAACCTTTTTTCCGAGACTATAAAATTTTTTAATTTATCGCGAGAATAACAACATTTTTAGTCGCAAAAAATACAGTTTGTGGTAAAATATTATATTTATTATTCAAATATTACCGTATGTTATGCTCATGTTTAATATAAAAAAAAAATTTACGTAATTTTATACGCGAATTGTAAGATGCGCCAAGTTTTATATTAGTTTTAAATAAAATAACTATAGTCATTGACGCGCTCGTCTAAAAATATATATGTTTAACGAAATATTAATAAAGAAAAGCTACATTTTTTGTTTTATAAATAAATATCTACACTCAACGAAATGTAATAAATCGTTTTAAACCCCAAATAAATAATCGTTGTAATTACGATTGACACGAATGCTTTAAATATTCTGTACTTAAAATTATGTATCCGATAGAAATGCTACCGACAACGTGTCGACGAAAACTGAGCATTAGGCAAGTCATTTAAGAAATATAGAGGATGCAATCGGTAAGATACATACGCGAAATTTAACGACATCAAAATCCTACTTTTAAATAAAGAAGTTTAGTCGTTATCGCAAAATCGATTTAAAAGATTGTATAAAATTTGTTAATTGAATTTCCTTCGTTTTATTTTAATTCTTATGCCCTCATAAAAGTAAATAATTTAACTTGTTCCTTATAAATACAAAAATTTATTCAATTTTATAACAATGTTGGTTAATTCTAACGTTATTTTAAGTTTCTGGAGTCTTTTACTATTAAAATTTTAACTGCATTCTATATGCCACATACGGATTCAAAATAAAACATTAAAATTTCAAAGTTCCACTTACAAAATTGATAGTATTTGCATGGTTTTGCGACAAAACTATTTTATTCGATGTGAAATTAAAAAAATTATCGGTGTTACAAATGTAAAATAGCGTTAGTTCGATCAAATAACAATCTTTTCGTTGTATTTAAAAAGATTAGCGTGCAAGATACGAAACATTGAAAAATACGTACAAAAAAGATTTATTTAAAAAAGAAAACCATCGAAATTCAACTTCTTAATCAAACGTTTACTCGTTACTGTATTATATTGAATTATATTAAGTTTTTAAACTAAGAATAGAACTTTACGTAATCCGTAATTGAAAAAATTTTGATAAAAGGCATCGAGACGCTTAACTTCATTTTCTAAAGATTACAAACCGACTTTAATCATTCGAATGCTAATCTAGTATCGTAATAGGATCATCTAATAGTATCGAAGTTCGGTCGACTCGTTATCAAGTTAGAAATTCAAATACGGTACAAGTTATTATAAAAGTGATAAAATTAGATACATAGAAAACACGGTTCCAACGTAAAGCATTAAGAAATAGTTCCGTTGAATTTACACGGCTACTACATAAGATTTTAACGATATAAGTTACAAAAGCTTAGGTTAACAACAACGGATACTTGTTATATTGGATTACAGTTTAGAAATAAAAATCTATTTTTATAACTGCAAGATAATTTAAATACAAGTGCCCGGTGGTAATACTTTTAAAGCTTTTACGCAAGAGCTACGCGTATTTAGTAATTTTGTACGGAGGCAATCAAAGGTTATTAGCATCGTTAAAACTCAATCGTATCGTATAAAAAGAAACGCTCTGTGATCCCAGTCTACTCGTTATCCATTCGACCAGGCCTTAACGCTCCAGGTCTAACTTCTCCACGCAAATATTAATAACTGAAATAATAACTGAAAGCCTGCACAAGTGTAATACAAGCGATACCTCGTGAAAACAAACGTCGATCCTCCCCAACAAGAAATGCTTTGACATATTGTTAAAAAGAAAAGTAAAACGAGTGCCAACTTATCGTTTGAAAGAAAAAAAAGAAGAAAGAAAGAAGAAAAGAAAAACGACGAGCCGGACAAGGGTGCGGAAAAGTCGATGGATAATGATTGTTTATATACTTGAAAGAGAGTACTGCAAGCGCACAAGACGAGTCGGTGAGCTTGGATGCGTTCGCCGCCCGCGTAGAGCGTCACGTCGACCATACATTCCTCCTCGAGTAGCTGGCGTACGACCTCGGACAAATGGCTTTGATAATTGCTCCATTTGAAGCAATACGAGGTGTCTACCTGCGTCTCATCAGCCGTCGCCGTAGCTGCCGATTCGGACATGCCTCTGGCTGTTTCAGTTTATCGTTTCCTCTTCTTAGACGCTCGAACTTGCCCTGAAAATCCACATACGCGCGCTTCGCGAAAACGGGCCGAAACTCGGAACGGAACTTTTCGTTCTAGTCGCGAATGGCTGCTGCGAGCTAAGCTGCGAACGCGATAAATATTATTCCTGATACGAGTAACCCACTGCTTTCATGCGAATTCGCAAGATGTATACGTGTTTATTGTGTTATTATATATTTTTTAGTCTTACGCACACGTAGACGCGGCTTTAATGGGAAATGACGCTATAAACGTTACGCCTATGATTAGGTAGCTACGAAAGAAAGTACCAAGGTTGTTTAAACCGAATATATTCTCGCTTCGTTATCTCGGGCCGTTCCTTCGATAACCTTCGTTAACGAGTATTCTGACTTTGATGGATCTGTGCTTGGAAAAATCATTAAAATTAAATCGAGGTTTTACGCTTGAAAAGACTATCGTAAAAATATTTATGTCTCCAGTCGTCCTTGTGATTTTATTCTGGTTCTCGCTTTTTATTTTCAGCTTCTCCGCGCGCTGCGCTAGTGAACTCAAATATTGGTTGACGAAATTTGTAGGGTTGCTTTATCCAAACTTTAATTCTATTTTTATATTTATAGTTCAATAATAAATCATGTACATTGATAAAATACGTTCACTCGTTTGATTTGTTATAAATTGTCGTTTAACCTAAATTCTTCTTCCGATCTGGACGCTTCACGGGTATTATTTGGTTTTGTATTCAGCCATCGTTTTCGACCAAATTTCCTTTTACTCGAATTATTACAAAGTACATTTTTTAATCGCGATGTTAATTTATTTGGAAACTTCGTAATTTTATCGCTATCAAAGTAACGAATAATGTCCAATTGTATAAAATACATAATTATATTTTGTTTTATTTAAATTATCCTTTGAAAATACAATTTTATTTTTATTTTTATTTTGTGACCTCAAATATAATATTATTAATACATAATTTACAATTAAAAATTAGTCATCCGTTGTGGATTTGTAATTCCTATTCGATAACCAATAAAGTAAAAATACGTCAAAATGAAACGAAACTCGAAAGCGTTACTTTCGATTGATCGAGATTCTCGAACATCGAACTGATCTAATTCGTTCAATCTTTGTTTAGAGAATACTATCATAGTACTTTCTTTCTTTTAAGGTTAAATCGATTTCCAAAGTGTAAATTGAAGATTACGCATGATTAATTTATTTTTTATCAAGAATAGGAAACAATAAAAAGGCAGCAATATGGTAAGTATATTCTTAACGTGATATAAGATTATTTATAATCCGAATACAAATTTTAATTTTTTCGCGATGTTAATAACATGAAATGTTTTAACCTATTTTCATACTCCCATAAATAAAGTAAAAATCGGTTTATTTTATTTATTTAAAATTTTTTTTTACAGCGACGATAACTTATTTGAACTATCGACTTGATATATAAAATTGTTTCATTTATGAATAAAACATGCATTTAAAGTTGTTGATAACCCAAAAAGTTTATATTCTTTTATTTTGTTTCAGAAACCACTGATGTTACACGGGCACGAACGTGCCATTACCAAAATAAAATACAACAGAGAGGGAGATTTAATTTTTTCAGCGAGCAAGGATAAACAACCGAATGTTTGGTATTCTTTAAACGGAGAAAGATTAGGAACGTTTAACGGACACAATGGTTCTGTTTGGTGCATCGACGTTAATTGGGATACGACGCGTTTCTTATCCGGTAGTGGTGACAATACTTTAAGAATCTGGGATTGCCAAACAGGTACGTTATAAAAACTTAATAATTTGCGTATGCAGATAATATACGAATAAAATTTGGCTTGCTAGTACTAAAATTGTATGTAGATCGAGCGTACGCAACTTAATTTAAAATTTTCTAAAATGTCCAATAATTTTTATTTCTTAAGTTAATTGATATCGTCGAATGTTTAAAAATTAAACCAAATTGTATTTAAAAAGTTGAAGAATAATAACTTGTTAAATTTTATTAATAAAACATAATGGTAAACCTTTTACTTTATTTTTTTATCTAGGAAAAGAAATAAGTCAGTTGTCGACGAACAGCTCCGTCAGAGCTTGTAGCTTTAGTTATTCCGGAGACCTTGCTGTGTACGCCACTGACAAGGCTCTTGGTCACCAATGTGAAATGTTCATCATCGATATTAGGACTCCTGAAACTATACTTTCCCAAGAAGATAACATTTGTAGAACTCTGATCACTGGTTCCAGAATCTCATCTCTTCTTTGGGGTGCTTTGGATGAAACAGTCATTACAGGTCATGAAAATGGTGACTTGAACATTTGGGATAGCAGGGTAAATATCTTAATTGGCGCACGATTAGTTTTTTCATTTTAAAGTTACATAATATTTCTTTTTAATTTGTAGACTGGAAAAAAACTAGTCGAAGCTCAAGGACACAAAGGTCAAATTAATGACATGCAATTTAATAAGGATTCCACGATGTTCGTTACAGCCTCTAAGGATCATACGGCAAAGTTATTCGATAGTGAATCTTTAATGTCATTGAAAACTTACAAAACGGAACGACCTGTAAATTCTGCTACTATTTCACCAAATTACGATCATGTAAGCATCGAATAACAATTTGATATTCACTTTTTAACTTAAACAATTAAATTGATATAACTATATTTCATATTATAATTATATCAATCGTGTTTATTATTTGTAATTATATATATATATATATATATATATATAATCATTTTATTCTTAAGCATAATTTAATACTTGATAAATATTTATAATATATTTATAATATATTTTCAAGGTTGTCGTTGGAGGTGGTCAAGATGCTATGGATGTAACTACAACATCTACGAAACAAGGAAAATTCGACGCTCGATTTTTCCACCTTGTTTTTGAAGAAGAATTTGCACGATTAAAAGGTCATTTTGGTCCAATCAATTCATTGGCATTTCATCCTAATGGTCGAACCATATGTACTGGAGGAGAAGACGGTTATATCCGTATAAACGCATTCGATCAATCATATTTTGATTTCCATTTTGAATATTAAATATTTTTTAAGAAAATAAAAATAATTATGAAAACCTTTTGAGTTTCTTTTCGAAAAATTTGTTGTTTAAGATTTTTATTTTAATGGAATATACACCTATTTTGTAGTAAACTGTTCGAATAAAATTAATCTTTGAAAATAATTTTAAATATTAATTTATGACTTTTATATTATAAGAAAATTTTCTAAATAATTTGAATCGTCTTACGCGATTTTAAATACGTGAAATATTAAACTTTGATAAATAATAGGCTTTTTTAAAAACGAATTTAATACAATGTTGGTACACTTTATTTTTGCATTGTCTAGTCAATCATATAATATTGTACAAATTATTACAATAAAGTAGATATACCTGTAATTGTTATATCTATATGTACCTGTGAATGCTCTGTGTTTTACCAACATTTTCTTTGTTAAACTGGCTGACAAGTTTATTTAAACTTAAGAGTACAGCCATTTGTTACAATTAAATAGATGTAACGGACTTAATTTTATCGTCAAATATATTTGCTTTGTTCTAAATTAACAATCGTTCCTACGATGTAACGTACAAAAATTATAAGACGTTGAATTTTTTAAATTAAACCCGTTGCTCTTTTTTTTTAAAAGACTATCTACATATTAATTTATATGTTCATGTAAGCATATTATTCAATCAGAGCGTGTACAGGAGGCTCCATTTCGGCTTTCACAAAACTATCTCGACTTTCTAAATCGCTTTGTTAATCACATATTTAAATAATATGTGCTATTTTATATATGCGTGTGTGTATATATGTACATACATATATATATATTAAAAATATATATGTATATATATATATATATTTCTTTTACTATTTATACAGAATATTTCCAAAACTTAATAGCGATTAATATTTTATAAGAAAAATAATTTAGAAACAACTATGAAATAAGTAAACCGAAATATCGATAGTCCCTCGATAAACCGTTAATCTTTCAGTTTGAGTTTAATTTTAATGTTCAGTTTACTCTTTAAACGCTAGCTTTTAACGCTTATACTTATTTGTTACTCGATATTTGTATTTGAATTAAATTTAGCTTCTCCCCGACATACTCGATTGAATAAAAAAAAAAAATTTTAATCGACATTTTTATTAACTATGGGACTTAATTTTCTATTTAAGATTCGTTTGAAAAATCTTTCCATATAAAATATTTTATCATTATAAAATTTTTGGAATATTCTGTATATATAAATATGTACATCTGAATTTGTTTTTAAATAAAAATGTCCAACGTTCACCCATAATCTCAATAGCATCTAATAGAAAAAAAGTTTAGACTCGTGAATGTATGTGCCATCCTATTTTATTGATATATCCGTTTATATTATAGCCTAGATTAATGTACATTTTTTGTTCTTATAAGAGCGCAAAAATAAAACTGGATATCTTATTACAATAATGGATCGTATAGACCCAACTTATAGTAATAGGTACACTTTACAGCTTATTCGTCTGTATTTTTCATTGTTATCATGATCATAAATTAATTCCATACTCCGCGGGTCATCGTAAGACCTCATTTATAAATAAAAAGTGTTGCGCAGGGATGACAGTTTTTTCACTAATGACCATTATTTAGAAAAATACGCCGCGATTCAATTAAAAATTATACACGTTGGACCTATCCAAGTAAAAGTGACAATTAAGTTACGCGTTTGCGTATATGGTTACGGTATTAATTATACAGCAACTCGTCTCATAGCTAGACAAAGCCATTTTTAAGGTAATGAATCAAACTAATATTATCAGATATACAACATCCTAATTCGTTGATATTTGTAATAAAAAATCTTAATACTCGTACAAAGTATCAAAAGTAACGTGTATGTATATATATAATTATGAAAAAGCAAACAAAAGTAAAACGTAATTCGCTTAATTTCATGAAAATCCATTCTAAACTGTCTTTAAATAATTGACAATGTATTTCAACTAAAATATTATTAATTATTAATAAAAAAAAAAGGTAGGTTTTGGTATTTATATTTTTAATCAAAATATCAATTAAATTAGGGACATATTTTACTCATTAATATTAGTCATTACCTTAAGTCATTATACATATTTCATTTATTACAAAAACAAATGGAATTTTGGAAAATTTTGAGATGATAGCGTTAACCCGAGTCTTTGTAAAACACTACGTTTCTCTTACAAAGAACATATGGTACGTTATCTCGTATGCAACGCAGGGAAGGGGTGCAAGTACCGTTATACATGGACATTATTTTTTTTTCTCTTTCATACACCGAACCTCGCAACATGAAACGCAGTTTTAACAGTGCCTCTCACACATACACCGCACATCGGTTTTCAACCAGAAAATAGAAAGACGCTCGACAGTACATCGCTCTTATGAAAGGAATTTACATTAAATAAGCTCCCCGTTTATTTAGGAGATACAGTCAGAATATGACAAAACGCCAATATATTTTATGCGCGCGATTCATCTTTATTTTTTATTTTTTTTATTTACTTTTCCTCTTCTTTTTTTCATTTTTCATATTTTTTTTTGTTTGAAAGATTATCATCGTAGGCGTGTGTAGATCGGGAAAATACGATACAGCTCGATCGATCGATCGATCGATCAACCAAGGAATCGTACTGAAGGCCACCCTTTTGTTAAATGTTCTTATTATTTTCACAGTCTATTTTCTTTCGTGTGTCTTGATAACAACAATAAAAATTTTTTAAATAAATATATCAGTGTAATCATCGATGGAATATTACGCAGTCAACTGGTATTACTTATTTTCCAATGCTGTCAAGTGTTTCATTCCTATAATATTCCTTCTCTAATCTTTCACGACTATTATGTTTTTGTATGTTCCGTAATATTGTATATCATTGTATATTTTCATTTTTCCTTTTATCTCGTTATTTCAAGCAATATTTTCATTACACATGTACACATGTCGATCGCTGCGCGAAGCTATACAGAGATCGTTATAGGGTACGTATACCACAAAAGTTTCCACGTGTGAGAGCTTTTTAATGAGTGGTTGAGAAAGAGAGTTTAGTTAAATCACTCTATGTCGTCGCGTTTATCGCCTACGGCTCATCATTGCTATTTGGCTCTACCCTGGGGCCCCCCAGACCTGGTGGTCGGCTTTGCCGGCTGTGGAATAATAGTGATCTCGTCGTTGATTTTAAGGGGCTTCAAAAGTGAGTCGTTGGACCTCGAGGACGGCGACGAAGGAGCGCTGCTCTTCTTGTCCATGACGCGTTTCGCAACGACGCTGTGCGCCGAGTACACATGGTTCTCGAACTGTTTGTACATCCCAAACGTGGCGGTACAAACTGTACATTTGTACGATAGGTGTGCAGGCTTCAAGGTCATGCCGTGGTCACGAGCTACGTGGTTCAGCAGTTTCCATTGGTACACCTACAAAATTCGTTCATTTATCGTTCATTTATCGTTCATTTATCGTTCATTTATCGTTCATTTTTATTTAACAACAATTATCCTTATTTCAACGAACATTTTCGTAAATTATATCGCGAAAGAAAAAAAAAATTAAAAAGTTAATTAATTTAACAACAGAACTATTGGAAGAAACTATACAAAATATAATATATCTGAATTTTTACAATTTTAAATATAATACCTCAAAGTTATTGCAATCCTCGCGTTATATTTCAACGAGTTATTATAATACAAAATGAATGTACTTACTCGTCCACAAGCTGGACAACGACCCGAATCTTTGCCTTTATTTGCAGCTTCCTGCATACTAGATGTGACAAGTCCGTGGGACCCAAGTAAATGTCTCTCCAATCCCTGTTTAAAGTTAATGTTTAGCGTTAATTTTGTATTATATTTACTTTATATTTTTTTTTCATCATTTGAAAAACTCAAAGCGCGTGAAATAAGATTTACCTGATCTGTGAAGAAACGGAATTGACACTTCTGACAATTTAACGGAGGTCTATTGTAAATCATCTTTGGATGTATCTTAACTTTATGTATCCATTGCATATGGTTTCTCAATTGCTCCAAATCCTGTAACACAATTATTTATTAAAATGGTCAGTTTTTTTAATTTCTATTTGAAATGAATATTAAAAACAATGATTTACCTTGATGTAACCGTCGCATATTTCACATATAACAAATGTACTCTTCCCTCCAGGTTTCGTTTGGCTACCCGAGCCTGGAACGGAAGGTTGTGGTGTAGTACGAGGCAAGGGAGTTATCGATATACTCGGTTGACTTAATAATTTGGCTGTCGGATTCTTCACAGCATTGGTGACTGATGTATTCTGGAAAAGAAACATTTAAAATACATTTAAACGTTTATTTTGTTATTGCAATATTAATTATAAGATCTGGTGTTAAAAAGAATAAAAAGAAATTGTTAGAATCAAGCTGGTGTCATTATATGCCCCATTTTGATGTTTTCATGAAAAACATACTTCCTTCCTGTGTGATTCAAAGCTTTATCGAACATAAAATAAATGTTAAAAATTAATATAAATTTTAACGGTGACATGTCGCTAAATTTTCTTGTAACAATCTATAGGTGTTTTTAAACGTTGTTAAAAAATGTTTTAATAAATTAAAAAATTTATTGAAAATTTTCAATAAAATAAAAAAGATGAAAATTGCATGCAATATAAAATTTACTTTAAAATCCTGTCAATGCCAATAAGGTTTTTTCAAGTTCGATAACTTTTTGAATACCGATATCAAATATTTGCTAATTAATATTATATCGATACAAATAATAATTGTGCGAAAATTCTTATAAACATCGCGTTGTACCAACATCGAATTTATGTATTTTTTAATTTTGCTAAACTTTTCAAAATAAACTAAATTATATCATATTTTTTACTTTATAATTATAGAATTGAATTGATTAAACTTTTTAAAAATAGCAACTCAAATATAGATTTGTTTATTAGTTGGTTAAAACTATAATTAAATATCAGTTACGAAATTTAAGTCTGTTACATTTTTTCATACAACGGTACGTACGTGAATAAACTTAGAAAACTACGAAACCGATAGGATGAAATACATCTAGATTTTAAATACATTATTCAATAGTAAATTAATGTTTTCTATCGTTATCTAGAATATTTTTTGATATTGAAAATTTAAATATATAATTTAAATTTTTGACGCATTAATAACCTACATCAATAAATTTAATTAATTCATAAGAGGGAATGAGTTATAAATTCATTTACGACAGGTTGTATGTATTTCAGAAGAACAAAACAATTGAACAAAGTTTTTGTTTAATAATATAACTGATATCAATACAAAAGCTAAGCGGAATTTTGTTGATATTTTATGCAAGCAGCTTCAATTGCATTGTTCTTAAAATAAAGGTTTTTTATTTAGAATATTAGCGTGTAATTTTTGTTAATTATTTCCAGTATCTCGTCTAACAAATTATTTTATTTAACTAACTATGCCGAGATTAGAAAACATTGCTCTACTAATCACAAGTGTTAAAAGATTATTTTTATGAAAAATGACATCACACGTCTGAACATAAGAAAACTAGTGTTATACAACGGTAGCTTTGTAACTGCAATGCAAAACGTTTATTATAAAACCAAAATCATTCCTTTAAAAACGCTATCTATAATAAGTTAGAACGATAAAAATAATAAGTTGGCAGAAGCATGATTTTCCGTACGAATGGTTCGCATTCACTCGTCAACCATCGAATTGATCGTTGCGGCGCCGATAAAAAAAAAAGATATTTAATAAGTATTTAGAATATATCGTAAAATTGATCGAAAACAAACTTTTAGTTATCTCGTATTTCAAACTGTACTTTTTTCTTCTTATTGGCACCTATAGGACTTTTTAAAGAGAAGCTCCCCCTGAGTACATTTATCAATTACATAGATAACATTATTATTGGAAATTAGTATTAATATAACTCTTTCGACATGTGTACGTATAAAGTTACGTTATTGCAGCACTACATACAATACCATGAAGATCATCGATGTCAGTTAAAATAGGATACAGACGATTTTATATTACATAAGCTTACGAGAAATAAATTTAGAGTAAATAAATAAATACAAATATTCTTTTACATTAAGTATTTTCACCACGTAATAAATTTGTTGGAAAGAGGCATATCGCAACTTTAGAAAAATTACAAGCTTAAATGTCGAAGTTCAAAGATGCGTCCAATCGATACATTCTACTGGAATACCAATGAAACAGCGATTGTAATTTATAAAGTTTATGAATAATCCGCGAAGCGAGAATAAGAACAAGCCAATTATCGAGTAAACGAGTAAACGAGTAAACGGGAGCTTCTCAAAGATAGTCGTGTTGGTCGGGGGTATGTTTTAACAGCACATTGTGTCATCAGCCATGCGAATATGTATGTACGTACGTATGTATGTATGGATGTATGCATGTATAGATTTATGTAGAATACAGATACGTATAATATGTACATAATATTACAGAAATAAAACTGAAAGTTCCGCGGTCCACGCTTCCCAATTTTTCGTTTCAACAGCCTTTTACTCTGCCAACAATTATTTACCTGTGACGAGAGCAACCTAGACTGGGACTCGTTAACGTTGGGTACTAGAGCAATGGGCGCAGATCGTCCGGAACTGCTGCCACTACTGCTACCACTACTGCTACTCACCCCCGATAAGGCCGACATAACAGTCCCAGATCCACCCACCACCTGTTCACCACCCATACACATTTCGTTTAATCAAAACAATGGTTCTTTCGCCTTCCGGTGGAAAACACGTCGATCGCTCTTTCATTCGCAAATGACAACTCGCGTAAGAAGCCCAGAGGCGATTTCAAGCCGATACCGGATGGCTCGTTGAAAAACTCGATCGTTTCATTTGAAAACGGTTGAAAGATAAAACTTTCGGAAGAGTTCATTGAGATTCTTGAACGAGGCGAATACTTTTAACGTATTCTCCTCTTCCTCCTCCGCCCTTACGAGTAATCGAAATTTTAAGTAATTACTCGTTGCTGGTTTCCAAAGTTACTATTACGTCATAATTCTGATATTTTTGGATCGAATTTTATTAAATGGTAAATTATTTTTCAACATTCCAAACGGTATTCAAAATAATAAAATTTATAAGAACTGATTCATCCCAGAGAAGCCGAATTTTACAATAAGAAATGTTCCACCCGTTATAAATTGAAAAATTCTAAATTTTGAAAGGAACTTCATTTTTTAAACGAACGAAGATTCTTTGTGACATGAACGATCCTGTTAGTGACAAAATATTTTGTCGACGCTACTCGTGCATTCGAGAAATGCATTAATTGTACAATTAAAATAAAACTTTCGCTATACGCTTTCGTATATAAATTTCATCGTGCTTACGTATATTTATAGACTTCGTTTATAAATGTATAAACTGGTTTATGTATGCTGACTTACATCGCTATAAGTATAGGTCAGCAAAAAATATATTGAAGAAAGAAAACAACATAATTCATCGCAATCGAAAAGAACATCGAATAAATTTCAAATTTAAATATTTCCTATTTGGGCGACAATTATATTATTCTCGAGTTTTTTATATCGCCTCGTACTTTAGTTACAACAATTTTTAAAATCTATAATTTTGGCATTTATAGTTTTATATAAATTATTATTTTTAAATATATGATAAAAATCGTATATTTACCATTATATAGATTATATAAATTCAAAAAAATTTAACAAATGGAAATGATTTTGTTGCAGTACTATTTTTACCTTTTCAAATTTTTCTAAATATATTTAACGTAAGAAAGACCAACGTTGTAAACGTTACTTAAAAATAATACTTTTATTAATAAAATTGTTATAATATACTGCAAAATTTTACATTAGTTAGAATAATTTCACGAATTAAAAAAAACACTACACAACAAATCATAAATTTGTTAATAATAATGGTATCGAATACAAATATAATTATTAAAATCTACTTCAGCTAAAATTATTTGATAATTTTTAATGTAAAGTTTTGTTTAAATAACCGTACATTACTTCAATTAAATGTATTGGCACACGTATAGGAGCATAAAAAATGAAATTAAAATTAATTAATAAATTTGCGCAGTATTTTATGTTGAGACAAAAAATAATCTATCGATTTATTACAGATAATTTATATTGCTTGCATTGACAGATTTCTTTAAAAAACATTTCGAAATAGTAATGAAAGCTACCATTATGCTTCACATAAAAACATAAAAATCGTTATAATTTTTTATAAAATCATTTCCTTCGAGTATATTAATATTATTTAATGATTTATTTATCCCGACGTTTGATATTCATAAATTTAAATAAATAAATCAATTATTTGCTTGAATTTAAAGTACGATAATTCACATTTCTTTTAAAAAAAAAAATTGATTTTCTTTTTGTTTCGTTGACTTAATTTTTTTTTTTACCAAGTTCACGTCCTACCACAATCTTTGATAATAATTTAATAATTATAGTTCATAAAAAAGGAAAAATGATTATGTATTTCGTCAACACACGTATAAAAATAATCTGAGTATAAAATCATACATCACTCTATTAGTTTTATTACTTGTTTAAAAAATAAAAATTTGTTATCACAATTACACACTATCGCTAACAGGTACGTTCATTGGTCAAATCGGTCATTTCATTATTGGATATTGTTTGGTTCAATATTTTAACAGTGAAATAAATTTTGATATATTTGTGACAAAAGTATTACGAACAAAATAGATTAAGAGGAATATTTTACAAGATATTTACCTGGAATATTTGGTTACTGCCGAACTGGTACGAAGTAGGTACCAGTAGTCCTGAAGATGTTGGTCGGTACATCATACTTGAAACATTGTCTAAATAAAAAATAATTAAGCGTAAGTAAGAATACACGTTCAAATTATTAAAAATTAAAAAACTTCGCATCACATTTATATTTTTTTAAATTTAATTTAATTTAAAAACCAAGTAAAGAACAATAGTTAAATGCAAGTTTTCGACAACCTCTTTACTTATTTTTATTAAGTTTTTTAATAGAATTTGATTGTACTTTTTAACTTGTTAAATATTCAATTACCGGAATAAATTATTTAACAGTATATGTAATAATTCAAAATATCAACGTTCCGAATGTACCAAAATTGCAATTGTCTTACATTCAAAACAATTTTATGTAAATATGATTAAGAAAACAAAGCGATATTTAATTATATATGAATAAATTACATTTTTTGATTAAATTATTTTTATCGTAATTTACACGAAAGAAAAACCAAGAGTTTAAATATGTACAACAATTTATCTCAGTAATGAAATAGTTGTCAATATTTTTCATTAAACTAATTATCGATTAAACTTAAAGTTTTTCGATATTATATTTTAATGAAAAAAAAATTATTTAAGTATAAATATCGTTTAAATTAAATCGAGTGTTTTTTCTTTCAAAACTAATTGCAAAATTAATATAATTATATAATTCACATTGGATTTATTCATTCGTAAAAAACTGTTTAATCAAGCAAAGAAAAAAAATGGTTAGATTGACACATAAAAGATATTTAATGGTATGAATAAACTCTAGTTTTACTGTCACAGAATTTAGTGCGAAAATAATGCTCAACTATCCGCTGTTAAGAAATTACTTTAAATTTTCAACGACGTAATTAATATGAAACTACAAATTATTTAAATTATTACATTACTGTTAAGAGATTTCCAGTATTTCACATACTTATAACTATAAAAGTAAATATCTTTTAAAGCACGATCTGTAAAAGAATCGACAATAACGTAAATTAATGTTATCCTAGTACAATCAAACTTAAACTATTTATATAAAACAGAAATTGCTAATATTGAGAATCAAAAGATTTTTTAAATTCTTTACGATTTGAATCTATTTTAAATACGTTGAAATAAAATTACGTTACTCAATATTAATATGTGGATACGACAGTAAAAGTTTTCGTTACAGTTCTTAATATATCCACAATTATTTATCATCAAAGAAGTAAAAATATCATGTTTCTTCGGATCAATAAGATATTATTATAGAATAAGATATTATAGACACGGACAGTCTTTTTAAAAAAAGAATAAAGTAGCATTGCTAAGCTAACCTTGTCGAATACCGGGCGATCCTCCGGGTCTCAACGCTTTCATATCCGTATATCTCGGCTGCATAGGCGGCCTGCCCCTTCCTCTGCCAGTGATCGGTGCCGGTAGCAATTTTGGCAATAACGGCTGAGGTCCTTTTGCACCCATAGCCATGGCAAGAGCATTCGCGGACAGTTGAGGTCCACCCATGTTCCTTGGCCGATTGAGTCTCGGTATCTTCGCGGGCGGTTCCCAATCCATCGCCGGTTCCAAGTTTCTCTCGGGTCGGAATTTCTTGGTGCAGGCGAGAATATGTCTCGTGAGCTTACCCTTCTGATTGTCCTCGAAAGGACAATTTGGACATTGGTGGAAAGCCGGACCGCGCTCTAGTCTACCTCTCGTGTTGTGCTCTGCCTCCATGTGGAAGAGGATGTCGTGTGGACTGCGCACCTCCACCGGGCAAAAGTTACATTTGTAAACGTAGTTGCGCATGTGAGGTGTTTCGAGGTGGTGCTGCATAGCCAAGGCGGACTCGGTTTTGAAACTGCAGAACTCGCACTTTTTGAGTTCGAGATGAAAGGGCTCGTTATTCTCCTTACTGAACTCGAGATTCTTGATAAGGGAGTTTATCGCCATTTGGGTCTCCGCGGACGTACTGCCTTTGCCTTGTTTACGCTTTTGGGTACGTAACAAATCGGTTTGCACGTATTCTTGTACGAGACCTATACCAATGGACATAAAAAATTTGCCAAGGGGTAGATCGAAGTAGCTCGGAATCTTATTTTTGTCTTCCTGTATCATGAATTCGTTCTTGTCTTCGGGGTTACTTGTTTTATCCGTCAAATCCAATCTTTCATCGTCTTTTTTATCATCCTCGTCGCTATCCCTGTCCTCGTCATCATCTTTATCATCATCCATTTTATTCTTTTCCTTCTCGGCTTGCTTCCTTAATTTTTCTTCTTTTTCGTATTCTCCGATGCTTTTTTCTAAATAAGCGAAAAAAAATCAACATTTTACTTTGAACTTTCAAAACAACATCTACTTCTAATCGATATATTTTTCTACTAGTTTGAAAAATACTCACCAAAATTACCATTGATATCGTAAAAATTTCAAGTTTTTATAACTCTTTTTACTTTGCAAAATCGGTATTTTAACAAAATATTTAACAAATCATAATACCGATTTACGATTATTTATACAAAATGAAATAATTCTGTTAAAATAGAACACAACGATTAACAAAATTTACGATTTAGGATAATTCTTTTAAATAGAATATAATTTGATTTTAAATATAATACCAAGATCTTTGTCAACTATCGATACGTTTGCGACGAGTATCCAGTTTCTTTCGAAAATAAGAGAAATTGCGAAAAGAAAACACTGCAATACCTAATTTGCCGACAAAATCCTTGAGCGGCTTAAGAGGTGGTTTTTCGTATACATAAGGTACAATGAAAGATGGGGCTTCGACGACGAACATATCATCCGTCAGCGTTGGCAATATCTGCGGTAACTGCTGCTGCTGTGGTTGTGGCTGCGGTTGTTGCTGATGCTGATGCTGATGTTGATGCTGATGCTGATGCTGATGCTGATGCTGATGCTGATGGTGATGGGGATTCATAACAGGGGTAATCGTCGTGGACTTGGGGCTGTTGATCTGCGGCGTCTTCATCGGCACGGGGGTAATGGTTGTCCTGGTGTTGGCGTAGATCTGTTGCGGGCCCATACCCATCGGCATAACCGAGAACGAACTTGAACTCGAGACGCCGTGGTGAAGGTGAGAGGACTGATGCTGGGAGGACTTAGGGCTAGTTACGGGCACGCCACCTTTGCCCGACAGGATCGAGTTCGTATCTATTATGACTAAGGTGGGCTCCTTTTTACCGCCCTTCATATTCTTACTGCCAGCTGCGATTTCCACCAAGCGTTTCGTATCGTTAACGACAATCGTCGTTTTATTATTGGTCGTGCTGATGTTTTTTATGGGAGACTTGAGCTTCGAATTCTCTTTATCTTTGCTGTCGACTTCGGCCAGCGGATCCTCCGGCTTGATCTCCTCGATGTCGGAATTATTGTCGACAACCATTGCGCTGTCTTCTTCTAAACGGATAGGAAAGAAATTTTATTTTAGTTTTGAATTTACCGAGCGATGCGTAGTTTTATTTGTAATCTCTTTTCCTTTTTCAAATCAACAACGTATACGCAAGTTATTGATAGTTAAGTGATTACAAAGCTTCAAAACTCCTAAATCTTTCTATAAGCAAAATAATTGAAAATTTCCAAAAGATTACAGTAAGCGAGATTATATTCTATAAACCCTTTAATGCTGCATGTATCATATACGATGCATCGGTTTTTTTTTCGCTTTTTTCCAAATCGTCTGCACGATAGTCAATCGTATCACAATTACTCTAAAAAATACAGCTAATAGAGCAGAGGTAAGAACTAAAGTAAAAGCATAAATTTCTAGTAAGATAAAAGAGAGGATAATTTTGGTAGCCTACTAACCCCGGAACTCATATTTAAAGTTTGTTTTGCGTCGGCATTAAAGGGTTAGAGTATAAAATAAAGAGGAACGACTCATTACCCAATTCTCGTTCCATGTAGCTCTTTCGATTGATGTTTCGAGAGCTTCTACGCGGCGTTATGTTACTGAGATCTACGGCTTTTTTAATTTTCTTTTTAGGGGTTTCTTTAAATGAGTCCGAGCTGCTGTTGTGGCCGTTGCTCTTACCCCCGTCCGTGATTTCTTCAATGTCAGGACTGCCCAGACTGCCATTCTCCTCGCAGATTTTCACGTCCGAGGTGTCGAGGCTGCTGTCGATAATCTCCGAGCTCTGGTCGAGATGCTGGACGTCGTCGCTGCTGGCCGAGGCGTTCTTGGCGTGACCTTGGCTGGAGCCAGGCAACTTTGAGTCGCTGAGCACGTCGTCCTCGTCGTCTTCCTCATCGTTGTCGGAGTCGTAATCGTTCGTCGCCGCAACGCCGGGATCGTCGCCGAGACACTCGACGTCGGAGGTATTGCTGCGCGCGTCAACGTCCATCGACTCGAAGACGGAACTGTCCTTGTCGCACTCTTTCTCGTTTTTATCAGACACTGCACTGTTTTCGACATCTTTGTCGACACTCGTGTCGTCCGTTGGTACCCCGGAAAGGGCAGAGTAGCTGTTGGCCAGGTCAGCAAGGGACTTGGAATTGGCCACGTTCCTCTCGACTTCCTTCGAATCGATTTCCATACCTTCTTCTTCTTCCTCCTCGTCGTCGTCGTCCTCGTCCTCCTCCTCCTCCTCCTCCTCCTCTTCCTCCTCCTCCTCTTCCTCTTCTTCGTCTAACACGTTTTCACTGTTATCGCACTTGTCTAGGTGCTCCGCTTTGTTCTGACGTCTGCCACTGGATGAGATAGCATCATCATTATCCACGTCATAGCCACCGTTCATTCCATTCGGAATTCGATCTAAGGTAAATTAATCATTGTTAATCATAATATTATGGAAATACGTTCGAATAATTTTTATTTCGTACGGAAAATAGTCCTAAGCAACTAAAACGAGTAGCTCTTTAAAAATAATTCTTATCTTTTATGCGGAAGCAAAATAGCTACAAATTAAAATTATGTAATAAATTATTAAATACAGATTAAGAAACGTCTTTTCTGTACTAAAATTGTGTTTTTTAAATATTAATATAATTATATCAATGCCTGTACATTATTAATTCATACATAACATTAATAAATACTTATGTAACATCAACATGCAATATTCATTAATTAACACGACTTTAATAAAATTTACTTTATTAGCTAATTCGGTACTCTGTAAATAACGAATTCATTACTTTAGAGTTTTACGTTCGAACGCCGATCATCCAATAATATGAATTATTGGGAATTCAAAACATCGATCCGATTAATATGACAAAATTTTTTTACATTGCGTTTGACTGTTTTTTATTTTTATGTAAACCTGTTTCATCGATAAGATAAGAACACCATAATTATTCAAAATATTCTCGCTATGTAAACAAATATAAATACAGTTAATATAACTCGAGAATACTAGATTTCATCCATAAAAATATCGTTACTCCATAAAACACGCTCGAGCGTTTTTAGAAAACAAGATTTACCGTTGTTACATTATTATCCGTAACATTTAGTAACTTAATATTTGATTTATTTAGAACCTACGTTAATTTCTCCCGAGTAATGAAAAAAATTTGACGAACGGACCATTAAAAAAAATAAACGGTGTACGAGGAATAAATCGGATCGATGCGATAAAAAACGAATCCATTCTTTATTTTATTTACTTTACGTTTTATTCTTTCGTTCCAATGTATACACAGTTTCAACGAAATATGAAAAAGGCTAAAGCAAAAAATACACGTAACGAATTTCGTATTCATAATACACTCTGATAAATTATGCACGTATTCAAAAGAGGGGAATTTATAAGAATAATAAACGATCATCGAGACAACTTGATCGGTCGGATCGAAAATCTGCGCCACTAATTTCAAAGGGTGTATACGAGAGGCGAGAGCATCGACGAACGGAGCTACGATACAAAAAAATAATAATAATAAATAAATAAATAAATAAATAAAAGAAGAAACTCGGAAATAAATGGTAATCAAAAGATGACAGGTCGAGGAAAGCGGCTCGGGCGTACCTTTACACATGGATTCGATATCATCGTGCGTCGGGTCCTTGACCAAAAGTTCCTCCGCGCCGCCTTCCATGAGGATCAGCGATGCCTAGCCGATCTGAAAATACAGGGAAACGATAGACACGTGAGTCCTTCCCTCATAAGGAGCAACGCTTCGCGCAGCCTAACGGTGCAAGAAAAGAAAGGTCGTGTGCTCGCAAGCGACGTGCGGCGGCTCCGTGCACTTGGACACCCGTGAAATCACATCGTCGGTCTCGTGTGGCGGGCCGACGGCGGCAACGGTATCGTCGATACGGCGTAAACCGAGTGCATCACCGCGGGCGGAGGGGGTTAAAAACAGGGAGAGAGAGATAGAGAGAGAGAGCGAGTCTCCGTGCGGGCTCAGGCTAGAATTTTTCAAAATGGCGCTCTTCAAATTCCGCACTAGCAGCCGGACGGTCTCGCGCCTGGCACCATAACCAACCAACCAAACGCGGCGCGCGCGCACAAGACAGAACGATCGAGCGAGAGAGAAAGAGAGACGTAGAGAGAGCGAGAGAGAGAGACGGAGAGAGGAGGAATCGGAGCGCGTCGTCCTCGTGGACGACGTTCGGTCGGAACGCGAGACTCCCGGTGGACCGCGACGGCGCTTCGCTCGGCGTCGTTCCCTCGTTCTCGGGAAGCGTAAGAGCGAGCGATCGAGCGATCGAGCGACCGAGCGACCGAGCGACCGAGCGAACCAACGAACGTACGATCGAAGGAAGGAACGGATAGACAGACGTACGTACGTACGTACGTACGGACGGACGGACGGACGGACGGACGGTCGGACGGTCGGACGGAGGGTGAGGGAAGGGGCAGGGGGCAGCGGCAGGGGCAGCGACAGGGGCAGGGGCAGGGGCAGGGGCATCGCGAAGGATGCCAGCGAGGAGGCGGGACACGTTAATCGAAAAGCCGTATGCTCCGAGAAATCGGACTGCCTGGTGCCTTTCCCGTCAGCCTCGGCGATCGTCGACGGCACCGAAGCGGTGTTTTCTCGCTCGTGCCCGCGTGCATTCGCCACGAGCACACGCGCGCGCGCGCACGTCTCGCTGCAGCTAACCCAGTAACCGTCGTCACCTGCCTCGGCGTCCTCCTCGTCTCCGAGGATCGTCGCGCACGCCAAACGCGCGCACACGCGCACGCACACGTACAGCACTGCAGCAGCAGCAGCAGCAGCAGCAGCAGCAGCGGCGGCGGCGGCGGTAGCGGCGGAGTCTCGGTCGACCCTCCGCTGTTGCTCCGCGCTCTCCTACACAACACGTACGCGAACACCAGCACACGACGACTGCTGCCAGTATAAGCTCTCCTCGGCTCCTTTACTCGCTCGCGCACATGCACGCACACAAACCTACGCTCGCCCGCTACACACGTCTCTCTCTCGCTCCGTCTCACCGTGTACTTGTATCTCTCTCCCTCGTGTTCTCTCTCCCCCCCTCTCTACCACCCTCCTATACCCCCTCGCCGACGAGCTCGCTCTCGCTCTCCCTCTCCCGCCCCTCTTCTTCCCCTAACTCTCTTACTCACCGCTACATACGTATCAAAAGTTCAAGCTTTGATATATACGTGAATGCGGAGTATAACTATATCGTACGGTCGCGCGCGCGGGCGCAACTGTTGTCCGTGTAAGTGCCTGGGTGTGTGTTTGTACGTGGGGGAACATTTGTCTCTCTTCCCGTCGCCCCTTGCCACGACGCTCTTCTCTCCTCTCGGCGTACACGCGCGCACTCGCACGCACACACACTGATGCGCACTCTCTTTTTCACATACGCTTGCAGAAATGGTCTGACGTTGTACTATACAGCCGCGCGCGATCTCACACACACGCGGACGCCCGCGCGCACACCAACGAACGCACGGTTGCTCGCACGCCCGAACACACGCTCAATTTTTTTACTCTCGACCTCCTCTCTCTTCTTTCACTCTCCTCTCTCCTCATCGCTCATCTTTCTAATGAACAGTTTGTATCGCGTGCACATATGCATTTCAAACTCGGTGGAGTAACGCGCGCGCGCGCACGCACACAAGCGCATTCAATATCATCTATACGTATATACATATAATTTTATTACGTAGCTATAAAGACGAAAGGTAGCAGCGAAATTACGGGAATGTCCGAGAGCAATTTCGATACGCGTGTACATCGATGATCGTACCATTGTTTTCGCTCGACACGTGATTTCGCCGGATTCAAAACCCGCGCATCCACTTTCGATTCTCGCCTTAAAAAATAAACGGTGAAGGGTTGAACGCGATCGCGACCAAAGTCTCGAGAGATGCACTCAGTTCGAAATCAAAATTTCCTGTGGGCACGAGAGATTCGATATCTCGCTCTTTCCTGCCTCTCTCACGCTCTCTCTCTCTCGCTCTCTCTCCGCTTTCCTTCCGTTAAACTTTAACTCGGAGGGCAAATTCGTTCCTCCGTGCGATCGCGATACGTTTTCCAAAAGCTCCGTACGAACAACTCTCGCGAAGCTTCGCGAGGCGTAGAAGCTTAAGTCGAAGCTTAAGTCGAAGCTTAAGTCGAAGCTTAAGTCGAAGCTTAGGTGCGCAAGTTCGAGTGGGCGAACGACGATGCGCTTCCACGAGATCCGGTCCGGATAGAGTTTGCATCGAGCTTTACTCATTCGCGCCGTTAAGAAGCTAAATCCTGAGGTAGAAGTTCGCAAGCACGAATCGTGGTCGTCCAGCCACCGTAAAAGATGTCGGCCCTCGATCGAGTTCTCGACGCCCGCGAGACGAACGCGAGATGAACGCGAGATGAACGCGAGATGAACGCGCGATGAACGCGAAATTAACTCGAGCGTCCGCGTTATCCTTCATTTCGAAAGCCCGAAGGAGGACGAGCGACGAGGGAGGACTCGGCGTCCCCGCGTCCGCGACCGATCGATGGGACCCGTTGGAAAAGCGAGAGAGGAGAAAAAAATCGCTTCTCTTTCGTTGAAAATTTCACGGTGAGGCAACGTGGAAGAGAAATCTCAGAAATCTACCTGGACCAGATAAGAGTACCGGAATCCGCCTCGAGGAGGAAAGAAGCGCGCGGCACCGAGTCATGCGCTATTGACTACGATACCGAGTCGCGGACGGAAAAAAGATCGATACAATCTTCTTGCCCGGGAGCGCGGTAAAATAAGCGAGAAGAATGATAAAAAAAAAAAGAAAGCGACTGCCCGAAATCGGTGAACGGTGAACGCTCGTAAACGCTCGTAAACGTTGTACGTTCAAAGACGAACGTAGAACGCGTCGAGTTTGAATCTCCCGCCACGACGCGGCGCGACATTTGAATACCCACGTACGTGGGAGGGGCGACGTGGAAAAAAAAACAGGATCATCCGCGTCTCCTTGCGCGGAGTACCGAGAGCACGGTACGGTATCTCGCGCGCTCTCTCGCTCTCCGTACGCGTAATTGTGCCAAGAGGAAGGCCCCGTTCGTCGCTGAAAATCGCACGGCAGAGGGCAGCCTACGTTTCGAGTACGCACACGGGCGCACTTTTCAACACACGTTTCAACACACGGACAGGGCACGGACAGGGCACGGACAGGGCACGCACACTCGCGCCGTGAGTCGACGACGAACAGGGAAACGTTTACGAAAAAGAGGATCGGTGAGAAGGAGAAGGGAGAGGGAGAGGGAAAAAGAAAGAGAGAGGACGAGACCAGAGAGAGAGAAATAGGAGAGGAGAGGAGAGGAGAGGAGAGGAGAGGAGAGGAGAGCCAAATGGAGACAAAGAAAAAAGTCATTCCAGGGCCGTGTGAAGCGCCCCAAGTGTTGATGCTCCATTTTCTAATTTCTTTTCCTTTCTCTCTCTCTCGCGTCGGGCTCTTCTCACTCTATTCAATAGCCACGACTTTGATTCATTTCTACTTCTTTTCTCATACTTTTTTCAACGCCTACCGCACGAGTCTCTCTACCTTCCGTTGTTTCGACTCTGTTAACTCTGTTGTTCTATGTACCCTTGGAAAACGTTTAGGGGGCCAAAATAGTGCCTAAAAAAAGAACCGACGACAATTTCACCTTATCCAAATATTTCCCAATGCAGGAAACCAGGAAACGCATTTTATAAGCGAGAGAAAATGGGGATTTCATCATGGAAAACCGAACACTCGAGATTTACTGTTACCGTAGCGGAAACCATCCCGTTTTTGCCATGGTATTTTCTAATACCATAAACTCGGCGCTACGATACAAGAACCGATCTACTTATCGAATAACCAGAATAGAAAAGACGTTTACAGGACAAATATATCTTATCGAGCAAAAGAAGGTCTCAAATCATATTTGCTGATTACTCGACTTTATTAATAAATTTTTTATTGCATCGATATGACGTCGCGTCGGCCATTTTACTTTTTGTACCTCGTGATCCGAGTGTGCTTGTGTTGGTAAAATCCACAGCATTAACAATAATAATTCAACATATTTGTCGTTGGAGGAGTCTGGCGTCGCGAGAAACGAAAAACCGCCGGAGGAAAGATCTCGGACTAGGGGCCAGAGGAATACCCAACGATTCTAGCACCGGGATCAATTAACGACCGCGAAAGAAGGAGACGTTAAGCGTTAAAGGAGTAGGAAGGGCTGCGATTAGCCGGGCAGTCAAGGCGGCCAAGGCACCCAAGAGCCGCCGCGAGTGGATGAAACCCGATGGAACCCGAGGAACCCGAGGAACCCGACCTAACCGAGAACCGAGGACGAAAGAGTCGAATCTCTCGTTCGATCGTTCGCTCGTTCGGCAAGATTTGAATTTCCCGCTCGCGAATCGAAGGAGCCGCAAATAATCAATAAGATGCTCATATCCATCATCGAGCTCGGATTTCGCGGTCGGGGGGAGGGGCAGCAGCGGAGGCGGCGGTCGCCCAATTCTTAACCTCCCAAGGCCTCCCCGAATCTTAACCTCCGCCTCGCGCGCGACACGTACACATTCTACAAGTATGCGTTCCGCGATGCAGCGCGAAACACACGATGAGACACTTCGAATGCGAGCGCGCGAAAACGTATCGCACACGTGCTTCGCGTCGGCCGCAACGTACCGCCGGCGCGTGTCTCCCTCGCGCTAAGAGGCGCCGAGAGCGACGACAGAAGCCGCGGCCGTACCCGCGTTACCCTCGGCGAGGCGTCGCCGTCGAGGCGCGAGGGGCCAGGAGTCGGCGGGAGGCCCAGAAAATGGTGGAGAGAGACGCGCGAGCGAGAGAGAGAAAGAGAGAGAGAGAGAGAGGAAGGCGCGTGCACGGGGCGCCGGGAGCGCGCGACCCCCACCTTACGGCCCTGGCACCCTCTGCGTCCAGCCGTCGGCGAGGACGTGGCCCGCGGCGCCTCGGTACCGACGTGGGAGTCGACGACCGTTTCCCGGACGCTTTCGGGAGAAAACCTCGACCTCGAGGAGCGGAGAGGAGAGGAGAGTACAGGAGTATGAGAGTGTAGGAGTGGAGTGGAGGAGTGGAGAAGAGGAGAGGAAGAGAGGAAGAGAGGAAGAGAGGAGAGAAGAACAGAGGTTGCGCGCCCGGAGAGGACGCGAGACGAGGTTGCGAGACGAGGTTGCGAGACGAGGTTGCGAGACGAGGTTGCGCTCGAGCTTGACTTACTTCGAAACAGCTGCCTCTCGTGGATGAAGAAGGTCCGGCTGTCCTGGTCGATGACGTTCAGAGGGACGGTCCCGCCGCCGCCGTCACCCTCACCGTCGTCGCAATCGCCGCCGCCACCGCCGCCGCCGCCGCCGCCGCCGCCGCCACCGCCGCCACCGCTGCCACCGCTATCTTGGTCGTCGTCGACGTTGCCGTTGCCGTATCCGTTGCCGTTGCCGTTGCCGTTACCGTCCTCGTCCTGGTCCTCGTCGTCGTCGTCGTCGTCGCCGTCGTCCTCGTCCTCCGGTAGGAACGCCACACTGCCGCACACCGCCACGAAGATAGATATTTTGCGTCCCAGAGTCGGTAGGCGCGTGTGTGCGTGTGTCCCTGTGCGCTCGGGCGCAAGTGTGTCAGTGTAGCGCGCGTGTGCGCGCACTGCGTAAGCGTGACGCGCGCGCGCCTACTCCGAGACGTGTGCGTACATTATTTAAGCATGGACGGACGGCCACGCGCGCGCGCACGCACACTGGAGTAAATACACGCACACGGAGGCGGACGTAAGCTCGCTCCAACGAGGATCCCGTACGCGAATCCGCGCGATCCCCGAGGAGTCGGGGTTTGCGGATGGACGGATGGACGGATGAACGGGTGGACGGGTGGACGGGTGGACAGGCGACTGACGACGGCCGACGGGCGATGGGCGACGGGACCGAACGCGAATTTTAGGCGTATCGGGAGAGCGAGGGAGACCAGGGAAACACTCGCGGAAATAAATAAGAGGCGCGCGCGCGAGGTGATGCGAGAGCGAGAAAGAAGGATCGACGTGAGCGCGATATTTGAATCGGTACACGCCGTGTTAACTCGGCACGCACTTGCTCCAGACTGTATCGATACCCAAGGGCGTCCGCGCGCGAACTTCCGGAAACCGCTCCGCGTGTTTTCGATGCAGCTCAGCCGTCGAGGACGGCGCTGGCCAAGACGGAAAGCTCCGGTTGCGCGCTGACTCTCCTCGCCTCCGGTCTCTCTTCTCGTCGCGAACGAGCGAGACTAATTTCAAGATGGCTGATCGCGGGATCACGTGATCGCTGATACGCGTTCCCTCTCCTTCGCTCCCGATCTGTCCTACGCGATGTTGTTTCGTCTTTTCTCTCTCGGCTGCGCGATTTCGGCCCGAGGTTTGAATAACGTACACGTATGCGACTCGCTACGTGCGTGTGCATTTGCGTTGGAAAAGATTTAGGGACATTTTACGCGGGGCGGTCGATCGTAAATTTAATTTGCAACTGATGCAAAGCTCCGACGACTCCCGACGACTCCGTCTTTCCTCTCCTCTTTTACGTCACTTTTGTACACACCTTTAGGTATACCTTCTTTATTTATTGATTTTCTCCTTTTATTTACAAGTATTATTTTACAACTTTGCGTATAAATTTTACGTTTTTTATTTGTTGCGACATCATTTTTACATATGTACAAGTTTTTTATTTTATTTTAATTTCGATTTGGGCATACGCCGAATTCGCGTCTCGAGAGCGTATCGATCGTATCTTTACCTATCGTCCGTTTTATTTATCGCGATACTTTTTTCTTCAGCGTTACTTATTATTCTTTAATCCTTTTCGTTCCTTGCGACTACGAATTAATATTTTTCGAACTATTTTTTATTATAATTTTTCGAATCAATTTTTCGTTTCTTTATAAAATTATATCTAATCGTTTTTCTAAAATTATAAATTGGTATTTTGAAATAATGTATATTTTTTACGAGTATCTTAAAACATGGTTCAAAATGATTAGAAAACGATTTTTCATAAATATTCGATGTAGAAGAATAAAAAATTTGCCGTACTTATCTTACAATCGTTTATACTTATTACAAAAATTATATGGATTTTCGTTACAAAAAATCTATTAATCTATAAATAATCTAAATGATATTTAGTTACAGTCTTTTTCCTTAAATTAAAAAACGATTGTTTTTATTCCTAAAGAAGTCTGATAAATTTATAATATTTAGGCTTGAAAAATAATTCTCTCTTTTTCTATCGAACTACGATTATTGTTAGCTCGAAGTCTAAGGTTTCTTCGAGCGAGTTGTGATAATTAACGACGCAAAGAGTTACGTATATTTTTATAGGTTAAAATTCTTCGTCCTCTTCTACGTTAAACGATAATATTGTCTTGGCGGGTTTTTCTTTTTTCTTTTTTTTAACTCCCTTCGGATGTGATAATTCCGCCGAGCTTACCTCGTTGCTAACTTTCTTTCTTTTAAATATTACTTTTTTAGATAAATCTGCTTTATCGATTGCATCAACTGAAAAATAAATATTAAGTTAAAAATGACACGTTGAAGATATATTAATCTGAATAACGTGAATATATACCTTCATTTTTTACTTTTGTATACAAATCTGCTTCTTCTGCTGTTAAATCACCGTCGTTCATAACAACAACAACAGGTTTTTCGTCATTGCGATCTTCGAATTCACCGTCAATAATTTTTGGTAAATTTTCTTTCTTCGGGAAAAATAATTATAATTTTTTACTTTTATACATTTTAATATTTTTAAATTTTATTTCTAATGTTACTATTAACTTTATTTTTAAATTTTTTACCTTTGTGTCAACGCTAGGACCTTCTACATAGCCTGCTTGTTGTTTTAATCTTGTTATAAATGCTGGCTCCGATGGTTTTATATAATTAATATTATGTTTTTTTTTGGAATTCATATTTTAGTTATACAGATTTATTCTTATAACCTTAAAATATACTTTGTTACTATCCGAGACATCTGCAATAATTCGTACAAAAATATTAGAGTACCGTATTTCTTTATTCTTATGCGAATGTTCCATATTCCATAGTATAGGTTTTCCTTCTTAATTTTTATGTGTAAAAATCTTCCTTGATGAAATGATGAAAATAGCAAAATTAATCGAATTAATGAAATTCATACACACGCATATATATTAATTACAAAATTACTATATGCATTAATTTTTAATAATCAAATTCTTTTGTTTTCTTCGCATTTTCTTGATTCATGTTTAATTTTAATATTTTCCGTGTCCTATTTGTAATTTTTACGGTGACAAAATTTTCGATGACTGAGCAACTTAATGGTTGATGTAAAAAATGCATTAAAAAAATACTTTCACAATTTCGTAATATTAAATCAGTATAACAAATGATAATTATTCGATCTCGTTGTATAAATTTTTTTATGGAATTTCTTTGTTCGACTTTACGAACAGTATTAAATTAGAAATATTAAAAATGCAATATTAAATCTCATTTGATACATTTATAACCTGTAGTAAAATTGTTATTTTAAAAATATAATTAAACCTTTTCTTAATTCTAGTAATCCGCATACAATAGTATAAATCATTTAGTGTTGGAACAAGATATAAGAATATTACTTTTTTTATGACAATTATCTTTGTATCGTTAATAATGTCTAACAATAATACTTTATATTACGGTGTCATTTTGTTAAAAATCTCCAACATTTATCAGCTACACATATATAATACAGATGCATTGTTGGACGCGACGCTCTCTAGTAATTCTATTAATACAGAGGGTAGCATATTATCAATGTACATAAAAAAAATGGATTATGAAATTGAAGGAAAGTGAACAAATTGATCTTTGTTAATTTTGCATGTAAAATATGACTTCAAAAACTGTATTCCATTATTTCTTAATTATATTTACTATTTATACCGCTATTTTCGTTCTTACGATAATAATATTAAGCGCAAATAAAAAAACTGCATGTATATTTTAAATAAAATCTTTTATAGCTTTATACTTCACTTCCATCTTTTTTGGTTAATGCAAATACAGAATTTATAAAAAAAAAGTTTACGTATAATAACGAAATGTATTTTCTCGCATACTCATAAAATTTCTTATTGTATTAATATTACAATATGACTCAAATGTTTACCAATTATATATCTTTGTCTAATATAAAGTTAAGAAAATTATTTTATTCTTAAAAAGTGCGTATTAAAAATTGGACAATATATATATATATATATATACATATATATATACATACATATATATATATATATTTATTTAATACATATAATACATAGAGATAACGATTGTATGATGAGCTCTATAAGCTAACCAGTGTTACCACTTTACTACGTACAAAACTTACTATAAATTTGGATTTATGATTCTCCATACATTTTAATTAGCCGCGAATATTTAATCTATAAAAGTGTTACGATAAAATAGAACTTAAAATTTCTTAAATTAAAATAATATTTTACCTTATGCTATTTATAATCATTTTTTTAATAACTATATTAATTTAAGATACTGTATTTGTAATCTATAATACAGAAAATTATAACGAATGAGCTAATTATTAAAAAGTGATAATTTTATGTTTTTTTTAAATTTATTTACAGTAATCATGAATGAATGATTGAAATTGAAATGATCACAGTTCACTCGCGTAAATGAATACAATTTTAAATATTTGCACTACTATCAGATTTTAATAAACTAATAATATATAAAAACTAATAAGTAATCGACGACGGCTCTGTTCCAAAGTACCTATCGCCAAAGTTACCAATACCTGGCAATACATAAAACTTTTCATTTATTTCTGGATCTAACGCCGAAGTCACTATTTTTACATTAGAAAATGCATAAGCTATCGAATGTACTCCTGATTCAGCCATAAGTAGGGATACGAGCATAATATTATCCTCTACAACATCATGATCCAAGAGCACTCTTATAGCCATCATTGCTGCTGCACCAGTAGCCACAGTTGCATCCATTAAAATTACTCTGTAGTCTTTAATATCTTTTGGTAAACGAAGATAATACAGTTCTGGCTCACCAGTTTGTTCATTTGTTTGTATCAAAATTTTACCGATTCTAATATCTTTACATACATCTCTTACAGCTTGTTCCATTGTTTCACCAGCTCTTAAAATTGAAACACCACATATTTTGTCCGTGGCACTTCTTTTTCCATTATACAAGACCCCTTGTGGAGTCTCAACGGTAATTTCTTTAAATGGTAACAATGATAAAGCATATTCTATAACTAACCGTATCAATCGTTTAGAATAAAATATAAATTCGTCCCTATGTATATTTTTGTTTCTGACAAAAGTGTGCAAACCTTTGATTTGTGGGGTATCAGGAAGTAAATATAATGAATCGGGAAGAGGTTGTCCTATATAGGAATGAGCAAGTTTTTCTCTTAATTTAAATCCTCTTAATTGAAGTTGAGTGTGAACATGTTGTACTATTAATTCTATAGCTACTTCATTGTTACCCCCCCGAGGAACAATAATATCTGCGTGTACCATTGAAGGTGCAATATAATAATAAAAAGAAGGTTTCACCATGGTACTGTATTGTTTCAATACTCCATCTAAGTCTCTACCTCTTTGCGATATATCCCTTCTTAAACGTCGTGCCAAACGTACATCTGCATCGGTATCGACAAAAACTTTCATGTCGCACATTTTTAACACTTCTGGATCATAAAAAGTTAATATTCCCTCAAAAATAATTACATTTGCACCATACATTGTTTTTGTCCTAATTTCTCTACTATGAGTGACAAAATTGTAAATGGGTACTTCAACCTTTCTTCCTTCTTTAAGACGTTGTAAAGTAATTTTAAGCAATTCAAAATCAAAGGCATCAGGATGGTCAAAGTTGTATTCGTTATGGGCTGCTAAGTCATGTTGAAATTCGTTTAAAACTTTATAAAAAGAGTCCATACTAAGTAAAGTAACCCATGGCACATCGAGTGATTCTATAATTTTAGTTGCAACTGTAGTTTTCCCAGAAGCACTCCCACCACATATACCGATTACAAAAGGCTCTACCTGTTGTCCAGCAGAATTATACCAAGGTGGTCTACCCGCTGTATATATAGTTCTAGTTTTACTCTGAAGTATCGACTCTGCAGCAGTTTTTTTATTAGATTGAGAACAACTCATTGTCCTTTGTCTTCGAGAGTGTGGTGATTTTTGAGATCCAGTAGATGGAGGTCTTGGAGAAGCAGGAGTTGGAGTACTAATATCTTGTCGACAGTCTTCCGTAAGCTCATCGGAAAAAAATATTATCCGATCATCTAAACATTGATCGCAATCGTCGCTTTCAGAGCTTGCAGAACTTGGTGGATCATAATGCTGAACCATCGCTGCCATAATTGTGATCTAAGTATTTTTAATTCAAATGTTTCTCTCATTAATGTAAATATAAGTCAGAATTTTTATTTTACTAGTACTCGTAATCTTTCTTTATATCTTGCTAATTAAAATAAAAATTTTATTTATTTTATATTCAAAATTATATATAATTTTATTGAATATATTTTAAAATACTTACATTTGCAAATAAAGAAATCAGCAATTTTAAAATACCAATCCCAAATCAAATATATGAATTTAAACATAAGTTTTGTTTAGTTTTAAAATATCAAAAGTAACATTTTATTATGATAATCCTGTAACAAATTAATTTATAATAAATATTTCATAATTAAAAATATAAAATATTTTTTTATTAATAAAAAAAGATCATGATGTATCAATAAAATACAATTTAACTTTCAATATTGTTTTTAATTTTCAATTTTTATTTTTATTAATAATTAAACATTTTAGTTTATTAATGTTTTATATATATATATATATTTTGCAAATAATAAAAAATATTAAAAAATCAAATATCATAAAACTTTTCTTGTAACTATACTTAGAAATAATGAGTGGCTAAACAGAGTAGATAACCTCTTGGTCAAACTTTAATATAAAATGTAAATACATACAGATGATTTTTAAAAAATATAACATAGAAATTTGTTATCCATCGAAATTTTTAGTCATATCTATTTTTCAAGAAGATTTATTTTAAAAAAATAGAACTTAAAGAAAAAATGTGACATTGATACATTTCAATGTCAAAGAAAACTTTAATTTAAAATTAATAATCTGAAAAATTTATCTATGAAATTACAGTTTTCAAATTAATACACTGTAAAAAAAATGCTTATTTATAATAAAATTTTCCATTTGTTTAAAAAATTCATTTTATTCGTTGTAAAATAATTTACAGGATGAAGCACTCGAACTCATGTAGTACTAATAATTCATATATAATTTAAAAGAAAAATTGTTATAACATAAAAATATTATTTTCATAAAAAAACAATAATAAAGTTAAAATAAACCGAATCGGTACACTTAGTATTTATACCTTACAATAAAGTAAATATTTTAAAAACTCACTGTCAGCCGATAAAAATGTTACACTTATAATGATTTCGAAGGTACCAGTTACAATAAAAGCTGGTAGTGTATGCGATTTACAGTTGGAGTCTCTCGCAACCAGCCGCGAACGTTGGGGTTATGTATTGCATGGATGTATCAAGTATATTCACGCATTAGTAAACACATGCGATTAAGCTGAGCCGAAATGGTAGGCTTCGATTTGAATATGTTCCAAGATAAAGTTTTTACATCGTGTGAGCTTCAACTATTCGAACACTGTTAACAAAGTAACAGCATTATTTTCTCTTAAATCCCGAACAATATAATAAAAATGACGATAGCTTCTAGTGAGCTCGAGTTGCTTCTTCGTGTGCGTTGTTGTTCACTCCTGTACATAGGCAAATAGAATGTAAGACATTTAACATTCATTTATAACACCAATAAATTTTTTAAAGAAATTTTTTATATATTACATCCGTATTTTATAGAGTATCTTTTTTATTTGAATTGATTAAAACTCTATTAAATATATTGTTTGAAATTTGTTTTTATAATATTATCAATTTATTCTTACATTTATTTCTAAACTTTATTAAATTTAGGTAATTTATTTCGATTATTTATTAAAAATTTTAATTGCTAATTATTAAATGATATAACAATAGTCAATTTTATAAAGAAAGTAGAAATTTTTAGTTAATGTTCGTGTGTTTTATAATGTTTGATTTACATTTATTTAATGTAATGATTGATAAAGCATTATTTTTCAAATTAAAGTAAGAGACATAATTTTTTGTTATCGTTCAATAGAATAAATTTATTACCCGTGTTTGTTGATACAACATCTGTTGATATTAATTATATTCCTTTTAATAATTTAATACTATGATTATATATAAAAATATTTTTCCTTAATTTAGGTAAAAAAAATAATATATCCACTATAACTTCGTTCTAACTTTCATTGAGAAAAATACAAATGTCAGAGATTTATTCTTTATTTAGTATGTTTTATAAGATGTTTTAAAATTTCAATTTATGCATAATGATTAAGAATTTCTATCACTATTAAAATATTTCTGATTGAGTATGTACTCTTAAAAGTCTTTTAAAATAATAAAACAATATTTGTCTCATTTTCATAGACATATATAAATAGCTATTAAAAACACTTACTCAAAGATAATATAATGAATGATATATAAAACAAAACTGTATATCTTTTTACAATCATACAAATATTTAAAATCTTTTGTTTTTAAATGAAATATTAAAATATTTCTTAATTTTTATTTTAAAAATGATGTAACTTTTAGTATATGAATTTTATTTGTATAATAAATTATATAATATAACTCTCAAGTATCACATTTTACTTATAAGGTATTCGTAATTAAACATACATTTAACATATTATAAAATTATTAATCAATATAAAAATATAATTTTTAAATTAAGAATAATTTTTATAACAAAAATAAAACTGATGCTATTAATTTTTTAATGGTAATTCTTTAAGTGAAAAAAATGAAATTATATGTATTCTAAAATCCATCGTAAAAGTAAGAAATTTAAATGATATTTTACAAAAAAAATATTTTACGTACGGAATTTTTATTTAAAAGAGAAAACAATGTACATATAATATATATAAATTTCATACTGCAAAAATTATGATGTGAAAATCAATTTAAAATCAATCTACGTGATCAATCTTTCTTTTCTAAAAATTTCATCTTAACAGCACAATTGAACAAATTATGGTAATAACTATTTTCTAATAAAAATAATACTATTTTAGACTAACAAAAATAAAACTTTTATACCTAATAATCAGTACTAATACAAAAGAAATATAAGATTAAAAATCTTATCCATTGTACTTGTGTAAAAAAAGTAAATTAACGATTTTGTTACATCCGTTTTTAATTGTATCTTATTATAAATATAAAATTCTTTTTTATAAGTCAAATATTGGTACAAATGTAGAACAAATAATATTTTCTAGTTTTATACAATATTATGGTAGATACAATGTAATACATAAATTATATTTAAACCCATTTATAAGTAATTTTAATTAGACATCAATTATATTTATATATAAACAGAAAATATGAAAATCTGAACATAAAAGTCAGTAGTATAAAATTTAAATACAAAAAGCTGTTGCAGATGCTTATTTATCTTCTGTTATATTTTTATTGTTTCAGTTTTTATTATTATCTACATTCTGAAATCTGTTGTTTATTCAAAGTGAACAATTTTAAATTCTGTTAATTGTTTAAATTTTCGAGTAACTTACGAGAAAATTGTTGGCTTTATTACAAAAGAATTACAATATGTTGTATTTGATTCAAAAATTATACTTATCAATTAAAAAAATCGTTAATAAAAATATTAACGATATATGCGTAATACTATTTTATATAAAAATTGATCATAAATGACAAAGTACTTAAACTTTATATTTATCTATTTGACAAATGATTTAAAAACCTAAATTAAAATATTTTCATATTTATTAAGAAATCACAAAAAAATATTGCTTATTAAATTATATTGATAAAAAAAATAAAATCTTGCTTTTGTTAATTTTTTTATTTTATATTTATTAATATGAAGTAAAAAAATAAGAATTAACGCATGAGAAAAATGTATCATTATTTCGTTTAAAAATTGTAAAGACTAAAATATCTCAAAAATTTCCAATTAATTAAATATTTTACTTCGATTAATATTTGATTATAAAATATATAAATATATCTAAAATAGATCGTATTTTCTTATAGATAAAAAGAAATTGAAGCTTACGCTAAAATATAAAAATGAAAATTAGCATCTGAATTTCTTTCTCTAAACCTATATAAATATATATCAACGTTAAAAATAATATACATTTATTAATTTTATCTGCACTTAATAAAATACAAGATAAGCCCATTTTCTGAGCTTACATTTACCGCATCTCTTGTGGGATAATGATAACTTTAATTTCTTTTGCACAATGCGCATAACAATGCTCATAAGTCTATGCTTGTGAATACAAGTACATAATCTTTTATTTTAATATCTTAGTCTACTAAATACATAAATATTTTAAAAATGAAACTAGAAAAATGTATTCAAATTTTTTGAAGGTTTCCTCGTAACAATAACGAAACCGACACGACCGTATTTACTCATTTATTTATTTATTAGTATAAATTTAAGTTATTAGAAATTAAGTATTTTGAAAATTTTATTTATCTTAATGGTTTTAAACATATAATTATATTATAATGTTTTTCTTTTTTTTTTTTTTTATGAATTGTATCACCTACTACACCAAAAATAGTATCTGAATATTTATTTTAAATAATGACTTTTAGATAAAAAGTATTTTTTTATTTTTAAATTTACTTAAGTAAAATAAATTAATCTTATCTATTCGTATCAACAGCCATATGATAATTCTCGGCTTACAGTGATACCGATAATTTGTACAATCACGCATATTCCTTTTAAAGTAAAATTTGAATAAATAATAATTTTTAAACTCTATATTAAAGATATTATTTGCAAACGATTCTCATAAAACTATTTATAAAATTTTTAATACACTTTTATCGACTAAAAAATACAATGCAAAATATAAAAAATTTATGTTATCCTATTTATCTCATCGTATTATCACTTATATCAATTATCGTTTGTAACGATAGTTTTTTTCTTACATAAGTACGTCAATTATGATATTTAATAAATTTCTTTCATAATGTTTTATTTATTACAAAATATTGTAAATTAAAAAAAATTAATATTCGATACGATCAAAATAAAAAGATTTTATAATAAATTTCATCAAATACTATAAAAACATTTATGGTTAAAGCAGTAAAAACGTTAGTATTCCATAGCAAAATAAAAACTGTTTTATCACAAATAATTCGTAGATATTCAATTATAATTTCAACTCAATAAATACGTGAAACTTGTTTTCAAATTTTTGTTTAACGTTCATTGGAAGTAGACAAAGCTAAGCACAACAGAGTAAAATAAAATTCAAAAGTAAAGTAAAGCAATTTATTTAAATCTCCATGTAATATACAATGTATAATAAGTGTGTAGATAAAAATCGGTTAGTCGTTGCACAAGATTCCCTTCACAATCTCGTCATCTCGGAGCTATTGACCGATCGTTGCTTTGCGTCCGAGTGGCTCGATCGTCGATGCCTAATCTGCTGCTGCTGTTGCTGCTGCGCGCCATGAGACTCGGATCTGTGCGAGTCGCCCTGGCGTTTATGCTTTTCGAGTTGGACGGCGATAAATCGCGGGTTCGAAGCGTCAAGGCACTCGCAGCTGAGGGTCGCGTCGAGGTCGCTCCCGTACGACGCCGCTATTAGGAGACTCTCCGTCGATTTGGTTGGCTGGAAGTGTTTATTGTCGCAGCAAAGCTGTTTGCCAGATGCTCGTCGTTGTTGCTGCTGCGGCAGCGGTGAGTATCCGGAACTTGGGGTTTTTGCACGACGGTGATGCGAGGACGATGAAGAGTTCCCTAGAGAATTCTTTTTTTCTGAAACGAACGTTAGAAAAACCGCTTAGGAAAATTTCAACGACAGCCATGGATGTTTTTCGAGATGGTTCGGTCATTCGTTTTGAATCAGACCATATTCATTCTACGACTCAAATTCGACATTCAAATATAAGATTCTAGATTTCAACTCTATTTTTTGTTAATATTCGTTCTTTAATTGTAGCGTATACATTTCTTGAATATAATTAATGGGTATTATACCGAACAGTTATGATATTTACAAGTAATTATATATAATTTTATAAATGTGTTTGAAGTTCGTTTTCCTTTATATCGCTTATTTATTACAAATTTAATTACGTAAAGTAAACGTAATAATATATTATTGCATTTGGTATGCAAAATCACGCGTATCGACTTTAACGATGACCGTACAATTTCTTGTACAATTTTTTCTCAAAAAAACTTCCGATAAAAGTTTAGCTTTAAAACTTTTTGAAATAAAATGAATGAAAGAATTTTTCCTGATTACCGGACTTTGATGGTCGTTCCGCGCTATGGGTTGTCTTAGCCGTATCGAGGTATCCGTAACCAAATCCGTAACCTCCAAAGGCCTTCGTCGTAAGATTGTCCCATGATTTAGGCTTTGCGTATTGTAGACAGGGTGGAGGTCTATGTTGGACGTTCGGATCCCAATAAAGCGTGTCTGTACTAAGGGATGTAGAGCAAGAAACGAAGCTGTCGGCACCCGTTGATATTTCGCTGCTCGCAATGGAGTGAAGACTGTGCCCCGAAGAACGAGAACAATTGTGCTGACTGGAATGGTGCTCGCGAGTTTGCGTCTGCTGCTGAACATCGCGTTGTTCCCTTTCTTGTTGCTGTTGTTGTTGCTGTTGCTGTTGTTGTTGCTGCTGTAAATGGTGATGCTAGATCATGGGTCAGATTCAGTCTATTTTGTGATTTATTCTAAAAACTATGTTAATTATATTTAAAAATTAAAAAAATGATATTTAAAACGTATTTTTATTTTTTCCTGGTTTAGCTATTGTTATATATTTATGTAATCGTAATTCATGATAATTTAATTCTTATTATTTAAAATAAACGTTACGATAGCTTTGTTTAATACTATTACGATTTAATATATTATACGCATATTTTCAATCAATTAAATTGTTTAGGATAAAAAGCAATTTAATTTTTAAGTAAACGAGTATGTAGGTAATTTTTATCTTTGCTTACTAACAGCTTGTACAATTTGTATCTTTAATCGTAACAACATTTTTTTTATAAAATTTGAAATATTATTAGCTTTTTTTTTAAAAAAATGAACATTATCGTGAGAGAGATATTTGTTTTTTAATTTATTTACCAAATACGAACAAAATAAATAAAAATAACTCGTACTAATTTATATAATACTCATAAATATTATTCAGCAATGATCTTTTTATCTTTTTCCCCGATGTCGCGAAATACCCATAATTCGAACCGAAGAACGCTAATTTTAACTTTGGTCATAAATATTTCATAAAAATTAATTGAAAACTCGATTGATTAAAAATGCTTTACTAAAGTCTTAAAATCGATCGTAAGCCATCTTACCCAAGCTTGGTGTTGATGCGCCTGCGAATTCTGTTCGTGTCGCGATCTGCGATGCTTTTCTCTGCGCCTTCTGTTAGGGACGCAATTGGGGTCGCAACAAGGACTAGCGAGATCGTATGCATCCAAACTTCCATTGTCCCCTTGAGGTTGAGGGTCGGCTCGGTTTCTTCGGTTCGCGCTCGATATACAGGCTACGCAGAGATTTCGCTTGCTCGGATACAGACTCTCCGAGCCCTGCTGTTGCTGCTGTTGCTGCTGTTGCTGCTGTTGCTGCGAATTTGTTTTTCCGATTGTTTATATCCTTACAGCCAAAATTTACTTCGAATAATGATCGTAATTTTATTATACGAAAGATTTATTAAATTAATATAGTATTGAATCAATTAATGAATCACGAATAAGCGATATTTTACTTTTTACATTTACATAAAAATTCTGTTAAAATAGGTAATATAAATAGAATTACACGCGTGAACATGAATATTATAATACATGATGTATTTTTTTCTCGTAAATACATTTTTTAACCAAGTATTAATTATAAAAGAACACATAATTGGATAAAAAAATTATTGCTATAATTTAATTTTGAAGATATATTATTCAAGAAAAGGTCATCTAAATGATTTATAATAATGCAGACTACGTGACGTTAAGGTAAATCGATCTAATTGGGTACGCAAATACAGACCTCTTTCATTTTATTATAACATTATTGATTTTACGCGAAACATTTATTTTAATAGCTACAAAGAAACTCGTAGCTATATCTGTTTTAAAAATTCACAACTTTATTTCGCAACGATTTTATTTCTTAATTTGAAATTTGCGAATGGAATATCACTTTTTTATTGATTTTCCGAGTCATTTTGAATCATTATATTCATGAATAGGTTATTGCGGAACTGCATGACTCAGCGTTACCACTTCACAACTACCGTTGATTTTAATTACACAAACGATCGAAAAACTTTATTATCCTTTGATTATTGCTACTTATTTATAATATATTAATAAATAATAATATTAGTATGCATAAATTAAAAGTATTATTTTATTATAAAAACTGATTTACGTCTTTAAAATTAATTATAAAAAAGTTTTTTCATTGAAAATATTATGATTTCACGATGTATCGTTTAAAAAATGTCGCAAAATATTAATTATCTATTAATTCTTTGAATCGCATTATTGCATAAATGAAAAATACGTAATCGTAAATAAATTTTTTTTAATCGAAATCTTCTTTCAAGCTTAAGTACTAAAATACCGTTACATAAAATTTTTTAAATTAATGATGAAGTTACCGAGTAAATTTTTTTTTTTTAATAAACATATTAAAAAAGAAAATTAAATTTTCTCACTGATTCATACGTATTCTATAAAAACAAAAGGTATAATTTTTTAGTTCACTATCCTATAAAACGGCGTTCTAACATTTTAAATGCACGGCACACTAAAAATAAATTTTCATTTAAATTCAGTTATTTTATAATACCATTTAAAAAATCATTCTTATAAGCTATTTCAATCTACGGATAAGAATAAATTGAACTACGCGAAACAAAGTTAAAAACAATTTCAAATCCGTACAAGGTATAGATAAATACATTTAAAAATGTAATAATTTAATTTGTATCGGAAATACCACGACTAGGATACATTCGAAAGAACTGCAATACCACCGAATGCCTTTACCTGAGGTACTTGATTGGATTTGCCGCTGCTGTGGGAGGATCTTTCTTTGCTCTTGGAAGGTGTTGTACTGTTGCTCAGGCCATTGGCTTGGTGATAGCTGTGTCGCGTGGAGGAGGTCGTCGAATTGGCATTCGTCTCGACGAAGACGTTCGAAAGGAACTGGTGGTGGTCACTTCGAGAACGAGGCGGACCAATTGCCACCAGACACGCGGCACTGCGAGGGATCAGAAATGAACGACCATCGGCGTACTACCGTAAAAAGAAAAACCCTCTTTTATAAAGCGTATTATATGTTATAAAAAAGTGCGTTAGTTTGATCGAGTATTCGTGTATTTCATTCCTCGATAAAACTTATCCAAATAATTTATCCTTCCAAGACGTCTTTCCATAAAAAATGAATCAAAATAAAAAACGAACTTTTTCATTTCTAAATGTTCCTCGATTGTACGTTTACAAAAAGCGATTATAATACAATGATTAAAAATGAAGAAAGCAACGATTTATAAGTAACAAAAAATATTTAAAAATTTTAGACTGCTTGGCAATACGAAAACGGTTGTACTCACGACACTGTAGAGAAGCAGTTGCTCGGTCGAAGAGGCAGGTCGACAGCAAGAACGCGCTCCTGCTGAACCGAGGCTGGACGCGGATGAGGGTTCTAGGCCGGAATCGGGACCGATGGTCTGGTTGCTGGGGGTCCGCTTGCGGGCCGGTAACGAGTGCGTCTTCCATCGACCCATGAGGATCGACCGCTCGCGCTCGCACAATCGTTCGAGCTCGTTCAGCCGAGTCTGAAGGGCGCGTTGGAGCTCGATGTACCGCATGTGAAGCTCCACCTGGCCATATTTTTATTTACCAGGTTTACGAGATTCTCTTATGAGAAAGGAAACGGGAATCTGCCTCCAAATTCGCATTTACCCAGTGTATTTTTATTCGAACTCGTTATTAGATTTAACTCGGTTTCTTATTGCACTCTTTTCATGCTCCAATAAACTGCTGCATAGGTACGAGACGTACATTTGAAACCATATGAATTTCTGATAATTCGGTAGAACTGTAGTTTAAATCATTGTCTCAAAACACTAATTTTACTGTATAAACTACGCGATTGTTTTTTTAAATTGCATAATTTATTATTCGTTAACTTTGTTAGTAATGCCAATCTTCGAAACAAAGCTTGAATAATAGGATTTTAACTTCTATACAATATAGAAAGTTTTTTTTTTATATGGTAAAATGATAACTTTACGTATTAAATTGGAAATATATATATATTATCTACATTTTTTGTATTTAACTGTTTTTGATTATAAAAAATGTTATGTATTAGCAAATTTTAATATTATGAAATATCCACGGTGTAAATAAACATTTTTTTTACAATGTCAGTGTTCTTAAAATATGTTCGTGAAATACTAATAAGTGTTAATGACAATATTGAATACTTTGAGAAGTTCAAAAAATTAAAAAGATCTTGTGACATAAGCTTTGCAATTTGCTTCTTTTACTATATGAAACAAGTATTTTATCAATGATCGATTATTGATTATTATAGCAAGGTAATAGAAAATGTTTGAATTTATTTATTTATTTTGTAGTTTACAGCGACGTTAAAATGAAACGTAATGACGTTTTTAATTGAATTGAATCAATCGATGTTTTCATTAATGATAATGTTTATCAAAATTATCTAACTGTGTTATAAATTTGAAATTAAACTTGGTAATGAAAAAAGAATTTTATCTTTTGAACCAAAATAATATCGTGGTAAAAAAATAAAAGAGTAAAAAAAGTATCGTGGTAAAATACCTTTCTAACGCAATCCTCGAAAGATACAACCATGCGCATCCTGGAATCGCAATTCTTGATGAAGTTGACGAGTGTTTTGTGATCGGCTCTGTCCATTTCTTGACCATTTATCGAGACTATCACGTCACCTTCCCGCATCCCGGCTTTAAACGCTGGTCCATCGTACTCCACGTAATCGACATAAGTAACCATCTCGATCTCTTGTTCTCTCTTATAGTGTATTCCATAACTCTATAATAAGGAAGTATTTGCATCCAGTTGATCTTAATTCACTATTTAACTTCGTCTTAATTCGCAGGATGAATAATATCTTTTTTTAAAATTAAAAAAATACGTTGCGAAAACTTATATTTTAAACGTAGAATAAACTAAACATATTTGCAGATTTTGGTAACTAAAAGAAAAATGTATTGACTTTTACTTAACATGGCTGATTTTGTATCGATAATTTTTAATGCATAAATTATCTATAATGTTTGAATTAGATGTTAAAAATAATTTACCATAGAATGAGAATATTATTTTAAACAAATATTATTTCTATTAACAGGTAGTGATATTTTCCATAAAAATATATTGCACAAAATTTAGATCGAACGATCGGAAAAGGATGTACGAGCATACGAGATAAGAAAATTGTATGCGATCGTGAAAGGAATAGACTTTACCTGTAACGTGAAGCCGTACGTGCCATTTTTCTTCTCGACAATTATGGTTCGTCGTCGGCGGTCTTCGTCCGCTCGTATCAACCGCTCCGATTTCGTCCTCTCGAGAACAGCCTGGCACATTAAAAGAAGATACGATTATTTTTCCGATTTTAGATACACGAACAGGTTTTTCTTCTTTTTTACGTTATATTATTGGATAATACGTGAAAACGTTATGAGATACTTATAAAATAAAGCGAGTGACTTTTATAATATTACATATGTATCATATTATTTATAACATTAATGAAATTAATATCGTTATTCCTATATATATTACTTAAACAGTTTTTTTTTTAATATTTATATTAATTAGGTAAAACGAATAGAAAATCTAGCAAAATATTTTCAATAGTTAATTTTGCGTTTACTGTACAATTCTTAAATGCATACATAATTGCCCTCAGGGCTAATGAAAAAAAATTAGTAATTTTCTGTAAAGTTATTATCACAATTTTCGTTTGAATCGAAGTTTTTAATTATTTTGAAAATAGTCGAATAAAAATGATTATATTTATATTTATTGCAATATCGGTACTAACTTAGTAGTAATAATCTCGTCTATAAATTACATAAATTTAATAATCGAAGAAATATATATAATGCATATATATTATTATTCCTTTAGGCAATGGTCGTGTAATTGATTTGACGTATTTTCATAGCAATGTATCTCCGCAGTTCCTCTATTAAACACTCGGGAAATTTAGTCGTTTATCAGTCAGTAAAGTTTCACGTTCCGTATGCCACATATAATTAATTGTTATGGCCTAACTCTTGGACTGCTATGCAATTTTCCCTTAATTACGAATTCAGGAATATTTTTTTGGATATAAATAAGGTTCTAAGTATTTTTAAGTGCCAAATACTTGAAAAATATTACTGATTTATTTAAAAAAAGTTAATAAAAAGTCAATGCGGGTACTAATAAACATGTATTTATATTTTCAGTGCATTAGTGACAAAAGTGCGTCCAAAGTAAAATCTCTCGGCCAACAAACCTGCACATTGAAGTAATGTCTCTCGGTATACATTTTTTGAACTAAAAATCATGCAGAATCTGAAAGAAAAACAAATAGCAAAAGAAAATGACTGAACCGCTTAAAAAAATATCATAGAAATTGAATTACAGAAATTATACATTTCTCACTCAAACTGTAATTTATGAAATCGGTAAATATTTTCTGAAACAAAACATAAATTTACAGCGTTAAAATTTAAATAATATTTTCTGATATTTAAATACATCAAATTACAAGAAAATTTTTTCAGAAACATAGAACATAAGATGTAGAAACAGCTGCACCTAAGTTACATCAAAGTTTCTAGTTGCAACTAAAAACCAATACGGTTCGTTCGTAAAATTGAGCCGCACATGTGATTTATCTATAAGTAGACGCACGCGGGTACCGACGCTCGCATCAGTGGCTCCGATGAAAGGAAAATCCATCGACTCGTCTAATAATAATCGCGCTGGAAATTGCGGCTTTCGTAGCGCGTAGAGTTTCGTAAAGCTGAAAATCCTTTAGCATTAAACGACGTGATATTTGTCCGGTAAGGCGGAAAAATATTGATCTTCGAAAGCATGTGGCGCGTCCTCCACTCGCCGATACACAGCCACGAGCGAGAGGAAGAACGTAAAGGAAATGCCGCAAGAAAATCCGACAGGAACAAAGACGAGAGAGCGTGGTACAGAGAGAGAAAGAGAGAGAGAGTGTGTTAGAAGAAAAAAATTACACGCTCGACAAGGCTGCTCCATTCTTCGTCGTCACTGAGATCGATGCCGGTGCTATTTCTCGCCGCTGCTGTCTGAGAGGCGCCGCTCGTCTGCGACGTCGCCGGCGTTTGATCCTCCAACTCCTGTTGTTGTTGTTGTTGTTGTTGTTGTTGTTGTTGTTGTTGTGGTTGTGGTTGTTGCTGCTGCTGTTGTGGCTGCTGCTGCTGCTGAGGTGAGTCGCTCATGGTGGCTACGGATAGAGCCGCATCCCCGAAGCTGACGCTGACGCTGACGCTGACGACGACGACGACGACGACGACGACGACGACGACGAGCTGATCGCTGGCTGACTGCGCCCACGCACGCGCCGGAATATCGGCCCGTAAGGACAGGAGGCGACAGGGTCGCGACGGCGCACTGTGCGAACCCCTACGCTCCCACCCCCCAGCAGTGAACGACCTCGCGAGGGTTAGTCTCGCTCGTGAGAAATCGGCGAGTCACCCGACCCTCGAACACGAGTTCGCGAGTCAGGACTGTCGGTGTTTGATCTCGACGATGAAATCGAGAGAGTCGAGGGGAAGGTTTTAAAGATTCTGTAATAATCGTTGATTTCTTCTTAGCTTCAACGTTCGACGATTTTCAGACGAAAGTCGTTACTTTTCAAAGACCTTCGATTCCGATTATCCGAGTCCGAAAGAATTATGAAACCGTGAAGAAACCCGTTAAATGGAACGATCGATCGAGTAAATCGTACAGACGGTTAGAGTAACCCTTGGTCCAACGCTCACCCCTGCGAAGATCCTGGGATAATGCAAAAAGGACACAATGTCGTATTACACCCTGCATAAAATGGTGCACTGGTTCTCGAGAAAAAATGACAATGTAATTACGAACAGGGATGAATACGACGTATGCCTTGTTCTTCCGGAGGGTAAAAATCTGGCCATCGATTTTTGTTAACATTTGATGCTTTCTTTCTTCTTTAAGCCAGTACAAAAATATATTTTTGATTGATTCATTTTAAAACTGGCCGAAATAAACATTTAAATTTAATATGGCATGCGTATTCGTTTTTAAAAATTGTATTTATCTAGCCATATTCATATCGTAAAGAAGTATATCGTAGTATAAAACTTTATTGAAATGAAAAAAGAATTCAAGAATGAACTACTGTTCGTCGAAATTACGAAAACTCTTATCTCTTAAAAATTCAATATAGCTGTATCTGTAATGTTCTAATAAGAAGCAGGAAACTGTTTTTTTTCTATTGATAAAAATGAATATCGGAATGACAACAAATTATTGATCATTCAAAACAGAATTTAGGATTTTAATTTTTCTAACCACAAAAAATTTTCTTTCTACAAAATTTAAATTTATATAAAATAATTAAATTTATTAACAAATAATAATATAATTTTTATAGTAAATTGAGATGTACAAATGTATTAAAAATTAGACATTAATCTTAAAAAATTTCAATCAAAATTGATCGATTAAAAAATATTGAAATTGAAAATGTTCGTTTAAAATATCTATTAATTGTATTTGTAGATATAAATTAAAAATTTTTTTATTTTTCTATCGTAAAGAAGAAAATGAATGAAAAATATATATTAAAACTTATAATCCCGAAAAAGATTATACACAAGAAAAAAACATGAATAAATTTAAATTTTTCTAAATTTGAAAATGTTTAAAAATACATCAAGAATGTTAAAAACTCGTTTAATTTCCTTAGTATTATAAAAATATAATATTTACAGTATTTTACGTAAAGAACAGTTATCGTTTAATTTCTTAAAAAATTTTATATTGATACGTAATTCACTTAAAAACTTTTATATAATTCTTCATATCTATGATATATAATTTATTATAATTACGTTTCAATTGGTTGAAATTGTAAGATCTATTTTTTATTAAAGTGAATTCATTTAAAATCTTTCAATAAACCAAGATAAAGTTATACATTATATTATTATTCAAATTGTTATTTATAAAAATAAGTTTGTGAGTCATAGAACGAAGGCATGCCTAAATTAGAATACTTGGTATATAACAATTTTTCAGCTCTCTTTTATAAAATATATTTGCGTCCAATGACAGAATTTCTTTATAAAAAAAATTAAATTTCCATTTTTAACTACTATAAAAATATAAAAAATGTATTAATACTAGGTATATGTTTTTATTTATAATAAAAAATTGTGTAATACAATAATAAAAGTTTATTTTTAATTGATACGATGACTAAACTTAAAGGTTTTGTATTTCTATAATATTGTATTAATTTATAAATATACAGTTTAATAAATTTCGTCACACCTATTTTTACTCTTATTTACAGATAATAATTTTTCGGCATGAAATAAAATTTTTTTTTCACCGAACTTTGTTTAATGTGTACAAGGTGTTTATTATTTGAATTATTACATTTTTTATTTCAAAGTTTCCTTTATATATTTTACTCTGTTTATTTTTTTTACATGATTTTTATTCTAAAGGTGGCTTTATTTTTGAAAAAGGCGGACATTTTGGCTTAGGGACTGGTAAATTCCTAAAAATAAATGTCGATATAATAACACAGTGAAAAGATAATTTTTAGTTTAAATAAAAATATTAATGAAATAAATTGATTTCGCTATATTATATAATAAATTATAGCTTAAATAATATTTTACATAAAATTAACTTATATTTTCTACTACTAAGATAAATGACAATAAAAATAAAAGCATCAAATTACATAAAAGCCATCCGGACATGTTGCTGGTTTTTTTCGTGCTTTACGTGAATCCAGATGTTAGACTGGAGCCTTGGCTTTCGAAAAAACTTATTTGGAGCACAACAGGATTTGTAATCATCCATACGCTCTTCTTCTTCGAGTTTTCTATCCCAAGATTCTTCCCATATTTTCCGACACCTTTCGTTCTCCTCGTTTCTTTCTTTTGCACTTTGACTTAACGCTTCATTTTCCTGAGAATTAGGTATGTCTTCAACCTCTACTGATTTTTTTTTTTCATCTTTTTTTTTTTTTCTGTCCTTACCAAGAGGAGGACATATATACTTTTTTAGATTAGGCATTACCGGAAAATTTTTGTTTAACTGAAATAGGTTATAAAATACGTCGAAATATAAAACAAAAAAGTTTAATCTTTGATAGTTAATTATCTTATCTATTTATAAAATTAGTAGATAAAATTTGAACTATTTTAGGATTATAAAAATTATATTATAGTTCTATTTTTTATTCTACAACTAATGATGGCACAAGCAAAATTATTTTATCATGGTCTATTAACCTTTGTACTCGTATCTTAATATATTTTTTATATTTAATAAATATATAACAAAATATATAAATTGTTTAAATACAAACTAATATCAAATTTATTTGCTGACAAATATACTAGTACTATACTAATTACTACTTTGATTAATATTGAATTTAATTATAATAATTAAATATAATTAACAAAATTGTAATAAAATTAAATTTAACATTATATAAATTAATAAGTATTACTAATTAAGATATTAGTATTTATGTTTTATGCTTACGTACAAATTTCATAAACATTTTCTTAAAATTTTGGATTACTATTTGTACTAATATTTATCATTTTTAATTTCACATCCACATTTTCTTGTTTTTGGTCGATTATCCTGTTGACAAATAGATTCAATGGCTTCTAAAACAATGAATATGATTAAATTATATTGGATTAAATAAAAATTTTAAATTAAATATAGAATATAATAATTCTTTTTTCAATAAATATTAAATAAGAAAATGGTATTTTAAATATACAACATATACATTCATATATACATGTACGGTGTGTTTAATAATTAAAAAAATTGAGTAAAATCGTCTAAATCTTTAAAGCATCAATTAGTTTATTCGGGTTATTATATAATATATAGTTATTATTGCTTAAATCAATGTTAAAAATACTGTAAAGAGCAATAAGAACGTTTTCTACCAAAGCAAAATCTTACTGTTGGACGATTTTTCTGGAAAAGCACCAGGGCAGCATGGTCTTGAAGGTTTTGTGCATTTTTTTTGTTTCGAGCTATTAGAATAACTGGAAGGACATTTACGCGAACTAACATCTAGAGGTGGACCTTCGGTACAGCAAGTTCGTGGGGGCGATTCCTTGGGCCCACATTTTGGTTTATCGCATACGCAGTGTTCTAGAACGTCGGCGTCTAAAAGATCGCAAGGTACTTTCCTGCACTGAAATACAGGACTGTTTCGGGCTCCCGAAAATAGATAAAGCTTTTTGTTGAGAGGATTCTGGAACTGGGTGACGACCTTTCTACCGAGCCTAGAAAACCGAAGGTAGAGTTCGACTTCACCTACGCACTGGCCAGTCGCTGTCGTTATCCTAAAAACATTTTTCATAGTCCTGCAAGGATTCTCCGATGCACAGACTGACTCGGCTAGGAGACAATTCACCATATCGCGAAGTTCGATCTCGTTGCAACCGATCGTCATAACATCGGGCAGGACACTTGGGGGGAGCTTTTTATAGACAGACATGACTACCGGAAACGAACTAACGGGTTTCTTTAAAATATTACACGGTAGAGCGAAGAGACAGGACTTTCCCTTGCGGAAAACTTGTCCTTCGTCTCCAAGGCAGGCGCAGTTTGTGTCCGTTGTATCTTGGCAAATGTCTATCGGTGGTAAATTTAGAATCTGGAATTTAAAATTGAGAAATTAAATATAGAAAATGTTATAGCTATATTTTTTAATTATTATTTATCGATATTATTCAAAAACAGCTATATTTATTCTAAAAAAAAAGTCAATCACTGACAATTTCAGTAAATAGTTCGACATAAAAGTTTTACTTCGATATTTAATAATTTTTTAATTAATTTAAAATAGAACAGAATTAACCTTAAATTCGATACATGTTTTCACCAATAGAATATCGTTCTCCATGGCTTTTACAGATGGAATATTTACTTTCTCAACCAGAAATTCTAATAAAAAAAGTTCTTGTTTGTTATTTCGCGACATTTTTTAAGAAATTGAAAACTTTTTAAATTTTTTATTAAAAATTTTTCAATTTTAGAATGATATTGAAATTTTAAATTATAATCACAAATAATTTTTAATAGTGTCAAGTTATCATAAAAATTTATCCGAGAGTCATTTATTTAAATGTTTTCATTTATTCTACATTTTTGAATCGCATAAATGGAAAGGTTATGACCATCAATAAATTCAAAATTCTTGTCTGTATAAAAATGATTCAATAAATAAAATACACTCACAACAAAAAAATAGTAATACAACAACTTTTTTAAGAAAAATACTGTAAATAAAAAAGGGTATCTCTTAGAAAAATATAATATTGGAAAAGGACATCAATTTAAGAAATGGCCAATTGCTTACCGAAATGTCCAGAAATCCGCCAGGAGCAGACATTATTTCTGTTAGAATTCTACGTTTGTCAAATAAGAAGTAACCGTCTAGGAAAACTTAACGAAATGTTCTTCGTGCCAACAACCGTCGCTTTCAGATTCCTAGATTTTACTTGGGTTAGAAATTAAATGATTTTAATTATAAAATTTTCATTTATATAAACTTTTATATAAACATTTTATTAAAAATTATTCCAATACGTACCAAAGTACTTAAATGTGCTTGCGCATGCATCGAAAATTAAAAGTTTCGTATGCTTAATTACAAGTCTGCACGAATTTGTTACGATAATATTAAAAAAGAAAACAAAAAAATTATACGAGTAAAGTAATATAAAGAAAATATTATTATAAGTATATTTAATAATTTTTTATTTAAAAAAATTTCAATATCACTATAACGGTTTAACGTAATCGTAATAATCCAAATGTAACGTTATACTAACAATATGAATAACTGTACAATATGTTTATATCTTTAATAGTTAATACTATTATTGTATTGAATAGGACGATAGTCTACAATTAACACCAGTCGATCCATTATTCGAGCCTCAACCAGGAGTTCCTGCAGAAGTCGAGCCTTTCTTTTCCGGCAGATCCGTTCTTTTCGCTCTTGATAAAGATACGATCGCTGATATATGCAAAGATCTCATAATTGAATTGACCGTCTATAAAAAAATGCCAAAAGATATAAAACCGGACATTCTTGTAGGATTCGCAGAAATCGATATGAGTATTCATTTCGCGGCACTATGTAAAGAGATAATCGATAGTATGAAGTATCCAGGAATTGAACTAAAGGTTTGAAAAATCCTATGTTACAGACTATAGAAAGGATAATATTTGTGCTTAAATAAATATAATTAATATAGTTTCGATTCATTGAAATAATTAATAATTTAATAAAACATTTTATCAGAGATCTAAAATTATACATGTACCGAAACGTTGCAGAATCCCTCAAAAACCTTTAAGGGCGAACTACCTTTATTGTTCGGGGAGAAAATGACCGGTAGTATATGTGTCGTGGCGCGCATCTCCGGATGCGGTCAGACGATCGTTACCGAATTAAAGTCTCCGGCTTGCAACTCAACCTCCAAGACAAGTTTTATGATCAAAGCCGATGACGAGGACCCATGCAACGAACCGTTGCATTACAAGTGTAGCGTGCTAGATCATACGAGCTGCGATTTGGACGTTCTCGAGGCAACTGGAACGGCCAACAAGGCTAAAAACGACTGTCTGGTGTGCAAGCCTCCAAAGTTGCCTTGTTCACCGTGTCGAGTAGGTTCGGGAGCCAGGATTACCGCCAATCCAACGAGGCCTGTAACGAAATGCGATGGATCTATAGGTCAGGGCGAACCTGACAACAACTGCGCCAGGCTTATTCAGACTAGTCGAGGACCTAAGGAACCCTGCGGCAAAGCCGTTGTCCTCAAGGTTTTTCTTCACTCCTTATTCCTCTTTACTGTTTAGATAAATCGTGCGTACAGCAACTACACGTCGTTACGAATAAGCCTGATGAAAGGAAAATTGCTTTACTTTTTCCATTGCGATTTACGTTAACAAAAGGTTTAATTAAAAGGTTGCATAAAATTAATTAGTTTATTTAAATAACGTTCTATTCAAAACTCAATTTACGCGAATAAAAAATGATTCATTTTTAAATAAAATAAATATCAATTGCATTTTTTTAAGCTATTACAGAAAATTCCATTAAAAATTATTTATTTATGAAAATAAATTCCAAGGTGCACAGTCCATATTTTATAATTACTTTATAGAGTCTCGATGGTAACGTTTAGTATTAATAAGTTCGTCCATTATATATATTCGGACATAAAATAATTTAAAATCCTTTATAAGTAGACAATATTTATAAAATTACATTACTGTAATTATAATAGAAATAATTTTATTTGATTCCGAGTTAAAATATTTTTTGATTGAATCTCATTGTCGAATTCGTTGTTGCGAGAAAAAAAGGAAGCTCTGACTGTTGAATGAACGGATACTTGGGTTTTCGTTAAAAAGGAAAATTAAAGAGTCAAATTCGTTGGTTTTTCGGTTTTTCAGTAGGAGAAAAGTCGTGGTCTCGTGACTCTATCAAACGCACGCTAGGTTTCAGGACTAACGGACTCCAGTAACGACTCGAGCGAGAAAGGCAAACAGGCCTGTGTGACCGTCGGTTCCGAGAGCGACGCCGCAACCGCTGAGGATCTCCGGGATCCCGAACACGACATCTTCATCCTCAGGATTGGTAAGAAAGGCCTCGTAGGCGCGGGCGAGAAGTCTGACATTCAGCTTGAAATGCGCACTCCCAAGGGTCCGGAACGTCGACCGCCTCTACGCCTGGAGACCCGGGAGATACAAACCGAGGAGGTGACAGTCGAAAAGAAGGGAGGCAAGGGCAAAAAGAAGAAGTGAAATTCCTTTGCTTTAGAACTAGCTCGTTCGAAGCTTAGTTAATTGAGTAAAATTGCACAAATATAACAACTTTTTTGTCGTGTGATTGGAGTTATAAAACTACTTTGTACGCCAGTCGTTGTCAATACCGTTCAAGTTATTGAAATTTCGTTGCGTTTTTTAATCAAACACTTATACTACGATTCTGCTTATATTAGAACCGTTGTACTTAATTTGAATAAATATGATTTTTATGCTCATCTACCAATAATTTAATTTAATCCAACAATTGTGTGCTAAAAATTCAACAAAATTCAAAATTTTAAAATTTCTAATAAAAAAGTATTCGTAATTAGAGTACAAATAAATATATAAATATGTTTAATTTTTATTTATAACTTATTTTTGTTGCGAATTCCACTCTTTTTGAAGAAAAGAGGATTTGTTCATAAACGTATTGAAGTATATATTAACATCATTCGCTGGTATTCCTTTATTAAATATCTCCAAGCAATATATATATATGCACATATATAGATGCATATATGCCAAGCATTCAACTCAACTAGATCACGAATTGAATATTCGAGACTCCTTAAGATTCCTGAATGGTTGATTTTTTTATTGTATAGGCTAAATAATTAAAACTACTTTTCTTTGTATTATAAGCTTCAAAAATGAAAAAGTAAGTTCATATTGAAGTAAATGCAGATATTGATGAGTTATTGATAAAATAAAACTGCTTAATGATCTCTTATTCGGTGTTAAAATTGTAGCAAGTTTTTAAATAATCATACATAGTAAAATAGTTATCTTTAGATATTAAAAATTTTAATAAAAACTCATAAGAGATAATAAAATTTTTAAGTACCTTTTTCCTTAACTAAGTATATTGTAATAAAATAAAAAAAAATTTAATTGAACATTTTTTATTTGTTGTAATAAAAATTAAAATGCTTTAGAAAACTATATTAAAATTATTAGAATTTTTTAAAAATAAAATAAAATGAAAAATAGTAAATTTGCATTAGATAAAACTAATTTCTCATTTCAAAAAGATAATTTTACCGTAAATGAGAATTACTTTCTGAAGTAATTCATATTTAGTTCCAGGGAACAAGGAATTTTGATTTTTGTAACGACCTTATCTAATAAATCATGAAATTTGTATATACATTTAATAGAACAAGTCTAACACTTGGTATTATTAGTCAATCTAAGTTTAGTTTTTCCGTTAAAATTTAAAATAAAATTCCTTAAATTACAACAAAGAATATATTAATAGATTTATTATAAAGTTATTTATTATATGATATTTTAATTTTTCTCCACAATATTCTAAAAGCTTTTAGAAACTGATATATTAATTTTAAAAAAAATCGGTAAATTTAAAATGTAAATTACAAACATACACAAAGTATAATGTATCATAAAGATAAATAATTTTAATATTAAACAAAGTACAGAAAACAACTAAATTTATATAGATTATACAAAAATTTATTAATATTTTTTACGTAACATAGATAAAGAATTTCGTCATACTCTTATTTTGTAATTTTCCGATTAATCTTTTAAAATTAATAATTCAACAACACCGCTAAATATATCAATTATATGGAATCTGATAATAAATAAATATTTTAAAATTTAAAAAATATATATTTATAATAATTTTATAATTGATTAAAAAAATATTATTCTAATACCAATTTGAATGGTTAAATTTAGTATCGTAAATTATGTTTAATTTTAATTTAGTAGTAAAGTTGTAAAAATAGTAAATCAGTGTATATGGAAATATTAAACAAGATATGAAAATCAATTCAATTTTTTTTATCGCAAAGTTTTTTTTATAAATATAATACTTGAGTTTTAAAAAATCTTTAAACAATGATTTATATTCTTTTATATAGAGATTTAATACATATAACAAAGATCAACATTTTTATTAAATTTTTAGTTTTAAATTAAATTTTAATTAAAAAAAATGAATAAAATTAACAATATATTTCATATAAAAATGTGATTTTATAAAAATATACTCGAAAATGATATAAAAATAATTTTAAAAAAATTATGGTTTTTTACCTAGTCTTCGAGGTTCAGAATATATGGACTATAATAAAATAATTAATAAATTAAATAATTTAATTTTCTTAAAAGTCAGTATCTAAAAAAGTATTAAAAGTTCCTGGTTTCGTTATTTAAAAGTTTATTTAATAATTTCACATTAAGTAGACATTTATTTTTTGAAATATGCAACAATTCGAAAATTTCTTGTGTAAACAAAAAATATATTATAAATATACAGTGATGTAAAGCTTATTAAGTAATTTATATTATTTACAATTGAAACATTTTGTACGTAACCTACCGAATGCATATATTGATATTTCATAGTCATAACATAATATTCAATGTCATAAAGTTTTAGATATATTAAATTTTATCCGAATAGATGAAAAACGTGTTAGAAAAATGTTTGATTTGTAATCTATAATCGTCGAAGTTAATACTTGTCCACGCGTTGGTGTTCACTTAAACGAAAAGACATATTTATTGTTTTTATCGTTCTTACCCGTACGAGATAAAGTACATATATGCAAATGAATATCGTTTTATACCGCATTTGACATACCGGATGAGAATTTGTATACTGCCATAATCTTGAAAGGTTTCGAGATTAGTTCAGTATAGATTGTAGTTCTTGTGCGTTCAATAATCTTATATTTCATTCCTTCGTTCATTGTTAATTGAAATAATAACACCATTTCCTCAAGAATTATGTGGGTTCGATGGTCAAAATACTTTATAATAGAAGAAAATTTTTAGACTGTCGTGTTATAAACCATTATAAATCTTAAATTTTTGAACTATTGAAAATAAATTAAAAAATATAATAAAAAAATCAGAATAATATATATGTATATATATATATATGTATATCGTATATATTCCTCATCAAAGTTGTAGAAATAAAGAAAATACTTTCAAATAATAAAAGAAATTCCCAAGTTTCACTTGACAATAACGTCTTAATTATTCTAAAATATAGCACAACATTTACTTTGGAAACATAATAAATTATTTTATGTTCTGAATAATACAATTATAATGTTTAGGTATTAATGATCATTTAATAAATCTAATATATTGTGCTCGAATAAGAGTTCGTTATAATTATGTCATCGCATTTATGAATACGAGGTATTTTGTTACCATGGCAGAATTAATCATCTCTTGCGGAATGAAAAACAATGGTTGGTATTTGCCTCGCTATCACGCTTCTTGGTTCAAATTACTTGTTATACCTAATAGCTTCATATGAAGTTTAGTATTTACCTAATATGAAAACACAACATATACTATATCTTGAATTATACGAGGTAAATTACTTGAATTTTACATGAAATTAAATATGAGATTACCTTTTAAAACAATTACAAATATTAAACATAATTTTCAATGTCGATTATAAGGTTTTAAGTTGCCAAGAAGATATTCACGATTTAGTGTGTCTATCAATTTTTTCAACATCACCGTTTGAGAATTTTTCTATTTACATATTAATTATTAAGCATGTATAATTATAATTGTCTTTATTTTTTAATCATTCGCTAGAGCAAATAATACAATCCGGTCTTTTAAAAATTTCTCTATAATAATGTTATAATGAATAATGATCTAACCCACATATTTACAAATTCACAGTTTAGCGATTACTAATTAAATTTGTTGTCTAAATTACTTCATGCACTACTATCCGTATCTTTTTTTTCATTTTATCAAATTACATATACACATGTATAAAATAATAAGGTTGTAGTATCCTAATTGTAACAAACTACAATTTTCTAGATATGGGATATTTAGCTTTATTTTGTTGTTAACTGAATGACATATTTTATAGGAAAACGTAACTTTTCATAACTATTATTAAATCGATTCTTACGAAATACAAAAAATATTAAAAAATATTAAAATATAATTTTTATAAATTATTTGAGAAAGAAGTTTATGTTTTTGAGAAATTTTTTTGTTTTATCACAAAAATGTTTAAAAAAATAATTTTTTACTTTTTAAATATCTAAAATATTTATTCAAAAATTAAAATGTAAAATTCATAAAAAATATGTTTGATGTAATGAATATTTTATGTCGAAATTATAAATAATTGAATAATTAAAATTTATTACTATTACAAAAGTTTTTCAGAAATAAATAAAAAATAAAATTTATATTTATATTTCTAGTTTAACTACGAGTTAAATAAATATAATTTTTAAACTTATAGCGCAAATGTTTAATTATATATATAAATACGAAATAATTTTTTTTTAATCAGAATAAAAATTAATCTTCAGTCCTTTTATATAAGAATTTCTCACGGTCTTGTAAAATATATTAGCTATAGTATAAATTTTTCATTACTTTTCATTACACTGGGTACTAATATTTCAATCTAAATTACTAATTAAAAACCACTTGAAACAATCATTATAATCTATTGCTATTAAAGCGAATGAAAATTATCACTAACTGTCTCTTCGTATTAAAGGTCGTGAAGTGTTAGTAATATGGTGTACAATAATATGGCGCACGCAATTCAATAAAATTAGTTGGAATTTAATTAGAACTTCAAATAATACTGACACATGTGTATATACATCCACACTGGGAATAAAAAATTGTTTCATTTTTTTCTCAGATCGATTCGATTATAAAATGAACTATTATATTTTTATTTACATGACAAAATTAATAAAAAATTTATGATTTCATGAGTATATTCTTTCATATTAAAATTAAATAACATATATTAAATATAATACTTTTTTATTATATCGAAAAATATAATATATTCGTATTTTTATAACATTAAATAAGAATGATTGTAACAGAAAGTGAACAAACATTAGTTTTACTATGTGCTAATTATATATATACTTTTTAATAAATTATTTCTGTAAGAAATATAATAAAAATGAAAATATTAATTGAAAATATTTAAATGTGTAAATGATCATTAAATAAAGTTAAACTTCATTATGTATTTAGCATTAATTTCTAACTTCTTTTTTATTTGAAATGATTAACAACTATTTAGTATATATTATATTAGTTAATAATAATAATAATTACATTACAGTAAAATAGTAATTATAATCATATTTCTTTTACATAGAAATAAACAGCAATTTACAAATATATTGAAAAAAAATATTAAAATTATTGCTCTCTTTTTTCACAAACAATTATTTACAATCAATTCGATTAAAAATTAAAATATAAAATATATATATACACATATATATATACACTTATTTTTGGAAATACTTATTTATGAAAAAATTATCATAAACAAGTCTTTAGTAAATGATAATTATTCCAATATATATATATATATATATATAATGTTGTAATTTAGAGTGCTTGCAATTTTATTCATGATAATGACTCTGTCAACTTACGGTATCACATATTGAACAGTCTGTGAAAGAAAAACATACACGTTATTAAATCAGTATTTTCTCAGTATCAACGATTATATTTTAGGCTATTGTAATACGACAAAATAAAAAAAAGAATTATGAAGTTATATTCAATTGAAATTAAAACTGAATCAAATAATAAAATGTTTTTTTTTATTTTTAAAATATTCCAAATTTTTAAACCTTTAAAAAATTATTTGATAAATATTGTTGAATTGAATATTTAAAAAAAAATTTAAAGTATATTCCTATAAATTTTACTTTATACAAATATTTGTATAATATATATAAATTATAAATTCAAAAATTAAACTAATTTGATAAAGTTCTATATATTTAATATAATTAAAAATCAATTAAATTGTTTGTAAAATTTATTGTCATTTAATAAGCAAAAACAAATAATTCATTTAAAAATTAAAATTTATTAATACATTACATTGAAATTTTTAATTTTAACAATTGAAAACATTTTTTAATTATTTTACTTTATTCTCATAAATATTGAATAATCAATTCCAAAAGTGTTTGAAGCTAACAGAATTGTTTGTAAAATTTATTGTTATTTAATAAGCAAAAACAAATAATTCATTTAAAAATTAAAATTTTTTTAATACATTACACTGAAATTTTTAATTTTCACAATTGAAAACATTTTTTAATTATTTTACTTTATTATCATAAATATTGAATAATCAATTCCAAAAGTTTTTGAAGCTAACAGAATTGTTTGTAAAATTTATTGTCATTTAATAAGCAAAAACAAATAATTCATTTAAAAATTAAAATTTTTTTAATACATTACACTGAATTTTTTAATTTTAACAATTGAAAACATTTTTTAATTACTTTACTTTATTATCATAAATATTGAATAATCAATTCTAAAAGTTTTTGAAGCTAAACAGAAATAAAATTTTTTACGGTCTTTATATCGTATTACTTTTCAATATAAAACAATGGTAGTTCTATTTCTGCTTAACAGTTTGTTTAAAAAATCGAATATAATTCTTTAAGATTTATAAGATACATAAATAATGTTTAACATACTAGATTGTTCTACTATTATTATAAATATGAAACCTTTTTCTTAGTTTTCTAGTTAATAATAAGCAATTTACAGGTGAGTTTATATGTCACAAATAAAAAGAATGAGTATAGAAAAATAAGAAGTAGTTATAGACACTGTAGCTACTACTCAGATGTGGACGAACTTATATAGCATGTGTTTTTCTTAGAAATCAGTATAACGAAACCTTGTGTGTTATTAACTATTTTATTGTATTCTCTATATATCCTGTTTCTTTCATTATTTCGTATAAGGCACTTTTCGCTCTTGTAGACGTGATAATAACTATGATTATGTTGCGTTGTATTTGATGCGTGATCAAACCTATATGTGTAAAACGCATCGAGATGTTATTTTAGTTTAGGTAGACTCGAATAATTCTTAGTCTCTTATCAATGATAAAAGATTATATACAATTTCATGACATACAGATTTAATAACTTCGTTATAGCTAAGCTTGTTTCTAGGTGGTATGTAAGAAAATAATAAATTAGACGACCGAAATATCGATAAGAGATGCGTTATCGATAAATTATGAGAATATAATATGAATTTCTTCAAGATAATATAAAATCTTGAGTATTTTCATGAAATATTGATAATCAGAAAGATTTTGTAATGTTAAACATTTTTATAATTAATCTTTCATATAATACAATTTAGAATAGTTTCCAACTTTTACCAATATAATATTTAGGTTAGATTTTAGAAAACTACAAGTTTAGTTACTCAAATAATTAAAAATTTCAGAACTACCGAAAAGATAAATACTTTGAAATAAATATAATAATTATTAAAATGAAATTTCTCGACTAATATAATTTTTAATTAAGATATATTATAAACTCACTCCCTTTATTCGAATCAATATATTATTGCTTAAAATAGCATCTTAAATATGAATTAGTTTCATTAAATTATATAAATAAATATTGTAGAACCCCCAGTCTAGAAGTTTGCTTGATACACTTCCTTTTTAGGACCTACTAATAATGTTAGATTAATAGCGACGTACCAAACTGCTTAAAGGAAAGGATGCATACAGTGTTTTTTCCACCAACGGAAATGATTTTATGCTTAACGATTTGCCCTTCGACCAACTTGAACATAACTTATATGGTCGAGAGACTTCTGCAAATCAATGCGTGTCTTTCTACTGCTTAATTCAGTGATATGAAAATATCATTCGGAGATATTACACCAACAGAAACGTACAACCAACAGAAACTTCAAGTATTCATATGTACATCGACAGGTAGGTTTCGAGAGGCTTGTAATGTTTATATATATTGCTCGTCTCGGTAATCAACTGATTTAATGGAGAATACCACTTTAGATATAAAAGACGATACTTCGTCACCTCGATATAAGCGAATAATCGATGCAAATGTAATGTCGACGTTCGGTTCCGAATACAACGAAATAATCAAGATAAGACTACGTCACCGGATTATGTCACCTTTCCTATCTCATCGAACCTCTTTAGAGTTAGAACTAAAGAGCGATAATATGCAAATAACGATAAAACATCTTGAGATTGAATCTGTGGTCAGGTATTTGTGAATTACGACGTATATCTTTATACACGATGATAGATGTAAAAAAAATATTGAAGTTTGGTGCATGACAAGAAATACAGTTTTAACTAAGAAACAATGTCATAAGCGAAAGTTCTTTTCCAGTTTTTCTTTTACTTCTTTAAAAGTTATTATAACACTAATAATGGAAGATTTTTCGTTTAACATATCGTCGTATGTTTCTTACTTCATTGGATACCGTACTGTGTCAGGTTTAAAATTCTTAAAATGTTCAATATTAAGGACTTATTATTTTTTATAGAAATAACAAAGTGAACTTAAATTAATAAAATGTAATATTAAACAAAATGTAATATTGAATGACAAAAATATAAGGTTACATTTACCCACAGATTAAAAAAAAATTTATTTTTTATGGACATTACTAAAAATAATCGACAAAAATAAAAGTAACACTGTCGTATTGTTAATTTTTAAAATATGATGAAAAAATGTAAATCGTTTAAAAATAAAATCCAAGCAGTTTCTTTTTTCATTCATAGTAACATATACATATTTAAAATTTTAGTAATGCGTTATATGCAAAAATATAAATCAAATAAATATGTTTATTATGAAAAATTATCGGTCAAAATAGATATCTTTAGACAAATTCCAGAGCATTATGAAATGATGAAACGTTTTTTATTCACGTAAGAAAATACACGTGTAACTCAATAATTATTAGATGTTGATTATCTATATATATTTGTTATATGCTGAAAATATATATTTTTAAATTTGCTACTTTAATAAATTTACATATTTTAATAAATATTATAACGCTTCAATATTTTTCTTGAAAAATAAAACAAAACATAATTTTATCAGTCTCTGAATATATATAATTTAGAAAAATAAGTTAAAATGACTGCATTTTTTTATTGCACTACTTTATTTTACGTTTTGCCATTTTGTTAAAAATTGATAACTAAAAACAAGTTTGTTAGAAAAATATTTATATTCCACATAAAATATAATTAAACTGGTTAATTTTACGTACAATAAAATAAAAAATGGTAAAGTCAGTTTAAGTTTCTTAAGTATTGTCGAGACTGTTGAATTAACGGAGGTTTGTACATATATATTATTTTTTTAACAGACCATAATTCATTATAATTTTACATTGCACAAAATTAAAAAGCACAAAACTAAGTAAAAATATAATATTTTTTGTCCTTTTCAAATTTGACTTCATAATTTGACTTTTTAATATTTTATGTCTTACATATAATATACGGAAAATTTTGTTTTTATCAAAATAAATTATAAACAAAAAATCGAAAACAATTTATTAATATTTGGAAACGATTTTCTGTTTTTCTTGTAATGAGAATTTACCTTTTTTTACAATACGAGGGCTTAAAAAAAAACAATAAATCGATCACAAAAATTTTAATCGAATACGTAAATAAGTTAATTTTACTCACTAATTTATTGAAAATATAAGCTTCAATTATGAATTAAATGTAATTTTATAAGTGATTTGTGGTTTTTTTTTTAAAAAATATTTGTTTCTACTTAAAAATCATAAAAAATATTATTTCTTTTCTTTATCCTCAAATCATCGCGGTAGTCAAACAAAATATATCTGTTAAAAAAAAATCTATTTTTAATTTAAGAAAAAATTTGTGAAACAAGTACTATGCTTTTTTAAATAAGAATATATCGTCAATCATCATTTATCGTAAGATTCTTTCAAAATACCATTTCCTAAGTTTTCGTAATTAATATTTTAAATATAAAGATATATTTGTAAACCGATAGAATACAAAGCTGCGGACTTATTAAATAGAAAAAAATAACAACTTTGAAAAACAATTTACAACACGTACATGATACTTAAACGATGCATGTGTGCCAGCATTGAAACGAGTTATTGTTTTTCCCGCATGACCGTTTTAATCGCATCTTATATTTATATTACTTTTTACAGATCCGGTTTTTTGTCGTGGATTCACAAGCACGTGTGCACATAAATATGTGCAGTGTCAATCTCCGGCGATTGGGAAAACGCTTGAATTACGATAACCGAGCGTTATTACGATATCTCGAGTGCTAGTGCCAAGAGATCGAGAGAGTCAGCAATGAACTTTTAAAGTTGGGATTTTTCGAAAAAGGCTGGAGACGCGTTGCGTGATCGGCAATACTGGTCTTAGCTTGCAAAAGCCTCTTCGCAAACGCTATCGGAAAACCGTTCGCATAAATAGAAAAGCGTCATCGTCACCGAATCTAACACGTGCGAGTGATTTATCGATCTTTTCCTCCTATACTGGCGACTTCTGGCGGGAGTGGAAGCAACGCTGACCCAACACCCGAAAAGCCGGGCTCTGTACACGTTAGACTTCTTGGCTGCGAGAGTCAAGGTGTTCAGGGGAGGTTCGAACATTCGTATCCCGCATTCAGGTATTTCCCGTTCGCGATAATTTATTCTTGGCGTTTACAACGCCGACGACTCACGCGAACTCTCCTTTCCGCTATTCCCTTCACCTATTCTACTCTTCGATCCATGAGCCACCCTTTCTTTCTCCTAATTTTGATGTTCAACATCGAGCACGGAGGCTATTATAGTAATTATCGAGAACCTCCCCGACACTGAAAAAAGTCGCATAATAACCAATTTCGTGTAATTTCACATAAATCGAAAAGCGTATTCAAACCTTTTTAGAATTTATTATCGTACCGTACTTACGTACGTTTGCTTAATTTGTGAAAATTTTTATTTTTTTTAAGCACGAAAGATGCAACAATATATATTTTTTTAAAATTAATGTCAATTTCTCACAAAGTAATTTAACACATATTGATTTTATGACATTCATGATTTTAAAAATAGTTTTAGTAAAATCGTTAATATAATTTTGTGGTACACTTAAATATTAAAATATCTAAAACGTTATTAATTCGTTATAATATTATTATTTATAGTTACAATTGGTATCTAGCTTATGCAACAATAACGAATCTTAACATCATTATATAAACAAAGCATAAAAAGCAGGATCAGAAATCCATGTAAAAAAACTTGGCACTAGTTAGCATTTTATACAGCGTCGATAATATCTTTATATAACTTATAATTAATGATAAGTATATTTTATTTAGTCCGAATAAGATTGAGCAAGTCTCTTTTAGAAAATATTATTTTAGGAGAACTTTTGTTTTGCAAAAATATTCGTTACGCTCTTTTCAAAATAGTAATATATTTACAATAAATATATTTCCGCACTTCCAAATACGGTAGAGATTAAAAATTAGAAATTAATGTTTCTCGGTGCATCGACAAATTGTGGCGATTGATTTTTCAAATTCATTTAAAGTGTCCATTTTAAATTATGAAAGATTCGAGGAAAGATCTTCGAATAAACATCGTTTATAATAAGCGACTCCATAATTTCAGCAAACTTTACAAAATAATAAATTAGTTTTTAAATCAAGTAATTTTTAAGGGTATTTTTTGTCACGATGCAATAAATAATAAATATTAATGTTTATGAATCTTATAGAAACTAATTTAAAAAAACTAAATAGTAATATTTGCAGTGGTATATCGTTAATATATTAGATAAAAGAAACGTTTAAAAATCTTTTAAATCATTATCGGTATCTTTCTTATGTTAACGCTTTTTTCAAATATAATAATTACAAATTTTTTAAGATATGCACACAAACGTTAACAAAGGATAAGTTTTTTATTATTAAAGTAACGAGTATAAAAAGGATTCGCGGCGCGTAACATGACGTAAACATTGACTCGTACGTGCTTTAAATAATTAAGCTTTTAGTATTCCTTACTCATTAAATAATAATAAAACGATCGATAAGTAGGGTGAACACGACGCATTACATTACGAATTTCTTTAGCTTTTAGCTTTTATTATTTTAAATAGATCCGAAAATAAAATAATTTTAAATATTTTCGAGGTTTACCGAATACACCGAAATAGAAAGAAAACATTTTTTGTAATTCGATTTAACGTAGTAACAGTGTTTTACCGAGTGGTCGATAGATATTTTCCATTGCATCGTCGCCAAGTGTGAGTTTCCCCACCGCGAGTAGAAATGTTTCCCCGTTTGTTGCACCCCTGCGATTCGCAACCTCGTTAGTTATACGACGAACCAAGCGTAAACCGAACGATAACTCGGCTACGTCTTTACGAACGGACTCTGCGATTTTAGACCGGGAGGACGAAGACACCGGCTCCTCGGAGCCAAAATTCCACGATAAAGCAGAGATAAATTTTGAGGTTAGGCAGAAACACGAGGAAGAAAGAATAACGAGACAACCGGAATAATCAAAGTTAATAAGATCAGAAGGAAAAATTAGAGCGAAAAAAAAAATCGACAAGGGAAAAAAGAGCAGAAGCGGCTCAAACTCGGAACATCTCGCGCGCATCGAGCAAAAAGGCCAGAAGCGGAAACGCATCCCCCTTTGGAAGCCGCAGAGCGCGCGCGAAATTACGGCGCTCGAACGAGCCAAGTGTGCGAGTTCTCCGGGAACGAGGGACGAGGAAACGAGGAGTCGACGTGACGAAGAGAGGAAGAGAGGAAGAGAGGAAGAGAGGAAGAGAGGACGAGAGGAAGAGGGAGACGGAGACGGAGCGAAGAAGGGAGAACGATAAGAGCCGTCGTGGGCTCACGGAGGTTCTGACGTCGCCGGGCGCTCAGTCCTCAGTCCCACAGCCCACAACACCGTCCCACGCTCGCTCTCTCCTCTCTTGGCTCGGGGTGACGTCGCGCGCGCCGGCCACACACCGGTACACGCATCGCAGCCAGCAGAAGCGCGAGCTCGCACGCACGCAAGACGCACGACGCAAGACGCACGACGCACGACGCACGACGCACGACACACGACGCACGACGCACGACACACGACACACGACACACGCACGCAACTAGCCAGACTCGCCGGCTCTCGCGCAGCAGGAGCCACGACGACGACGACGATTAAGTCGCCGACACGTCGGCGGTCGCGAGCTGCCGAAGAAGCGGCCATCGCGCGTCCTCCTCCAGCGGACAGCCTCGCCGGGACGATGAGATAGCGGTCCTCAGGATCTTTGAACGACCGAGCGAAAAAGAGTGCGCGTGTGAGAAAGTGCGCAGGCGGAGCCGAGGATTTCGGAGGTGAGTTCCCGCGAAATCGCCGATTCCGATCCTGTTTTTCGCACTTGGCGGGATTTTTCGAACGCGGCATTCTTCCTTCCTTTTTCGATTCTAACCCGCACTTCCACGCGTTCCAGACTTTTGAATTTTTTATTTTTTTATTCGGTCCAACTCGTCAAAATTCATCCGACTGCATTCCCGTTCTTGTTTCGACCTTTTTATCTTTTTTTCGCTAACCGCTCTCTCGCTTGTATCGCGTCGACGGCCTACACTGGGAAACGACGAAAGATCTCGTGTCCGACGCGATCCGAGCGAAATCGCTTTATCGTTTTATCGCGCTCGTTACTTCGACCTATTACCGAACGTCCCGCCTAAATATCAACGGTTTTCGAATTTATAATATATCGCGTTTACGTAAGTTTTAAAAGGCTAGGCGCTGAAAATTCGCTTCCCCGTTCGACGAGTCTTCGTTAACATCCTTAACATTTTTAGATGCATTTAGTTAAAATTAGGTTAGAAACAAAGGATTGCGATCTGGAGATTTACGCGATGCAACGATTCCGCTAGGCATACTTGGAATAAAACTCGCAAGATTCGAACGGTATTTACCCAACTATCGCTAAATGTTAATAACGCCGTTTCGTTCTACCAATTTTGGACGACGAATGCGACATTACAATTTATTTATTCACGCAGTCCTCGAGTCGTACGATTCACGCTACAAAGTATCTTAAAATAGGATCTTAAGATACATAAATTTAGCGCGATGGTGATTGAAAAGTAAATAAAAAAAATTAGTGTATTAGTTATTTCAATTAAAGCCCCCCGTAGTCACTGACCTAATGCATGACGCAATCAAAGACGTTCCAAAACTTCTCGTTCCACAAACCATCGCATCGAAAGCTGCGGTCTAGCACGAGCTATGTATATCCGCTATAGACGTACTCGCATTCGTTCCAAGTTGCACTTTTCGGTGAGTTGCCGTCTCCTTTCCACTCTAAATATAAACATCGGGCGAGTATTTTTGTCGGGGGTAGGGAACGTCGGTGAGTACGACGTCGTCGACGAAGGCAACCGCGACTAATCGTTTAGCGCGCGCGGAAAGTGATGGCTCGCGAATATATCTACAAAAGACTCTACCCGTACGAGAAATTCGGAAAACGAACGTGGCCGTTTATAGGTAGAGGTAGAAAAGTCTAGGTCGCGATGAATTAACCGAACTCGACGGAACGGTCGCCATTGAGCGAGACGTCGCGATATTTCCCGTCGTTGACGTAACAACGTCCGTCCGTTCGGCTTGCGTTTTGTCGTTGAAAATTTCCAGTGAGAATTTGACTTCTGACAGTACTTGTCATTCCGCTACATTTTATTTTTACATTCGATATCTTTTTTTATATATTTTTATGCAGTCGTACTAATTTGGAAATTCTATTGTTCGAAAAAATCGATAGAATTCCGCTCGATATCTCTGTACTCGGGACTCTGTACTCGCTTAACGTCTCGTGGGTCGGCTCCCGAGAAAAACGCCTTCCAAGGATATACAACCCGAGAAAGCTTTCTTGGATAAACGTTTACGCGGTCCAATGACTCGTTGCTCGGACAGTCGTCGAAGTCGCGCAATATTTGAAAAAGAAAACGCAGCCGACGTCGCGGTATCACCGACCGTTCACGTCGCGATGTTCGTCCGAGAGCTCGGCGATTTCCGATGATGATTCCCGGCGATGATTCCCGGTGATGATTCCCGGCGATGATTCCCGGCGATTATTCCCGGCAATTATTCCCGGCGAAGAACGCGAACGACCGAACAATGGCTTACTCCTGAGAAAGTCCTTAACGTCTTTCTCGGGGCGACGATTGCGTTTGGTCGCTCGACCACGTGGCGCGTGTAGGTGAGTTCGACTCTTCCGGACGTGGCCGAGGCTGCATGATGTAATTCCAAGTCGGTATTTCGGACGTGATCGATCGATGACCGACGGCCAACGTACCGCGATCGACTAATGCGTCTCACCTACTTTTACTTCGAGCGAGTCATTTTCATCCCTTCGACGAGTGTTTTCTTCGCTTTGTTTCCGTCCGAGCGCTCGAGTATCGATATCGAATAAAAATTCATAAGTCGATGATAACTAAAGTCTCTTGTATCCTACGTTTACAATGTCGAACGTTCGAATGACTAATCGAGATACTTTTGAAAAATAAAATTCCTTGTATCCAATGTTTCCGTGAATAAACATTTGTTTATTTTAATGGTGGGCGTTCGATGATCGATCGACCTAATCTTATTCGGTTCTAAAAAGATATCGACGAATTTTTTTTCTTTTTAAAAAAAAGGATTTAGTACATTTTTAAGAAACAATTCCATGAATCGAGATTTTAAAGGTATCGCTTAAAAGAGCTAAGAGGCGAAAATTCGTTTTTCGGATACATTTTTGTCCGATTTGAGTTTCGAACGAAGTCGCGAATGACTCGACAAAGAATTTATTTGAATTCTCGTATTTGAATTTATGTATTCGGTACTTGCGTTCGATGGCGTAGCTCCAAGATATTACAAGAAAAACGTTTCTTAGAAATGAACGATACACCCACAAGTAAACTCTATCTTAAAAAAACATAAAAATCAACACTTAATAATACCGATCGTGTAAACATCCACGACTCCGTGTTGTTGATAGGCGTCTTTGTTGGTACAAAATCCTCGTGAAGTCTAATCTTAAGTGTAATGTATTTGGCTGTTGGAATAATGTTCCAATTTTATCGGAGTAAACTGTAATATCTAAAGCGGTATGCGAGTTTACACGTGTTAAGTAAATGAAACGATATGCAAATGGACACGAGTCGCATTACGTATGGGAAATTTAATTTTCATTTCTTACGAAACTCGCGCATATGCGGAATACGTGATGTCACTTACACCGGTCGTCTATCTTTGCCTAATTAAGTTAACACCGAAAGACACACCCTTTTATTTCCGCTATGCGCGTGCAGATATAATTTAGGTATAGTGTATATAATTTTAGTCGTATATACAGAGATACGATAAGGATATTCACGATATTGATGCGTTCACCATCGGTAAAATAGCGTAAAATTGCAACTTATACGAATAATGTTACCGCATAAAGTCGTTGATATCCGAAACGTGTATCGTATGCATGTCGTAACTATATGTAGTTTAAAATAATTTACAAAAATTTTCAGGAAATTAATTTTTTTTACTATTTTCATTTATAATGTATTGGAGTTGAATCGGTTTATATTATTTTTATTAAACTAATTACGATGATAGTCAGAAATTTTACTCTTATTACTAGTGTATTTAGCGAAAGAAACTTCGATCATGTTTCAAACATCTACCGAAATTGATTTATTAATGCCTGTAAAATATTTTATACGTTAAAACTAAATTTGTATAAAAAAGCATCGGATAATATTCCATTTTTATTTCATTTTCCAATCTCCATAATTTATTATATTGAGAGTTATATAAATTATAAATACCTAATTAGAAACGACACTTGATTTCTTGCATATGATATTTTCACATAAAAATGTTTTAATTTTTTCCATTTTATTATTAATTGATAAATTTGTAATTAAATAGTCTATTAAAATGACTTATATAATTTAATCTATACCTATCATGGATTTATTTCATTCGACTTTCCTATACCGAAAATTACATAACTATTATTTTTCTAATAACTGATAATACGAATGTGCGTCGGTTTCTTGACCTTTCTTTACAAAATACGATGCAACGTAAATTTGCTATAGCGATACGAATAGTATTATTACCCAATATAGAGCATTGGATATTTTTCGATTATTATATAAATAATTTCCTCGAGACAAAAAGATTTTAAATAAAAAATCTATTAAATATCTAAAAAAATTTTATGAACAATGGTAACTTTTTTCAGTGAAACTATTTTTAATAAACATGAATAATTTTTTTTTTATATTACTGACACATGATGTTAAACCTTGAAACCTTCTTGTATCGTGACATAGTTGATTATTTTTTAAATAACTTATTACCGATAGTCAAATATAATTTATGAGTACGAATGAAAAACTTTTAATGTACATTGCCTACGATTTGTTCGTTAGAGAAATACACTACTCCAGCATTACTAATAATGCCTTTGAACGTTTGATAAAATTTTACGAATATGCATCATGTTTGGATAAATTATTAATAAACTAGTTACTGGCTTTGTTACAAAAATGATTTTATTGGATTAATTTACAAATAATATTTTTATGTAAGATTATTAAGTAAATCGTACAATAATTATGTTTAAAGAAGCTTTTTCGTTACCATAAAAAATCAAAATTTACATTAAAATAAATATGAAGTGGCTTCGTATATTAATTTTGATTAAATTTTGTTTTGTTACCCCTAAAAAATTTTCTGTATTTTCTTTTTTTAAATAACATTATCATGAAACTCAAAAAAATAACCAAGCTAATGGTAATTATTGAACGTGTTATTTGAGGAAAAATATCAAAATCAAGATGATTTTAAATACTATCCGTTTTAAAAACTATCCATCACATTGCAAGATGCCGTCCTTTCGTTTGGAAAATTATAATTTTTAATAAAAGTAAAAAAGAAATTCCGTTTAGCGAGAATTTTTTTTTTTGAAAGAATACTTTTTATAGCGTTTATAATTTTTATAATATAAAATGATATCATTGATATTATTACAAGAATATTCTTTATGCCAATCGAAGAATTATTCCTAAACATACAAATTATTTTCTTCTAGATTGCTTGGAAAATATTTTAGACAAGCCTTTATGTAGACATGTGCTCATAGCATATGAGGGTTTGACGCATATTCTCAGAGTAAAGTTTTAATAAATCGAGTGATTAGAATCCACTGCAAGTTGACTTCAATGTACCTTATTCAAATATATTCCTATTAAATGCAATTAAAATTACCTAAGCGGATTAGAAAATGTCTTACATTTTTCTATTTGTCTGATAAATGTTTACATCACACTTTTGTGAACTATATGATTAATGAGAATATATTTTAACCTGTTTAATTATCCACCGTAAAAATAATTGTTTATTAATACTATACGTTTTAAGAATTTACTTCATACATTTATAGACACTTTATTCGTAAAATAATTAAGTTTATTTAAAAAAATTATCATTTAATGAAGTCCGATTAAGAAATATTAATTAATCTGTTAATTCGTATATATTAAAAAAATTTCTTAATTTTTCCCATAAATCAAATTTAATAATCGAAATAAAATTATTTTCTAATTAGAACTATTTATTTGTTTAAATAAAATAACCATACCGTGTCTTAAACATTTTTTTATATTTTTGTAACAAGATGTTTAAAGTATAATGTATATTATTAATATTTTTTAAATATTCTATCGAAAATCGATTGAATAATAATAATATAATAATTATTACCCGAAACATTTGATGATTGATTAAATGAAAATTTATCTTATTTATCTGTATATGTTACGATAATCTTAATTTAATCTATAAATATATTTAAATATTTTATCAACAATCTTTTAAAAATCTTGTGAATGAAATTTTATAATATATATTGTATTGTATAGAAAGATTGCCGAGTATAAAGAATTTATTAAGTAAAAAATATTAATCTATAAAAATTATCCACGAATACGGAATTGATTCATATGAAAAACATCTTGATACTATGTCTGTAAAAATATTCTCATTCTTAAAAAAAATGTTTCGTGCTTTACATTTGTATAAGATATTATGTTTATTCGCTTTTTAAATATAAATATGCGTGTACTCGTTTTTTTTTGTTTTTGTTATTCATGTAGGCCCAAATCAGAAAATCGCAAATTCGTATACGAATGACCTACTTTTTTCCGGTAATCACGCTCTCTTGTTAACTTTATAGTGCAGTATACCATCAATGCTAATCGTATAAACTTTGAGCAGGTGTTAATGAATCCTTGCACTGTAACTTATGTTTACATCGTGTACAAGCAATTAGACGTTTAGAAATTTTGTTTGAAATCTTTTATTGGTAGTTATGTACTGCTGAAAATAGAATCAAAAAGAAATTTAACTACGATATTTATCATTAATAATTAATATATTTTCTAATGTGTTTATTAATTAACATAAATGTGTTAATCTTTAAAATTATAATTATAATCCATACGTATGGTAATTAATTAACATTATATCCTAGCAGTTAATTATAAATCGTGTAAATATTTACCGTTGAATTAACAAGTACTGCTATATATTTGTTTTTTAAATTTATTAATTTTTTAATTAATAACTATCATATATTTACAAAATGTTAATTACGAATATATCAATGTGTTATGTATCCGTCAATTATTGATCGTGATATTTATGAATCACTTATAACTGTTTTACCAAGTTTTTATTTAATATCATTTTGCAATTGAAATATACATTAAAAAGTCAAAAAGGTTTTTCTTTGATAATATTAAATCAGATTTAGTCAATTTAATATATTATAGCATTTTTTACTTTTACTATAAAAACTAATATTTAAAAGTTTTGCATAAAATCTAGATAAAAGAAAATATAACAAAATAAAAAAATTTAAGCAATACAAATATTTGAATCATTGAAAGTTTAAGTTTTTAAAAAACATTTACTTTTTTTATGATGCTAATACGTATTTTACACCATTATATGTATATCATTGATTTCTTACTACTAAAAAGATAAAGATATTTCTCTGAAGGAACAGTTCAGACGGTCAAGAGGAAATTATACGTATGAGATGACCTTATTTGCGTAACGATAGTACATAACTTATCGCTTTATTTGCCAATATTAACATTAGCCTGCACTTCCATTATATTATATCAAATTTTCAATTTTTGTGACATTAGTTGCGCAAAACGTTTTCTTTTTATTTGTTAAGTTTTATATAATATATGTTTTATATTCTATTCCGTTAGATAAAAATAATATTAGATAAAGTTGGATAGAAGTTTACTTACAAATAACTATATTTACCAGATTTATTAAAGTTATTAGTTTTATTATTCTTATACATACTTTTAATAATTATACATATATTAATAAATATATAAAACATCGGATCCGTTTAAAAGTGTTTTTTAATAACTTTTAATAAAAATTACGTAGTTAAAAAATTAATAAATAATCTTACAACTAAATATTTATTTAAAATTTTTAATTTTTTATTTTCTTTTAATACAAAAGTAATTTATTTCCTTTTAAGATGTACAAATTTTTTTCTGTTTTTATTGAAGTTTACAAAACCTATTTCTATTAATCAATATATATATATTTAAATATAGAACAGATTCAATAACTTACTATTATTTTCACAAATACTTAATTATTCATATATTACGTAATATTATTAATGGATACAGTTTTTGGTTATAAAATTTACTTTTATATATTTACACATGATTTATTTTAAGTCGTTATTTTAATTTGTTGGTTAACTATCTTTGTTCTTATTATATTACTTACTGTTAATTTTGGTTTGACATAAGTAAATCTTGTTTTATAGTTACCACTAATTTGATTTTTTTTAACTAAAAAAAATATAATAATTCTCTTTGCAAATAAAAATATTAATTATAACACAACAATATTTTTATTAAATTATACAAAATGAAATCATAGTCTGTTATTTAAGTTTTAGATATTATTCAAAAGATACTATTTAATTACAAATTAAAAATATTTTTTTATATATTTAAAATTCAATATTAATTTTTTTAATTTAAAAAAATGTATTTTAAAAAGTTAAAAATGTTTATCAATCAATAAATTTTTATCACATCATTTATATATAAATATTGTAATTGAATGTAATCATTAAAAAAATATGTTCTATGTACCTTTCTTATGAATGTATATAACAATTGTTTCTGATTTAATAACGTGTGCAATTAAAAGTATCTCATTTTGATATTAAATGATTAAAAATTTAATAGAAAAAATTTTACTTATATTAATATAGATCTTTTCATTTTTTTTAAACAAATTCTTTTTATAAAAAGATAATTGAATATTACGTAATAGTTCTTAGATTATAAAAAATAGCTAATCAACAAGACATGTAATTTAGAAAGACATATATTTCGAAAGAAAAAAGATAATGTTAGTATTACGAATATAACAAATATTAATACTTAAAAATACGTAAAAAAATTTTTTTAATGTAAGTAGAGATGTACATAAATAATGTTTCGATTATTAAAATCAAGTGAATTAATATTTAAATTATTACAAAATTATGTAAATTAGTAGAGTAATAATAACAATATGGAAGAAAAAACAAATTAAAAAATTATTTTATATATATTTTTCACAAAGTATATTTCAATATATATATATATTTCATTGTTCGATAATTTAAATCTTTATGCACGTATGTAAAACCCAATGTTATCAAGTTTCTCAAACTTTTTAATTTTTTTTGAATGTTTTTTATTTTTATTTCTTGAAAAAATGATTATTGTTTGATTATTGTAATTGATTATGCAATCATTTATGTAACTAGGTTACTATTTTAAAATCAAGGTCTAATTTAAAAAAAAACGTGAATTATGGGTTTCTTTACGTCTACTGGAATTTCATTAGAACGTTGATACGCATTGAATGTGCATTCCTTAAATTCTCTTTTTGAGTACAGATTTTTAACCTTAATAATATTATATTATACGTTATAATAATTAAATTATATTATTACTTAGTGAAAGTTTACAAAACTATAATAGTATGCTTGTATTTGTACTTGAGATCAAAGAGGTCACCCAACGAAAGCACTTGTTTCTTAAAAGCAAAATATTTCGTTTCATTAGGTTTTGTAACCTTTAATAGAAAAGTAATGAGTAGATAAGTGTTACCATTAGAAGAATATGTTTTCATATTAAAATAGAAATAATTTTAATATTTTTATAATTTTATAAAAAAATGTAATAATTCCATATTTTATCATTATTTATTTTTATTTTATTGTTGTTATATGCAGTTTTTATTAAGGTATTTTAAAGAGTGTTAAATCTATTTTATTACGCGGTTAAATACTAGACATCAATATACTTAAAAAATTATTTATAAAAAAATAAACGAAATAAATATCTATATATATTTATAAAACTTTCATTCATTTTCTAATTTATTCTTTCAATTTAGAACAAATCAATTTTGATGATGTATATTTCAATTATCACTTAATTCACGTACGAGATAATTTCATAATTTATTTTTTCCAATTTCTATTAAATTCATCCATAGGTGAAAAAAATTAATTATGTATTTGATAAATATGTAACAACCATAAAAATTCTAAATAGCGAAGGAAAATTATATCATCTTGTTAAAAATATTAGTAAATCTTTTATAAGTCTTTTTTAACGATACTTTACGAAATAAATCAGTCATCGCTCATTCTAATAGTCCTTTGTTTATTCTTAATATTCAATAAAACTTGACATTGACTTATGCCATTATCATTCGACGAATAATGAAAAATGTTAGGAAGATAAGTTGTTATTTAAGCTGTTTAGTTTAAAAAATAATAATTTGTTACAGTGACTTACAGTTTCAAAAATTCAAATAAAATTCAGTAAAATATTTTTATAAATATTAAACATATAATTATTATTTTTAATTTTTAACCGAATTTAATTTAGATTCTTATATCGATAAGCATAATTTTGAAGCGACTCAAAGTTTTGAATTTCGACAAAATTTTAATGAAAAATTATCTTTTTAAAAAGTTTATTAAGTTTTTCATTAGAAAAATTATCTTTGCTCAAGTGAAATTCAATTGACTCAACATTGTATAAAGAAGTTTGTCAAATATCTTTCATGTTCAGATAGTGTTTATAAAAATGTAATAATTACACGTATTACTTCACTTCATTTAATGTTAAAAAACATTTTTCATAGTTTTTTGAGAATTTGAAACATTAGTGTGAAATACTATCTGTATAAGTTTAAATATAAAAATATATCTAAATTCTTAATTACGTTTGAGCTTGTAATTTTCATTACAATATAGTTTTTTTACATTATAACAATGATTATTGCTTGATTATCGACAAATTTAAATAATGAATTAATTTAGAATATTAAAAAACTATAAATAAAGAATAGTATTGTATTATTTAAAATTTATTTTGAAGATAGGCAATTTCGCTGGATAAAAAAATACTTTCACGCGTTACTTGTCATTTACACAAAACCTCTTCCTCAATCCGGTGAAGTTATCTCGTATCAGAATGAGCGCTCTAAATAAATAAATAAACGAGAAAAAAAACCGCGAATCCTCGTAAATGTCTTTCATAAAAATCAGCGCTTGCGCGAAGCCACGTAATATAAATCAAGTTAAGTAAAATGTAATTGAAGCTCAATTGAAAGTTTGCCACAGCGTGATTCTCTTTCTTTCTCTCGTTCTTTCGGTCTGTCTTTCTCGCCGTTTTTCTTAGCGCTAACACACGACTCATAAGCGTCTACGTTTGCATCCACATGCTCAACCGGTTTCTCCCCGTATTCTCCCTCTTTCTTTCTTCCTTCTCTTTTCTATTATTCTGTCTTTTTTGCCCTCTCCCTATTCTTGTAGCTCAGAGAAAGGCTCATTATACATTCTTGTTTGTCTCGTCTCAACTACATTTTTTTCGATGGTCGATGCATTTGTAATCCTCCTCGCGAAACTGATTTATTCACTCGTTCATTATTTCAAACTTAAATAGATTTATGAGACTATATAAAAGTGGAAATGACTCTGAATTGACATTAAATTATCATTTTTTAGTAATCACATTTACTATTCGATTCTTCGATTCTATCATTTCTCTAGTTTAATTTGAAAATAACACAAAGTTTAACACAAAATATTGAAAAGTTTGCCTGATTAAGCTGAATTTAATATAGTCCATGCTTTTATCAACTTATTTTTTAAATCTTTTTTTATTTACTATTACGTATATCAAACAAATAAAATTAAAGTTGATATGTACATATAATAATCACTTAAGAGCTTCACGAAATTTCACTATATAATGTACTAATTGAATTATATAATTAAACAATTGTACGTAATTTGCTTGATTTATTCAACATATTTTATCTTTAGAAACTAAATGTGATGTGTTGATCTACATTTTGGTTATTCCTGAAATATATATTTTTAGCATTCTTGACGTACATAAATACGTTGCAAAAAACAGTCTGTTTGAATAACTAACTAAATATCCTATTTTTGATTTATTTCTTATAATGTTCTTACAGTTAAAAATTTATTTAACAATAAAATCAATTATTTTATGTCTAGAATATACAAATTTATATATTTTTAATATGACCTTTCAATATGACTTTGATCACAAAAGGAAAAACCTATGGTATATTCCGTATCAAGTTTAAAAAACTTAAATATTGTGTAATATATTGGGTCAATGTTTAGAAAACTTAGATATTGTGTAAAGCACACATCTATATTGCTATATTATTCAACATGCATTTTTAATAACATGAAAATATTTTCTTAAGATTATAACTAATATTATAACAGTTTATTTACTACTTAACTCTCTTAATTGAATCGAGTTGTTTAAGTTTGATAACATTGACACCTGTTGGGAATTGCATTTTACGCGCACTTAATGAAAACATATAGTGATAGCACAAATATTCATGGGAAGTAAACAAATAATTAAATAAAATACCAATATTAATTTAAAATAATAAAAAAATCAAAATTTATAATTCTTATCACCTTGTAATGGAAGTCTCTGTAATAGCTTTCAAGCTTTCATTCGATTGAAAATTGAATTGAGGTCGATTGTGACAGCCGAAGGCGCAGTCTTATAAAAATGATAAAGTTTAAATTGGTATTTAACCAACCCCTAATCAGGATAATAAAGTATAAGTAATTTAAGTTAGAGTTTGAAAGCGGTTTGATTTTTTTAAGTTTTGTGTTATATTTATGTTAGAAATAAAATTTAGATGAAACTTTATTGTATATTTATTTATAAAACTAATTTTTACGATAAAAGTCCAAAAAAAGTAAGTGATTTTATTGCTTTGCATACTTTATATTTTCAATTAATTTTCATTCTGAACATAATTCAGAATAAGTCACTGAATCATTTTTAATTTACTATGGCTCATTCGCTTATTAAATACTCCATCCATTAAATGACTGTTCAGAAATTTTCATTTAAGACCTTAATTCTTGTTATTTAATATTTATTGTGAATGTGTCATAAATTAAAGTAATAAATATTGATTAAAGAAATCAAGAGCTTAAATAAAAATTAAAATAAACCTTGTAGTAAATATAAGAAATGTCCGAATAATTACTTTACAATTGATAAAAAATAAAATGATTTTTATTTGAATTTGATTGATTTAAACATATTTATAATTAATTAATAGTATTGATTAAATATTTAAAATTACTTACTTAATTAGATTTATATAAAAATTAATTATTGTCTTTCATAATTTTTAAAAGTATCATGAATTATTTAATAGATTTGCAGTGTGCTAAATTCGTTATATTCGATAATGCATTTATACCAAATGTATTACGACTTTTTATATTTCATGATGATTAATTAAAATATTTTACTACTATTTTGCATTTTTTTGATCTTGAAATAAATTTTAATAATTAACAATGATTTTTTTTATTCTTTAAAAAACGTTTTTTATTTTTAATTTACTAGATTATAATTAAAATAGCTAAATTAAAGAATATTTAATCAGTACATAATAAATTTTTGACTTGAATAATCTTAATGTAAAAAAGAAATTGTTTATTAGATACGCAAATAACAATACTTATTGTAATTATATGTTTAGGGTATACTTAAAAAATTTTTATAAGCATAACTGTTATTAAATATAACTAGTACAGTAACCTACAAAAATCTTAATTATGAAAGAATAATTATTTTTGATTTAGTATTTGTAATTTTCTTCGTAATTTTAACGTTCAGTAATAATTTTTAGTTTGACTTAATTTTAAATATGTACATTTTTATAGTTGAGTTTATACAACTGTAGTACGACGTAATTTATTAAAATTTAATACATATTTTATATCTTCCTTTTACGCTGATATAAGAAATGTTTGTGCTGCACACGTGTAAAACAGTCAAAGTAATGTAAAAAATTGTAACTTAATATGCGAGAGTCGAGTAATAAATTGTGCGCATCACGTAAAATTTATCCTCTGTCATCTGTTCCTCTTAAATTTCTATTTACATTGCTGCGACAGCAAAATTTTTAGTCTTTTATTCAATCTTTTCTACGGGTGAATATACTTTTGTTGCACGTATAAATTTCGTCATATAGACATATAATGATTGATAATTATATTGTAATATTCTAAAGTAATTATTATTATGTACATTCGCTTATTATGCAAGAAAACTATAGATTACAAAAGAAATTTTATAATAAAAACAAAATTATTTTCTTATAAGATAGTATTTGTATTAAAAAGTATATAATATGTTATGTAATTTTTATAATTGTATTGTTTTTTATTTTGAAATAATTATTTTTTCCTTCATCGTCGTAGTCTTTATTATTATTATTATTATTATATATTTTTTAATCAGTATAAGGTAAAAATGGTAGAAGATATAAATATGTTAGAAAGATTACATTACATTAAGTATTTACCGTTTTATAGATAACAGATTTATTTTATTGATTAATTTGTCGTTACATGAAAGTAATTGTATTGAAAACTAATGATTCTTACATACTTAAAAAGAAAATATAAAATGTTTCGCTTTTTTTTTAAATTTATAAATAATTCAATTAAATGTTGAAGTATCGAATAATATTGAAAATACGTTAAAAATATATATATAATGCTAATATGATTAAATTTTCTTACAAATTGTATGTAATTTATACATTAAATTTGAATTGTGTCATAACCTTACACTATCCAACTTTTATTTGTCCAATGTAGTAAAAATTTTTATGTAAATTCTTACAGATAAATTTAAAACAAACATTGTCTATTTTTAAACAAACGAACTGCATTAAAATAGTAATGCATATGCTTATGAATTTAAATTTGATTCAAATTTGAAAAGATTATTAACAATTAAAAAACTATATAATACATTTAATGTATGATTTAGTAACAATGTTTATTCAATGATTATTTACTTATATAATTAAATTTACAATATCAACTTTAAGTGGTATATTGCATTAAAATTCAAATGTAACATAAGCAAGTACATTAAAAATACTTAAAAAATTACAATACGTTCATTATAAATTAAAAATTATATCATTACATTGAAATATTTATTGAGAATATGAAACTGTATATTCTTTAAATTAATTTAATACACGTACTTATATCCCCGATAAAGAATTTCAAGTTATATAAAACCAAATAAATTACTTAAATACTCAAAAAAATATACAGAGTAAAATTTTTGTATTTTACACATTATTTATACATAGAATATAACAAGTGCTTTAGATTTCTCTGTAAAACTCTGCCTCTACCGTTAAAAAGGTAGTTACTTTTTTTAGTAAGGTATGTTTCGTTCCGCATTCGATAAAAGAAAATAGTCTTTTGTCTAAGTTGGTGCCTGAAGATTCATTTGAGTATGCTTGTTTCTTTGAAGTAATTTTAACTGTGTTTTAAATGTATTTGTATTGTTAGAACGTATAAAAGAATAAAAAGAATAGATACAAAGGATGAATGACTAGTATGACTACCTAAAAAAAGATGATGATTTGATTCCTATTGATTTTTCACTCTCAGAAAAAGATTCGCCATTACATATGTCGGTTTCTAAGGGGTCAATTCCGGATTTAAATATTGTCAAATGCACGATCGCTGGTGTATAATAATAGATAATAGAGAAGAAAGAAGGCTATATGTTTTCACTTCTCAGTCAGTCGGAGGCAAGCTAATCGGACCACAGGATCTTTCGCTCTAGTTGCTCGTGCAAAAAGCCTGGAATATCTGTCTGTGACGCATTTAGAAAATTCGCTGCATTTCAGACAGAACTTGTCACGGCTCAAATATCTACGTAGATGTGTAGTTTTCCGTATTTATTAACCGAAACGATAAATGAACTCTTTGCGTTGAGCATATGAACTACGCACATAAATGCTTTTAACTTAATTTGTTTATTTATTCGCTCAAAGATAAATGAAATAACAGAGTTCTAGGTGGAATTATATTTAAAAAAACATTTTAGGCTGTCAATCCGAAAATTTCTTATTGATTGACAAAAAGTTAGCTACTATTTTAAACAACTCAACCATGAATTTTTATAATTTTAATTACGTTTAATACAATACTTTATCTGTTTTAATTTACTAAATTAAAATTTACTATATTAAATTATGTGAAGTTTTAAAATTTAACGTAAATGTAAAAGATAATACTGAAAATTTACAATTTTAAATGATTTAATAAATATTCTTGTAATTATTAATTAAGTGTTAAACGTGTGGTTATATTTAACTTACATTAACACTAATGAGTTTGTTAAATTTTAAAACTTCATATAATTTAATATAATTTAGTAAATTAGATATAAAATAGATAAAGCCAAATTTTTTGAAATAAAATATTTCGAGGTATTTTGTTAAAAAAATATTCAAACAATAATAACATTTTGGGTCATTTTTAAAAAATATTGTTAGATATTACCATGAGTATCAGGTTGACATTTTAAGACTCGCTTATCATTTTTATTAAATGCATACTTATAAATATATATTAAATCATTTAATATTTGTAATTGAAAATAACTAATTTTATAGTGAATAATCGACATGATAATAGATTATAATAATATAAAGTATTTGAAATATTTTCTAGATTATTATTAAATCGATGCGTTATTTTATTGACTTTAAAATCAAAGTATGTTGAACAAATTTAATATCACTTGGTTTGTGAGAATATGAAATATGATTCAGAATAATATCGATAATGTTAATGTCAATACACTTTCATATATATATACGATTCTTGATTCTACAAAACCGCAAAACAAAAGACCCAAAAATATTTTGATGCATTGTATTAATTTTTTTTTAAATTTATTTTTATTGTGAATGAATCTTCATAGTTCTACTATTTGTATTTCTATTGTAGTTGTTATTTTAAAGTTGTATTGTTTTTTAACAAATGGAAAAGCTAGTACAAATATATATATATATATATATATATATTATTAAATGATCTCATTATTATAACAATAAAGATATACATTATTATATTTTTATTATTGAGAAAAGTAATTCATATAAATTTAAGTTGGTTGATTTGGAAATAATATAAATTTAAGGAAAATGTATGTAATAAATAATATTTTAAAAATGAAGACTGTTGCAATTATTAATTACAATATAAGTTTTTAATAATACAAAATTTTCTTTATTTTTAAGAGTAGAAAAAATACTATTATATTTTTAAAGTCATTTCAAAGTCAGAGAAATATATTTGAATGTACAAATTTAAAAATTAAATACTTTTCTATAACAGATTGTAATCTTTTATATTGTCAAAATATCTGTTTAACCATACCAGCTTAATTATTAGCCATTTGGATAAATATATATATAATATATATGTGTTATATATAAATATCTGTTGCGAATAGTTTCTGTACTTATATGTAGCTAAATTGATAGCATAATCGAAGGACATATTGACATAACCCCGGAAGCTTTCAGCGACTGCGTAGTGCAGTTTTATTTTTTGGATTATTTATATTTATCATGAATTATACATAAGTAACTTGATAAACTAAATACATTGGCGAGATACATAAGCGTTAATTATAAAATTATGAAAGAAATGCGATCTATTAATAAGTAATGATTAGACAAAACAGTTATTGTGATGCCGACGACATATTTACAGTTTATAAAGCGTTTATCAATTGAGTAAACGTCATGATACAATTAAGTGTAATCAAATAAAATTGACTAGTTCAAAAGCGATATAAATATATAGTTAAAATTAAACAAAATAAAAATCCTATATTTGTTTATCGTTCGAAAAAGTATCAATTGCATTAAGAAATGTATATATTTTTGAAAAGTAAATAAAATAAATAGAATATGTTGAGCTTTAGCTTTAATTTTAGTTACAATATATTTTCTTTTTAAAATTATAAAAAATGGAAAAATACTAAGAAACAAATAATTTACAGCGATAAAATTATCGTCAACACAGCAAAATTAAACATTTGTTCACTCCTTTCAAGCAGTGATTTTTATTGCTTTATTGATAGCGCGGTCTCTTATTATATAGTTAAAAACTAGCTTAATCCTTTGGCTTTGGTATCAGTAAAGTGCATAAAAATTTATTAATATATATTTTTCATAACACGCATTCATAGATTTTAATTTAGTTGTAATAAACCCATAAGTTATATACGAATAATGTCATTGAAGATCGTAAATAATAAATCATATTGCTTAGAAATTCAGAACAATATTTAGCTTTTTACTTTGATTTAAAACAAAATTTATAGAAATTATACTAACAATAATTAGAATAATAATTAAAAAAACTTCTTATACTTATTAATTTTTAATAAGTATAAAAAAATTAAAAATTATAAAAAAAAGAAATAAATATAAATATAAACAAGCAGGGTAGAAATAAAATTATCGTTAAAGATATTTATAACTATTGTATTTTGTGATAACAGCGACACTTTAAGCTAGTCTAAGTGCTACAATCCATTGATATTAATAATTTGTTGTAAATATTAATATATGCGGTAGTACATACAACATAATTTATATCTATTATTAAACAATTTATATAACAAAATTAAAAATTAAAATAATAAGATATATGATAGAATCAAGTACAAACATAGAACATAATAGATAAGACAAAATAAAGCTTGCGACGGTTTTTTCCAGACCATTTACAGTCATTTCGAATTGCATAAGAATGTTTCTTTAATATGTAGTTCAAGGATCTCAAAAGTTATACAGAAAACCTGTTGCTTGATTCTTGAATTTATAATGCAGGTATATACTTCGCGTATGATATCGACAATTGTGATCGATGTACTTATTGTTTCTAGGCCATATGCGCGATAGTTCTAAAACAAATGTCCAGCTTTCGAAAATACGTTGTCAGTAATTTCAATTGTAATACTTTTTATATTAGCCACCGTAATAGTAAATCTAAAATAGTGGTGCGATAATATTTAATATTTTATCTTAATTAATCATTCAAGCTCATTTCTTATTGTATGTAAAATAAGTATGATTTAAAAATAAAACATAAAACTTATCGTTAAATAATATTGGTTATAAATCATTATATTTATTTTTATTTTTTCATCTTTTGATTGTTCATAATTATCATACATGTATACCATAAGAAAGAGGCATTTACATTACATAGATATTCTTATCATCGGGACAACTTTCGATAAGGAAAATTAATTTCTACATAGAAAATACTATACGTAAAAATATATAGTTAAAAAATTTATTATATTTAAATTTATACAAAAAAATTATTTCAAACTATTTAAAAAATGAAGTAATTATATTATAAATTAATTTATAAATAAATAAAATTTTATATTTCTTAATTATTTATTAATTGATTATTATTAAATAATTTGCTAAAATAATTCAATACTTTAATATAAAGTTATATAATAATAGAAAATTTGTTACGATTATTTTCATTTTTAATGTAAAGAATTATATATGCTGCAATAAAGGTTTCAAATAGGTAGAATCCTTCGTTTCTTAAATAAAAATAAAAAATTTAAGAAAATAAGAATTCGCATATCGAACGATGTTTTAAGTAGTTGGTATAGTCAAGGTTTGAAGTCGTTCAATTATTTAAAATTCTCGAATAAAATTTTTTTAAAGCTGTATATATTAATTTAACTATTAAAGACAAAATTTATTGTACAAACAAAAAACTTTTTATTAATAATATAGTACAGAAATGATTAAAATTGTAAACATATTTCTTTAAATTAATTAACGTTCTGTTTCTTTTGTTTCAGATATATTTTAAGCACAGAAATAAAAAACAAAAAAATAAGAAAAAATGGTAAATATATACAATTCGAAATTTATATTTATAATTATATGTTCTGCAACAATGGATTCAGTAGTTAATTAATTTTAATGATTTATTAGGTTGAAGAAAATCACAAAGCACCAACAGAGTTGGATACTTTCCTTCCGCAGGACGGATCTAACTTAAAAGATGGAGTTCTCACTGCCAAGTAAGTTAATAACAAACAATAAATTTTGCAAAATAAGAAGTTAATCGCTGATTATTCCAAACGTTAATTTAAAAAACAAATTGATCTATTTGACCTTTTTTCGTGTAAACAAATAGTATTCTTTATAATATAATATAAATAAAACAAGTAATATTTCGTAATCATAATAAAAATAGGTCTATAAATAAATCAATCGTGTTATTAAATTTTAAAAAATATAAATCTTTTCGTACAATACAATAATTGCTTATAATAACAAAATCTTAAATATTTCTATTAAAATTATATTTATGGAAATATTTCGGAAGACATTTTATTGAAACTTAATATTATACATACTTTAAATGAAAAATTGAGAAATATAACGCATTATATAAATATTAAATTTACATTTATATGTGTCCAGCTCAATGATTGATCCTATCATATCAATTGTCTTATTTACCATTCATTTAAGACAATTACATATGCCTGACTTATAATTGATTATTCGTCAAGTGCTCTAATAAAGACTTGCTAATTCATATTTTGTTCCAAATGCTATTAAATCTTCATAAATGATCACTCCTGTACTTAATTCAACATTATTATCGACTTAACTAATGATACTAAATATAAATCGACAAAAATGATCTCTATAATCGTGTAATTCTTCAACGTAACTACTTATATTTTCATAATACTAGAATTTGAAAAAAAAAGATGAGACATTTATTACGTATCTTAATAGTATTATTCATAATTTGAATATTAAATATTTGATTGACTGTTATTAAAATGATTAAATAACTTAGAATAAATTATAATAAATACTTGATTATACAAAAAATGTAAATTTACGTCAACGACAAAAACGTAAAAAGGTTATGATAAAAATTAATTTTCTCATTTTTGAAAGATTCTAATTTATGTAAAATAATAAACATTCTTATAATTAATTAAATTTTTTATACTATTTTTTTAAAAGATGTGAATAATTTCTAAATTTATGTTTTTCATAAATTCTATATCTATTAAGATGTAAAATATATACATATGTATGTTTAATCATACAATATATGCAATTGGTTTCATTACAAAGTGCTTGAATAATACACATAAACAATATATTTTTAATAAGGTTATTCACCTCTTAGAACATAAATACTTTTTATATATAATATACAATTTGTATAAAAACCTTTCTACTAGTTAATTTTTATGTGGTATATTGATGCGTTGCCCAATTAATTGCTCTTAGAAAATGTATAAAATAATATATAAACATAATTAGAATCTTAATATTTTTGTACAGTTATTCGAAAATATTATATATATTTAGATATAATTATTGTTGTGTAGATTTAGTCACATCAAATAGTTTGTTAATATTTTATTGTAACAAAAAAATGCATTTAGAACAGATAAGGGCAAATTTAAGTTTGTAAATAAGAATAAAAACTTTAATACGATTATTTTCAACTCTATTCAATTGTCAAACAACTCGTGTCAGAATTTACGCTTTTCCGACAAACATCACGTAATGTTTTGTTAAACCGACGTATTTGTAAAAACAATAAGTACACATTCATAACAGAGCCAACGGAAGAAGATTTAAAGAAGTGCAGCGACCTCCAACTCTGGTTATTCACGATTGCATTAATTAAACGATTTCCTGTCCCTGGCAGTAGTAAGGTGATCGCTTAGTATATACATACATTCGAATTTAATATGAACGTAAGTGCATAATAAGTTCAGAAGTGAAGTAGTGACATACAAAGACAAATGTGTACATTGTAAGAATCAAGTCAGAGGAAGATGTCTATTTGTTCGTAACTAGAAAATGTATACGGGCCGAGGACGAGTTATTTAAAAGAAGAAAAGTGTACTACACGTGTGAATTGTGATGAATAAAACTGATTTCAATGGCTGAAAGAGAAAGCGAAGATGAAGAGTAATTTAAATAATAAACCTAACCCTAAAGATAAAGAATAGGGAATATCGTTAAATTATGAATTTATTAAAAATATATTATTTTCGAAAGTTTGGAAGAATTTTTTCAATTTTTAAGTATATAAATTTAAAGAAAAACTAAAGAGAAATAATGATTTTTGAATCGATCCACAACAAAGCTAAAAAAATTTCTTGTGTGACATCAAGTAGCATAAATTTGATAAATAACATTCAGTAATTTTTAGTAATTACCATTAAGATTTGCCAATATTTTTATATTTAAGGATTAACATTTTTTAAATATTTTTAGGATTCTATTTCCTTATTGTAATATTACCTTTCATTTATAAATGAAAAAATAATTAAGATAACTCATGAATGATTAAATATAATAATTTCTGAAATAGAAAAATATTTGTTTATTAAATTTAATATGAGACATATAAACGGGAACATAAAAATTGTTTATATTAATAATTAACAAAACATACATTTATCATCGATGTTTTATATTTACGTAAACAAACAACATATCTGGAAAAACATTATAATCAAGTATCGAAAAATAAAATTATAATCTTTAATTTAAATTCATTATATAATCTAATTAACAAAATTGAAATTATATTAATGTAAAAATTATTTAAAAGTAATTATAAGTAAAATAATCAAATTTTTAATGTAAAATTTTTATTAACTATATGATAATTATATAATAAGTAATTTAGTAAGTTGAAAATGTGTATATAAATAAATCAACTATATATTATATCTGTAAAATAATATAAGTTACTATAATAATATATTGAGTTTTACTTGCAAATAAATAAATTTTAAAATTATTATGTAGGTATTGTTTTAATTAATGAATATAGGAAAATGTACATCATATTTCTTCATATAAAGTTAAATTTATAAAACGAATAATAAATACATGTTATTTAATTACTTATTAAAAATATTTTTCTATGTTTATAATTTAATATCAATTGTGAGGACATTTTTTTAAATAATTGTTTAAAAAAAATAAGTTATGATATTTATATATGTAAACATATTTTAATGACATATTGATAAAATATTTTTAATACTACAAATTATAAGAAATTTAAATGTTATCTAATGTTATCGAAAAATTACCTAACTATAAAGTGTTTTCGAATTTTTTTATTCGAGGTATAAATGCATTTTTTAATATCAAAAAAGAAAGATTTTCTATTTAAAAAAAATGATATTATATTTAGACTAAGATATTTTTGAACATCTTCATAAGTATTCATATGTGGTTTTCTTAAAATCGAAAGTTTTTTTCTTTTTTGAAATATTTTGTTTTTATGAAATATAATTTTACAATAAATTTTATCTATTAAATTCTTTATAAATTACATATAAAATTTAAACTTTTTGAAATAAAATTGCAAACAAAAGTTAATTAAATTTCAATAATTATCGCTTTATGGAATAAAAAAAATTAAATATTTCATTTAATTACACAAATATCATCTAAATTTTACATCTTAATAAACACAATTTCAGTATTTTGTATAAAGCAATGAACTTTCATTAAAAATATCATTTAAAAAAATTTAAATCGAACGTTACATATCCCTATTTTTTAAATTCTTCTTTCCCATCGCTGCCAGGTACAAAGTACAAGTTGTTCCACGTGATGTTGAAACTGCTCCTCGCGATTCAAAGAGTTTTGATCCGTTCACAGAACGCAAAGTTCCGAACCCAACAACGTAAGTATTTTTTATCTAATAATTATATAAAAAAGCACAAGTATATTACAGGAGTATGTCATTATCTGTATTCAATATGTCAACTTGAAATTGAAAAAACTGTAATTATTAAACCATGTAAAATTAAATATATATTTATATTACCAAAAAGGTTATTTTTATAATAAAAATTACTTGTTTAAAAATTTATTTAAAATATTAGCTTGTATATCAAAACGTCTTTATGGTCATAATATAAAAACAACAATAAAATAACAAATACAATATATTAAGTAATCACGACAAATAAAATATAAAACGTATTATTTTAATTATTAACGATTGCTTTTTATTTACTGAAAATAATATAATTTTATCAATTTACATACTTTTGTAAAAATATTTTAACAATGACACCATTCTGTGCCGATGAAAAATCTGTACTTATCTATTTTTCTACTTCTTTTTTTTTTTACACAGAGATTGTGATACATTGACTCACCTGTTGAAAGCCTCTTTAGGAACAGGAATTTTAGCGATGCCTGCTGCCTTCCGAAGTGCTGGATTAATAGTAGGAATTTTCTCGACAATACTCGTCGCCTTCGTTTGCACACATTGTGCATATATTCTTGTGAGTATACCAGTCACCAAAATGCATAAATGCCTATGGTTAGTACAAATTGGAAATTCATACGTTATTTCTTAATTGAATACAAAGACCATTGTGCTTTGTTTATATTTTGCATTGTTTTTACGAATTAATATATTTTTGAAAATTACAATTTTAAAGCAAATAATGATAATTTTCATAAATTTATATAAAAAGATCTATATATAACTAATCTGCCGCGGTTTCGTACAATTATTTATCAATCAAGAAATTCATTTGATAAATTAAATTAATTATCGCACACATGATTGAATGTGCATTAAAAACTTATTACATTGATATTAGGTTAAATGCGCCCATATCCTGTATTTCAAAACCAGACGAACAGAAATGAGTTTTGCGGATATAGCCGAAACTGCTTTTGGTAGCGGACCCAAGTGGGCCCGACCTTTTGCTAGACCATCTAGGTAATATAAAAATTTATATCGTTATGAAATTTTACGTATGGCTTTAAAAATTATTTAAGTGAAATAATAAAAAGATGTATTGTATGCATATATTTTATTATAAGAATTAAGCATATTTGATTTAAAATTAATGCGTTGCATCGAAGAATTAGGGTTTGACATTACAAAGATGAATATAATAGTTTTAAGAACAATTTTTTTAGTTATGAGAAAATATTTTACCCAAATTAGATAAATATATTAAATAAAGTTCTGTATAATTTTAACCAAACATACATATTTTAAAGAAATTTATAATAAATATATTTAAAAATATATAATAACTGTTTCGCTGTAAATATTGGTAGAAAAAGTTTAATAAACCAAATAAGGCGAAATAGTTAAATGAGTCTATATATTTATATAGAATAATCAAATTATAACCAAGATTCCATTCATTTTAAAACTATTTTTATAAATGTTTTAGTAAAATTTTCTAGAAATTTAAAAAGAAATTACGTATTTTCCGTTACAGATATCTAATACAAATAAGTTTGTTCATAACTTATTATGGCACCTGCAGCGTTTATGCCGTAATTGTAGCAGCAAATTTTAAACAGCTAATAGATCATTACCTCGGCTATGAGGTAAACGAAAGACTCATTATCTCCTTGCTCTTGGTACCGATAATTCTTCTTAGTTGGATTCCGAATCTCAAGTATCTTGCGCCCGTTTCTATGCTAGCAAATTTTTTCATGGGCACCGGATTGGGAATTACATTCTATTATCTCTTCAAAAACATAGGCCCGTTGGGATCATTGGATGTTCCGTATATTGCGGATATTTCAGAATTTCCAAATTTCTTCAGTATCACGATCTTTGCTATGGAAGCTATCGGTACGGAAATTACTAATTGGAAAAGATTTTATTACATATTATAATTAAAATTTATTTTAAATATTTCATAATAATTAAATTTATAACTAAAATGAAGAATTAATATGGCTTATTTAAATAACAAAATTTATTCGATAAATCAATCGATAAAATAAAATATTTTTTTCTTTTAGGAGTGGTGATGCCGTTAGAAAATAATATGAAAACACCACAGCATTTTATTGGACTTTTCGGAGTGCTCAACAAGGGGATGATGGCTGTTACAGTGATTTATATTCTCCTTGGATCATTAGGATACGCCACATACGGTGTTGATACTTGCGACAGTATTACGTTAAATTTACCAATATATGAGATGTAGGTATTTTACGAATATTTTGAAAGAATAATACAACAATGCATCGCAGAGAATAAAAATTGAAATAATTACACTTGTTTCAGACCTGCGCAAGTAGTTAAAATGTTTGTAGGTTTGGCCGTATACTGCACTTTTGGCTTGCAGTTCTATGTGTGCCTTGATATCGCCTGGGTAGGCATCAAGGATCGTTTCCAAAAGAAACCCCTTCTTGCTAATTATCTTTTAAGGACAATCCTTGTTACTGGCTCAGGTATTTACCGATATTTTATAAGGTTTTACGATCTATAACACTATACTTGTATGACGAATTACAAAATAATTGTTTTATTTTATTTTTTTAGTTTTACTCGCAGTAGCTGTACCGACGATTGGTCCTTTTATCGGACTGATCGGCGCATTTTGTTTTTCAATTTTGGGACTCCTCATTCCAGTGTTCATAGAAACTGTAACATACTGGGACATTGGATTTGGAAGATTCAACTGGGTTGCAGCGAAAAATATTATTATATGCATTATTGGTCTTTTGGCCTTAGTATTTGGCTCTCGTAGCGCCATTGCAGATATTATAAGTGTATATAACTCAGAAGAACAACAAAAATGCAATGTTGCATAGGTTTTAAATTTTAATTATCTTTTAAATAAATGTATAACAAAAAGTTATTTTTTGTAAATATATTTTAAAATTATCTAGTTTAAAAAATAAAAAATTTTTTTTGATACAAGAATAATAATATACTTCATAAATAACATTTGAATTTTTCCATATACTTTCTTATGTTAAGTTATTAAATAATAATTATTATATGTTATCTTATATCTTTCATTTTTATTTAAAATATTATATTACAATTTTTTCTTAACATTTTTTGTACAAAAAAATAAAGCTATTAGTCATGTATTCAATGGAACCTATGATTTTTATCTATATAATTCATTTCAACAAAGACAATTGTAATCATTTATGAACACAATTATTAACGTAAATATAAAAAATCAAGTCACATTATTTGATGAATTTGAAACGAGTATGTTCATTTTTCCAAAGGTGCATAATTTAAAAGCTTCTCGATCAAATCCACGTGTCCTAAAAGCATTCTTCGACAACAGTATCTTTTCAATCCAAGTGAATCCAAGGCATCTCTGAAATATAATGAAAGAAATTGTTAATATTTTTTAATATTTTTTTATAAAACTATAATTACTCGATATATAAATATATTATCAATTTATTTAATCATTAAAAATAATCATTAAAGTATCAAGAAATACGACTATAATTTATGGCTATACAATTTCTATTATAATTTTTATGACTTTTTGTTTTATTTTTTAAGATTGAGACTATTGAATTATGCATTACATCAATTTTTTTATAATATTACTTTTCATGAAAGTTCTCTATTTTAATATATGTAGTAATAAAACATTTTTTGTATTTTATCACTTTAAGTTTTTGATTACAAATATTTTATACATTCACATAATGAATTTATAGACTATTAAGTAATATTCTGTAAAAAATTTATAATTGTCAAAAATTCATTAAAATTATAAAAAATACATATCTGTATATTGTATATTAAAATGAAAAAAAAATAGTTGATAAAATATTGAATTTAATTAAAACTTATAAACATTGTAATATTTTAATTTTAAGCCTTTTTTAAAATTAACAACGAATTTTATTAATTAAACTATTTTATTTATATTATAATTTGTATTAATTTAATACTTTTTGTATTATTTTTGTAATATGAAACTATATATACTATAAATATTGTTCATTTAAGATTATAGAAAATAAAAATATATTAAATTTTTATTGACTATTCGAACAAGAATATATATAGAACTATACTGTAATTGAGAATGAAAAATTATTTGAATTATTTACAAATAAATATTATTATTTTTAAATATTAAATTTAGTCTCTTTATTCTGTATTTGTTTAGATACTTTATTCCTGAATAGCTGAATTCATTAAATGTGGCTATATAGAAATATTTTTGTATTGAATCTTTTTAGAAATAAAAAAGATTTATCAATATTTTTATTAAAATATTTTTAAAATTCCCTTAATACAGTTATTCATTGAATATTATTAAAATTAAATCAATCTGTATAAATTAAATTAATGGTAAAAATTAGTCAATTTATAAAATAATTATTTATCTAATTTTTATCTAAACTCTTTAAAAATATTAAAAATAAAACTATTTATTACAAATACAATACTAATGTAAATAGGTTATGTTACCCTTCGGTATATTCCGCTTGTAATAAGCCCAAATAAGCCTCCCACTTGTTACCAATAACTTTTCCGCACGTAAAACAACGTACAGGAATAATCATTATTGAAATTTATACAAAAATGTAAAAAAATGTTTTGTTTTATTCGATAAATTTCGTACAAAAAAAACAATACAACCAAGTGTCGGTTTTGTTGTTCCACTAAAACCCATAAGATGGCGCAACTGCAAAATAACTATAAGGTGCGCATCCGATTATAAAGACATAAAAATGTCCGCTGTGTAGCTGACATTGCACATTCGATACGAAGTGGCGGGTTTCCGTTAAAACTACGTAGCCAAATAGACAAAATTATTTCAAATTTTCTTTACAAAAATATCTAATTAATTTCTTTTATTTTCTTTAAATAATATACGAGTACGAAATTTCTATATTTACTTTTAATCAAATACCAACCATTGTTATTATGCATACATCATACACATGCATAAATAAATTATGCACACACACGAAATATGTATTTACTGTATGCAGATGTTAATACCTAGAATATATAAGTTTGTCGCGTCATATTCAAGGAAAAAAAAATTTGTGCAAATCATGCACAATTTATTTTGAAGATAAAAAAGTTCAATATTATTTTAATTTTACCTATTTAGAATATTTATTTTTCTAAGATGTGATATAAAATAACTAACTGTACGAAATATTTTGAAAAAAATTAGGCTAAATATGTGGTATTAAAAAATTTAACTTAAAAATTTCATAAAAAAGTTAAAAAATAAATTTATAAATTGAAGCTTGGAATAAACGAAAATAAATTTTAAATTATTGTTAAGAAAACTATTTTCCAAATGCCATCACTTTATTATCTATATCATAAAAACATCAAAGTCCGCATTCGATGCGCAATATATTATATAAGACCATACAAAAATAAAAAATGTATTATTCGTTCTGTTTCTTAAATCTTTAAATTTACTTTAAAATAATCATTCATTATTTAAATGTATAAATTTTATAATGTATGATAGTTTGAAAAGTCTTTTACTTCTAGTCATACCATAAGAAAGTTTCTTCAAAATATAAACCCTTGAAATATCTAAGCGATAATCTTTTAACGATACATTTATTACCGATAGTTATTATAGAAGTTGTGGTACGATAGCCAATAAATTTCTTATTCGTTTATTTTAATTTTTTTCAACGATAGAAAATATTTTTCTTTTAAGATATTCTTTGACTTGAAAACTTTTTTGAGATATTATTTATTTATTTAAATTTAGAGTTTTTGTTGTTGAAGATTATTATTTTATTTTAAGATTTAACCATAAATTGCGAATTTAATATCTGCAATAACTCTTTGAAGTACATCTTTTTCTAATGGATTATAGAATTATTTGATAATTTTAATTTGTAAATCTATTGAATTTTGTAACTATAATGTCATAAAAAATTGTATATCTTTATTGTGATTTGTAACCATCTAGTCTTCGATAATATTTGATGCTAAGTCTACTCGGTTGACACAACTGCGTATCGATGTTGACTAAACAGCTGTTGAATCATACCGTTGAGGGTTTAATTTTTAAAATTTTCCCTGATATTGATCGTTCATTTTCTACAACACAATTATCAAGAGCAAATGTATAAGCAGAGATCAGATTTTTTCTTAAATATTGTAATAAAAACATGTAAATCTTAACAAAATTGATTGCAAATTAAATAAAAAATTCTAATTAAATATTTAATAAATATACTTAATTTTCACAAAATAAAATAATTGCCATTTTTTATTTTAATGTAAATCTTTCATAAAATATCGAAAGTTTAATAAATTCCTACATTTATCGAAAAAGTTTTATATTACTTGAAAAAATATTTTAATAACCAGTATTAATACGTAATTAAAATTCAATATATCAAAATATGTTTTCGTACTTTTCAAGGATATTATTTTATGTTTTCAATCTAACCGAATTTACGGATATTATTCAAGGTCAAAATTTTATTATCGTGTTATTGAAATGGCGTTTTTCTAATATGACGTCTTACTCCTACAACTATTATATTTCCATATGTATGTTAACATTCAAAATTATCGAATAAATTAAAAGTTTTGGATAAACTTTAAGTTCTAATAATACTTCATTCGACAAAAATATGTTCTCGTCAATAAAAAATAAAAATTTTTTAATTTGTAAATTATAAATGAAAATAAATTAAAAGTATGTATTTTAAGTTATGTAAATAAGAGTTAACAGCTTAACAGCGGATAAACGTTTATATATAATTTGACATTTTTATTTTATGTATCTATAAATGCTTTAAAAAATAATTCTATTAAAATGTATCTGATTTTACAAATTTTATAGGGATAAATTTACCTTTTTAAATCATATTTTTGAATAACAATTGTTGTGGAATTAAAGGTTTTTCTATTATTATATCAGTTATAATTTAAAATTCTATAATTATTTATTTCAAGGTTTATTCGTGATTTATATTTTAAGAATAAATCGATTTTCAGAAATAATATTTTTTTAAACAACGTCAAACTAATTTAGAACAAAAAATTGATGATCTTTTCGTAAGTATACTAAAACAAATTTCTTTCCCTATGAAAAGGTTTTTATTTTTAACGCATAATTTTTATTTTATGGAACAACATTTTAACCTTTGACGAGTAAACGACTTTAAATAAATATTAATTATAAAGTAACGAGCCAAATTATAAAGTTATCAAATCGTTAAACAAATATATTTTCGTCGAATTCGGAAAAAAAATTTATAATACAGTTAGGATTGTTAAAATAATAAAGGAAATTCGACAAAAGGAATACCAGAATATCAAATTAAACGAAGCATCGTATAATTTAGAACCGTAGATTTGAAAAAATGTAATCGATAATGATACGAAATTAATGATTTCAACGGTTGCGATATATGGATCTTGTACGCTGTAGTTAAAGATAATTAAAAAGGTAAAAGGAAAGCAATAAAAAATTGTTAAGTGCTACTCGAATAATAAAAGTGTGCGAATCAGCGGTTAGTATAATACGGATCGTGTGCACTCGTTAATAGAAACTTAACGAAGAAAAGTAATTTTAACGTAGTATCAAACGAAATCGGATGCCTCGTAAAAATACGTTAGCGAATAACGTTTCCTTAAACGTTAGCCGAAAAATAACAGAAAAAAGTCGCACATCGAGAATTTCGAAAAGTCGAGAACGAACCGGAAGAGTCTTCGATATTGTTTTGAGCTCCCGCGTCACTAATCCACTGGGAAAAACAAGGAAGAAACTAAAAACATCGAAGGAGCCTCGTAAAGTCGGTGCGGGTGTCGGTCTATATCCTACGGTGAGGATTGTCACCGGGAGCGGAGAGAGAGAGAGAGAGAGAGAGAGGAAGGGCGCACGTACCAAACTCAGGGTGACCCGTGGGACGGGGAAAAGTCATCGGAAAGGCGACCGTCGCGGATCGCGAACAGGGACACGGGGAAGCGGTGCGTTAGCTTGCACAGCCGATCGAAGGGCTTCGCGTCGAGGTTGTACGAGGGAACAACGACAACGACGACGACGACGACGACGACGAGGACGCGGACGAGGACGAGGACGAGAAATAGGAGGAGTAGGAGCGGGGGAGAGAGAGGAGAACGACAAGGTCGACGAGGACGTCGAGAACGCGCCAACGGTCGCGTAGCGTCGTCGTCGAGAAGCGGCGCCGGAGCGCGTACATTGTCAAAATCAGCTGCCATTTCTCTCGCTCTCTTCTCTTTTTCGAGGTCGGTGCGCGGGTGCGCGGGTGCGCGGGTGCGCGCGCAGCTGGTCCGCGCGCAACGAAAAAATAGATTCGTTCTTTGGTGGGAAGTCGGGGAAGCGCGATCCTCGGTTCGAAAAACAAGGGATAATCGAGGAGGATAAGAATAATAATAAAGGCCGAGAGCGGCGCGCTCGGAGCGTCGGTTCTTTTCGCGCAGCTGTTTTCCGAGTCGCCCTCGAGAACCTTTTCCTACGATATATACCTATAGAGATGCGTCGGTCGGTCGTCTCGCTTTCTCCCTCCCCGGACCGTACTGCCATTTCTACCTTTGGGTTTCCCCTCCTCGCGTGACTCGCACAGTACGGCGTACGAGTACGAAGTACCGAGCACGAAGCACCGAGCACCGAGCACCGAGCACCGAGCACCGAGCACCGAGCACCGAACTCCGAGCACCGAGCACCGAGCACCGAACACCGAACACCGCTAGCCTATTAGCCGTCGACGAGCGAGCGAATTCGTGGTGGCAGCGGTGACGGCGACGGTGATAGAGGCAAAGACAGAGACAAAGACGGCAATAACGACGACGACAACAACGACGACGAAGACGACGACGAAGACGACGGCGACGACGACGACGACAGCGACGGCGTTTCGTCTTTTCCGCGTGGATAAATATACTTATGGGCGCGTGCGTGCGTGCGTGCAAGGCGAACGAAAAGCTTGGACTCGGTGAAAAGGTTCTCCCGTCGTTCGCTCGGCCTTTCGCTTGTTCGGGGAATCGCAAAGGAAAGTAGCAGTGCGACTCGGCTCGCGTCCTTGTAGTGTTGTTCCCGGAGTTCTCCCCCTCGGATGGTGGGGGCTGGGTGGGGGAAGGAGATCAGCCGAGGGGATATTGGAATAAGGCCCCGGAGAGTCGTTTGTTTTTGTTCCTGCTTTACGCGCGCGCGTCGTCGTCGGCGCGGTCCCTACCAGCCTCTGTCTTCTCCTAACATTTGCAACGCGATTATTCGACTGTGCGTCCGTCGCGTAGGTGCGCGTCGTGCCTCTGCCCGAAGAACGACGCCACGCATAAAGGAGAGATCGGACGTCGCTGAGCGATCTCTGTGTTTCCGTGCGAATCATTATCAATCCACGTCGATTCCTCTCTTTCGGTCTTACGTCAGGATGTAGTTCTCGAGGAACGACCGAGGGGAGTCCGTCTCCGAGAGAGGCCACAACGAAATACGTGTATGCATCGATGCACAAAGTCAATTGTTGCTGCTCGATACATACCTATATATCTACGCGCACACGAACACTTATATATAGGACGGACCGAGCGAGAAGGGAGGATAATAAAGATATAGCATTGTTGCGAGCGGGAGAAGCTTTTGGCGACTCCTTTTTGTATAGTTTTTTCTATACGTGTATATATCTATCCGTATATATATACTTACGTATACATATACATATATATACATACCTACACCCACACTCGCGCATATATATATATATATATATATATTTAGCAAACTTCGTAAATTGCTGATATTTATTGGAGCGAGCGTCGAGGGAGTAGGAGCGTTTGTATCTTGAATTTATCGCACGTAATTTATTGGATTTTCTATCGTTGATTCTTCTGTGGTAAATGCAGCTTTCGAAGGAGACATGGACCCTTCAATGTTCGTTGCTTACACACCTCAGGCAAATGGAGTCCCTCTGGAGTCAAAACTTGCTACTTATATGGTACTGTTTTTATTTTATTACCGATTAAAGTCCTTATTCTCTTTGTCACCTTTAACCCATGATACTCTCGTAGCTTTCAAACTTTTAATTGCCTTCTTCGTTCTCTACCGTGTCCCTTAACTTTAACGAACCGGAAAGGCTGTTTCTGATTTTTAGTTCTTTTATAAGATAGAAACATTGTGAATTAAAGGGACGAGGATACAGACTTATTTTAATGTGTATTTAATCGTTTGAGTTTAATCAAAGATAACGTTTACCGCTTTGTTTACAGAATCGTCAAAATCAAGGAGTGGCGTTAAATACAACCAACGTGACAAAGCATTTATCCAACTTATCTTTGGATACCTCGAAAAAAACTACGGGCCCTCCTGAATTTTTGCCAGGAAGAGGTGTTACTAATAGCAATAGCACGTCACCCAATATTTTTAATAATTCTTATCATTCCCAAGAAAATGTTGGGGGTACGACGTACTTTTATGTACAAAATCCTGTTGTTGATCCTGCTATTACCACTGTAGAAGGAAGTGAAATTGTAAGTGAAATTTTATATTGTATTTAAATTTATTTTTATAATTATTTAATACCGATAATATTATTTGATTATTATATTGACTCGTGAACTATCGGCTGTATTTTTAATAAAGTTGGAGAGGCTTTTGTTTTTATCGATAAATTTTTCTTAAATCACAATATGGATACAAAGATACTTTGTTTTCGTGCTAACGTAAGACAAATTAATTTAAAAATATTCGCTTAGGTTGGCAATGTAGAACCTCCACCGCTAGCCTATATTTATCCAGGCACACCGTCGTATCTTCAGTTGATGAAAGTAACAAAGCCAACATCTAATAATGTTGAATCTGTTACCCCTCCGCCACCACAAGTACCAAGTTTCTTTGTTAATGAAACTTTACGGATGGAAATACTTCAAAAAAATGCGCTAACACTCGCTCAACCGGATCATGTACAATATCCAGATGTACCTGCTGAAGTTGAAAATTATCATGATTTGGTTCCATTGGAATTAATGCAAAAACCAATTTCAACCGTACTAGGCTACCAATCGTCGACGTACAAAGCTACTAATATTAAAAATGGAACAAAGTATTGTCTACGCCGAATTCATGGTTTGTTATAGCTTATTATCGAACTTCTAAATTATACAATTAAATTTTATGTTTAAACATTCTATAGTAATAAAAATACATTGTTTCATTTAATTTCTAATTTCGTATTAATTTGTTTATAAATCTTAGTTTAGTTGTTATTTTATTTTCAAGATTTACTTACAATCAAATTGTCTTTATTTAATAATTGATAAATTTAAAATCTGCTCTTTGCAAATAATAGTTTCGAAAGTTTTTTAATTAAACGGACAATTAAATATTAATTTATAATTTTTTTAATATTGAATTAAATTTGCAGAATTCAGCTTGACAAACACTAAATGTATGGTACTTGTTGACATGTGGAAAAAATTGGTACATACAAATCTCGTTCAATTAAGAGAAGTTTTTACTACAAAAGCATTTGGTGATCATTGTAAGTACTTTTATATCAAATTTTATTTACTTGAATTATTTTATGAATGATCGAGTTATATTAATCACGTAAATATTTTATTACAGCAATAGTATTTGTGTATGATTATCATCCTGGTTCCGAAACATTGTTAAATAAGCATTTCTCTGCAACCGAACTCAATGGTTATACAGATCCATTCTCTTCGGATCCAAATGCTCCACGTCCCTACAGTCACACAAAGAATACAATACTGAGACAACAGCATAATAGTATGCTTCCAGAAAGTATAATCTGGAGCTACATAATTCAACTTACTGCAGCTCTTCGTGTGATTCATGCAGCTGGTATGTATTCATAAATTTATGTAAGAGAGTTTTTAATTATTTTTTTTTAATTTTTTTGTTGATTAATGTAATTTAATGATATTTAGCATATTTGTTTTTAAAATATTTAATTTATTAGAGATAAATTACTCTCATTGAAAATGTAACTAAATTTGTAATTTTAGTAGAATTCATTTTACATTTTATGTATATATTATTTTGAAACTACATTACAAAAATAATATGAAAAGAATAAAATTATTAAACATATATTTATTTCTAAAAATAAGTATTGCATTATTCACCTTTTTTATAAAATAATATCGACTTATTTTTACCTTAAAATAAAACTATGTCATTCTTGAATTTATTAGTCAATTTTTTGCAGAAAATTTAGCGAAGTTTTTATAAATTACGTTTATAAAATATTTATAAATGGTATTTATTTAATGTCGGCAATATGTCCTGTTCGATAATAAAATAAAAATTCATCGTACCAAAATGATCTAGCTTATTTTAAATTACTTAATGAATTCATTTTAAATTTTAATTTACTTTTCAATTAAAAATTTTATTTTACAATAAAATTAATGATAGTCACTTATACTGGTTAATTAAATTCATGAAAATTTAAATTTTACAAACAGAACATTAATTAAGTTTTTAATGTAGAAATGTGTATGTTAATTTTGAATATAATTTAATCTTGAATGATAAATACAAAAAAATATAAACTTTAAAAAAGGCACTCGAGATAGTTAGCAACGATTTGAAAGGCGTAAATATTGAATAAATACACCCTCATAATAAACAATGGTATCGCTGTTTTCAGGTCTAGCATACAGGTGCCTGGACCCTACCAAAGTTTTGCTGACTTCTCGCACGCGATTGCGTATAAGCTGCGCCGCGGTGCCAGATGTCGTCACGTTCGACAGCAATACTTCGAATCCTCTGAGTCTAATCCCGCATTATCAGCAGGAGGATCTTATTGCTCTTGGAAAATTAGTGCTCGCTTTGGCCTGTCGTAGTCTCCTCGCAGTTCACAGAGATAACATGCAAGCTTCTCTTGAGCTTGTCTCACGCTCGTATTCTACCGACCTCCGAAATCTCATACTGTTTGTATATTTGATATTTACCTTTTTTATTCTTATTTCATTATTAAATTTTTTTTTAAGTTTACATACTTATTTTCCTGTTAATATTAAAGGATATTTATTCTATTTATTTAAATTTTTATGAAATAATTTATTGGTTATAGTATTAAATTTCAATTTTAAAACTTTGAACCGTAGTTTCCGAGTTCAGATCACTTAAGTTATACTATTCAACAAATAGAAAATAATTAAACAAGTTATAATGTAACAGTATATTTTAAAAAAATAAAAAGGACTTTTTGATGCATAATCGATATTCATATCTTATTCGTAATCGTGAATGCAAATTCTTAAAATATAGTTTCGTAATATTTATATCGTAAAAATTTAATTTATAAATGCAAAGGAAAATTTAAAATGTTTGTAGATAAAATTATACAAATATTTATTTCTTGATACATTGAGTACATATTATCTTAATATTTATGTTTTAATTCTAAATGTTGCTTGCTTAAATTAATTTTATTTTAATAAAATTTATAATATAGTAGAAGTATAAATATTTTTTAATTTTTTTGAAATACAAATGTATACATCAAAATAATTTACATTTAAATTCTGTATTGTATTAAATAAATATTTTTAAATAGTAAAAAAACCTTAATGATGCTACGTGTTCTTAAAATTTAAAATTTTTCGTACATTAAAATGAATCTTAAATTGTTTCGATAAGAGTCCATAGTTTTCTATATGAAAATGTTAAAAAATTTCATGTATATCATTTATAGGTATTTATTATCAAATCAAGCTCGAAGAAGCGTTACAGATTTGATGCCAATGATCGGGGCACGTTTCTATACTCAATTGGATGCAGCTCAATTTTGTTCCGATGTACTTGAAAATGAACTAACGAAAGAGCTTGAAAATGGCAGGCTCTTTAGGTTGATAGTCAAATTAGCCACTATCAACGAGCGACCCGAGCTTAATTTGGATCCTCAGTGGTCAGAAACCGGTGATCGTTACATGCTCAAATTATTTAGGGATTATGTTTTTCATCAAGTTACTGCTGATGGAAAACCCTGGTTAGATCTAGCTCATGTCGTATCGTGTTTGAATAAATTAGATGTTGGAGCACCAGATAAAGTGAGTTAAAATACTTTTTTAATTTACAGTACCTTAATTTGTACTTAATGAATATTTTATTATTTTACTTAGTATTTATTAAAATTCAAATGTGTTCAAAATATAGAACTTGTTTTCATCATTTATAAAAAAAATTTTTTATTTCTATGTAAAAAATTGAATAAAGTGATTCGGTATTACTATCGTCTCAAAATACATTGTAATATAAGTAAATTAATGCCTTACTTATATTCATAAATATATGATTTTTTAAATATGATCTTTCTATAAAATAGATAATATTTATACACTGATTTTTTAAGAGCTATGAAATTAAATTAAAAATGACCAAATTTCTTTTAATCTACTTTTATATGTTTACGAGCGATCACACAATAATTTCAATTTCGAAACCAAATCCTTCGATAATTTTGGTAATACTTTTCTCATTTATATATACTTTTTGAACAGATCTGTTTAGTATCACGAGATGAGCAAAGTGTACTCATTGTTAGTTATGCTGAACTACGACACTGTATGGAAACTTCGTTCAACGAACTAGTACAAGCTAGTAAAGGCTTTGCTGCTGAAGCTGTTTAAATCATCTTCGGCAACGATTGATAAGTCTTTTACTAACCATAGATGTGATATCGACATCCAAGGTACTGTCATTTAAAAAAGCTCTTCGATGGACAAGTTAGTGGTAAGAGTAGTAGTGACAGACATAAATATGAAAAAGAGAAACGAAAACTCGATTTGTATTAGGAAAAGCGTATATTGTAAAGAATTTTTTCATAAAGTACGTTTTGTGGAAGAAAAATCTAAAAAAAACAAGAGAATGAAATAAAATAAGAAAGATATTATTTAGAGAGTAAAGTGTGATGAGCGCATTAAGGTTACGCAGTGATTCTGAAGTGGTGAATCGCCGGGTTATTTGCGTTTCAAGTGCGTTCTAGTGTTTATGAAAATTAATTGTAATATACGTATGTGCAAAAAAAAGAAAAAAAACAACAAAAAGAAATCATGTAATGATGTAAATTGAAACATCTTAAATTTGCTACGTGAAAAGCAGAATTCGATACGGTACTATTGCGATGAAACTGTACACAAAACTTAAAATGCGCTGGAAAAATCTAAGGTAATACCTAAACACAATCGGTGTATAGGATAGAGATCGTTAGGTTTTAGGTACAGCTCGTAAGCATTAATTTTGAAATAAATGTTTATTTTTGAAAGCAATCTTAAATAACTGGTATTTTTAATCTATTCTACAAATTTTACCAGTTAAATAATTTATTTATTTATTAAATTTGATAGGCTGTGAGCTCTTTTACAGAATAAAAATATAAATCAACTGCAAAATAAAAGAGAAATGCTACTTTCATGAAAATAAACAAAATATTTCTAGGTCATTACTATCACATATTTTATTTTAATTACTTTTTAATTTATCCAATTGTGTCAATTTCTATCGATTTAATAGGATCCATGATTATTTTGTTTATTTTTTTTGAACTACAAATTATATTTTTTAAGATTTAAATTTATTACCTAATTTCTAAATATTTAATGATTAAGTTATTTATAAAATATTTACTTTGAGGAGTAATGCTATGAATGAGCAGCAACACCACGGTCGGTGTATTTACCTTTTTATTAAAGTAGTATTAATTATCTTATTTGAAGTATCTTATTTTATCTTATTTTATTGATTAATGGTAAACTAAAGTATTAAAATTCCAATGAAGACAAAATTTTTTACTTAAATTTTTACAATCATAGCAATTTATTTTATATTGATATATTGATTAAGTTGTTCATCATCATATTGATCTAGTAAGTTGTATATAAATATTTTTTAGTTATCCTATTTAGTTATTATATTTTATACATTTACCAAAAACGTACAATTTATCTAATTGATATTCCCAAATAGTATATAATGAGTACATTCTTTTTTAAATAGATATATCAAATAATAAAATCATTTTTTTAAATTTCAATGCATTAAAAAAATTAAATAAATTTTACTATTTCCTATCCTGAATTTGTTTGTATCATTTTAATTATTTTTCTATAAAATATTATAAATAACAAACAAATATTGGAATTTTGTTGATATTAATTTAAATACGTTAGTTGTTGTGGATTATAATTTTTTTAAACTTAATTTTTAATGTTGATTAACGTATGAGCTCTTTTAAGAAAGAAATTTAGGAAGTTATAAACCAAAAATTTAACATTTATAAATCATTTATTTTCTTATAACATTCATCATTATACTTGTAATATTGATTAATATATTTGAATATAATAGTGTATATAAATAATATAGTGAATTAGAAGAAAGATTAAAAAATATTATTTGAAAATTTATATTTCAATTTTGAAAACTCGCAGATAACTTGTTAAAGAAAAATAAATTGCAATAAATAAATATTTAACTACGCATGTTATTAATAAAATATGATAAATATTAAATAATTATAAACTGAGATTTCGATAATTTAAAATAAATTTTGTTTGATATAAATCTATATATTTTTGAAAATTAACTCAAAAGTTAGAGAAAAATTATTCTTGCAAAAGACTCGTCAACTAATGGCTTAATTTTTAATAGAAATTTTTGCCGAGCTAATTATATGTACTTCATATATTTTTAATAAATGAACATTCAAAAGTGTATATTATCTACATGTATAACTATAATGCTTTGTTCATCGAATTATAAATACTTTTCTAGAAAAGTTGAAATTTACTTCGATTTATATGAAATCTAAATATTTTTCATGTACATAATAGAATACTACTAATGTTATTGAAAATTATTGAAAGAAAATGTCATTTTATTAGTAACTCGTTTACTATAGAGAAAAAGTGTGTAGACTTGGAAATAAATTTCAATGAAGTTTTGATACTTGTCTGGTGTTTCGGCTTTATTATAAAATGTCTTTAGATCGTGACGTATAATTTATAATATAAAAAATTTACTTTAAATTTACCAATTAATGCCATGAATAATTATAAATTTACGACAATTTGTAGATTTTGTCTATAAAAATATAATAAAAAGAAATATAATAGTTTTCTATTAAAAGCAAATGTCTAAATTTTAATTAAATATTTTATATAATTTGAATAATCAATATTATTAAATTTTATAAAATTAAACCAATAAATTTAAAAATATTTTCATATAATTGTAGTATAATGTTGGGAGTCAATAATGATATATAGCTATAATGTTTATAGTTCACAAATCTTGAAATAAATAGGATTCACTGTTTATACATCTACATAAGACCTGTAGTATTTATTTGGAAAAAATTGATTAATTTATGTATATTAAAAAGTAATTATTTACAATATTAAGTTCGAGATATATAATTAAAAGGTTTCTTTCGTTTCGATACCTATTTAAACCAGATCAAAATCCGCACGTATTCTGAGAAAATAATTCATAAATAATACTTAAACTATAATTTTGATTATGAACTTACAATTATCTACTAAATTTTAGAAAGTTAAAAAATTGTACATATGCATATATGTATACGCAATATTTTTATTATATTATAATATAATATATAATATAATATAATATAATATAATAAAAATATTCTAATTAAAATTAATATTTAGATTCAAACTTGAAATTACAATCAATTGTAAATGTTCAATATAATTCTTGTTCACTTTTTTCCTTTAATAATAATTTTGACGACATCAATAGCATAATTAATATTAAAAAAAAAACAATAAAACTTCTGCAACTTATAAAAGAGTAAGAATTAATTATGCTATAATGCTTGTGCATTAACAAATCGATGATTTAAATGTTTTAAATCTACAAATTATTTTTTAATTATTATGTGAAAAAAAAAATTTTATATTCATTCGCAGTAAGTTTTAAACTCAAATCAGGAAGCTTACGACTAGACGTAATAAAGTTTATATCGAATTACGAAAAGAAGGATCAAATTTGCGACTCATCTTCATTTGAAGTTTACTTTCTCATTTGGTCAGCGAGAGGAAGCAGTACCACGTTGAGAAAGAGAAACAGCATTTCTGAGTCGTATTAGCCATACACGGCAATCATCAGAAAATGCTTGACATCGTGTGCGTGGAACCTTTTGCAGTGCCGTTCGCTAGAAGCGAGGCTCGATGACCATTTAAACTTGATCTCATTTCCTTCGCAATCATATAACCGAGGTCCCTCCTCCTACTCCTCCTCCTCCTCCTCCTCCTCCTTCTCCTCCTTCTCCTCCTTTTTCTCCTACTCTTCTCAGTACAATGGATGGGACCGAAATAACAGTATACGCGTACGTTGTCTGCTCCGCAGGGATGTCGCTTCTTTCTTAATTGCGTTAATGGAAGCGTGATTTACTCTCCAAACGAAGCGACTACACACATCTGGGCCGCAAGAAAAACAATTTTTGTTCGTAAAATGAAATTTTCTACGAGGACCATAAGCCATTTTCTTTATTGCATCAAACTTTAAGTATCTATGTGTCATCGTTTTTTTCGTATTTCTTCGTTAATTTTATCATACGTTTAATGGATGGTATCAATTTGGTTGAGAAGCATACGTGATTTGATGGATCGATAGTTTGTTTTCCAACTGAAAAACTGCCTTTTCACTATTTTTACACAGCTTTACATAATTATTTAAAAAATATAACGATCAATATTATGAATTATATTAACACAGTATCGTAAACTTAGCAATTATTTTACATCATTTTATATAGATATACGTGAAATGTATAAAATGTATATAACTTAAGTACGCCCACGACGACTTTGATTTAATTAAAAATTAATTTGTAGATGTAACGAATAAAATATCGTTCGTAAAATTTGAACGCGAAAATATTTTTTACAATGAGTATAAAAAGTAAAAAAATCGATAGTTTTTATAATTTTATCGAGAATAGTTTCACCGCGGTAATAAATATTTTTTTCGGATTTCCGTAATCGTCCGTGGAAAAGATGCGAGAAGATGCGAGAAGATGCGACAAAGCGGAGTGAAATAATGAATAACGAAGTGCGCATAAGGTAGTTCGTAACGAACGTTAAGCGGGTGCATGGATGCATTTCGTAGGACGGATCACGAGAATGGCTCGATTGGCGAGTCACTTGCAAAATCATCATCGTCTACGCATAGCGTGTGGTAGTATATATAGAGCAAACGCTGGATGCGCATAGATATATCAACGAAAGTGGCGTGTATTATTGATAGTGCAACTATGCACACGCGTAACAGTGTAACGAGGAGTCAATCGCGTACTCGCAAAACGGGGTCGCTGTATTTGAATTGTGCAGTTCGCGTGAATGCGGTTATTACCCTCGCAGCCGCAAGCTTTCGAGCACTTGTACATAACATTTTTTCATTTTACATTCTCTTTCTCTCTTCGCTGTCTCTTTATGCCGACTCTTTGTTTCGTTATTGTGTGTATACGTCGACTGAGATTTGGATATAATTGCGGTTGCTCACAATGACGACGCGTTCTCTTATAGGACAGAGGGGAATCGCGGACTCGAGCGAGATATTGTTTAAGATGCTTTGATAGCAAGTATAATAGTTGAAATTCGATATTCACCTTTCGCTTTTCTATATTTTCACTCGATTTTTACGCTTCGAAGCTAGAATAAAATTTGATTTAAGCAAAATTATAAAAGCTCTCAAAAATGAGTTAAAATCAATTATTGAAAATATGAATATTCAATTATGTTACACTCGGGAGTTTATAATCATAAAAACAGTACTAAAGTCAGCGGCAATCGATATCATTTCGTTAAAATATTTCAATAATTTCTGTCGTTATTTCTTATTTAATAAGACATTCGTTTAAAATTACAAATTGAAATTATAAATTTTTACGACACTATCAAAATATGAATTATACGTTTTTAATTTGATCATTTTTATGCGAGAAAAATCGAAGTAATGGTTTATATATTTATATAAATAAAAAGTTTGACTTTTTAAATCATTGAAAAAAATGATTCGAGATACTTATTATCTTCTAATTATTAATAACGCGACTGTATAATTGTCCGTTAAAATCTTAAATTTAACCATTTTAAACATTTATTTTTTATACTAATAAAAATGAGAATAACAACGAGAAGATGAACTATATTAAATTATCGGTTAAGCCCTACGTACGTTCGCACGTGACAGATAAAAGTTTTATAAGCATCGCATCTTTGTTTCCGATGTTGAAAAACATTTTTTTGATATATTTTTGAAAATTTATCGACAAAACCAACTTTGATATTAAAACAATAAAATTGTGCAAATAGAATATTTTGATTTTTATGTTAATTTCATTATGCGTCCAATGATTAATCGTACAATTGTTCCATTGTCTTAATTACACCGGTTTTTGCAAAAATTATTTATTCTCAGCCTTTCTTAACATTTAGCGATAATCCTCATTAAAAATTAAACGCAACTTCTATTTCCGGACCTAAATAGTACCCGTCATTATTCTTACGAGTTAGTTTTCATGCCTTGATAAATAAACGATAAATTTTTTGTCTTTTTTCGTTAAATCTGCAATACCGAGCTATAAACATCGCGAACAAAAATATCGCGGAGCTACGATATCCTATAATCTCCTCGAAAGCGTAAATAAGAGTATCGCAAAGCGTGATTCCATAATTCCTGAATATCAAACAAGTGCATTATTTTGATTAGATTATTCTCTAGATCTCGATCTAGAGAACGTAAGCACGTCGATAAAAAGTCCTTTATTCTTTTGTGATAAAGAAGGCTCTTGGACTTTAATACCCGTATCGAAAAATAATTCGCCGCGGTCGAGTCTCGATGATATAAAAAATGCGAAATCGCTGGACTATAAACGGCGATCGTTGTGTCAGTAGGATGGACGGGTCGAGGGGAGCGCAAAAAATGCGATCTCGGCGGCGACGTAACGTGGAATGCGCCATGTCGGTACGAAGGGACACGAGAACGTCCGTCTTCGTAGTATTTCCGAGAAGTCTGAAGAAACGCCATCGTCCAGTCAGAATCGCGAGCCGAGCCGTCGCCGACTGACCGTTGCAGCGGAGGCAAACAACCGCCGGATGCGCGTAACGCGCTACTCTCGCCGGAATTGCCGAGCAGCTGCACATCGTTCCACCAGCGCTTTATTTCGACAAATTTGTCGAGCCGGCTGAGGAATTATTTCTATTAGGGTGACATTGTACGCGCCGGTCCGTCGAATCGCCGAACGAACTTCTAGGAGATCGCGCTTTTTACAGAGGAGATTAGAAGTAGTTTAGTATCCAAGGTTATCAACGGATACCTTTGGAATTTTGCGATCGCGATCGAGCGGATAGCGATGAATGGATATCACCGATAAACCGCCGGAAATGGCTATGGTTCTACTATCAATGCTGCTCGTATGCAACGCCTTGAGTTTCTAAAGTAGACGCTCTTGATCCCGACTCTCTTCCAATCTGCGTCAGTACAGTCGCTTATTATGGTTGTTCTTTATTTTAACGCCTGGAATACACCGTGGACGAATAAACAATAATGCGATCGTACGCATTTCTTTTCGCAATCGATTTCGACAGTTATCGATTTTCTTATAGCTTCCTTTTAATTTTTTTAACGTATTTATTTATATTTAGTGTATTTTATACGAATAAATTGAACAACCGCTACGAATATTTACACGCTTCGTTAATTAATAAATGAAGATCAAAATATTCAATAATAAATATCTAAACTTCTTTTGGTAACTAAACGATGCTAGAAGAACTCCGTTAATTTCAAGAACTCGTTAATTATAATCAGAAATATTCTATGATTCTCATAATATACTTGATGAATGCAATGACTTACTTCGCACGTACGAAGTAAGTTTGAAGAAGCTTCTTTGAAATTTAACTTTTCATTAGACTCGTATGATATAGAATTTCAAAAGTAACAAGAATTATCAGCCGCTCCACATTGATTAAAATACATAAAAGTATCTTATTATGCAATTCTTTAAAATTTTATTACTGTTTGTAATTCTAAATTTTTTTATTATAAATATTTATTAAATATAAATATGACCTTTAAATAAAATTAAAATACTAGTGATGTACAGAATCTCACTTAGATGGATTTAAATGGAGTAAGAATTTCTAAAAAAGGAATATTGCTTCGTAAAAGACTGACCCTGGATCTCGTGTTGTTGCAATGAACGATCATTTTTTGTTATGCTACTAATGTCAAACCACTTCGTACCTAACATTTTTAGCATTTTTCTAAAACTGCAAAAAAAGTGGTAATTGTTATTTGCCATGTGTTGAGTTCTGTACAAAGAATATTCAATGATTAACGAAATTTTAAAAAATCAATAAAAGTAGATTATCGGATATAAGAAAAAAAGATTTTCCATTTTACTACATTTATAACTAACGCTGATTCGTTGATTAAAATTAAATTTTTAGAATATTTTATTAATAGATAAAAGTATTACATATTGAATTAGTAATAAAAAAAATATGCTTATAACTTTATTTTTTCTGTCTAGAAAAGTTTTTTAATCGTTAATCATATTCATCCAAATTACTATTTAAATAAAATTTTCTAGACTGTAACGTTAATTATAACTGTCATCCTCTTTTTGATATTTAAAAACCTAATATTAAACCTAACGTTTCTACTATTTGTCTCTTGGTAAAATACGAGATAAATATTAATATACTGTGTAATCTTAACAGTGGGTTTAATGATAAAGCTTTAAAATAAAAAAAAGAACATAAAAAGAATTTATCTTTAGTAACTAAATTATACTTTAACAATAAATTAACATATAAATTAATATGTAATTATTAAAAAAATATTTTGCTTTTATTTAATATACACATTTGTAATATATTTGCTCTCATTTAATAAAGAACTTTAATAAAGAAATTAAAATTCTTTTTAATATAAAAATTAATAAAAAAATTTTTTTATGCTAATAATTGATTAATTATAAAATTTTACATGTAGAAATTACGATTTATGAAGAATTTATGAAGTATTTTATCTACGAAAGTAACAATACGTTTTTATTAAGTTCGATAAGAGAGTAAGTTTATGAAATTTAAATGATTTTTATGACTATCGATGCCAGTTTGATCGTTTGAATTATATCGTCGTGGAGTCAGGCAAATAATTTAGTACTTAGAAACACGAATTTTTCAGTATTAATCATAATTAATTATATACAGCAAATTTCTCTTATATTTCCAATCAAATGCACTGCAGTGTAATTTTGCATTTTTATGGATATAAATTTTACTTTTATAGTATTATAATTATAAAATTATGCAGAGTGTACGGTTTTAAAGGCCAGCTAACTGTAAACTGAATAAATTAATAACAGTAGTAAATTACTCTTTAAACATGCGCGTGATTTAAGAGAGTCGTTTAAATGTAAGCTGCTTTTTTTTATTATTAATCGTATTAGAAATTTTCTTTGAGATAGTATTCCAAATACCAGCGTTAATTGAATAGCAAGTAATGCTTTAAACCATTGCAAAGGCAAGGTTTTCTATTACCGAATTCTGATAGTTATGTCGGGCTTTCTAAGTAGTTTCTCTGGATACAACCGTGAAATGTACTGCGGGATCCCACAGAATCTGCTGCTTTTGTTAACATCGAAGCTGCATTGTTTTCACATTAATACATTGAATGAATAATAGATCATCATTGATAGTTTCGGTATCTTGATTGAGACTACCTGGGTAAAACTTTGAAAAATAAAAATTCAAGATAAATTTACATTAAATATGAAATTTCGTTTTTATTTATTTTAACGTATTTGGTAATTTTAGAAAGTTTCTTCTAATACAACAAATTTTTCTATGTTTTGCAATATGTATAAGTGCATAAGTAGATTCAACTAACTTACTGAACATTAAAAGGTATTTTTATAAATTCAGGCTTGTATTTTATAATTAATATCATGTTCTAATTTTAAAGGCAAGCATATTGGATAGGTAAGAAATTTGATATTAGAATGAAAGATGTTGCTACAAAATTCTTAAACCTTAAAAGCAATATAACAGCGTCACAACTCATTAGAATTGTAACATTAAATTTTGATTGGAAAATAAATTTTTGCTCTAATATTCACGAATTCGTCGATATCCAACTATGGAATGCTATTACGGATACAAAGAAATCGATAATTACACAGTCAAAACATGTACTTCTGGGACCTACTTTAAAAGTAAGAATTCATTTATGTTCATTAACAGAAGCAAATTACATAATCAAACATTATCAAAATTGTTTACGATTATATTAACTAGAAAAGAAAATTTATCGTTAAGTTTATAAAGTTTTAATTGTTATGTGGAAAGATTTAATTTATTTATTTCGTTTTTCGTAATAATACATTTTTTATGATATTTTAAAGTCTTTGAAACATAATTTTTTTTCTATAAACTCTTTACTATAATGCTTTTTGATCATGCAATTTATCTTTCAAAACAAAAAAATAGTAAAAAAAATCTTTTAAATTGAATAATTGATATAATAAATTATTAAATAATTTCATCAGTTCTCCAAATTTAAGTAAATCAATTGTTTATGAATATTTTCTTTCATATATAAGTAATCAAATGTTTTATAACCTTATTCTGTTTTTAATTCTACAATAAGTTGCTAGAATAAAATGAAGTTAGATAAAAAATTCTTTTTTTTCTATATCAAATATTTACTTTATTTAAAAAATTTATTAATGACATGATTAAAAATTTGACTATTTTGAATAGTTCAATTATATTTCTTGAGTCACTGCTTTTAAAATTACTATTCTTTTATATTATAATTTTATTAATATTTATAAAAATATATATATAAAATAAATATTATTGTAATTGTTTAAATTTAATTTAACTACATTCTAAAATGCATCATAATTAAAGAATAAATTAAAGCTTATGGATTTTATTACTTTATAGTTTTTATTTCGCAATGAAAGATTTAAAGATTCGCTATTAACATTAAAAAACTAAGAAGTTTTTTAAAATTAAATAAAATAATGGTAATTAATGAAATTTGATAAAAAAATGTTTTATTATTAACTAAAAATTTTTTTTGCATATATGAAGTTTTAGAAATAAAATATTATTTTGCATGTCAATTGACGATGTTAATTAAAGCATTTTAATCTATAGTAAAATAACGATTATTATTTAATCAGCCGAATATGGGATTCTATCAGGCATATTAGATCATAAAAAAATATTGAATCTTCAAGGTTAATACCTTAAATATAAAACAGTCTTTAAAAAATTTATAATAAAATTTTATATAAATATAAAAAAACATCAAAAATTAAAGCAGATAATATTTTACGTTAATTATTATTTATTAATAAGTAAGATATACGATATCAATATACTAATATCTATATAATATTGTAAAATACGATATAAATCTGATTAAACTATTAAATAATTTTTTTTTATGTAATCCTGTGCTCATATATTTTTTAATACTATTTTGTATAAATATTATTATAGTAAGATCATTATTTTTTAATAGTCTGTGTTTTGCTCATTTACTGTTTATCATTGCATTGCATCTGCGTCCAAATTTTAGATTACTGTTTTTATCAGGGTAAAATTATCGTTTATAAAAAGTAGTTTCAAAAAGTTTCAAACATTACAAACTTTATTAATTTACGTAATTCGTTTATGCGTGATTAGCAAACTGATTCACAGTAATGAGAAACATTTCCTTTTATTTTTCTCAATTTTGTGAATTTGAAAATACTATTACAAAAGAACACTTTATTAATTAAAATTTAGTTTATTAAATAGATAACTACATCGCGAATAGATTAAAATTTTTTAATTTCGAATAAAATTTGAAAAATTTGCTTATTTTATTCTATGTACTATTTGTCGTAATATAAATAGCAATTTTAAAGATAAATATTTAGAAAAATGTATAAGTCAAACTTTGTAAAAACGCTTATAATCTCAAGTTTGTTTTAAAACTACAAAAGAAAGAAAGAGAAGTGGTAAAAGTAAAACAGATTATAGGTAAAGGTAATTTATAAATGCGCATCTATTGATCTTATGGATAAAAGGGTTAGGCTAAAGCAATCATACGTTAGTCGTTTTAAAGCAAACACATAATTATGGATGTTATCGAAGCGTATTTTACACATTACGCATATTAAACATTAATTTATCCTGGCTTCGAAATTTGGCACACATTTTAAAAATAAAAATTATTATTAAAAAAAGAATTTATAATTTAAATTATACCAAAAGGTAATAGTTTAATTAGTAGTTTATAAATAAAACAAGTAAATATTATTTTTTCGTGATATAATGAAATATTTTTTACAATCAAACAAGGAATATAAAAAGGCCTAGAAATATGAAAAGAAAAAGAATCGAATTATCATGTGATAAGAAGAAGAAGAAAGTATAGGTCTATGTCTAAATTATAACGTTCAAATTAAAAATTCTAATTTAATTAGTTCAGAATAATATTTTAATGAATCTTTTAATCTAAAATGTTAATTAGTACGAGTATATAAAGTACATAATAAAAATCATAAATGTATTACAATACCGAGTAATTCAAATCACTTTCTTAATTTTTTAGTGTAATTTAAAATATGTTTATACTGCCAAGTTCAAAGGCAGAATAAGGAAGTAAATTATTCGCGATAAACATTTCATCATCTTGATATCTATATGTTTTTTGATTTTATAAAAAAGATCATAAAAAATTTTTAAAAACCATTAAATTATCAAAGTTTTCTTATCATTGAAAAAAGTTTTATCGAATCTAAATTTGGATTCGAAAATTTTTGATTTTCTAATAAATCTCGGATTATTTTTGGGCCAAATGGCAAAACGTCGAGTCATCGATTAAAGTCGTCAAGGTAAAGATTTCGAGGCAAAGAAACGTATAAACATTAAAGTGGAAGGTATTAATCAGTCTTAATCGATCCGAACGCAGAATCTCCATTAAACGCAATTCCGTTAGTTATAAAAAAGATTTTTCGATTTTGCGAGCGATTTCACGCAATCCCAGAGTTCAAGAGACTCGCGCTTTATTTACGAGCAACCGTTCCCCAGAAGCTTCCGCCTTGTGCTCGAAAGCCAAATAAATGTTGCGTTAAAGACACAATAAGCGAAACAAGAGTGTCTTTATTCATGCCCCCACGAGCGGATCGTCGGGACTTAAGTACCGATAAAAAGACGAGGCCGCGTAATTTCACGACGCTCCCGCGAGTTAAGTAAGAAAACTCGGACTCGACCCGTTTTCAAGAGCTTGCGCGCGATGATTCGGTGACGGAGTCCTGAGGTTCGTCCCCGTCAGCTCGCCTCGCAGCGGTCGCGAAAAAAGTGCGAAAAAATGGGAAAAAAAATGCGAAAAAAATGCGAAAAAAATGCGCGCCCGCGTAATAAAGGCCATTGGCCCGGGAAAGCCGAGACTCCCGGCCTCCGCGTGTATCTTGTGAAAATTAGAAGATAGGCTAGAGAGTGACTGTAATTGGCGCCGACTCGGGCAATTATATAATTCGCAGGGGCGGGTATACACGCGCGCGCGCTTTAGAGTCGTAGGATTGCCTCGCGCAATGACTTTAAATGCGATCAATTGGCTGTCGGTGAGCCGAAGCTGATGCCACCGCGAGCCACCCACGCGATCACCACGTGTACGTGTTTGCGTTGTACGTGTGGTGGCAGCGAAGCTACTTTTCACCGACTTTTTCACCACGAGCTTATTCAGACCCATTTGCCGAGCTTTTTTTCAACCCCCTGCGACTATTTCCTTGCTTAATTTCTCCCGCCTCAAATAATTTAAATGACTCGTATATTTATGATTTGTATTTTTTCTTTATCTTTCGACTCGGCATCTTCGAGTTCAATCAAATTTCCTATCCTATACATTAACGTATTCTCTATGAGTAACCATTGGAAAATTTCGATTCAATGGACGAATACGCGTACGTTTGTTTTCCGGCGATATCAACGATAGCGGCGAAGCAATTTAGTAAGCTGGATCCATCTGAGTTTGTTTTTACGTAAAACTACATTTTTCTCTGGATGGATTACAGGAATAATGGTATATTCGGTTGCTATTATATACGTATGTATATTTATCCGAAACTTAACTTATTTTAAGGATTTAATTAGCAATTAACGGATATAAAACAAATTTATTATAAATATAAATGACTATAATAGTGGTTTCGATCCGTATCATTGGATTCGCGTGTACGTGCAACTGTATTTTTTTAATGTGTATTAATGCGCAGAGGAAGCACATTTCGTTTTCTCGTCACGTGAAATTAATTGAAATTTGTCCGATCGCGTTGAATTAATGTAATTGAATTTTTTATATATATTATCAATTAGATTCTTATTAATATGCATAAAGAGAAAAGATCAGGGTAAAAAGTGTTTTTAATTAAAAAAATAACAAAAATTCGATATTATTTCGAAAGTTTTTAATTTTATCTTTGTAATGTTATTTTCAAAGCGACTGTAAAAATTACAATCGCAGGTAATATTTATGAATAAAAACTTAAATTGAAACTTTGTGTCACTGCTAACAATTTTCATTGCATTATTTTAAAAACTTATAAAAATGTATTTATTGTCGACTAAACGTTTGTTCGCATTATCGAAGCGGAAGCACTTTTTGGTAAAATTTTATATAGAAGCTAACGGAATTGTAAATTCGTTTATATATATATTCGATATAGAACATATAAACGTAAAATGTAAACGTATCGTAAGAATGTGGAAATCTATGAGTTGGAGAATTAAATGAAATTCAAAGCAAAAACGTAAAAACTGCACAAATTGATTTTTCTCTATAAAACAAACGTTTTTTCAAATTGAAATTAAGAAAAGTTTTATCATTAAAAAAAATCCGATATAATTAATTTTAATTAAAAATTAAGCATAATATCTCTTATATATTTTAAACGAGAACAACGTCTTTTTTAGTTTGAATAAAAGATTCGCAGAGGTTAAAATTTTTTTTAAAGTTATGGCTTAAAGCAGAAGACGAGTGGAAGAGTCAGGTAGAGAAACAAATAAAGTTGGTTTTGCAATAGCGATCATCGAGGGCGACATCAATCATTTCTCGTGGCTTTTTTCAGTAAATCATCAAGAGCGACAACAGGAGTAAAATCAGTTTAAACAACTAGGATACAACGATATGGATAACAACAATAAGAGCAAGGGCGAAAAGGAGGACGAGGAAGAGGAGTACATAAAACACACGCTGTCAGTAGGAACGAGGTGCCGTACAAAGTCTAGAGTAAGAGAGAGAGGAAGAAAGCAAGAGCGAACTACGCGGTGCGACGAGGCGAGGGACGAGGACGAAGCTCGCACAGAAAGACACAATGAAGCTGCCTCGCTGGAAGCTGCGACCATTTTTCTCCCTCTCTCTTTCTCCTTTCCCCGAACGCAGTCGCAGAGTGCGGTAGCGCGCGCATCGTCGGAATATCCACCGCGAGGAGAATTTACAGAGAGCGAGCGAGCGAACGAGGGAGTGAGAGAAAGAGAGAGAGACGGCAGAGAGGCAGCAGCAGTAGCAGCAGCAGCAGCAGCAACAGCAGCAGCAGCAGCAGCAGTAGCAGCAGCAGCAGCAGCAGCAGCGTCGTCTCTCTCCCCACAAAGAGAGAGAGAGAGAGAGAGAAAGAGAAAGAGAGAGAGAACTGCCCCTGGATCGAGCTAGTCGCCGAACGTGCCGCAGTTCGCCGAGAGAGTAGCACCGAGCGAGAGCGTCCTAACGGTTGGCCTCACTTGCGAGCACACGCACACACGTAGACAGCACTAGGGAGTGCGTGCCTCTTTCGTCCGCAATCCATCGGGGAAGTGCAGCGCGCAGGCGAGGTACGTACATCTCTTGTCCGCCCTCTCGTATAATCCCCGAAGATGCGGCCCCAGGTGCACCGAGACCCACCGCCTCCCATCGATTTTTCCTGCGTAAACATCGGCTTCTCGGTCGCTCCGAACCACCGAACAGCTGAGCATCGCTCCGGGTGCGCCCGCCTCTGCTCCGTCGGCGGAGAGTCCTTCGAATGCGTCACTCCACACCTGTCCGTGTCCGACTCGAGGCGATTTCTTAACAAGGCCGATCGAGCCACTTGCCAGTTACGACGCTCGGCGTTTCGACGCCTGTCCGACTCCGCGAGCGCGGCTTTTGCTTTTTTCCCTTTTGACAGCTCCGTTTTTAACGCACTTTTACCCGTATGCCCGACCAACTTATTATTGGCAACCGCTACAACCGCGAACGAATGGTAAACGAATTATTAAGCGATTCTCTATCTCTGTATCTCTCTTTCTTCCATTCCTTTTTCACTTTACCGAACGCACGCGATAAATTCGATATCTCGCTTGATCTATCGTCTATACGATAAAAGTATTTTTAAGCTCTTATCGATATTTTTATTTCGGCAGTAATGGTTCGCGTGCTAAAGTCGCTATAAAAAAAAAATTATCCTCCAGCATTGTTTCCGTTTAAATCTATAATTCCAAAACCAAATATTACGCTCGCTCGGATTTGGAGGAGCATCGTAATCAAAGCGTCGTTAAAACTTTGAACCCATCCTCCCGTTCTTCCCGCTACTTTGATGCGCGTATAAGAATCCTCGGCAATATCGAATCGTTGCGTACGATGGATGCGTTACCTCGTAGCGCGTTTATCGTACGCGTTTCGTTATAAAAACAACGAAATCAAATATATTTGTACGATTAATTTGAACTTGTACGAGCGATTCAAATTACTTCGCAATTTATAAATGGATACAACGGCTTCATCGTTGATTGCTTTGAATATATTTTTTCGGGATTACTTTTTAATTATGATAAATCAACATAATTAGTATTTTAATACACGATTAAGAATAAAACTTTAATTTCAAATAAAAAACTTTCTATTTTGCAACGCATTGCAACTTTAAGTACTTTTCAGAAATAGAATTATTACTACTTTTACTTTTCACCAATTGTGATCCAAGTAATATCGTTCTTTATAGTCGTTCAAATTATATTTGAAATATAACGTTCGAATAAAATTTCATAAAATTTCGAATGATATTTAATGTAAAAATATGAAAAAAGAATCGTATAATATTTATGAATTACGCTTCGATATTCACGGATATTTAACGCGGCTAAAAATTATTTGAAAAAGATTTCCTTCCATGTTTGAAGAGCATCCGTCGCGCATTTTGTTTCATACATTTATATATTTCAATATAGACATAGATCGATCCGCAATTCAAATACTGGGATAAAGCGCGCTATTTTAAACAACTATAAAAAATATCGTTGTTTTGCAACGATGCAAACTTCAAACAAGGAGATGGTACTTGTATTTCTCCAATTACACCGTCTATTTAAAAACGTTTCCGAGTAGAAAAAATCTACTTGTTTTACGTAGAAATACCCATTTCATCGAGTGCTGGTACAAACCGCTATAAAAATTGATATTGAGCATCGCATTGAAAATAAATTTCCGCCATAGTCAATCCTCGACTAGTGTCGAGTAAATATTTCTCCTGACGCGCCAACCCCGCGTGCAGTGCACTTTTATATCGTTCGACTGCACCCTTTCCTCCTTTGTTTATTTTCATTTTTCCGTCTGACGGGGCAGTTCTTGTTCACCCTCTCCCCCCCCCCCAATGAAAACAGGAATTTCTCGCTCTTTTTTTGTTAATTTAACTTTGCGAGTAAATTTTTAGTCGCAACCGTTTGTGAATTTGTTAGTTTTTAAAAAATTTTTAATCGACGTTAACGTTATTAGTTTATCTCTCTCTCTCTCTCTCTCCTTCTCTCACTCTATTTCACTCTCTTTCTTTTCGCCATGATCAATTAACATTTAGAATTAACATAGAGCTTAGAAGTGTAATAATTATAATAGAAAAGCTAATTTTCGTTCTTGGAATTACCGTGGTTATATGTATATATATATATATATATTGTCTTGTTAGTGATAACGTAAAACACTCACTAAATAGATTTATTTAATTAGGATATTCCTGGTCTTTACACATCGTTTATAATTCTACAAGAAAAAATTTTATTCGTATATCTCATGAATATATATATATAACAAATATCTTTATTATTTAGAATACAATTGCAAGAAACTTAAACCTTACAACTGATTATATTCAAAATTATATTGTTCTATTGGATTCATTTTTAATTTTTTAATTGAATTATTAGAATCGGTAAATTTATACTCTAAAATATTAATTTTGAATAAGTTACAACGGTTATGATTTCAAGGCAATTGAAAAACATTGTTTGTCGAAATATTTTTTGAAAAATTTGACTGTTTTTTAAAAAATGTATAGTACAATCGATTCCTGAATTCATAAAATCTTTCAAGATTTAAAAAAAAATTATATAATTTTCACGCATTTCTTGAGAAATATAGAAATATTAGTTTTTCAATAATTTCTAAAGTTAGCAGTATTATTGCCAATAGAAAAATAAGAAAATTTATTCACGATTCGGAGGTCTACATCATTGCTTTCAGTAAATACAGTTTTGATTTTTAATATCATTTGCATTCGATATATTAACGTTGCGTACTGGAACACACGAGTTAAACGTAAGAAAAATCTGTAATTTAATTTAATTTATCGAGTATTTAATTTGGTATATATTAAATATAAGTTGCATAAAATATAGAGTAGTGAGTTATTAACGTTTGAGAATTAAAATGTAGATTGACTGTCGAACGCAAGTCTCGTCATTTTCCGCGTTCCTCTCGGTCGATCGTCTGCCCCCTTTTTTCCCCTCTTTCGGTCTATCTCGCAATTTCTTATCGTGCCTCTTTCACTGAACATACATCCCTCGCTCTATGTATACAAAGAATAATTCACAATTCAAGATCTTGCGAGACGGCACAATTATATTTACGCGGGGCTGTGCGGCTTCCAGTCTCGAAATCGCGCTCTCTTGTTGTACATTACGCTTATTCAAACTTTCTCATTATTATCGAAATTAATGGCTTGGCTTTTCTCTTGCCTGTATGCGCGAGTTAATATGTATTTGCGGATAATTGTTCCCTCGCCGAATAAACTCGTTCTCGTCTCCAGTTCTCGGTTGGTTGTTTGTTTCGGCTTCGCGACAAACATTGTTTTTTCCTCGAGGCCGTCGCGCAGCCACTAAATCGAACTTCCTTAACGGACGAGTACCTTTTTTTTACTCAGCCGACAAAAGAGGAAAAAAGTGAAACGTCCGCTGTTCGCTTTGTATCAACGAATTAAAGAGAGCTTGGTTTCCTTTCCCAAAAGTTCCCGAGGGATGGGTCATCGCGCATATACAGCGAGAACCGAATGATTTCTTTCTTCCCATGAGAGAAACACATTTTGTAAGTTCATTTCGTAAGTTTGCGAATTTGTTGGCTCTGGGATAGATCAAGTTATTTGAATCGTTTGGAAGCGAAAGGGTACCGTTCGCTCGAATCAATCAAAGACCGTCGGCTCTGTGTTGCAATAATTCAAAAAAGGCTGGCGTATTACTTCTAGGGTGCCGTAATAGCCTTTTTATTTCTCGATGAATTCGCGGATGTGTAAGAACTCGCCGATATTGCTTTATTACAACCTCTCTGGGCGTTCCTTCATTATTTTCGTGCCTTTACAATTGTTTTTATTCGAATGAACTTTGTTTTTATCGTAATCAACCCTTTTTCTAACCTAGAATGCATTTACGGAATTTTTTTGTTTAATTTTTTTTAGGTTACACATACGAGTTATGAAATAATGTAAAAAATAGAAAAAAATAGAAAAAAATAGAAAAAAAAAGAAAAAAAATTAAAATTAAGAGGACTGGTCCGTTTTGAAGGTGATTGAGTACTATTTGATTGAGATACCTACTATAATTGAGACCTATGGATTAAAAAAAGATTATCTACGTAATTCATTTTAAATTGCCTTCGACTCAGCATTTCGATTCACGTCGACGTATACCACGCCTAAAGCAAGTTAAAGGGATCGGATTCATCGGAGCTAAAATTACTCCTTTTTAAAATATCAGTATTTAGACCTCCAGGCCGGAAAAGACGAATTAAGCCATTCTATCTAAACAGTCAAAGAAATCTATGTAAAATTTTCTTAGATTTACATTTTAATTAATAATTACGATTGAACATTTGCATTTATATTTTTTTAAAAATATTTTAAACCAAATATTTTAATTTTAAAAATGAACCGTTTTAAGCTACTATTTCAGATATTAATAAATCAAGTTCAACATTTGTATCACGAAGAATAAGTACGAAGATAAATATACTCTATACTTGAGTAAAGTGTACCGGTATGTTTAGATAGTTCACTTTTACATTTTATACATATTTTATTGAAAGAATTACCGATGTTACTTATTTATATTATGATTTATTTATTTTTCATTATTTATCGGAAGAGTATCATTTCAAAATAACGTATGCCATTCTTAGATTAGAGTTTTTAATAAAAATGAAAACATGATTTATTAGAATAATTTTTTAAAGAATTCTTATTTTTATATCATATTAGTAAAATATGATAATGATAATGATATCAAAAAGATTACGATTAAAATATTTTTATTTTTCTGTGATATATATTATAATTAAAGTCGCTTGAAAACTTGATTTATTTATTTATCTTATGATATACTTTAAAAAGGCAATGTTCCATTAATCAATAAAGCCACGAAAAAATTATTACAATTAACTTGAATATAAATTTTTTCAAATTAAATTCGAAAAATTAAAATATATATACTTATTGAAATTACAGTCGTATGTTGGCTTAAAATTTATTGGTGTTGTAGATAATTATTCTACAGTTAGTGAATCTAAACCCTTCAAAATCAAAGTTTATCCTAAGGATTTTCAAATGCATTGGTAAATGTGTATTAGATTCGGTTCGATATTCATTACTTTAATTTTCCATTTTAATATTGAATAATGTAATATTTACATTTAACTATTTTTATTATCTAAATTAGTTGTTCAAATTCAGTTTTTTATTTTAACCGTGTACATATTATAATGATTTTTTTATATTTTAGAATATATTGGGGAAAACTAAAATTATTTAAAATTATTTTAACTGAAGTATTATTAATAATTTAAAAATAAGTTCAATGATTTAATCTAATATCTACGTCACATTTTGATTCACCTTTCATATGATGTAAATATCTACATTCATATTTAAGTCTAATAGAATTTTTATTACAAAATTGTGTGTGATGGATGTTCCTGAATAAAAAAGGATCATAAATTAAGGGCTTGAATGTTCTAGACTATCTTTGCATGAAAACATATTTTTGAATCTCGAAAAATATTTCTTAAAGAAAGTTTTTTATAGCGTTTTCTCGAAGAGATATGATCTTAAATAAATTTTCATTTAAACAAATCTTTACAAAAATCACAACAACTCTATAAATTTAATTTAAAATTATTTTTTGTATAAATTATTTTTAATATTATTTATTTTTGAATATTAATATTTTATATAATATAATCAGAAAGAAATATTCGATATAATTTATCGGAATCTTATAAAAAATACAAATATGAAGAAAATGCTTTCTATCTATAAAATGCCGGTTTCAATATATGTACATGCATGATATTTTTTAATCAGCCTGTGAAATTTTTTAACAAAGTAAATTTATTTTAGTTAATACGTGCAATGATATGAGAGTAGATGTAGATTAAAGGCAAATAAGTAAATAATATATAATAATACATATAATATAAAGAGACAAGTATTATGAAATGAGAACATTAACATGAACTGGTAAGAAGTTTTAATTAGTTCAGAACAAATTATTTTTCATTCTTAAATTGAAACATTCTACTTTTCACAATTTTCATAACCTACATTCATATTAAACATATAGTTACAGATGTATGTTATATATGTATATATGTATTCAACGAAGGGTTACTTTCTCTTTCATCTAACTTTGTTCTTCTAGTAAAAAACGAGAGAAAAATTTTCACATGTTTTAAGAATAAATTTAATTTAAAATTTAAGAAAAAGATAAATAAAATATTTGCAATGTAATAGAAATAACTTCAATCTTTTTTATATTTAGAATGAAATATAAAATTTTATAATAATATAAATATATTGCGTTGTTATTACAGTAAGATTGATATTTAATTAACGCGAGTTAAATATTATGTATATTTTATAATAATTTAAACACTAAATTATTACTATTTAACAATTACATATCATTGATTAAAAAATACTTACTTCTATATTTAATTTAAACGTGTGTGCTTATAATTTTATATAATGATTAAAAATATAATTTCAGTTTAAAACTTTGATTATTTGTATTTTAATCAAGTATTGTATTTTACATTTAAATTTATTTATGGTTTCGTACATTCGTGAATAATTATCGAATAAATTATGATATGGAATAACAATTCTATACCATTATTAAACCCATTTATTACAATGTCATTACATTTAAAAGTATGGTTAAATCAATTCAAATTATAATATTTTTTCCTTTTAATTTAAAAGAAATATTTGTCTTACTAAAGGGAATTAGAAACATTTTTTTTAATTTACTATTTTTTCTACGATTAATAAAAAAATGACTCTTAATAATATAAATATTTTATTCTAAATGAAAAAGACTAACTTTTAATTTTTAATATTCTTAAATTATATTTTAAATTAAAGATAACTATTTGAACTTGATATAATAAAAAATTACGTTTGTCCGTTTTTAAAATTATAAAGTTTTTAAATTAAAAGTTTCAAATTATTACTTAATTTAAAAAATGCATCATAAAAATTCTCGATCAATATTTCAAAAAAGTATAAATATTTTTAATTTTTTCACCAATCCATATCATATTTACTTTGAAAATTAAACTAAATTTTTACTTTTTTAAAATGGGAATATGTCAAAAAAATTTTTATTAAAATATGAATGATGTAACAGTTAAGTGATAAAATCAATTTTGAAAAATAAATGTGAAAATTGTTCATTATACAAGTATAATAGATATGAATCCTTATCGTAATTAAATTTTGTTAAAATACAGTACTTT